>OY728139.1:730088563-731338563 GCA_963277665.1 Viscum album | reverse complement strand
AATTATAAAAGTTACCAGGTTCCCATAATTGGATGTGTTTCACCATAGAATGAAATACAAAATATATCCATTGGTTATTTGTATTAAAAGGATATGTTTTTATATATCCCTAAAAATTTATCGAAATGTGTCCTGCTATTCCCCATTTTTATCACATCCCAATCCGATAAAGATACTTCCCCACGTGCCTTTTCACAATGTTATTGCATAAGATGTGTTGTATAATCGTTCCCTCCTTGTCCTCTTTAGGATTATTACAAATGGGGTTTTCCATACTTCTATTTTTATCATAAGACTATTGTGCATCCCTAATATTATATCCAAATTCATAAAACATCATATAATCATCTCCTAATACCATTAAAATTGTTTTATATTAGAATATTCTAATATATGGGCTCTCATTCTACCAATGAATCAATAGATTATCAAAAACAATTGATAACAATGCATGATTCATAACTCATAAGCCTTATGTACATCATATAAAATCATCTAAATGAAGATCAACACATTTTCTTCAGGTCAAGAAATTCTTTTATATCAATTGTATATACATGTTGAGTGAAAAAATATTGAAAAATATCTTTTTGAAATATTCCAACTTTATAAATTTTTTCCATATTCATGTTATTCTTGATCAATTTAAACTATCAATTTGAATCACCCTGCCCCAAATACGTGCTTACATTGCTCTTAAATATCTAATATATTAAATAATTTTTATATAGTACTCATCCCATGTTCCCCAATTTATTGGAAATATGTTTTATAAAAGGATGGTGTTCTTTGACACATTAATTATTTCAAAACATTTTGAAACTACCTAAGTGAGGATGGATGTGTTATGTGTATAATTTACTTATTCATAACATGGGATACCATCATCATGATATTTTATACTCCATATTCAATTAAATATTTAATTTCATTTGTTCTTTTCCCATTTAATATTTTATCGCAATGTAATTTTTATTCCCAATCATTCACAATAAAAAATCCTAAAAACAAAGGAGGGTATTTTTTATAAAAACTATTATAATAAATTCCAACAGAGATTTTATTCCTAATTGTTTTCTAAAATATGGCATATAGGATCATTGTATTTTATCTTTTATTTATTTAATGTATTAAATAACCCCTTTATATAAATCCATTCTGGTTGGTTCAAAAAATGATAATGATAACAATTAATATCACTCTAGATTTTTAAATTGGGTGTGTATTAAAGATTATTGTTAATTAATTAATGGATAATGTTGTTAATATCAATTATTCTGTTTTCAAATTTATTACTTCATTGTATAACAACTCTAGATGAATATCCACTTATAATATTTTGGAATTTATTTTATTTCAAGGTATCAATCACAATATCATTCCTCATAATTTCTTAAACATTTTTGATATTTATACATATCCATTGGGATTATAATAAATTGATTCTGTTCATAATTTCCATAAATAAATATAGAGAATGTTTATAAAAATTATAATAATGTACTTTTAATTTCTGGATTTTAAAATTTAACTCCTTGAAAAAATATTTAATTAATAACTCTTAATGGCCTTTTTAGGTTTAATTTCCAAGAAACATGGTTCATATTACAAAACAAGCATAACTTATAAGATAAATCATAATCAAATTTTAAAAAATACTGATTTTTTTTCATTTTTATCCCATCATAGATTGTCAGGAAATATTGGATTTCCTGTAGACATTTAATAAAATTAAAATTTTGAGCCTAAATAAAATTAAGTGAAATAAATTAAGGGGAACATAATAGGTGAATCATTGAGCATAACATATGATCATTTACATATGAACATGAGGTATAATTTATACACCAAAACATAATAACCTGATGAATAAAATATAAATGCGTCTATAATATAAACATGAAACATTCAAAAAAATATCCCCAATGCTCATTATTATTGTATTGTAAAGAATACAGATCTTTATTTTGACAATTTTATAATATAACATGAAAAGAATATGCTTAGAAGTTATCATGAATAGGTGATATCAAGATATTAATTCTTTACCCAGATAATTTGAGTGCTATTAGGTCACAACATTCAAACAAAAAACATTATATGTATAACATCAATCATTAATAAAATATAAATAGAAATAAAAAAACATGAGTAGGTAATGTTGGATTCAAAATTTAATGTTCTTAATCAATTCTAAAATAGTAAATATAAATGAATTTCATGGAATTTTTTTTGGGTATATATGACATGATAAGATTTTTTGGAAAATTATATTATGTTTTCAGAAATATAACAGGAATAAGAATGAAATCATGTAATGTCTTTAATGGGAGACAAAAGACATCTCCCATTAATATGAAATCATAGTAACATCTTGGAGTGTGATAATAAACAAGTAAAAATATATTAAATTGTGATACAAAATTCTTATAAAAAATAATAAGTTGATTTTAATATGTATTTAAAGAGAATACATACCTTGAGAATATTCGTATTAGTACTATGTAAATACATTATAATGGATTGTGAGGACAATAGAATGGAATATGACACAAATAGAGAGAATCCATTAATATATAATGGTATTTAAGTAGAGATTAATGGGGGAATGAGTGGATATTTATACTTGGATAAGAGATGATTTAAGGGTGAAAATAGTAGTTATTTTATTATGTAAGACAACCACATGTATGTGAAATAAATTTTACCAAATTTTATTCCATTATAGTAAGTGACAGATATATTCAGTTGATCGTAGAATACATTGAAATTCCAAAATCACCTCCCATTCTTCCAATTAAATTCAAATATTCTGAAAATTATTTTTATATCAATAATAAATGATTTTTATTTCAAATTTTATAGTGAATTTTTTAAATAAAATATAACTTTCTATATTTAATTTTAATATATTATAATTTTTTTAATAAAATGATTTCTTGATTTTTTTAATATGGACTGCATCATTATGATATAAATAATCCTTGTAATCATAAAATTGAAATTATTGTTTCTCATAAAAAATAAACTATGTCATAAAAATAAAAATAAATACTTTTAATACAAATGTGATGATTCACAAAATGTTATTTATTTAATAATTAAAAATATCTTCTTATAATATTTTTTAATTTTGAAAAATTTTATTGTATAAGAAAAATTTACAGTTCTTTTGATATTGTATACTATCTAACCAATACAAATATTACAAATCATTTCATATATTAAAATAATCATTTAAAAGTATATTATACTATTATTTAAGGGAAATATAATTTACATAGATCATATAAATTAAACATAAAACATACTTTATATAGAATTTAAATTTTTATACTAGCAAAAAAATAAAATCCACGTTTCTTTCATCATAATCCCAATGGTCGCATTATTTCAACTTTAGTAGATATAAAAATAAAGACCAATTATGATGTTTATTTACTATCTCAATTCTTTTTTATCATATTGGAAATAATTTATAATGATGAATTACTATATTTCCCATTAAATATAAAATCATTACCTATTCAGCGTCTATTACATAAAAGGTTCTAACATGACACTTCATATGTTTTATTATTTTTTAACGATCCTCGTCATTTTTTACCTTAATTATGTAAGGTGATGTATATATTGGGGAATTCATGCCAAAGTAGTTTCTTGTAGTGAATATACTATTCACAAATGTGTATGTCCCTATATTTTTGCAGGTTCTCAATGTTCATAAAAACACATGATGTGTATTGTTCCAAGGATATGTAATTGTATTTTTTTATCATAATAAGAAAATAATGATAAATTATGTGTTCTAATATTAAAATATTAATGGAATTTACAAGATTTTAGGAAATATACACATATAAGTTATTTCCTCTACATCATCAATTTAAGTCTACAAATTATAATTCCTTGTTAGGGGTCATTCCCTTCAACTCATATGGTCACAAAAACCATTAACCACAATGAATCACATCATTTTTTCTATCAACAGAAAACAAAAAATTGGTCAAATTAAATATAACAAAAACCATGTATCTAAAACCCACATCTTCCATGATTTAGAATTGAGCACCAATAATCAATTTCTTCATCTCCTTGAAGGCTATTTGGAATTTCTTTAACAATAAAAAATATTACCCTTCTACATCATGGAAGTCATTGGTTAAACAATCCATGAAAATATTACAAAAATATTCCACTATTATAATTCCTAAATGAGGAAACTATACACCTCCTAAAAAACTCGTGGTTTTATCATATGTGAGCATTACCTCAATCTTTTTATGTCAACAACAATACAAAACTCATAGATCAAATAACCATAATTTTTAAGCCCTAATTTTGTACACATGATTTATAGTACATAACCCATTCCTTGTTTTTTTATTTATCTGAATTAAAGGGGAATGTTGGAAAAATTTTGTGAACTTTCAATAAGGTTTGGGGGTTAATGGAGTGGCCCACTGGCTCTGCAGGGTTTATCCAAACCGTGCCGAAATCCTAGTAGAATGTGTGTGTAGTAAAATGTTTAAGGTAGATAGAAGTGGCACTATGTGAGCATGGTTAATGGGATTGTGGGTGGAGTCTATGTGATGGCCTTTACATATAGTATCTACCACACAGTTAGAATAGGTTTTTCCAAACTGTGTGAACTAACCATGCACATGGGAAAAGTGTGATCTTAAAAAAGTGGATCTCACACATTATTGCTTGTAAAATACTAATTTTTTCATCTATGAATCCCTAACTCTTGATTTATCTTCATTAATGGAAGGAAAACACCTCCCACATGATTTGGAGTCAATCCGATGGATTCCCATTATGATTTTAAGGATTATTCATGAGGTATTTTATCATTATTCATCTTTCAGGATCATTTTATTAGATATACATTTATCTACTTGACCCTTTATCATAGTTTCTCATAACTGTACCTATTATGTGTATATCGGTTAGGGTTTCTAAAAAACCAATTGAGTTTTGGTCTTGATATTTTTTGGATAATAGATCTAACCCAGTTCCCTCAAGAATTGATACGATTTTCTTGAGTGTTCATCATCTGTTGATATGTTTTATCAAAAATATTGAGGTAGGTGGATTCACTCTCCTATCCTCTTTCTATAATTTATCATCATAGATTCATATTGAATAAAATAGATGATTTTTATTGTGAAATATTTTTTTGATACATGGAATTATTCTCCTTAGTATGAATTATCATTTTTGACTGATTTGTGAAATCTTGATTAATTATTTTGAAAAATATTTTAGTTTGTTGAATTTGAAATGGTGATTTAAAATGATGGATTTACTGGAACATATAAATGGTTTAATTGGGAATTTATTTTCAATAAAAATGTGTTTTATTTAAAGGATTTGGAATTATAATGGTTATAATGAAAGACAGTTTTCAATAAAATGGTGATTTTATAGAAATTGTTGTTTTGGCATGATATTTGGGAATATATTGTGTGTGTGTGTTTCCATGTTTCATATATGAGGATTGGTTGAAATATGACCATGTTATCAGTGCTAATGTGTTAATGGAATTTGGGGAACAATTACCTTGTGACGTCTTGGTAGGCCAAAGAGAAACCACTCATGAGTATTGTACTGTCATCACATATCATGCATGGTTGATTTTTTGGATGTGTGGAATGGATTTGGTACGATAAATTAATATTGAGAAATTGTTTTCAAGCATTTTTGAGTTATTTTTCTCGAAAAATGCATTTCTGGAAAATTGTTTTAAAATTCAATTATATGCTTTTGGTTATAAATTATTTTGGATCCTTGTTAATATTTTGTTATAAACTATTTTGAGGAGTTTTTTTATATAAACTATTTTAAGTAAATGTGTTTAACTCTTCTTTCCCAGTTCCATGAGTAGAGAAGTCATTTGGGGAAAATTTATAGAGTTTTATACTCTCACCGGTTTTGACACATTGGTTCTATTACAAATTCTATATTATGAGACAAGGGAAAAGGCAACTGTTCGCATTCTTTTAGTACAACATCTTGATTATCATGATCTTTGGTGATCATCGATCATTGGGCATGTGGTTCTTGTAGTTTTTAGTGTTAGTGTAGTCCTTAGTTTGTTTTCCAATGTTTACATTGATATATTTTGACTCTTTCCCTATTTCATACTTTTGAATGGTTTTGATATGAATAATGTAACTGATATTTCATTCTTACATTCATGGATTATATAGTGAGATGTTATATAATGGTTTGTTTGGTTAGTTCTTTATTTATTAAACATTTAATCAGACCCCACTTTGGTTTTAATATCTTTGACATTTATTTAGCCTTTAGAATCGTAGGGTTGTCTCACAAGGCCAGGTAATGACATGTTATTCTGTAAAGTCATTGAGAATTAGCTGGTAATTAAAAATGGTATCATCTTGTTGATTCCTTTATTAACATGTAGGTTTCCCATTATTTGTCAATTATTTGATTCATTCATTTATATTACATGGGTTGTAATCTTAGAAATGATTAGGATTTATTTCAATTGAAATGTATATCATAAGAAAATGTAGCTCTCCCATTCATGTTGAACATCATGTTACCAGGGTGTTAGGTAAATATGTTTCTTATAGATAGTTATAGGATACTAAAAGATCATTATAATGGGATTACCAAAACAGGAGAGGTTGTCTTGAATTATAGGAATGAATTCCCCATAGGATTTCATATTTTATTTGGATTAATGATATATTATATTATGAAAATGAATAATCTTTTGATTTTTTTTTTCAAATGATCGATAATGAATAGAGGATACTTCGGGTCTTTTGAAGGTGGTTTGATTTTCAAATTATTGAATTATTCTTTCTAAAAAAATTATTGAACATAAAATTGTTTTTTTTTTGAATAATGTTTTGTGATAGTTTATGTGATATAATTTGAAATACAAATCCATCAGTTGCTATAGATTGAAACTTATAGATTTTGTCATTTATTTAGAAAATGGAACCTGGAAGGCATCATAGAAACTAGCTAGAAGAATATGAAGATAATGTGGTTTCACATGAGAAATGGGTTAACCATGAACTGGATTAGAGCATCATATAAGGATTTCAGGAGGTGGTCATAGAAACTGGAAAGATGATCCAACACATGTAGACCATTCCATCCAGTGTATGAAGAAGAATACACACATATTCAGGGGTGATTCTAAAACCGAGAAGCCAGAGTTGTTGCTCAATAGGATGAATAGTAAATTTGAGTTCATCAACTCACTGGTAGAGCTAAAATAAAAATTAATGATGTCTATGATTGAGGATATTTCATGCTCATGCCCAGAACTAGTTTTTCATGCTAAAGCATATCAACTACTTACTTGGGAGGATTTTGAGGAATTGCTTATTAAATAATTCTATCCTCACATGTTCAAAAACTATATGAATAAAAACATATATATCCTATACTAGGTGAACTTATCTATCAAAGAGTATGTATCTAAATTCAAGAATTTCGTATTCTTTGAAATAGTTGTTATGGAGAGTATGTCCCTGAAGTCAAACATATTCGATGCAGGGCTATTGTAAGAAATTTTGTCGATGAATATGGAACACTGTATTAAGGAGTATATAAAGATGGTGAACATAGAGGTGGTGGATAATTAATGCATAACTAGACCTATAGGTTGTGGGACTATGATAATAATTGCTATAATTGGTGGAAACTCTATGACTGGGAGAATTTTAAAGAGAGATAGATATAAAAATGGTGGGAGTGGGAATCAGAATATGCTAGCAAGATCAGTAAAAAATCATCCTCGACCAAATATCCAAGAAGTATAGTACCAATGAGGTTCCTTTACCACATAAATCTGCAGTGTATAACACCACAAAGAGCATTCCATAATTGCAACAAGATGGGACACCTTAGGATATTTTTTCATTGTACTCTAAGATCAGGTTCTCAAGACACTTCTCATGTGTCTCATGAATCGTATGATTCGATTGGATTTGGCTAGAATAAATAGTCTCATAAACAAAGAAATTCTAGCCATGGTGATTCATTGAATTGCATGACTCCTTAACAAAGAAAGTCTCAGAAACGGAACTAAGAGAAAAGTACAATGATGATGAAACTGTATAGAAATGATAAGATGATTATGGATGATCAATATAGACCATATACATCGAAATGTATGATTATTTTTAATTATACATTCGTGAATGTACTTTTTGATACAGGGACATCACATTCCTTCGTTGATTCTCATGTTGTTGAGCTGCTATGTTTAAAACTTGAAATTATTCCTTCTATGATAAAATTGAAAAGTCCTCTTGTTGAAGGAGAATGTGAAGCCTTTTTCTGTAGATAAAGTTATATAATAGTTGATAGAGTTGAGATGAAAATAGACTTCTCATTATTGGAGATGGTTGACAATAATGTAATGATGGGTTTGGATGGATGACAATGTTCAAGTATCACATAGACTGTTGTAGTAGGATAGTTAGTTTCATGACTGAGGATGATATAGAGAATCACTTCAAATGATAGAAGGTGGTGAAGAAGGTTGAAACATGATCATTGGAAGCAGTGGTGGGGACAATATCTTTCTAGTTAGAAACAGATACTTTGGCATCAACAGATGAAATATTGGATGTTAGTTTTCTAGTAGTGGTGGATCTATTTCTAGAATTATCTCCAAAGAACTTATCAGGGTTAGAATCTATAATGAAATTTGAGTTAATTATTGATCTCCATCCAAGGACCATTCTTATTTCTAATCCAACATTTAGGATTCCACAAAAAATGTCAAGGGAATTGAATGTGCAGTTGGTTGATCTGGAAATAATGGGTTTCATTTGGCCATGTATATCAATATGGGTTACCCCTATCTTGTTTATGAATAACTTTTATGAAACACTTCAGCTATGCATTGGTTATCAAATGCATAACCATGTTACAATAATGAATCAGTTCTCACCTCCACACATTGATGATCTGATTGATCAATTGAGGGGGGGATCAGGGGTTCTCTAAAATTAACCTACTATCAAGATATCATCAATTATGGGTTTAGAAGTAAGATATTTATAAGACCTCATTAAGAATCAGATATGGACACTATGAATATGACTTCATTCCTTTTAGTCACATGAGTTCAACAAAAATATTCATGGCTTGGATGAATCAGATAATTGATCAATATTTAGACTACTTTTCTATGGTATTTTTAGACGAGATCGTGGCGTGTTCAGTTATAGGGGATGAGAATGAGGACCACTTAGTGATAGTGTTACAAATCTTCATAGATTTCCATTTTATTCCAAAAAATATAAATGTGATTTTTGGATAAATGAGGTATTCTATCATGGCCGTTTAATTTCCTAAAAAATTATTTCAGTGGATTCCAAAAAGATATAAGTTGTGATCATGTGGTAATCTCCGATGAATTACATTGAGATACAGAGTTTAATAGTACATACGGGTTATTACCCAAACTCTATGAATGAATTATCACAGCTAGATTCACCAGTTAAAGCGTTGAATAATTATAATGCTCCATTACAATGGACAGAGGGATGCCAGAAGACTTTCTAGGAGTAGAATGTTGTTATTAAAATTGAACGTATCATGATTTTTTCAGCATCAGGAGGGGGATATGTGTTGTACTATGATTCTTTGAGATCATAGTTGGGTTTTATTCTTATGCAAGGAGACCATTTATTGGGTTATGGTTCAAGGAAGCTGTGAATGTATGAGACAAATTACCCAAAACATATCATGGAATTAGAAGAAGTCATTTATTCCCTATAGACATGGCACCATTATCTCTTTGGTGATAAATTTATTATGTTCAC
The DNA here is from genome assembly GCA_963277665.1 of Viscum album. Classification (NCBI taxonomy): domain Eukaryota; kingdom Viridiplantae; phylum Streptophyta; class Magnoliopsida; order Santalales; family Viscaceae; genus Viscum; species Viscum album. The sequence goes on along the minus strand of OY728139.1, from coordinate 731,328,736 downwards.
AAATCATAATAATTTGAAACACATTTTCACACTGCATGATTTAAATATTAGGAAGTCGGGATGGATAGAGTATCAATTTTTTTTTGAATTTGTCTTGAAGTATACAAAAAGGATATGGAATTCATTGGCGGATGCATTGAGTAGAAATTTATATGAAGAATTTGAAAATGATGATTTAGATTAATGACGGTTGTTGTTATTCCTAGCGGGAATGCATGACGAATTGGAAGAATAAGGTGTTTTTTCAGTTTTTTTCATATATTCTTGTTCTGAATTTTGCTAAAATGGTCAGATAGGCACAAACATCTGATGCATAATGCATGGTTATGAGTTCAAAAATCAATGGTGGGGAGACTATTGAGGGTAGGAAACATATTCCGATATATGTTTTTTATTTTAGATATATAATGGTTGTACCTATGACTTATCATGAACAAGTACTTAATACATACCACTATTATTTATGAGAATTACATCTAGGCACATTGAATATGTATTAGTCATTTAAGGCGCATGTTCAGCGGAGATGCATGAAAAAAATGTGATAATATTTTTCTCACAGTGCTTAACGTGTCAACATTTTAAAGAAGAGCATCAGAGACCAATGGGTATGTTGAAGTCTTTACTGATTATAGTGTGGAATTGGGAGTAGATAGCTATGAATTTTTTTACAAGTCTCCCATGAATAGTTTGTAAACACGATTCCATATGGGTAATAGTGAATCATCTTAACAAGTAGTCCCATTTCTTTCCCATTTGTGGAACTCATATGGGGGAGGTTCTGTCAAAAATATATATCCACGATGTGGTAAAGAGACATTACATACTAGTTTCAATAGTATTAGAGATAGATCAAAGGTTCATGTAGTATTTTTGGAAATCCTTACATAATTCCCTTAGAAGATATTAGAATATAATCCCAAAATATCATCATTAGATGGACAAGAAATCTGAATGGATGATACAAATGTTGGAAGAATTGATTCAGGCTTCCGTAAATTTTTTTGGATTCTCATGGGTAGTGAACATACACTTAGTGGGGTTCTCATATAAAATCATCTATCAAGTCTCGATATATATTGCTTCGTTTGAAAGAGTTTATGGTTATCTGTATCATTCTCCACTATGATGGGTGGAAGCAGGTGAAATATCACTAGTTGGGATGATCCATGCCTATGAAATAATGACCATGATTCGGTTAATCCGAAACAAGATATAGAAGGCTCATATTTATCAGAATATCATATGAAGATAATCCTCGAAGGTCGTTATCATTTTACAGAAGTGAACATGTGTTGTAGAGGATTTCTACAAGACTTGGACATCACCGTTTCAGGATGTAGAGAATGTTATATCCTTGATATATTGGCCTTTTTGAGACAATGGAATTGGTTGTTATGGTGGAATATTGATTAGAATTTCCACCTTGGTTCAGTTCCATGCAAAATGTGTTCTACATTTATAATTTGAAAAATTACCATCCTGATCCCAACCATGTGATAAGATATGATCATGTTAACCTAGATCTAGATTCTTTTTTAACACATATTATAATGTCGCTTGCTGATAGAAAAGAGAATTTCATGTGTGAAAAATGAATCAGTCTAATGCCGGTTTTATAGAAAGATGGTCATATTTAGGAAGAGACAAGGGAACAAGAGAAGGAAATGAAAGAGAAATAACAATAACTCTTTAATGGAAGTGATGGTTTTCTAATTTCTGGGGATAGAATGACATATGTTAAAGAAACTATTATAACCCTGGTTTCTATTACATAACTGTTTCCTTATCTTTGTATGGATATAAAGTAAGGAATAATGATTGGGGGGTTCAGTGGTCTTTAAATAAGTTTTTTGGTCAAAATGATAGGTGCATTGACTGTTCACATTTTATCCAAAATGGTTGAATGTCCTAGTAGAAACCATGAAAAATAGCTGGTTTGAGGAAAATAGCTTTAGCATGGTGTGAACATGGTTAACGAGACTGCATGGGGTAGCCATGTAAGGGTATTTCTATATAGTAGTAACATATGGTTCGTGCATGGATTGTCAAACCATGTGAACAAACTATGCACATGGTTAAAGTGATATCCTAAAAAAGTGGATCTAACATGTTTTTGACTCTAAGCTTCATGTTTTTTCTTATATGTATCCCTAACTCAATATTTATCTTCTTTTAATGATGGATAACATCTCCAAATTTATTTGGTGTCAATCTGAAGTCTTACCTCGGTGATTCAAAACTGTATTCATGAGGTATGTAACGATTCTTCATCATTCTTGATTTATTTATTAGATCTACATAGATATACTTATCCCCTCATATTGGTTCCTCATATATACACCTATTATGGGTCGATATATTAGTTTTTATTCCAAATAATATTACTTTTGGTCTTTATATTTCTATGAGATGATATCTTAGGTTGTTCTGTATATAATCGGCCCGATTTTCTGGAGGGTTCATCGTAAATTGTCATGTTTCATCAAAACCATTGTGGAAGGTGGATTAAATCTCCACTTCTATTGATAGAATTGATTATATTTGTATCAGATGGATTAAAATGGATTATATTGACTGGGAATTATTTGTTTTATACTTGGAATAAATTACTATTTAAGATTTATCATTTTTTATAGATTTATGAAATCATGATAAATCACTTTGGAAATTTTTTGGGTTTCATTAATTTATAATGGTGATTTAAATGGTGGATTTTATAGAACATCTAAATGGTTTGATTATAAAGGGGTTCTCAATAAAAATGCATATTGTTAAAATGAAATGTAACTATAACGGTTTTATCGAGAAAAAGAATCAATTAAAAAGTTTATATTATTGAAATGGTTTTTTTGGCATGATCTTTGGGCATATATGGTGTCTGTGTTCATGTTTCATATACAAGGTTTTGTTGAAATATGGCCTTGTACTCAGTCCCAGAGTGTGAATGGAACATGTGATACAATTAACATGTGATGACTTTGAAGATCAACGAGAAACTACTCATGAATATGGATATGTTAGAGCATTGCTTGTATAATTGATTGTGTGGATGTGTGGAATGGATTGTGTACTTTAATGGAATATTTATAAATGGTTTTAAAGAATTATCTAGTAATTTTTTTGGAAGAATAACTTTCTGGAAAGTTGGTTTCAATTTTACCTGTACGGTTTGGGTTATAAATGGTTTTAGAAACATGTTTTTGTTTAGTTATAAAAATTGTGGAGGAATTTTTTTGGGTAATACTTATTATGTAAATGTGTCTGACTCATATATCCTAGTGCCATGAGTAGTGAATTCATTGGTAAACATCTCTGTAGTTTTATACTCCCCCATGCTTTGGAACATCATTTCTTTTGAAGATGTTATCTTCTGGGAAAAGGTAAAGGTAAGGTTTCAAACGTTTTTATCCCTATTTCATGATGCTCGGGATGTTTGTTGATATTAGAGCATGAGGCATGTAAGGATTTCAATTTTGTGGTCTTCATAGATTCATTAGTTTTTTTATCTCATTACATTGATATATTCTTGAGTCTAACATTGTTGCATACTTTGGAGTGGTTTTGATATGAATAATGTAGTTGAGATGTCTCTATTTTATTCATAAATTTTATAGTGTGTTGTATGGTTATGGATTGTTTGGTTAGTGGTTTATTTCATAATGGGTAAATCATCCACCACTATGGTTTGAAACCCTTTCACATTTATCTTCAGAAATTGGTGCCAGGATGATGTGTCTTATGTTAATGTAATTACTTGTTGTACTATCATGGCAATGTGAATTTTCGGGTCATTTCAACTAGAGTCTATAACTAACATATCCATATATTGGATATTAGTTTTTTTTCTAAGAGTATATTGGAGAACTTCCATAACATACCTATGTGTTCCTTATTAAGATCCAAGTAAATGATAATATTTTCTATAAAAATTACAATGAATTCATCCAAGGAAGGTTGGATAATATGGACTATATGTTATATAAATATTGTTGGATAATTGATCACACTAATGGGAATCACAGTGAAATAAAATTTACAGACTAACGTGTGTATGTCACAAGTCAATATTATTCTCTGAAACGAATAACATGTGACATCTAGTCCTAAGTTAAATTATTGAGAAAAAACATGAAAATTTTATATGGTCAATGAGTTCGTTGATCAATGAAAATAAAATTTTATTCTTTATCATTAACTGACTTTGGTGATGATACTAAATTCATGTTCTCATTCTGTAATCCATCATCTTGATGAAATACAAAAGATTTTACTCTGGGGAGACACATTGTCTGATAAATACCTTCTCACAAATAAACTATAATGTCATCATTATCTAAAATATAATAAAAGGCTCCATAAAATACACTATATAAAATAACAATATTGTCTCAGGGTATAGTATTATATGGATGTTCATCTACATATTTATAAGTTTTCCAACAACATCATTGGGGTTGAATTCCATAAAATCCACTACAATCACTGGAAGCTAGATGTTTGTAGATCCCACTACACTATGGTAAAATCTCAGATAATGATGGGTTATAGATTATAGATTCATACTCATGGGGCATATTCATTCCCCCAAATGATCCTTCTATCTATTTCATGAAAATCTCGTCATATTTTCTAATTTGGTTAAAAATATTCTATAGTGATTGATGACATGAAAATACAATATATAGAAATAGTCTATACATAGAATGAAATAATATGGTTTCATTTATACAACCAATAGATAATATACAAATCTGTCTCCATTGAGTACAATCATAAACATTCTGAAAGGTTTCCAAATGGAGTATTCTCTTACACTAGAAACATGTGGACACAATTAAATAAATAATGACTATATAGGAATCAACAAATCTCACAAAATGGATGTGGAAAAGAATTAACTATTAATTAAATTTTCTACAATTAGGGGACCTATTATAGAGAAAAACTAGATCATTAGATGAATCATATAATGAACATCTTTTTTATTTCCCTATAATGACTCTAAGTTAAAACACTATAAACATTAGGCCCTCAACACCTGATGGGATATAAATCGTGGATGTTCAGGTTGGTTAATGATGCATCCACCACTTATAGATCCTCCTTATAAAGATAAACCAACTCCTTATTGATAATCACCTCCTTTGGGCTTCCATAACCACTACATGTAGATCCTCAATCATGATATTGACTTTTTTCCTAGTGGTTCTTCCACTTTCATTCTATCATCTACAATGATTTTGTTTATCAATCAAATAACCATGTAACAAAAATAATGAAAAGAATAACATTAACCATATGATAGATGGATGGATCTTTTTAAATGTTAATTAAACTACCTACCCCCAATATCGAAGTCAAGTAATAAATTTGACTCATACTCCGAGACCCTAATGGCTAATTCTTAGTAGATTCTAAAAATGACACAGCCCCCTGATGTGAACTTCCTTCTCCATCTACCCAATTACCATTTAGTAGGAATATTTACTCTACTAAGGCCCACCTTATCATTTTATAATATGTTTTAATGTATAAAGGGATCATAATTTATCATCTGTCCCTATAGAGGTCCTGATTGAACATATGTTCATGGAAGTATCTATATCACACTATATAATGATAGTAGAATATATGATCGTTAAACCATAATATGTACCCATAAAATAACATATCTTCATAATACAACATAAAAAAGATCCATTTTTATTTTATTGAGGACAATATTGTAGGGTGACACTCATCATAGAACATATATTCAAATTTTGTTGATTGGAGAATCTTCATGTCCCTAGTCTGAGTGACAATACCCCACTACTGACCTGATAATCTATGGAGAAGGCTAGTTGTGAGGATAACCATTAGATTGGTTAGAGACCATATAAGAATAAGACTGTAGACCACCGAATATATCAAATATTTATGATTCCTCGTTGTATGGATCTCTATGTACCCTATTTTTCCTCTACTACTAAAACTCACACATCAATATATGTCAGAGTGCATTGTCATCCTAAACTAATGGATATATCTTCTACTAAACATAAGTATGATAATATTATCAAACCACTATAGCTGATTCCAGGTTCCTCTAATGGTATATAAGCACCATTATCATATTTCATGGTGGAAACAACTCATTAACATGTCTCTTCAGTGAGGCCTCATCACTCAACCAGTCATCATCAACAACAGTTCATGGATGCCTAACTTGTTTTCATCACAATCTAATTTTTAAAAATTAATTAGACATAAAAAAATTGGATGAACATATTTATGATAATAAAACTAAAGGGAAATGGAATTTAAATAATCATTTATATATAATGAACATAAAATTGAATTCCCTATAACAGGTTTGACAATATTCCGAGTCAAGAAGTCGGGGATCAAAGTCCTCCAACTATATGGATATGTCAACTACTTAACCATCATTGAGTTTCAAAGAATAAGTGTCAATCCAAAGGTGATAAATTTTCTGATATCAATCATCATGAAATATTTAACTCCATACACATTCATGATAGAATATCTTCTTTGATAGCACACGGTCATAACATGACCCACTAGGGCCCCACTAAGTCTGACTTTTAGTCATGAGTGAAAACCAAATCCAATCCCCAACATGTCCCATTTTGGAAACTACCACCAAGTATGAATATCATTGAAATTTTCTGAATTATCATAATATACCAATAAAAATACACACAACTATTTATATATAAATACAAAATAAAAAAAACAAAAGAATCACGAGTATTAAAAATGAAAAACAAATACACTGGAAAATACATCGGGGTATAAAAATTTAATATCAATTATATATTGTAAAAAAATATAGGCCCAACATAGATTAGATAAATTCTAACCAAGGAGTCATTCAAATAAATGAAATGTTTTGGAGATATCAACTCATGATTATAGAGGCCGAGAACCAAATGTGGCAAGTTTCAAAATGTATGATTATGGTCCACAAATACATTGTCTACTATGGTCCCCACCAAACTATAAATAATATTAATAATATATCACACATACATTGACAGCCCATACTAGGGTGGTTATAAACATATTAAGTAGGGAAACTAAATTGTAGAATTCTAAAAAATACTGTAATATAGTGATCAAAACATAAATCTGAAGAAGGGAAAATAAATACATTAAAAGAAATTTATAAGAAGAATCCATAATATATGATAATATAATATCAATATAAATAGTTACTTATAAATGATGTTGATATATGTAGATCCAATGTTCCCATATTCAATTCCACCAACTACACACAAACTCTCATGAATCAGAATGTAGGATGTGTACCTTGACAGTTTTTTTCACATTCAATGGAGCACTGATTTCAATTGTGCACCCAATCACTGATGTTGAGTACCAAAACATAGATGACATTCACCCTCAATAATGTAAACATGTAATGGATGTACCAGTATATAGGATATGGAGGAATCATTACATTGATAGAAATTCAAATAGATTGGGGGTTGAATCCATCAAATCACTTTGATGAGAACACCTGAATGATATAGTAATATAATCATCACTAGATGAAGAATATGAAAAACATCATTATGTGTTGTGTCTATGATATTAAAAAATAGTCTTACTTCACATCCTAAGAGGAAAAATTCTCATAATATACCTTTTCATTGAAAAATATATGTCTTTGAGAAGGAGATAAAAAAATATAATGTAAATAAGGATGTATAGAGTGTGTTGATCATGAATGATGGCAAGTGGAACTCCTCATGGTCAAGGGAATGTTCTCCTCTATAAATGTATATGATGGATCGATAACTACACTTGGTGAGTACCTATTGGACACATTAATTCTTACCAATTGGGTTTCTAAGAATTTACCCCCTTTAATGTTCATTTACTACCCAAGTATATCAAATGACGTGTGGACCCATCCACTTAAATTATGATATTTAAATTTTAATTGAAAATGGATTTTTCATATATTATTGTACTAATGAAAATTTGTTACTCTAAAACAGGTCACATTCAGTTGGGATTTTTAGATACCATAATGTCTAATCTATTGGTTCTGCATGTATTTTTCAAATACAGTGTTCCATTGGTTAATCACACCTCCAATATATGAAAACTGAATTAACCATCAATAGTGGGTGGGTAAAATTTTTATTCGGGGAATTTGTCACAGGATATATGAATATGTTACAATTCCTATCATTAATTCTACATTATATAGTTCTCATATTATTATTTGAAAATACCCAAACGTTTATTCAAATTTATTTCCTCAATACCACACCCACATTGCTTTAATATATACGATTCTCAAACTAATAAAATTTTTAATTTTATTAATGATACATTTTATTGTGAATTGGGATCCAAGACTTATTAGAACCATCATGAAAATGATTATCTATTGTGATCAACTAAAAAAATGAGGGAGTAATCCATGAATCAAGAATGATTGAATGAAAATTTCATTTTAGTTTCTCCATATTAGATATATTATATTGAAAAAAAACATTAAATACAGTAATGTGGAAAAGAAAACATGAATTATCATTTTGGAAATCAATAATTCCATATTTTCGTATTGTGACTAATATGGAATCAAATGGATGATAATAACATGTATAAAATTTAAAATCAAATAGAATACTTTAATATTGATTTATCAATTGAGAAGAACGATTCATAGATATCTTCATTAAAAAGATACATGATCTCATTCTTTGATTACAATATAATGTGTAATTATTATCATCAATAATAGAGTCCATAGTATTCATCTATTGATGAATATTACATTTTAATATATCATTTTACTTTGATAATATCTCATGATCATGAAACTACCCCCTCCCCATTATTTTTTAATAATTAGGTTATAGATTGTGTAATTTATATTAGCAGAATATTAAGAAATTTAAACAAATTTTTTATCAATAAATTTATGTTACTAAATATTTCCCATAAAAGATAATATTATCAAGGTATAGTTATAATAATCCTTCTATAATACCTATGGTACATCATAAATTCCAGATCCCTTACTGGCATCTGTTTCATCATCAAGGATTATATTCGATGATAAATCGATTTATTTAGAGATATCACTTGCAGATGAGTTAATATATATGATACTAAATATATTGACTTATAAAAATGAATTACCAAGATAAATCCTTGGAAGAAAAACATAAAAATATAAAAATTAAAAAAAAATTAAACATAAAAATTAGAGTTTTTATATTCCCCCATGTGTTCCAAGAATATAGATTATATTAAGGTCCATGAAGTTAAATACCCAAAAAAACTCTTTTGCGAAAAAATTATTGTCACCTCATGCTATGATATTATTTATTTTTTATCACTTTCATCAATTTTATTTATCCATTATGAACTTGTATCTTTGTGAAATTAATCTGAAATCTAATTCACTACCGCCGATATATCATTAAATTGATTTATACACTTAGTCAACCAATTATAAAAATATAGGAAAAATACCTTCATTAAAATATCTTTTTCATCAATGGACCTCTATTTTATATGTATTACCAAATAATAATAATTTTTTTCATTATTTATAGAAAAACCTTCCATGTTGAACCATCAACCGATGAAATGGATTTTGGCTCTCCACCGTGTTAAATTACAAGTTTTAATCCCCAAAAAAACATTATGTACATGATAAATAATCCAATTTATTATTGTCATTCCTTAGGTTGAATATGAATCTATCTTTAAATAATAATGATACAATATTTTCCTTCCCAATTCTTCAAGTGATTGTGTTTTAGTATTAATTTTTTATCTATTACCACAAATAATTCTTTCCCATATGAGAAAGAAAATCATTCCACAACATCACACTTATGAATAATTAAAAACCCTGAATAATTTACTATTGTTAACAATTAGTAACATATACATAACTATATTTCAGACCATTAGAATACACCATCGAACCCTATGAAGTTTTCGACACCACATTAAAAAATTTCATATATAAACCCATATCATCGAAAAGACATAAAAAATTTAATATTATAAATAAATGTTTTATATAATAATAATATTTCAAACAAAAAAAATTAATTTGATGTTAAAACATTAACATAACCCATTAAAATATTATATAGATCATTATCATTTCAAATACTGACATCACCAAATATGGTGAATATATAATTCTCTATATTCCCACTATAGGATGCTGAAATAATAGAAACCACAGATTCAGGGAACAATGAACCTAGTGAACATCAAATAATTGTTAATAATTGTCTATGACCATCATATTGAGTATTTGTTGATGAATATTTCAATAATAACTTTAAAAAATTAATATCCTTCTGTATAGTCCTTCAATTTACCAATCATTATGTTGTTACAATATATTTATATTTGGATAGCTAATTTTATTCCCCTATTTTCTATCATGAAATAAATAATTATCTTTTATTTCAATTTAGTGAAACATCTTCTACCATCAAAACTAAAGGATATTCCAATATTTTTGGGTACATAGATTATTTATCTATATTCAATTTATTATTATTTCATATTGTATTACAATTATCTCTTTCTATAAATTTTTTGAACATATAGTTTCAAAGATTATTATCTCTCTTATTTTGGATTTCAAACATGATTGATAACATTTCCCCTATTTTGGAAGATTTTCACCTACAAAAACTACAACTATATAATGAACTATTATTTGAGGCCGCATAAATTGTATGACATGATTCGGTTTTGATGAATTTTATCTATGATTTTATTATAATTATATTGGGGTATCACCCCAATTTTCTCTCTCTATGTATTTCTATTTTATTTATTTTAATTTTTTTTTGATATTTGGTGGTATTTTCTCGATGGTATGGTCATTTCATTAACCATATGAACATGTTCCCAAATTCAAATATATGTTATTATAAATCCCTAATGAAAAAATGTATTTTACTATAGAATGTTGGTGATTTTTGTGTCGTAGGATTTTGATAAGATATTGTTTTGATAGATGATACAGTAATTTTGATTTTTGGTTTATCATTCATTGATCCCTTTACATTATGGGGGAGTAGTTTTCCCTCATTGTTGGTGTTTTCCCAATTCATATACATATCCTCAAATTCTAAATTTGTTTCCCCTATGATATTGGAATGAATTTTTATTTAATTATGTCCATTAATTTATCCTCATATAAATTAGTGACCCTAATATTATATCATTGATATACTCCTAAGGAATATTAGTAGTTTTATATATTCATTTTTCTCTCTATGGTGGTGGAAATTTATTCTCATAGTAATGGAATATTCTTCATGTTTTCACTCTATGTGTAACAACTTGGGGTGCGTTATAGAAGTAATATATTTACTAACATGTGGACTTTGTGAGGATTGATTGATTTCTAGGTTTGATGTTTTATTTGGGGATCACAATGGGGGTAATAGATCCCTTAGGTATAAGAATCATCCTGTTTTCCTCATTATATTGTCACTATCCAAATAGTGTTATAAAACAATGTTGATCCTTTTTATATTAGGGATTGGGTATATTTCTAGAGATATAATCATATGAATTTCTACTTTATGAGGTACTTATGGTTTTTAGTTATATTCTTTTATCTTTTTTGGGCATTGTTTTTAGTGTACACTTTGTTATATTTTGTTATTATGTTCTATATTTGGTGAAGTTAGTGATTTCATCATGTGTAGCAGGGGTTGTTCCAATGAATTATTATAACAGATTGTATTCATGTTCATTATTTCCTATTTACACTTTTCGTTTCCTTGTGCTCATCCATTAATGTAGAAATATTTGTTAGTAAATTTGTTTCAATGAAATGTTATAGTATTGTAAAATAATAATAACAGTATTATGTTAAAGGAATAGTCACATTTACCACTATAGAATAGTTTCCTAGCAAAACATATTCACAATCTTGAAATTTTAATTTGGGTATAAATTTAAATTTCAAGTTGTTTTTTGGTTTAATCCTTTATGTTGGTCTCTACATGAACAATAAAAGATTTTCTAAGAAAATTCTACAAAACATTATTGGAGATAGATACAATTTCATTCTCAACATCAGTCTTAAAAATTTAGTTTCTCACGATGGTGACAGTTATATCCCTTGAATATGATAATTATGATAAATGAAGTGATTCCCCAAGCGGTTATATGATCCATATAGCCTTTACATATTACTAACATCAAATAATTTTTAAATATTTATCATGATCTTCTAACAAAATTCCAGAAATAATTTTCATGCTTAGGATCCTATGTAATAGAAACAGATTCTTCATTATAGTAGGATTATCATACAAGTTGGAGATTGTAGAAAATATATCAATATATGTATTCATAACCTTGATATTGAATCCTTAATTCCAGGAAAATATCATCCAAATAACACTATGTATCATTTAGTTATGTTACAATCACCTTACATTTTTATGAAATATACTATGAATCCCATAAATTTAAGATGAAGATTGATTAAAACTATATAGTCTTCTATCTAGATCCTCTATAACTTGAAATAATAAAAATAAAACATTTCCTCCTCTAAACCTATTTCTTATGAAATCATTCCATTCAATTAGTACTTCTAATGAATATAAATCATAGAATAAATACCCTTTATGGTAAGAGAATTCATTCGTGAGTACCAATCATTTAAACATATTATTGTGATAATATCAGTTAAATATTAGACATTCCCTCAAGATCCTTGCATATAGAATATGGATTTTAATGATTTAATAATATTCGACAACTATTATCAGCGTCCCAAAATTATAGGATTAGTTTACATTATTATAAAAAAATCAACTCAAATAAACCTTTATAAAGGAAATTTTAGATAAAAAAATAAACTATCACACTTTAGAACACATACATATGTTTTTATGTGGTTTGGTACTTATCATACTCTAGTACTAGAACATTTTAAAAATTATATAAATAAGTGTTGCTATAGAATATGATCTATAATATTTAATAATAAATCACCATGAATCTAATTTAGAGAAATGCAATTTAATTGTTCTCAAAACCATTATCATTACACGTGACCTCATAAAAAAAAATTTTACGATCATTGGGAATAAAATATAAATGTCTCCCAATGTTCCCTTATAATATGTAATTTTTTATAAAAATATACATTACATAAGAATGTTTTTGAATGTGAGTTACATTACTATGTTAAATTTTTCCCAAGATCAATCCCATTACATCAATGTCTCATCCATCAATATTCTTGATTTTGTTGTTCTATGGCTATTCCACAACATCCATCCAAATGATAAATTAAATTTTATTAATAAATCTATATAAACTGTATGGTTTTATTATAATATATTAATGATAATTTATTACTTAATATAATATTTAAAATTGATAATATAAGTAAAATTTTACTTGTTATATGTATTTTAATATTGAAAATTTATAAAATAATATATTTCAAATTTTACATTATAAAAGATATGACAATTTTTTGATTATTATAATATAGGGAAAATATTTTCTTTCAAGTTTAATATTTTCTTCTATGATGGTTTTTTTATATTTTTTGTGAATAATATAATATTATAAATAAATAACATGTTTTTTTTTTCAAAAACTGGTTTCCAATTATAAATGATCTCTACATTTTTTAAATTTTTATTATATTTGATATGAGATGTGATGTTACCATTTTCAAAAAAATTTTTGATAGAAATCACACCTAAGAGATTTATATTTATAGGGTTTATTGAAAAAATTACATTACATAATTTCTCAAGGCCCTTAAGGTTTTTAGTTTTAGAGACATAGGATGTCCCTCAAATAATATACCCTATTTTTTAAAAATCATGATATTTGTTTCCTTAACCAAACACTTTATAGAATACAAATATTTTAATCAAGAACAAATTCTCATATTTTGTGCTAGAATTTATAATCATTTATAAATGTTCTTATATATGGAAAATAATATTTTGAAAATAGGGGATGAGGATAAAACAATGTAATTGGTATAATAGGATGTTGATACTCTAATTATAAATTGAAATTATTGAAAAAGATTGAAATTTATTCTTGTTGAATATAAAACTATGAAGACATATGCAAGAAATTCATTTCCGTAATAAATATATGATTATAATATGATGTAATAATCATGAATAGAAAATGGAGAGTTTTTTAATGTTCCACTAGAGGACATGAAATCTTAATAAATCATTACATCCATGGAAAACATAAAATACACTTCATAAAAATTCTATTTCATCTGAGAAGAAAAAAATTTATTCATACCTCTAAAATCATCTATTTGTTTCATTAAATCGTATTATATCCAAAAAAGTAATGAAATTAAATTTAAATAGGAATTTTATAGGAATGATATTAATTTCACTCTTACAAATCACATTAATAATTTGTGTAAACTGAAAAAGAACAATCTAATAAACTAAAATTGAATAGTATAACTAGCTAATTCCTACATCATTAACTGTAGATGATAAATCACTATATAAAGCATTGAAGAGGTAGATCCCCAACTCATTAATCTTCATATATAATCAACAAGTACCAAAATTTTAACAAAATATTTTTATGATTTTTCTATTCCTCATAAAACATAACAAATGAAATGAATTTAAAACTTATGAGTAATGGAATTCTTATCACAAAAAATTATGAGTAACTATACTTTTATTTAAAAACATTCAATATAAAACATTATAGAATAATAATAATTTATTTCACTTTGAAAAATCATGAAAACAATATTAAAATGATTCATAATGATGAAATATCATGATGACCAGAAATGTTGATGAGGTAGTAAAATGTTTTAAAAAACATATACTGACACATTAATAATGAATATAATAAATGTCACATATATCAAAAATTTAAAAGATTATTTTTTCAATAATTTATGAAAATGTAAAAGATAATATGAAATTATATTGAAAAATCGTTTTGTATGTATAATATCATACATGATTGAATATAGACATGAAGGATAAATTATTGAAATAAAACGTTAGATTATTTATGATAGTGTATAAAATATAAATACCTTTCTTGATGTCACGACATGTTTTTTACATCATCTACCATCCTACGCAATAAATGTAAAATATATTTTTTAAAATATTTAGAATATTATCATCTTTAATCACATTTTTTTATTAATATTATTTCCTTTATTATGATGTTTTCATTATTTAATAATTTTTCATTAGATGCTTGGTTGAAGTTCAAAAAATTATCAAATACTTATTTATTACAATAATCAATATGAAACCATTCTTAATATAGTTTCATAATATTTATTATTATTTAGATATTATTTCATTTTAATTAATATAAAACTCATTTTCAATTGTTCTATATTATTTCCATAATGTTTATAAATTATTTGGCATGCTGGTTTTCAGAGGTAAAAATTTACAATGACCATTTTTATTAATATTATTGATATAATTTAAAATGTATATTAATAGAAATTAAAACATGTTATACTTATAATATTTATTGATTAATAATTATCAAGAAATATATATATTTGCAGTGATAATTAATTATTATGTTTTTCCTAGAAGATTTAGTTTTCACAGGACACATGGAATATTTTCTTTAACTTCTGAATGTGGGGATGGAATACAATTGTATTTATATAAAACAAATTATCATTTAAGAATAATAATAAAAACAATTACGTTATATTATTATTTTCATAATATATTTAGAGGTAGTTAAATCATATAAATCATTGAAAGGACCCTATTAAAATAATCAACTTCTACTCTAATATTCCCCCTGAAAAGAACAATATAAAACTAATTAGATTGGGGATCTAGGGAGACCAAAATAAATTATATTTTCAAATAGGATTGGAGAGCAGTTTTGGATGAGTTTAATTGTTATTAGATGGTTTAGTAGTAAAGAAATATGGGATAGAATGTTAGTCATTTTACATATTATATTGGTAGAATATGTTTAATATTTATTTCTTAAAATAAAATTGGAAATATTTTGTTAAAGAAGGTTAGATAAAATATGGTAAAAAGTTTATATAAATATAATTTTATGGTAAATGATTCTTCTATCCCCTTTCATGTATATATTATTGTGATATTTTATGTCTTTAACACTTAATTTAACAACATTTCCATATATTACTGTTTACCATTATAACTAACACATTTTCATGGTTGATTATTGTAAAACATGGTCAATATTAACTAATTTTAACATTTTGATTATAGATATTAGAATAATTTTTCATTAATAATTTTATAAAGGAGAAAATAATTTTTTTAACAAATAATAACATTATGAAACAAAAGAGTATATTAATATAATTTCATTTAATCATACAAATGATTAAATCAATAAATCACATTTAGTGTCAATTATAATTA
Source organism: Viscum album (assembly GCA_963277665.1). NCBI lineage: Eukaryota > Viridiplantae > Streptophyta > Magnoliopsida > Santalales > Viscaceae > Viscum > Viscum album. The sequence continues at coordinate 731,312,294 of OY728139.1, read as the reverse complement.
AATTATATTTATATTTAATAAAAAAAATTATGAATATTTCACATTAATATCATGTTAATACCAAACATAACCTTTTTATAACATAGAGAAATTAAATTAACCACATCTATTTTTTAAGAGATTAATATATATCATTGGTTCCATAGAGATAAAAATATATTTTATAAATAAATATATTACTTTCAATAGAATTACTAGACTTATAAAATTGATTTTTTGTTGATAATAAGGTTTTAAATATTTCTAAATCATGTATTTTTCACCAAAATCTTATAAATTTGATGATATTTTTTTATAAATACATTTTAATTACTCTCAAAAAACAATATTTCTGGAAGAAAAAAACCATCAATTAGATTATGTTAACATGATAATTAAAAAAATTAATTTTATTTAAAAAAATGAAATTGTAGAGATTATAAATTTAACATTTAAAAAATATATATAACAGATGAAAAAAATTAATTTATATTAAAAAATATTTTCATTAAATTGGAAAAAATATCATTGTTTCATATATTGATAAAATTATTTATAAATTTTTCATTAGAATTAACCAGAATATGAAATTACAAAAAAATTAGTAGTTATATTAATATTATATTTATTCAAAATACGATTTATTTGTACTATATTTTTAAAAAAACTGTATAAAACATCCCTTCAGATATGATGTAATCATATAATATATATATATTATATTTATTTATTTTATTATATAATAACAGGTTATAAATTATAGGAAAACATATATGGGATTAAATAGTACCTATAAATTCAAAATTATGAATATTAAGAAAACATAAATGTTGTAACATGTTAGAAATTTATAATATGTCATGTTTCACACAACAATGAAAATTTATCCTCACAATTTTATATTGATAAAAAAGATAAATGGTTTATTAATTAATAAACAATGTATGAAATTTTCGAAATAAATATTAATGGGTTAAACTGGACTTGAGAAAACAAAATTTCTAATTGGACCCCTAATAATGACTACTCAAAATGGAAAAAATGTTACGAAAAGTAAATATAATGTTGAAGATATAACAAAGATACCAAATTAGATAAATATAACATATTTTTAAGTAAACAAAATTTCCTTTTTAATATTCATACTTGTGAATGTGTTTCTAGGTCATAACTTGATAATCATGTACTTTTCTGTTCCCACTCATGTTTTACTCTTTAAATAAATACATGGTTTAAGGTTTTCTTGAACAATAAACCCTATAAATCAATGAAATAGTACTTCATAATGTAGAGATATAATTAGTGGTTATAAAAAATGGTAGTAGAATTATGAAATATATATAAATATATATGTAAATATATTTAAAAAAACGATACAAAATTCTTTTTAAACATCTATGTTAATTAGTTTAAGTAATAAACTAATAAAAACTAATATTATGATAAATTTTATTTTATGAGGTCTATATTTTTATAGGATTTTATAATTATTATTTGCGCGAATTATATAAGAATAGTGGATATAAAAAAAATTTATTACAAAAATATATTTCAGGGTAATTTATGTTTTCATTTAAAAGATAAATTATAAAATATTACAATGTCAATTTGAAGAAAAAACAATCTCAGTCTTGGATTCATAAATTTCATGTTATCTTAAGATGATTTTTCGGGGGTTTCCTAAAATATCTTATTTTTAGGTGAATAATAAAAACTGTGGATTTTTTTGATGCCTTTAGTTTTATGAAATTTTTTAATTATACAGATACATTAAATTTTTATTGAAATGTATTTTTTATTAAATTATGTATTATAATGTATAAAAATTAATTTTAATTACTATGTTAAATAAATTAACTCCTGGAAATAAAATTAATAATTTTTCTATAATATTGATGAAAAATATTTTTTTCTGTTTTATTTCATTAATGATCACGTGATTATGAAATAATTTTGGGGAAAGGGATGAAGCTTTTTCTCATGGAGATCAAATGTGGGATAAAATCATTGTAATTATAATTCACCAAAATGTGGACCTTAATCAGACAAATCCCGGCTGAAATAAGGAGAGTTTATTATTCTTCATGATTAACAAGCCAACAATGAAGGATCAGGCCACCCATGATGCATATAGTCTAAATAAAAACATTACAGGAGTAGTAAAGTGTTCTACCAACCATTTTTTTCTATGATTTATATGTTATATTCTAATGGATGGTCCTCAATAAGGGTAACGTTTCCCATATATAATCAAATCATGATATCACCAAGGATATAGTTAATGTTATAAAATACTCTACTAATGTTTAAGTTATATCTATGGGTTGAATTTTTCTATGTTCAATTTACATAAAAAATAGTTTCATAGATATTGATATTTGACGAAATAATGATAAAAAATTTTGGGAGAGGTTATCAGAATACTATCTTACCCTCTTCATATTGAAAAAAAGTTAATTAATCTTCAGGTATGTTCCATTGAAACATTGATTCTAGAGAATATGGGAAAGATAACAAATAATTTACCCTAAAATTTATTAGAACATTCACATGTAGGTTCTGATTCCTATAATAAAGGCCAACTGTCTATATTATCAATTGTGAATCCTATGGGGAATACGATCATTAATTAATAATCTAATCAGAATTGAAAAACTAACCAAAAACATTGGATTGGGGCTTTATGATACAGTTCGGGATGAAATTTCTATTTATACCACCCTAGATGAATAATTTTTACAAGAAATTAGAGATTATATGATTAAACTTGAGATCTAATATGGTAATAATTAGACTTTCTACTTGAATTATAGTTTATTTGGTCACCAATCATCTAAGTGTAACATTTATTGAGTTTACAACTACTATAAATAATGGTAACATGTTTAAGTTTCCTATCGAATGATTAAAGTAAATTATAATATTCTAGAATTCACATTCCCTACAAATTAAAACCTTCTCCCCTCGTCTTAATGATATATGAAAATGAAACTGCATGTGTATCGTTCTAGGTGGGTAATATAACCATATAGAACCCTTTTTATTCCTTTATCAAACCCTTGAACAAAATGATTATACAGAATCATCAAAAACTCCCAAATTTGTAATGAATAATTTATACAGTGAAATTGATTCTTAAATTTGATTTCTTGAGGCAAGGTAGGATACCAAATCTCATTATTTAAAACATGTGGAAATCAATTTTCTAGACAACCATTTTTTTTAAGAATTCAAAATAGGGGTACCTGGTCATGGGGAAATGTAATAGGATTATATAGATTCATCCATCCTAGGAATGGTATTGGGTGAGGAATCTCAATTTAGGATAAACAAGGATATGATCCCTTTTGATCTAGATATGTCCCTATTATGAATTCATATAAATGCACATATAATTAACTCTACTATGATCATGCTTCCAAAATAATTGAAAACCAATCTAATGGATTCAAATATCATCTACATTTGTATATCCATTTAATATATGTGTCCTCTTATAAGATTTATAGGAGAAGGAAATTTGGGGACTTCACTACTAATTAGTTGCAATCAGTAAACAATTTCATCCCACATAATGGACTGTTTAGTGTTGATGAAATGGAAGACATGAAACCTCTAAAAATTAGCAGGATGGGGATAAAATTAAATAAAGGTAGTTAATGATTGGTGGGGATTCCATCCTCCATGTGAAATAAGAATAAAAGATTGTTATATAGTAAGAAAGGCCATATAGAAATATCATAATAGATAGGGCCACTATTTAGTGTCATGTCTCTTAAACAATGGCATCCTTACTAGATCTTCCATGTACTTGTGAATTCTACCAAGGTCATTCCCCTTAAAAAATTTCAAAAATTTTATATCTACCCTTTATTGGGGTTACATATGCAATTATGATATTTGATAGGTGGAAGAATTTCACCTACCCCTCCCATGGATACACGATTATCTATGAGAATTTTAATAATAGATATTTTTCAACAATGGGTTGTTAAGAATTTCATCATTAAAATATATTCATTAAGTAAAGAACCTCAAAGTATATTGGTTTAGTTATCTATATATGGCTTACTCTAACTACCTAAATTATATATTCCTCCACAAATTACATTACAAAATGTGATCTGTAGTTGTAGCTGGGAATGATTCCTAATTATATGTATCAAAATTTTTAAAAATATTTTACACCAATAATTTTCTAATTCGTGATGAGAAAACTATTACCAACATTAATAGTATTATATACCATGACTATTCAATGTGAATTTCCAATGTAACTTTATTGATATTCCAATTATTTTTTATGATTTCATCTAGAGAAGATACACCCTGAATACCAATCATGCGAACAAGAAAGATATATACATTTACACGGTTTATGATAGTAGTGATACTATTGGGGTATCTAGTTTCACAAATCCCGTGTATCACACAAAACACAATCCTATCATTATATAAATCTTCAGTAATCTATGTGGTTAGCCTCTATACCCTACAAATTAAACAATGGATTCCTTATTACATATAGTCAACGATGTTATTCTATATGCTCCAAATATTGGATATGATGGATGTACACTTCACATGATAGATGATAAAAAGAATCCCAAAAAGGTAATATTATTGAAGTGGAGTAAAAATTAATTTTATAAGATTATATGGTTATAAATTCTAGTGAAGAAAAAATTTGATAGTATTAAAATAGAAATGAAAATCAAGATAATCATTCTAGGGAGGAATTTTAATCCCTTTCAATGAAAGATGGTATTACAGAAATCAAAGAGATGCTTCCGAAAAAAGAACCCACATTCTTATGGTTTCATGATTTTGAAATAAAAGGTGATTTATTGTGTGTTATTTGTCTCTTCTCTCATGAAGTGAATGTATAGGAAATACTACTCTAATATTCAAAAGATCATGTCTACCAGATCCTCCTTAATGATTCCAAACATGATCAATGGTGAGATCCTTAAGATATTTAGTCAAGGTAATACTCAATATGTATGGTAAATTGAAGGTGAGTATGGTAATGGAAATTACATATCATTATATGATATTTATCTTTTATTTTTATTGATGATGGAAATCCTTGTTGTCCGCCTCGTCTACATCTATTGTTTAGTTTCTAATTATCTTTAAAAATGATTATACTCTTTTCTTAAGACATGTATGTCGTTGTAATTTTTTAGAGAAGGTGTTTATATCCTCTATATAAATTTATGACACTTCACATCTGAATGTGATATATATTATGTATAGATTTAATATATTCAATTCATTCAAATTCATTATTGGAATAAAAATAACAAATATATGATATTAATTATTCAAACAAAATTTATCTATAGAACTGAGTCCTTTATATGAATCCTTTTAAAGAGGTTGTAAATTCAACTATGTTTCTTTCTTAACATTGAATGTATTTATTGACCACATAGTTTAATCAATTAATACATTATGTTCATGAAGTATATTTTATATAGTGAAGCTATAAATGTTATGGTGGAAGTATTCAATGTTGAATCCTAACAATACGGTATCACGTAATACTTCATACCAATTGTAATGATGAAAGATAACACCATTGAAACCGGACACATCATGCCTATTGTAATTGGTAAACTATTATTATAATAATTTTAAATTTCATTACTACTAGGAAAATATGTTTTGTTATGTAAATCATCACACCCAATGAGTATGGATTATTCAAAGGTATGTGAATCCAAAACAGTCAATTTAATGGTTTGATAATAAACCAAATAATGAAGAAAAAACCATTGTTAGGGAAATATGATCTTAAAAATGACATCACTAATACTTAAGAAACCATGAAAAGGTATTTCATTTAATGATTTCAAAAAATATATATTTTCTTAATATTTTATCAGAATAATCAACACCATTCATATAGATGTAAATATACACATCATCATTAATGTTTCCCTAGTATTTTTTTCTATTTTCCTAGTTCTATCTGGGAAAAAACCCTCTCATAAGTATTCTATTTTCCAATGATAATGTCTATATGTTAAGATGGATTAATAATGTCAATCATTTTTTGTTACATAAATACATCAAGTAGTTTAGGGTTTTTTTATATCCCCCTAACCATATCTATGTTTCTCGATCCTACTTCCTGAGAACCCCCCAAACCCTATCATTAATAAATGATATTCTTGGACATTAGGGATATGCGCAAAAAATACATTAGTTTGAAAAAATAATTCGTTTTTTTTCGATAGTGTTTCAATAATTAGGATATGTTGATTTATCAAACCCTCCGAGTGTAGAGTGGTATACTGAAATTATTTTTCATTAGTGACCCTTTATTCAAAGGTAATTTTGAATGGTGTTAACTTGATCATATCTTCTATGAAATTATTTTTCAGTTGGTAGTGCAGAATGGAAAGTCTATATCCCTTTATGAGAGAGTGTACATTGTCAATTTAGTGATCAACTCAAAATATTTCTCTGTGAAATCATTGTATATTCAACTTGTTTATAATATGAAGAATCATCAAAATATAACAATTTTTTTATTTTTACATTAACTATCAATAAAATAAAACAAGTTATTATTATGTTGACTGATTTTGGGAATCCAAGTAACATGGTGGGGGGGTTATAATCAAGTATTTGATCATTTTAAATGATACCATTCTAAAAAAGATCATTGAATATCCTATAATCTAATTATTTATCTCGGTTGTTTATTTTCAGTAGGTACATAAAAAAATTATAAAATGGCTACTCATAACCTATTACATCATCCATTTGGAAAGTAAACAAATTGTCTTTTAATGTCCAGATATAAAATAATAAGAAGGTGAACTACATTGGATCCATGTTAAATTAATGGTTAACTCATTTTATTAACAACCACCTTGATAAAATAATGAATATAAATATAGCCAAACTACTAAAAACACTTTTCCAATAATGAGTTTATTTTAGTAACCTATGTCTTTATGTGATTGTCCCTTATAACTTATCTCTTGAAATATGAGGATATACCCATATTGATTATTATGCTCTCACAAGGACTCCAAATAGAAGTGGTTACTTAATGGTCAATGAATTATACATATTGAAAAGAAGAGAAAATACAAAAACCCAATATTATTTATCATAAGAACCATTTATTTTATCCTTCCCATAAAATAATTTATCCAATGGATGTTCTAGAAATAATTGCTACCCAATAATGATCAATTGTAAAGAAATGGATTTTAGATGTCCATATCCATCCATCTATTAATTGGAACTAATTAGATCATACATCGCATATATATTACTTATGTATTCATATCTATACTCTGGGATTATCTTTTGTGGTTTTTTGGTGTCAAACTCTATATAGATAACCAACATTTCATCTTACTACAGTCCATAACTACTAATTTCATCAGTGAAAAGGTATACAACATTATTCCTACAGCCAATTTCCCTATAATCACGATAAATTTGGGGAATGGAATGCATCAATATTTCGATAACCAGTCACCTAATACTCACTATCATATTATTGTATATCATTTTGATTTATTCATTACCTCTAAGGATTTTATTGGGTTGAAAAAAAATTATTTTTATCCTCAACACATTACAATTGATCAATGTGAATTGCAGGGCAAGAATTCCACTAGTTTCGAAAATAATATATTGGATTCCCATGAAGCCTCCATAGATCATGGAAAAAATTGTTCGTAAAGGCATTAGTATGACAGCATCATGTGGGTCTTGGGGTATCATACACACCCATCATGTCTTCTTTAAATTTATATTCATTTATTATATTAGGAATTTAATATCATATGAAGAAGAAAATTGGTCCATTATTCAAGATATAAAGAATCTTATCCACTATGAGTGGAACAAATTTTGAATTATGTGGGACTCAAGGGTTTCAAATGAATCTCTAAGGTCTAGATAAATGAAATTTCCATGGAATGTATTCCATTACGAGATTATATATCTTTAATCCACTACTCACGTTATCTTCATGGAATCAAATACATATTGGGAGGCTAAAAAATATTCAAATACACTATTAATGATATTCATCGTCGATATGAGATGAATATAGTTTTTTCGGATTTATAAATACTAATTATTAAGGGATATAGATATGTGGGGTGTGATCCACTCCTACATTTTAAAATCCCCTTTTAATTCTTGAGCCTCTCTTATTATGTTATCTTAATATGTTATAGTATTGAATCTATTCAAATCATAAATAATTTTGGTATAAAATTGAGTGATGATGTTTATGATTTATTATATTGTTAATTAAAAAATATTTTTATTATAATTAATCTTTTAAATTCATTGGAACTAATTTCTTTGATAACCCTATACAAATCATATTTTTTTTCTAATAAAATGTTTTTAAATATTGGGGTATTCCTCAATACATGGGAAACCATCAAGAATAACATACCTACATGGGGAATGAATCTATAATAAAACTATTATTATTTTTAGATAATATTTATAAAATAAACTAAAATTAAGAATTTCTTTTATTTTTATAATGTTTTATTATTTAACATTAATGTTATGTACCAAGACTATGGTGTTACCATTATTTGTTAATTACTAATTATTTATTTCAATGAATCTATGATGTATAAATTAAAATAAAATAAATTATACAAATAATAGTATATGAATAAGTAGAATTTAATAAATAGACTAAAAAATATATAATTGATAATAAATAGAAAATTATATTATGACTCGATATTGGTTTAAATTTCAACTTTTATACAAAAAATTGGTTTCCAACAATTATATATTTTGTATTAAATTTTAAATTTATAATATTTAGTTATTGAACTATATTAAATAGCTTCAAAATTTTAATAATCATGAAATTTTTTATTAATGTTTTATTGATTTATTAATTATCAATTAACTGATCTCATTAGTATTTAATTAATAGTAATCAGTTTTTATATGAATAATAAAATGTGGCTAAAATTTCATTATTCTCACATGACCTTTAATACTTTTAATTTTTTTATGTTTGTATGCCTTATTAAAATTTACTACACTACATAATTAAACTTACCCAACTGAATTTAATTCCATTATATTATTATACCTTACTAAAGATTATTTTCAATTGAAAATACCCTCTTCCACACTAAATAAATTGATATAACTTCTACCTTTTCAATAACCCAAATATATTTTTAAATTTTTTTATATAATAACAAAATATGATTTCCCAGAAATCTATTATAATATAAAATTACTATTTACTCATCCAGCAATCATAACACCCTCAAACCTATGGCCATAATCATGATAAAGTATAGTACCTTAATAAAGGTATCAGAACATCGCTAATGTTTCCTACTTAATATTAACTTTTAAAACACCATAAAAATATTAAAATAATATAATAGGAATAATTAGTTTATTTATTTTTTATTATTATATGGATACATCTAAAATTTATTTGCTTCTATCTATTTTGAAAAAATTAATTGTAAGTAGTGTGTGAGGTTTACCACCACCATAAAGCAATGTTTCCCATTTTTGATAATCATAACTCATATATGATAACAAAAAAGATATTTATTAATAAATATTTTTTATATCATTTTTTTTAATTATTACCTGATTACTTACTATCCACTATCACCCATGTCATTGGATGAGTAATATAGACCCTCATCGTGCGTTGTACAAACACCCACCTTCACAAAGAAGCAATTTTCCATTATTCTTATTTTTTACAAGAATTATACATGAATAACATAATATGGTTAACTATAATATATCGATAAAATTATTTACTTTATTTTAATACTATTTTGATATTATTTCAAATAAATTACCTCATTATGAATACTCACCAATAGAGTTAATGGGAGTTTATTTTTTGGAATGGATTAACAAAAAACATAAATAATGATATGAAATTTGTTCATTTGGGATTATGAAAAATTAGTTATTTGATTGATATGATAGGAAAATGGAATAAAGGTTTTATTATTGTTACTATAATGAATTGAAAAGTAAATAACTAATTAATATTGAAAACAAACATCATATGATGTAAATATATTTAAAAAATATCTACTGTCCATTTCATATTCTTGGACAAAGAATATATTTCACATGTAATTTATTTGAATGTTATATGTAATTATATGTAATATATAATGGTAATATTTAAGGACAAGAAATTATGAAAAATTTAAGAATAAAAAACACCAACACCACTCCTATGAAAATATTACAAATGATTAAAATAATAAACCCCATATGTTGGTAAATATGAATAAAATAACTGATATAGATGTTGATAATGATTCTAAATGGTAGTTTAATATAATATTATTTATGAATATGGTTATTAAATCATTATTTAAGAAATATATTATTGTTATAAAAGAACATAGAGTGGAACTGATTAAGTAGGGAAAAAAGTTAAGGGTTCTTTTATAAATATCCATTCATTGAGAAATGATTATAACACAAAAAATATTTATTCTTTTAAGGGGTCATTACTACCCTAATAAATTTTTTAATAATGATTAGCTTAGGTTTCAGGATATTAAAATTTAAATTTTTTTTGTCATTATCATGGTGTTGTTTTTAAATTATTTTAAAAAATTTAATGGTTTCTTTTTCAGAAATTTCACCCCATGAGACCTGTTTTTATTAGACATAAAATTACATTTATGTTGTGTATATGATAAAAATATGGGATATTGTATAATGAATTTACATTTATGTATTGTAATATATGTTCAATTTGAATATATATATTTCACATGGACTTTATTTAAAATATCCTTATGTTACAATTGGTTTTCAACATTAAACTGACTTCATTTGGTCATAATTAGTCATTTTATCTATTTTCATTCACAATTTATCTATTCTGTAAAATTATTCTCTTAGAATTTATTACACTAATATTTAATATAGTGTTAATATTTAATGAAAATTCCTCCTTCATTTATTAATATAATTCTATGTAAATATTAATTTTTGTTTTGAATAATTCACATTACATTTAATGGATTGTTTTTCATGTCAATATTTTAACGTTCCACCAATATTATATGATTGACACTCAATTTTATTTTTTCTCATGTTACATTATTATTCCACATAAGTTTATAAATGTAATTATTTATTTATACTTCTAACAATGTAGGTTTTGAAAGGTAATTTAAAAATGTTTTTATGGTTTTTACTCATTACAAATAAATTTTTTCATGATCCACAAGAAATTTTCATTGCTTGATATTTATTTTTTTCTATAGGTTACATTATTTATTTCATTTATTTTATAAATTCTCAATGTTTTATTTTTATTTTTTTTCACATGTGTTTTTTAAAACATTTTATATTTGGATCTATTTATAATTTAGTTTTCAAAAACTATTATCTTTTTATTATGTTTAAACTTTTTTTATCTAATTACCACATAAGAATTAATTAAAATATATAGAATGGTTTTAAAAAATGTTATTTATTTTCACTAAAATTATTCAATTAGGATTATTTCTGAGGATTTTATATTTTGATCACCATCTATAGGTTATTATCTTATTATTCCTCTTTATAAAAATTATTTTTATATTATTTGATTTCTGATGTTTATATAATATTAACATTTATGAAACAAAATTATTTTTCTTGGTGTTTTTTAATAAATAATGATGTATTATTATTAATGGATCATACATATATTTTAATAATTTGGGGTGGGGTCATATATAAACCTCCATAGAATTGTTTTATTCTTCTATCTTATAATACTGTTCGTTATGGATATAAGTAGTTTTTTCACATAGTCGTCAGAATGATGGGTTTTATCATATATCAATTGTGGAAATAACCATTTTGTTTACATATGAATGGAAATAATGGGGTTTCTCAAACATGATTTTTTGTTATTCTATTTATTCAGAATTTTAATGTAGTTCATAATGTTATTAGAAATTCAAAAATGTTTATCATTTTATTATAATTTCATTAGATGATTTTCACTTCCTTGAATTCCATATTTCTATTATCCTTCATTATTTTTAATATATTCCAAACAATTATATCATTATTCCATGTTTAATATATTCTGATATGAGTTCTAGAAATGTCATATCATTTATTCTAAGACAAAAATAATTTAAGGGTCTTATGTTACACAATTATGTTTAATGATTATCATAAATATACATTTAGACTTTTGGATGATATTTATGCCTTTATAATAATTACCTTCATGGTTATGATCATACACTATACAATATCATTTTTTTATTACATAGAATTTCTGCTCACCCCATATTTCATTTTCTCTTCATGGTTATATAGGTGATTATTTCATATTAGGTATGTCGAATAGGGTCTAGGGGAGAATAGTTTTGTGGAAATGTTCAAAAAGGTTTTAAAAGAATAGGTATTTATATCACTTCTCATAGATAGTAAACCTTTTGAACCATGGTGCATCAAATTTATCTAGGATGTATTATTTAGATCATGAACGAAATTTATTGATTCTGAAATAATTATGGAGGTGTAATATTATTTGATTCAAGGGATTTTTATCTATCTAGCATTATATTTTCGTATTTTTTGAGATTAGGTATGTTATTATGGAGATTATATTACTAAAAATTTATGTTAGGATTTTAAAAAATAGAATAAATTCCAATAAAGGTGTATATGTATATGATGGTATCATGAATGGTTGGTAAAGACTTCAGCAGATGGTTTTACCAAGAAATAAAACCCTCTCTAGCAACTATTAGTGTATGTGTCTATAGAAAAAATGTACTAAAGGGTGACCAACATTAAAAGGATTATTTTTTTATTGACTCAATCAATACACTAATACATGATGAGTCGTCCAAACACTAAACATATGCCTTAACCCTACCATGGGATATTATTTGACTAATCATGTATTCATTATGTATAGTGAACAGAATATTTTACAATGAATTAGAACATATTTTTTGATGAATGTTCTTTACATTTCAGAAATAATCATTTGACGATTATAATGTATTAGTGTCATTGGATAGAAGAGAAAAAATAATCATATTTCTTGAATGAAAATAAAAATATCCTATAAATGTCAACCCACATAGTAACCTTCGTAGATATACCATACATAATCATTTCTTTATAAACTATTGAAAGAAAATATAAGAAATGGTGAGAGGAAATGCTCAGTAAGGGTAAATTTGGGAGATCTAAATCGATGATAATATGAATGTATGGGTTTAGATTAAAGGCAAGAAATCATGAAAATAACATTCAAATGTGATACCCAATCTATCATGGATCATAAACACGAGTCATGGAATAAAACATCATCCCTTCAAAAGACATGAATCAAATGAGTGGGAAATCATTGAAAATCACCATGAACCACAAGATCATGTTTTAAAAGTGTGGCACCATTAAAGGAAAATTAGGTATTCCTTATCATAATGTTAACTTCTGATAAAATAATATCGTTTTTGGCTGAAGAAAAAAATACTATTTTCCAATTTCATAATCAATCAGACAAAATCACTTATTTCACATAGTAGATCAAAAACATTGACTAGTTATAAACATTGGATCCATCACATAAATTTTTTTCTCCCAATTATATCATGAGTTATAATACATTACCTAATGCATTGATGTTCAATATAAATATGGGACTACCCATCACATTTTGAAAATTTGACGACCTAAAATTTTGGTTTAATTAATAAATTTATTTTATATTATGATAATGAAAAAATGTGGACTTACATTGATTAATTATATCTTATAATAATTAAAAGACCATAAATAATCATAACCATTGAAAATTTAGATGTTATATAGAGATCATATCATTTTATAAATATTGGGTTTTGACAAATCCAACTGACACATATAATGGTGGTGATGGAATCAACTAGTAGGATCATTCTATATGATTCCCAGTTATCAAATAATTAAAGGGTGTTATAATTACTAGGATTTTCCCCTAATCTATCAAATGTTTATATCCATCATCATAGGTATGAGTGAAACAGTTTATAGGGGATGTTTAGGATCATCAAGATCATGGTCAAAACCATATATATTGAACCACACCATTAAAGTCATGTTGTCACACACAATACACATACAGAGCATTCTTGTTTATTAGAAGAATTAGTAAAAAGACCCTTAAAATATTAATATGTAAATTATTTTAAAATTTAATAATGGTTTTATTTACATCTAATTATTGGTAAATTATAAATTATTTTTTTCATAAATAACAATTTTTTTATTATTTGATAATATTAAAATCAAATAAAGGAATTTATTTTCATGAATGAATGAATTTTTAAATTCAATATTATATAGATAAATGTTTATCATTAAACAAATAATATAAAATATAATTAATTATCTAAATTTTATGTAGTCATATGTAATTTTTAAAAGGGTTCACAAAATATTATTGTGAAGAAACACAATAATTTCTAAAAAAAATTATATTATAAAAATAAATTTAAATATTAAAAATTGTTTTGGAGTAAATAAAAAAAATTGAGTAGAACCTTAAAATATTTCAATTGTGAATGTATCCTAATTTTTTGAGGCTGTTTAATTTTCATGACAAAATTAAATAAAATATAATTATATTATGAGAATAATTATATAATAATTCCAATAATGTTATTTATTAACTAGAATAAATTGTATTCATGACCAATATATGATTACCTTATAAATAATCTTATTTTCAATATTTTTTCTTAATTTTATAAAGGCTTTTTTAATCCTCCAAAAAAAATATATTTTATGATTTTAAAATCATTTCATTAAGGACATGACTCACTTTAACATCATTAAGGGATGTATTTTAATATTTTTTACCATTGTCATTATAAAATAAAAAATCAAATCCATTTTTAATTAAACCATTGGACAATACCATGGGATGGTTATTGGTTTTGATTACTTTATTATCGGAGGACAAAACCTATGTTTGAAAAATAATAAATAACTCCTCTATATTTTCCTATATAAACACATCCATAATACAATTAATCTAAAATAAAAAAATATTGAAAATAATTATTGTTTCCACCAATCACTAGAGTCCTACCATGGTACCACAAAGCTCTCAAGAAGCTCCTCTCAAGAGTTTGGAATCACTCTCTCAAGGTAAGTGTTCCCTCCCACATATTTTTATTCAAGAACCTCATTTATGTTATGCATCCTATTTTACCGTTGATCATTCTGGGATGTTTTTTTTCTTATATACCATATTTTTTTAGGTTTAAATTATTATATTCCCAATTCACTATCATAAATACCTCCAATGAAAATATTTATACACTCATTGCAAGGAAAAAATTATTAATGGATCTTCTTCTTCATCTCTTGCTTCATATATTTTATTTACATTATTTATTTTATCTTCATTTAATAATTTTATGATATGTTCTTATATAACCAAATTACATTCTATTTCTTTTAAATGATATGATACCCCCGGACTCTTATCATCCCTCCATTGAATGCTCATATTCCCATGTAATGCTACTAAAATTTCACCGTGATTTCCATGAAAAAAATATGAAAGGATAACACATATGCATGTTACTGAAATTAATGTTAAAGGAGGACCTAGAATTATTAAAAGATAAAATTAATTTGTTAAAAGTTTAGTCTCATTAGAAATCATTCAATTGATTATGGGGATAACCTAATATACCACATGATGTTTCCCATAGTAAAGTCTACTTAGTTATAATTGACATGTTTTAATGATTTATTCTTTTATGTTGTTTCCTCATTTCCAATGTTTCCATTGTATTATCATTCTATATTATACCTAACTATTCATGTTTTCAATTTTTACCCCATTTATGACTCATTTATATTCTAATTGTCTATCATGTAGTAATTTCTCTATATTATTACATTTTTTTCCATTATGGTAATTTTAACACTCCCCTTTCTTATGTATATCCTCAGTTTAATCCATGCATTTTTAAGTACGGTGGAATAATATTATCATGTTAATTAAGTTTTCAATAATGGTGAATCATTTTCAATTATAAGATTGTCTGAAACGTACTTAATTCTATAACACAAAATAATTAATGATCATGTAGTTTTTAATATGCGTAATCTTATTAAATAAATTAACAACCAATGTGTTTAAATGAGAAGGGTTTTAATAGTTTGACTGAAATAAAATATATAAATTTATGGGATTAGGATTAAAAAACACTAGACAAGTCTTGGGGATAAGGCAAAAAAAATAATTCATCCCAAAATTGGATAAATTATAGAGTAATTGGGTACAATGAAAATAAATCTGTATTTGGATACTACCGGTTGATATCGATGTAACATGGATATTTAATGGGGTTAAAACCAAAAACACTATGTTTACATAAACTAAACAGAAAATTGGTTCATGAAAATGGGCCATGGTACATAATTGTTTGACCCTATTGAGGGATATACTTTGGTAAATTCACAAGATAATTACAAAATGTTATTAATGGATCAAAATTTCTTGAAGTGTCTATGTTAGAAAATAGATCATGGATAACATAGAATGAATCCTATAAATTCATAATTTATGTAGTAAATTTCATTTATATTTTATTAATTCATGGATATTGTATTACCTTAAATGAATTTAATTGATTAAAAATACTCATCTATATTTTTTACCTCGTTTATAAAATGATTTGAAATATGGGGAACCGAGTAAACAACCAATGAGAAGGAAATTTTCATGAAAACATAATAGAGATGCCCAACCTGATTTGAGAAGGACTAGTGGGAAATTTAATGATACTATTTTTTGATATAGGTATTGAATAAAAACCGTAATCAAGAGAAGCATAAAATTTCCTCTAAAAACATTGAGCTATAATAGAGACCTTTATGTGATAAATGAATCTGTATATCATGGATCATGTGATCCATTATTAATAGAATAATAGATCAACTCCATTGAAATGATATTCTCAAACATTAAATGTTCCATTAAATAGAATGATTAACATACTATTTATTTTTTATATGTATATATATGATCATGGGTGAATATTGGTAAAGAAAAAAAGCCTTAAGAATTGATTTAATTAAGGGGGTTGAACATGTTCCATAAAATGTTTTTGAAAAAATATCATCCTCACCTCCTATGACATAAAATGTATAGGTATTTCATTTATCATATGAAAATGAAAAATAAATCCATCATGGTGTACAAATAAATCTTCATAAGACATTCATGATACACCTCCCTCATTTTTGGTTACCCATTAATGCAAATTTTCCAGCTTCATTGGTGGGATTATAAATAATCTATAAAATCTAGGGAGATACAGGACATTAATAACTATGAGTACATTATCTAATGTGGTCTCAATGTAGAAATGTAAACCATAAAATCACAAGGGTATCATGAGGATCTGATGTAAAATGTGGAGTTTAATTGTGGTCATGTGATGTTTAAATATAATGGTTATAAGAAATATCCATATCACAGTTGTCAAAATTGTGGAAAGAAGAACCTTTTAAATTTCCCAAGGAGGACAATGTAATTCTTTAGGAGTGGGAAGTATGAACACCCAGCTAGTGATGGCCTCTATGAGAATCCCAATATTAACTTTGAATAATTTAATCATCTAGCCAAGCCATTTTTCATCATTAATTCTTTCAGCAACAATGAACATGTTATCTTTGAAATCCAGTGAAATAATACAATGTTTTATAGAGATTACAAAATAACTCCATGAAAGAATGGGAAATTATTTTCCAACACAACCATGGAGGTGGATCATGTCAATTAAGTGGTGGTAGGTACAGTAGTTATACATTCATAAATAGAGAACATACTTTTTTGTTCTGGATCTACACATTACATCTATTCAAACATGGTTAGTATAACATTTTAAGAACCACCTCAAAGCATGGAAGTAGAGTTGTTTGTGAAAATAGAAAATGAATAAATTATAACATCCCAACAATATAACTCATCCCCTATCATTTTTTTATGGTCGAGCTTCCTGAAGAACCAGTTGATACATAATTTAGTGGAGTTTAATGCTATTGGATATATTGATTTCATTTCCATATACTGAGACAACATAAATTGTTGAGAGAAGGAAATTACTCTCTATATTGTAAATCATTCCTGATTATATACAAGTAAATTTTGTACGATTAATCTTATTAATCAATAACATCTAATAAAATTATATTATATCCCTATGAACAAGTGTTCCTAGTTAAACTGGTTCAGTATATAGAAAATACCATCCTAAAGACATACCCATTGTTAGTGAAAACAATAATGTGTTCCTAGTAGGTTCTTTTATTCTTTTTCCTGTCCAAAATATTGAATTATAAATCAACCATATACCTTGGATGTTCCTATTATCATGGAATTCTTATATAATGGTAGTTGAGGATGTGAAAAAATGATGAAATAAATAAAGCAGAATCATATTATATGGTTTATATGCCTAATCACTTCATTATGGGCTGAACCTGTATTGTTCATCAAGATGATCGATGGGTAAATGTAAATTTACATTAATTTTCATGAGATTAAAAAGAACATGATAAAGAAAAAGAACCATATTCCTTGGATTAATGAATTTTCCCATAATATTAATGGTGCACAATATATCTTTTGGTATCCATCCATGAGAATCACTAAAGTGTTCCCCAATACAGAGTGTAAAAGATCTCAATCATTCCTTGAGAAATGCTAGAGGTTTGGAACAATGATAAATGGCCTATGATGCGTCTTTATGGAGAATATTCCATCTTATACCAAAATATGAACATCAGTTAAAAATAGATAACAATATTTCTTGTGTTCTCAGGGAGGCCTATGATGGATGTGATATATGAGCTTAGTAGTCTAGCACTAATGGGGTGTAGGCTGATCTATTTCATTAAATAAATAAAGAAACATTGAAATAATAATGAACATTGTATAGTAATATGTTAATAATGTAACAAAAACTTGATCTTGCTACCTAAACGGACAACCATCTAAAATCACATTCATCTTTCCATGTAAGATGTATGAAAATAGGTACATATGAAAGTCATGATAGTTATACTTGGTTGAAAACTATTTAATGATCCAAACATGAATAATATGGTGAAGTCCCCAATCATGTAATTTTTCGTGGATTTTACATTTCTATGTAATCATATAATCATTCTCATAATATAAAATAAATACACAAAAATTTCATTGGAAATAAATCATCCCATCGAATCCATTGGTTGAGTCCCAAACCCATCAATGGAAATCTATTCAGAATAAAAAGAAATACATTGGGTGTCTTCAATAGAACTAATGCCTCACATACTATATAAGGAATATAATATAATCTTCCCTTGTATCAATAAATGAATTGTGAACTCTGAGTCTGTACCATGTATCTCACATAGTGTACCTGTTATCACCTATTTCGTGGCGATACTATCTTACCAATGTGTCTTTCATCAGTTTCTACCCTATAGAACCATTAGCACTAATGATTATATGTATAACCATCTAGAGAACTTGTACATGTAAATGAAATGTATTTCATCCAATACAAATGTATAACCATCGAGGATCCAGACATCACTATGTATCTAAATAGTGTAGGAATCAAGACACACATTGTTGTGGATGATATCCTTCAATTTTTTATCATGGTATTAGGACACTTTGGGCCCTAAATTTTAATGTCATACAATGAGTAAATGAGTCATATTTTAATGTCATGTTGTAGGGATTAATTATTTATAGTATGATGTCATTTTTAAATTCCTATGATTTATATTATGGAGTCATAGATTTTTTACCACGATATGGGTGTGTTATAACACATAGTTTACAGTCATAGAGTTTGGACAACAACATGGGTTCATTATAACTCATAGTTTAGGGTCATAGATCATGGACCACGACTTCATGGTTTTACTACTCATAGTTTAAGGAATTAGATTTTGGACCATGACTTCACATTACTGCTTCTCATAGTTTAATGTCTTCGAGTATGTAACCTGACATGGGTGTGTTATAACTCATAGTTTATGTTCATAGTGTTCGGACCATGACATGGGTGTTTCTATTACACGAAGTACTTCATCAAGAACTTTTTATTTGTTGGAGCCATGAAAAGATATCTGTCCATCGATATCAGGGCATATTATCTATTAGAATACCCCATATGTATGACATATGGTCCTTCCCATTTTAGTTCATTATTTGGGGGTTATTCCCAACTGTCCTCATGGTTTTGAGGATGAACACCATTTTTCCATCAAGGAATGATGGAAATAGAACCTTTTTGTTGAACGCTCAAGAAATTTGGTTTTGGTAGATTTCAAAATGGTGTAGCGTTTGTATCTTTTATTCATGCAGCAGCTCCAACTAATCAAATATTCTCTAGGATTTCTCATCCATGGAGAGTTGATCGAATTTGGCCACACTAACTGATATAAGTAGGATTTTAATTGGTAAAACTTCCTCTGTCATATATACCAGTGAGTACAGTGTCACTTGGGTGGATGTATGGGTCGAGGTCCCGAAATTCCATTTTTATCTCCTTATTTTCATTGATAGTGGTGGAGACCCCTTCTTAAAATGTAGGAGGGGAATCTATGAGGTCTTTTTTCTTCTTCTTCTCCATCTACATCTTCTTTTTTCATTCACATCTGATGAAGAAAGGATTATTGAAATAAACTCCCCAATGCTGGGAGGGAATTAATATTTTTCTATAATGAGTGAGGTGGGTGTAGTTTGAGGTCATGTGGATGGGCAAAGAGAATATTTGATAGGTATTCTCTTGAAATCATGGGAGACATCCTGCTCATCCATGTCATTAGGCTTGGAGGACATAAAAAAATAAATTAGCAAATTGAGCCTATATCATGAAGTTCACTTATGAATTCAACACGGTTGATGGGTAAAAAATGAATTTCCCCATGCGGCAGGTGGGGGTTAGTGGGAGAAATTTACAATCCATTCGGTGTAGTAATACAATTAATTTCGTATTTTGATGGATGTTTTGTTTCAGATTCGTAGAACCTTGTTTTGATATAATGCGACTCACATGACTCAAACAGGGATTCATCAGTGTGAATTGTCCCATTATTTCCATCAGTTCATTATTGGGTATACTGATGGTATCATGAGGAAATTTTAGCATAATGATTCAGCTTAGTTTCCCCTTTGAAGATAGTGAAGGCCATACTTTGTCACACTACCAGGAACCCGTAATCTCACATGAAGTCTCCAGGTTGAGTTTTAAGCTTCATCTGTCCCAATAGGATTTGTCTACATTTTTCACATCCTAGCAGAGTTGTGGTGTAGGGTGTTGAGTTGTCTTTATCATATCCTATCTGACGATGTGTTCGCATCCAGAGGATGTTGACTCAAGAGATTATGGCGATAAAAATACACCAGACATAAATTCCATGTATCTTACTAGACACATACATGGGTTTGATGTTCCCTTTCATGATCGAATATTCTTTCCAGCCTATGAAGGAGATGACAGTGAGACATTTTTCCTGATTTGTCTCCATTCGATAGACTTTAGCTGCTGCTACTTCACCTCAAATTCTAATGTACTTAATTTGGATTCAATGAGTGTCTCCCTAAGATCTGCAAACATACATAACACATCAATGATTGATTGATTTTCTAATAATGAAACCAACTTCTTGATAATATCAAATTTTCTCATTAATGTTCGGTGCTTCGTAGATCGAGGATTCTCTTTCACAAACACTTTTGTGGTTTGGGATTTGGACATGGATGGTACAGCCTCTGTGACAGGGGCTAGTGGTGTTGCATTCCTTTCTAGTATTTGTCTAACGTTTCCACATTTATGACATGGAAAATGTCAAATGTTTTCTTCCCTTGATGGATAATCCAATAATAATGGTCTTGGATTCCTTATGATAGGGGTAGAAGATAATTCTAGTTTTGTTGTTTATGTTAAAGGGTCCTTCTGCGAGTTTCTGCGACGCTAATCGTTCGTGTTATAGTGAGGCCAGGAATTTGTCTAATTCCATGGTCATGCCTTCTAGGAAACCTCCATTCTCTATAGCCTCTTCCTCTAGATCATGGATTTGGTGTGAGGAATTTTGGTTTGTAGCCACAGTCTTCATATGAAAAGGGGTCTATCAGGTGAATGACATTAATAGAGATGGAGATCGCTTCTTGATCTAATTTTTTTTTCTTTCTAACTGTCTCCTTCAAATAGTACCATTTGGTGGGGTTGTTCATATATGTACCATGTCTTCTGGTACAAAATCCAAAAATGTTAACACAGACTTTGACATTGGTTTCATCCCATCTTCATCCACCTAAATTCTTCCATTTTGGAATTTAGAGGGTTCCAGGGCCAAGGAGGATGGTTGTGTTGTATCTAGAACATTCGGGGGCCCAGATGATAGTTTCAACATTGCTGGGATGATTCCATAGACTCATTTGAAAATTTTACAGGTAATATAATTGTCAAAAAATTTCTACTTTTTACTAGATATTGTTTGACACAACACTTCCTCTCTTGAGTCTGAGGTGAAAACATATGTCACCTATGCTGGTGGAAGACCCAATATGTCTTTACTATATTACACCATCATTTTTTGGATATCCTTAAAGATGAAGCATTTCTGGATGGGTTATCCCTGTATCCAGTGATAGGGATAATAATTTAGATGGTCGGAAAGACCCACATCATTGGATCTCTTAGGCTCTGGTAGCCAGTGAAAGATGCCATTCATATAGGCTATTAAATAGCTGTGAACATGTTCATCTTGGAACGAGGAAAATTTATTTATTGGTTAATCAAATTTAATTCTTTTAGAACCTTGTTTCTTATATTGCTGAGGTGGTGGTGGATATCTGTATCCATGGGGTTAAACACAGTTCGTCAGAGGCCTTGCAACTAAAGTTGGTGTCAGGGGTTGCTTAAGCATGAAAAGAGATGATTATGATTTTCCTACTCAGTTTTTGATGGATGATGGTGCCACTCGGGACATCATATTGGTATGTTGCAAGGATTATTTATTCCTTTCAGCAATGGCAGATACATCATTAAACCTATTCATCTACTTCATCAGGATGATCTATGTTCTCAAATAATTCGAGTGGTTATTGATGCACATTGTAGGCATTTTATCCTTGGGGAGTGGCCAGATCAGTGAATAAGTTATGGCTTTCCATCTAGCAATGAATTATATGACTCTTTCTTTCTATTTCTGCTTGCATTTCATGTGATCACTGACCATTGTCTTAGGAAGAATTGAACTCAAATGGAATAGACACATTCGTTGTAGGTATTCCATGCCTATTATTGAATTGTATAGAAATCTAGAATACTATATGAAAGCAGAGGCCCGTAGGTTTTGTACGAATCACCTGAGTTTTATTGATACTTTCTGATCCTTAGTTCCCATTATGGGGTCACGATTAGATCCATAGTGCATTAGATGTTGTCCTGGGTCCCCCGAGCCATTGAATTCTAGGAATACAGGGTTTCCGAAATTTAGTGGTGGTCAAACGTTACTCACCTAATTGGGGTAGGGTTTGAGCTCTGTTTATATCAGAGCATTATTTCCTCCATTAATTTTAGTTGATCAATTAGTTGTTCCACCGTGTTTTTAGATCTATTGATGCAGATCCATTCTCGCACAAGATTGTTCTGGTGTGGTAGTGGCTAAAACTGTTCATTCTCGTGCTGTGGGAATTTGGGGTTGATAACCTACATGAGGTATTATTTGTGGGTTTAACTGAATATATTCAGGCTACCATCCTAGTGTGGGAAGTCATTATGTATTTCTAGGACCATTATTAAGTAGGTTGATGGTCCAATTGCCGAATTGGATGGGCCCTTGAGCTTGGCTTCATTCACTGGGATGAGTGCCTATGGAAAGGGCACATATACTGGGGGCACCTGCTAATGGTCCACATGGTAAACACATTTGGATAGGTAGATACTTAGACATAGGTAACCATTAATTCCCCTGAGATCTATCATTTATTCCACCTACTTGGAGAACGATTCCTTTAGAGTGGGGGATTCATTTCCTAGGGGAGGTGAAGTCAGGTCATATACGACCACAGATTTATTATTATCATTGTTTGAGTTTGGTGTGGGAGGTAGTGTCAGAATAACTGAAGGGATGCAAGAATTTAGGACCGGTCTTTTTTTCAGGGTATGCACACCAACACGCTCGGTGTGTGATGCATTTGGGAGGGAACAATCATCCATTATGTTCTCTCCTTATGCATCATTTCCTATGAGATCTATAGGGTTTATGTTTACCATGTTCACTGAGGCATACTGCATTGGGGGTTGTGTACCCGATGGTGAATGGTATGATGGATGTCTGCGTCAGTTTTTGAATTTTTTTCTTCCTTTCATTGGTATTCATCGGTTTTATCGACGAATATTGGCGTGATGGGATCCCTGGTCCAACAACATATGTCACATTTTTTTCAGATGGTGGGAACCACATGAGAGGGTGGAACATGGGACTCCACTACGCATCATATTTTCTAGATGGGAGAATACAGATACCCACTGTTTGTGGAATTGAGGTAAACAGTCCCCCCAGCCATGTGGGTTGGTGTTTTCCATTCTTTCATCAATGTACTACAACATGGAATTGTGGGTCTTACGGGGGAATCTTTATTTAAATATTCTCCTAGCGTTGTGCGATGGGGATGTTCCTGCATTGCGGCAGTACATGAATCTATTTCATCCTTTTTGTTTCCCTTATTCCCACATGGGTGTGTTATGAGCATGGAATTAGGTTTGCATGGAGTGTTTTTACTTTTGAAGACATGGAAACTTTTTTTTTGGCTTCACTTAGGTGGGATGCCACTGGGATGCTCTTGCTCACTTGACTCCGAATCTTTTCTATGGATTGATCTCTTTTGTCCTGATTCATTTGAGACATACTTCAGGCTGGTTTCTTTTGAGTATCCCATCTTTATAGATCAGGGAGTTTATTTTGTTACTACATTTGGATGATGACATTGATATATTTAATTTCCAGTTATATATTATGGATGTGATGTTGGGTGAAGTTCAGTGCTACATGTTCTCCCCATCCTATTATATAAACTCGAAGAGGGGCATCATAAATGAGGTGATTAAAATTTTGCAGTGCAAGGAGTCAAGCCCATTCAAATATAGTTCAATGTTATTCTTTCACCTTTATGACTTTGGCTATAGTGTGTTTGGGAAGCCTACTAGGTTGATTATATAGTGAATCTACCATAACATATTGGCGGGTTCCTCATACCCTTCATATAGAAGGGATTTTTATTTCACCTGGAAATGGGTAATCCATATATTGATGAGAATATCATGCGTACATTACCCCAAAAAACTCTGATGGTATTTCAAAGTGATTAGTGGTCGTAGGCCAAAACATTAAATTTATATTATCCTTAGCTAGTTGACTTCTCACAAGCAACATATCCTGATGTTGTTCTTCGAGGGGATCTTGTACTTGATATTCCCATATTGACTGCATATTAATAATTTCATTCCAAAAAACATAGCTGGTTGGAGCATTATTGATATGAAGACGACACGAGGTTGGATCAGAGGATGATTGTGGCCCCGGTCCATCCTCTGTTAGAGATAGAATAACCCACATTAGTTATAGAGTCACTAAGGTGTCTAACTCTGTCTTTTTAAGTGCCTTATCATAGGAGGGATTTCTCTCATTTGATCCAACAAGGGGAGAGAAATCTCGCCAGTATGAATTAATATTGTGGGGAGGACCTCGACAATTGGTTCTGCAATTGTGAGCGCTGCAATTGCAAATTGATGCCCGACTGCAGGGAGTGAGCCTACATCGTATACACTAGTCATGACCTCTAAGGAGGGCTACAGAAAGGGGAGGACCTTCTTGATGCTTTATGACACTATGGGGAATACCTTATTAACGATAGATGTGATGGAAATCACTACTTTTATTGCTTGATTCCTGGCAGTAGTGAGAAATTGTGCAGTGCAAAGAGGGCATTCCAAAAGTACTGAAATGAGGGGAGGACCATCTCGACCTAGGTTGTTACCTTGGGGAGGGCCTTCAAAAAAATGTCAATGCGAAGAGGGCCTTCAGAATGATTTCTATTATGGTGAGGACTACCATCATTAATTGATGTCCAACTGCTTGTAAAAGCATATCTATTGTGTATAACCAGGAGAGGACCATCAAGACTGATTAAATTAATTAGATTGTATTATTGTTTTCTAATCATCATGTCGATGGGAGGACTACCCCGATTCGCATTAGAATATCAACTTTCATGATATATCATTGATTTTTGATGGATTGTGCCCCCATGGGTGCTCTAAAGAGAACATTCAGAGCTGTAAGTAGTGATATTACAGGGAGAGCATTTTCAATTACTACAAACAAATCCTTTATTTTTTTCAGGGACTAACTGGGTCATAAGATTTTATTTATATATTCTTAAGGTCGTCAATAACAGTAGATTCTAGTAGAGCAGGACCATTTAAGTGCTTTATATTTTAAGGTGGCCTTTGGCGCATTTTACCTTTGAGAACTTTATTGTTGGTAACCGAGGCCATATGTTATTGTTAACATCCATTATATATATTTCCTTATCTATTAGTGTCCCGTGATGCCATTGGGATTTGATGAAATATATATACTGTTTTGGAAGGGACATATGCCTACATTGAAGTGACCAACATGTTGGACTGACAGACATTATTCTGAATGAGTATTTTTCCATGATCCAGTTGTCCAGGTATCGTGGGATATTACCATTCACAATTGTAGACTGTGGTAGGAATACATGACTGTTATAGAGTGACTGACCCATTTTACGAGTAAGTCATTTTTTTCGAGGAAACATGGTCGTGGGCATTGTTTCTATCCTTTTATGCTATTAAAATAATGTCTTGGAATGTTTAGGATAATGTATTCTTTAATCAACATCTGATCCTCCATCATTTCAAAGATTTTATGAAAACCCCCTTTGTTTGGAATGGTTATAAAGGCCCATTACGATATCGGAACAAGGGTTTGTGCCTACTCCAGTACTTTATGAGTTGCCGGCAGATACTGAATATTCTCATATGTAGAGACAAAGGAACGGGTCTATCCCCAATTGTCTTATCGGGTTGCCACTTTATTGGACTGGTGTTATTTATAATCACAATTGGAGTTTTTAGTCTGCACCCTGCAGTTGTATTTGTCTAATGTTCCTTGTATGCATTAATTTTAATTTTACTCTGCTCATATTTTCTTGCCACCCTATTTTGATGGTGGGATTCAAATGAATCTGCAGGTGTATTCACCAGTGTATAGCTTGTTTCCTCTCTATTTGGATGGTTGACATGAAATTCATCAATATGTATTTGGGCTTGTGTATAGCTGGTTGCTGCCCTATTAAGATGAATGTATCAAAATGCATCAGTTTGTATTTGTGCCTTCGTACAATGGGTTGACTCCCTATTTAGATGTCGGGTTTGAAATGCATCAGCAGGTATTTATGCCTATATTTAGTTATTTTTTTTACCCTATTTATTTGATGGAATTGTTGTGCATCAGTAGATATCTTCATATTCCTATAGTTTTTTTCTTTGTCTCCACTGTGGGACAGACATGAACTATTAGAAATGTTCATGTGCTTGTATTATGCCACCTTATTTCTGTGGTGGGCTTGAGTGGATGGGGTATAATCGTATGTCATCCCTTTGAATGCAACAATGTTACTATAAAAGAGTTTCTCCTCAGGAACAAGAGTAATATAGGGTTCATGATTATATATTCTCTGCACTTGGCAGGCATCCCGAGGGTCCTAGGACTTCATGACTTCAGCAAGTTACCTCAGCATAAAGTCCTCTACAGAAGGAGGAGGTATATTCATCCAGTGTCGGTAGCTATGTTCTCTGGAGGGGTCCTGTGAGTAGGACCCTTGTTCAGTTGATATGATGTTTTCTACATCAACTTCATCTACCTCCCTAAGATAAGGGAGGTTCTCATTATCACATTTTAGTGGCAGGCTACAAAAATAGTTTGACATTACCACTAAGGCCACATTGTGCTGGAGTGCAGGCCGCGACTGAAGAGGTATCCGAACGACCTTCGCAGAGAGTATGTCTTGTCTCGTAGCCTCAAACATGTAGAGTGTACCATTTGGGTGGTACACATTGATTAGTGAATTGAGATACACAACATTGAATCTGAAGTTTTGGTGAGGAGATGTTGCTCTTCATTGGGACATCCAAGGCCTTTAGGATCACTGATGTGTGTGTCTATACTAGTCATCGGGATGTTATTTGGATCGAAGGATGCTCTATGGGATCCTGAAACATACATTTATGTCATGAAGACCACAAAACCTCATCAAAGTAGCATTATTTTAAACATTTTCATATCTGATGATTCATCTTGCCCCCTTCCCCTCCCATTCCATATTTTTTTGGGGAGAAGGGTCTTGAGTGGGGTAAGAATGCCACCTTGGTTAAGGATTCATGTTGGGTTCACCCTTGTTACATTATAAGGTTTTCATGAGGGTTAAAATGATAAGGTTCCTATAAAGGTTATAATATTATGTATGTAATTATCTAATATACCTATGTGGTTTATTTATGTTTTTCTACCTTTTATGGAAATCTCAGGTTTCGCATATCAAGTATATGAAACATCACGGGTGAGAAGTATGTGTTTGTGAAAAATATTTCACATGTTTATTATTACTCATGGAATAACGGTTGATTTACTTATTTTTATATTCATTACTGGTATTTTTATACTCTTCCCAATATTTACTTTTTTTAACATGGTGTGAGGATTGATAAGATAAATGTATAGTCTATGATAAATGTTGTGATGACTTTTTATGAAAATATTTCATGTCAAAAATAACATTATTAGGAATGAAATGGATACTATTTTAGTTTCAACCAATTTTATGATTATTGGATGATATATATGAATTAATTATTAAATACATAAAACACTAAACCAAAAATACCATTGGGAATGTAAGAAAGTAATTTCTAGTTGAATTAACTACATTATGTAATGGATAAGGTCAAGTCCTTATAGTTCATATCTGTGATCTTATTAGATAACATTAGTGGTCAGATGGATGTTAATAGAATACCATTAAAGATATTTAATTTATTATTATAATATAGAATTTTAATATTACCATGTTTCTTTATAATGGATATTTATAATAATAATTTATTTCCATTGAAGAAATGAGGGAGGTAAAGTAGGATGGCACTGAGAGGATGATATCTTTCTGAATCCGCAACGGGTAGTAGTGGGGATTGAAACTGAATGGTTTCTCATAGTAATTGATCTATTTTTGTATGATATAAATAGTAGAGGAATCCATGAAAGAGAGAAACCAAATCTTCCAGAAATTAACATGATGACAGTGGTCATTTTATGAGGAAACACCCAACTAATTTCAGTGAAACCTCTAACCTAATGTAAGATTAAGTGTGGATTAATGCCAATGAATAAATATTTTATGTCATTGGTTGTCTAGATAATAAAATGGTTATTATTTTAATTTTTCTTTTAAAATTTTATGCTAAATAGTGGTGTTATATGGTCAATAATTTCTATGATGGAGATATGATTTATTCCTTAGAATGGGATGAATTTAAAATTTAGTTCCTTGAAAAGTATTTTCCTATGGTGGTTTGGCAAAGGATGGAAATGAAATTCCATGAATTGAGACAAAACGATGATGATCTAGTGTCCTCATCTGAATAAAACTTCGCCGGACATGAATGGTATGCTCTAAATCTTATTTGGGATCATTATTGAAAAAATCAATTATTTTTACTCAAGATTGAAGCCAATATATCGAAGGGCATTAGTTTCCTACGAGTTATAATGTTATGGGTAGCTTTCCTGATGTGCTGATATAGTAAAAATGTTGTTTACCATTGATTAATTATACTTTTCAAACAATAAATAAGAAATGGTCCAGATGTAATGGGATGTGTATGAATCAATTAATGAAACATGATGGTATGAAAGATCAGTTTCTAGTTTGTGAGAGGTGAGGTATAAATCACACTGCATAATTCCTTCTGAAAATTGGAAAAACATTTTTATGTAGTAAGTTTGGAATTATTGAACATGATTTTAAAGGAAATTATCCTAATATTAATCCTTCTAAAATACTATAATGGGTTCATAATCTTGTGATATGGGTCATTATGGAAATACATTACCAATGAATGTTCAGAATGATGAAAAAAGACAGTATATAATCAGAAAGGTGTAGTGAGACCCTTTTCTACTGATTCAGCTAATAAAGAGACATCTAATGAAGTGGTATCTGGTAAATTGTTTGTTTAATCATATTTTACTATTGTATTTTTTGATATAGGGTCTACAAATTACTTGATTTGTGAGAAATGTTCTAGAGAATCATAATTTTCACCACACAGAATGATACCAGAACAAATGTTTAAAACAACAGGGGAAAATATTATAGTAAAAATGAATTATAAGAATCATGATGTTGTTTTCAATGGAAGTAAATTCTCTGAAAACCATGTTTTCATTCCCTTAGTAAATATTTATTTCATTCTAGATAAGGATTATATTTCTTTTTATCATTATATGATTCATTGTAGAGATTAATAAGTTTTTTATATCTGAAAGAGTTTCAGTTTCTACACATGAATGAACATATACAATTGATACCAAACAAGAAGCTAAGAAAATATAATAAGATATAAATGAATATTATAATTATCATATTGTAGTAAATAAGGGAAATGTTCAAATTAAAGATGTATTAGTGGTATATGATATCTTTGTTGTTTTTTAATGAGTTACTAGGTGTTATACCTGATGAAGATGTTGAATATACTAATAAATTAGTTAATGAACAAAATACAATTTCAAAATGCACATATTTAATAGCTCAAATATAACTTCATGTATTGAAATATAAGTTACATGATTTTATGGATAAATTCTTCATTCATCCATTCACATCATAATTGGGTGATCTTATATGGTTGGTTAGAAAGTAAAATGGATCCATAATACTTTTAATTGATCATATAAAATTGATTATCATTATAGTTAATAATAACTATCAATTACCTCATATATATGACTTATTTGATCAGTTATAATGTGCTTAAATAATTCTCTTTGATTGAGTTGAGATCTGGATTACATCACCTGACGGTGGAGGAATATGACATCCCAAAAATTGCTTTCCATTCAAGATATAGGATTTATGAGTTCTTTGATAGGCCCTTTAGATTGAAAATTTCTCCTACTATACTCATGGATATTATCTATATAATATTTTATGAATTTTTGGATAAGATTTTTGTTGTTTTTACGGATGATGTTTTGGTCTTTTCAAAAAGTTAAGTGTATCAACAATAACATTTAATTTTTTTTTTGAAACACTGAAAAGAGAGAAGTTTTATGGATGGTTTGGAATAAATATTTTTTGGTTACAACCAATTTATTTTCATGGGATCATTGTAAAAAATGTATGGATTAATTTTTTATCCTACCAAAAAAGTTGTTTCTAAATGGAATAAACCTAAAAATATTACATAGATTCTTAGTTTTAATGGATTAACAGGTTATTACATATGGTTTTTAAAAATATTTACAGGGATATCTAGCCCACTAAATATGTTAACTCAAAAAAATGTTAAATTAATATTGATAAATGAATGTGATGTTTGTTTTCTTGAAATTAAAAAGAAAGTGTTGAATAATCCATTTTGGACCCTACCTTCTTGAAATGGTGTGTTTTCCATCTATATTGACGATTTATAGAAGGCAATTAGATGCGTTCAAATGTAGAATGACCATGTAATTTCTTATACATCATAAAAAATATAACCAGGTGATTTAAATATTCCCACAAATGATTTGTAATTAGATGCTAATGTTTTTTCTTTGAATATTTTGAAGGATTACTTATAAGGAATCCCATTTGAAATATATGCTAAAAATAAAATTTTGAAGTATATTTTAACTCAAAAGGAATTAAACATGAGGAAATATAGATGGATTGATGTGATAATGGATTATGATTACATGATCAATTACCATCATGGAAAAGAAAACAATGTGGGGGATTCCTTTAGTCGAAATCATCATCCATCATTACACATGTTATGTATGGAACATGAACCCTTTATTAATGAATTTATTAATTTTCTCCATGATTTTTTGGGTGCAACAAATTACTCAATTTTGTTTAAGTTGTTAGATTCATTATCTAAATTAGATAGAATTAACAAATAACCTAATCGAATGCTGTGAGTTATATAAAAATGTAGATTGGACTAAAATGGGTATGTTTCTATAATTTTTCCTTGATATGGATGGTGTTTTGTGATTTGGATAAAGATTATGGTTACCTTGTGATCCCTAGTAGAAGAATGAACTGTTTTGTGAAGATCATAGTTCTCCATTTTCAATTACTCTTGGTAGTAATAAAATGTATATAGTCCATCAGATGTATTACTATTGGGATGTAATTGAAGGAGATATTTCAGATTTTACTAAGAAATTATTGAAATGTCAATATGTTAAATAATTATAAAAACTATAAAGGGAATGATTTATCCATTGACAAATCTAGAGTGTAAATGGGAAAATATATAAATGGGCTTTGTGGTTGGAAGACCAAAGGCTTTATGGGGGTAACAATGTGATTTGGTTTATTTTTTCTTTCCTGAAAAAAACTTCACATATCCATCCAATTAGAGATATAATGTATTTAATTTAGCTTTATCTATTGTACCTAAAAGTGATTGTCTGGTTACATGTTGTTCTATGTACCATTGTATCATACTATGATCCTAGATTCACTCTTAACATTGGGAACGTCCTTCCGATGTTGTTTGAAAAATAATTGTATTTTAGTACAACTTTTCATACTAGATCTGATGGATAGATTGAGAGAAAAACATAATCATTGAAGGGTATTATTCAAAAATCAGTAAGGGACTACCAGGGATTTTGGGACCATCATACATCATTATTATAATTTTATTATAATAATATTTTTCATTATAAATACATATGGATCCTCTTGAGGCATTATAAGGGATGCGGTGTAAAACCCTATCATTTTGGGATGAATTTGCAAAAAAAAAATTATGGGACATAAATTAAAATAAGAAGTTATTGAGAAAGTGAAAATGATCTAGCAACCACTGAGGAAATCCTAGAGAGTGAAAAAATGTTATGCAGATAACATGAGTAAATAATTTTCATTCGAGGTAGTTGATCTTTTTTTCAAAGAATCTCACCATGGAAAAGTATTATGCATTTCTGTAATAAAGGTATATTATGTACAAAATTAATTGGAATATATGAAACCATGGATAAAGTAGGATAGGTCACCTATCATGTAATGTTTTCAATGATATTATCCCTGTTACACTATTGTTTTTCTCTTTCGCTGTTGATAATTTATATGAATGATTTATCCAATGATAGAGAACATAAGTTGTTCAGTTGGAAGGGTAAATTTATTATTCTGATAACTCTGTATATATTTTAGATAGTATAGATAATTTATTGAAAAATAAGGTAATCTACCAGGTTAAGGTTTTGTGGAAAAACTTCATGGTTGAAGATGAAATGTGGGAATCGAAAAATTATACGATGGAAAGGTACCCTCACTTTTTTAAAAAGTAAATAAAATATTTGTGAGGATGAAATTTATATAATGTGGGGAGAATGTTACACCACCAATATTTAAAAAGAAATTAAAATTACTGAAAAAATGAGTCTCTATGAAATGACACATTGTATTAATGAGATAGTTATAATCTAGCCATTAAACATAAATTTTTCACATCAATTATTTGAATATCAAACAATTGACATACACTATAGCTATTAGTGTGATATTTTGAGTCGACTATGATGAATATTATTTGGTGAATTGTTACTTGACCCTTTTGAATAGTAAATCAGCCATCTTAATCAAACATCATCCAGTAATGTATTAATAATATTTAGGCATCTTATAAGTGGAAATATGAACATAGTATAAGTTTCAGTTTTTTTATGTCATAAATATTTAATTCCAATTTTATAAATAATTTAATATTTTCAATTAAAATTCATCCTCTTAAAATATAATTATTAATTATTATTTTATTTTCTTATTGTTAATGGATAATTTTATGGGACCATGATTATTTTTTATAGTGTTATATATTCTGTTATAGTTTTAAAATGGTTATTTATCAAATAAATTAATTTTATTTTTGAAATAAATTTATCATGTCTATAAAATTATTTTTTCAATATTTATTTCATTTTTAAATTCCATTCATCAAAAAAATGTTATGGTGACATTGTGTTATTTTTCTAATATAGTTGATTTTTTTTTGTGAATACTGAAATATGTTATTTCCCACATATATATATTATGTTTTAATTTTTCAATACATATCATCTTGGATCATATAATCACCATTGCATTGAACTCACATTCTCTATATACAATTTTTATTCACAATATCCATGACTCTTTACTTTCATAAGTAAAAGACTAAAATAACGCTTTAAATAATGGAACCCCCCAACTATAATACCACCACTCACCACCTCATCTCGAAAAACATACCAAGAATTTAAAATTTTTTAAATTATTTCTAATAATCCTCACACGGATCTCCACATGTTTTTGACATGATGGTCTCACCAAAATTGAAAAACCAAAGGCCTTGTGGAGGATCTCAATGCGAACAGATAAAAAGGTAAAAATCCACATTATTTTTCTTTTATTTTCATTTCAAGTATTTTTCATTTCTTATAATATCCTCACATACCCTTATTGTAGAGGAATTAATTCTCTAGTATCATAGATATAAATTATATTTTATCATTTTTAGGATAAACGAAATCATTATACTTCTCATATTCTACCTCTTATTTGAAAAATAAATCATCGTTCGTGATGTGTCGTTTCATCTGCATCTTGGACAATGTGTTTTTAATATCCTTTAAATAAATCGAATATAGTTATGTCACAATTTTACTGGTTGGAACATATTTTAATTTTTAATATATAACATCTTTTATGTTCATTAATTATCATATATACAAAATATTATGTTATATAATGAAACTAGTTTGTGATTATAGAATAACATCCAAATTGATCTAAAAAAATATAATTAATTGTTTATCTAATGATTAATCATCATGTTGGGAAAAATTATTTATGTAATCATTTAATATTTATTATATATATTGATACAATTTAATCTAACTTCTAGAGGTTTTCTTTTATTCGACATAAAAATCCTTTACAAAGAGACCATGCAAATCATTTAATGAACGCACCTGAAATAATGGAATTTTTTTATTCATAAATGGGTGGAATGATGTAATTAAATGATTGTATAAAGTGTTATAAACAATAATATATTTCTGTAAAATATTAATAACACTATTTTAATTATTATACGTGTGGTTTAAACACATTTTGAGTAAAAAGAACCCGAGGTAAGGAAATTCATTGACCAATTTTCTTTATTTGAGTTAACCTTATACTCCTTTAAATATGTAGTACTAATATTATTTTCTTTAATAAAATTTATTTATATAATTTTATATTTTGTTCATTATTAGTGTATACATGTCTTCATTTAATTCTCTTTATTCTCACATCAATTATAGGATATTTTTCTGTGACATTTCTTATAAAAATACTCTTTTAGAAATTAAAATTACGAAATACAAAATATTTGTTTTTATCAAATTAATGATGTTTTAAGAATATTTTATAGTTAATAAAATTATATATGATGAATATTGGTACCAATATCTCCTTCAAATGCATTGGATATGTCAAAGTTGTTGGTTGAATATATGGGTACCCCAAAGTGTAACTACAGTGAATGAAACATATGGTATCTATGAGGATTATATTGTATAGAAGCCACGAGGGTTACAAATCAAAAGGTATCCACTAGGGTTAAAATAGTAATGAATTAATTCCCCAAGATTCCTATATGGTTTATTTATTATTTTTTATGTTTTATTGATATATCATGTTTCAAAAAGTATGTATATGGAACTTTATGGGTGAGAATTATGTATTTGTAAAAATAATTTCATATCTTTATTATTATTTAGGATTCAATCATTTATTTCCCTATTTTCATTTCACTTACTATGATTTTTATGCTTTCCCCCATGATTAAAAATGTTTTTCCGATTTTGTAATTATGGATAAGAGAAAATGAGACACTAAGAACACTGATGTGAAGACTTTTCAAAAAAATATGTCATGTTAAAATTTTTTTATAATGAAATAAATTGATACAGATTTAGTTGTACCCACTTTTAATGCTTGTGGGTTGATATGCCTGAATTAATTTAACTACCTAAACTTCTAAACTGAAAAGATCAATTGGAATGTAAGAATGTGATTTATAGTGGAATTAACTATATTATGTAATGTTTAATGATGTTTCCTTATACTGAGAAACCATGGACCACATAAATACTCCATCCTACCTTATTATGAGTCCTCTCAAGGATCAAAATGATCAAAAAAATCTCCTACCATGTTTTATGATTAAAACTCTTAGGTTAAGGGATCAACAACTCTCCTTGTAATGAAGATCCTCCTTTATGTTATGCCACTAAATTCCCATCTTTTCATGTTGGTCTATGCTCTTACATACCCCCCTTTTTATCTAATTGATTTATTAATTATGAAATAATCCTTTCACTCTCGTTAATCCCTCCCGTGAAACTCTATTGAAACTTATTACCTTGTAGATATTTTTAAAGGATACACTTTTTCTCATCTTTATAAAATTACCATCTTTATCATTTCTCTTTTATCATCATTTCCTAAGGTTGTTGTAGGTTTTACATATACCCCTTTATGTCCATTTTATTTATAAATAAAGATAGACCCCTTTCCTTATCATCATGCCCTCCAAAGGAGATTCTTATGCACCCATTATGATGCCAAAATATCATAACAATTTTCCATTCTAAATTTTTTATACTGAATACCTGTAGAGATTTTCTATCAATGGTGTTCAATTATATGAAAATATAATTATTGGATTGGGTACTTAAATATATATATTTTACACACAATAATCAAGGAATCAATTTTGGTGGTAAATGATTCTTTGCTGTATGATTTATCTATCACACTTACTTATGTGATTGGAATGAATATGACAAGTAATCCTATAATTATATTTCACTCCAATGGATTGGGTAATTTTTTCGATCCATGAGACACCATTCAAGGTATATTGGAGTGAAAATAATTTATCATGGTACTGTTTACATATTTATGTGATGATAGTTATAATCGACCTCTATTTATGATTACTTGTTTTTTATTTTTTCCACAATTACTTTTTATGTTATCATGATATTTCTTGACTCGTTGTTCATTTTTATTACTCTCAACCCTTCTATAAATAATTTATATGCCTATATTATTAAATGTAATAATTCAATTATTATATGAAATGTTTATTCCTTTAGTTGGATTTATTTCTCAACACATTCTTTTGTATGCCCCAAGAATATCTCCTGATGTTTTAAGTATGATTGAATAATTTGAGCTACGTAAGAATTTTCATAAATAATAACAATGTATTATCTAATTTATTTTGTTGTGTAAAATAAGGCCCCAGCCATAAACATTACTTAATCTTGAGATATTTAAAGAATATACATTTAGGATCTTTTCAGGTTTATAGTTTTAGAGAATTAGATCATAAATCATGCAATACATTCCCCATTTAAGCAAGGTGGTTACATAAAATACAGTATTCAAATTTTCCCATCAAAGGAGACATATTTAAAATAAAACATGGATTCTTTCTTGAAACTTCCTCGACACTATCATCAAATCATGTACTTTTACCTTGACCTGCGAATTTTTTTTCAAAAACCATGCAATGAGCATAAAAAGCTCAGTAAGGGATATAATAAAACGAAATGAAAACATTATTCCATGTATACATAAGAATCAATGAAATAATACATTACTCATAAAACATAATCACATTAACATACCTCATGAAATCATAATATATATGAATAACCCATAGAAATCATAAGTCATAAAGGTAACTTGAGGCATTCATAACATTCTTACGTAGGGATTAACCCTCATGGTTACGTTTGGAATAACCATCACAGTATATTCCCCAAATATCCTTGGAGAAACCATAGTGTTTAACTCCTTCGTGTTACCCAATTCATTGTAGATCTATATTAGGCTCACGTTCCCTTATTTTATCACAGAACCACCCGTCTTCATAAACAATGACCACAAACTATAACATAGTCGTATCACATAAAATAAGCATAAATTAAACATAACACTTCCACATTTCAATCATATGATATCAATACAACACATTGATATAATCAAAACATTATCAAAATAATTTTCAATACCAAAATAAATTAAAATTAAAACATGGTATTTATTTTTCATTTAATAAAATTTATGGCTTGTAGAGGAAGCCGAAACTCAAATAATGGTCACGGTGGCGGAGAAGTCGTTGTCGCTGCATAGGTATCACAAAAACATTCCATCTTGTTTTTTAGTAAAACAATTTGTATAAAAAGATTCCTTTAGAATAACAGTAAAAGT
The DNA here is from genome assembly GCA_963277665.1 of Viscum album. NCBI lineage: Eukaryota > Viridiplantae > Streptophyta > Magnoliopsida > Santalales > Viscaceae > Viscum > Viscum album. The sequence continues at coordinate 731,273,629 of OY728139.1, read as the reverse complement.
CAATGGTGTTTATACACCTTATAAAAGAATGTTGTGTATAAAAAAAATATTCCACAATTAAAGGAGATTGAGACGATGTCCCTTACCTCGTGTCCGACTTGACTCGATCATTATTTAATATCCAGAATAATAAACTAGAGTTAATTTATACATGATTTAGAACCTTTTTCATGTTCATTATTCATTTTATATCACAATTACCATGTTATGACCATTATGTAATTATTTAAGTAAATAACGGTTGTTTTGCCGATCTTTGGTACTTGATCCAAATATAGACTTTTTATAATTATAAGTTGTTCATGTGGTAAAATATTCATTTATATATAGAATAATATTCATGAGGTATATATCATATATATCATATATATCATATATATCATATATATCATATATATCTATTATAAACTCGCATTTATAATATTATATAACATTTAGAGGTAAGAAATGAAATGCACCGTTAATGGAGACGGTAAGCCGTACGTACACATGAACGCTACATTCATTTCTATTTCATATTTAATGAAATGAAATAATAATTATATAATAGAATATTATAATTTCTGTATAATATCATATATTATATCATTAACTTAATCCTTTATAAGTCCCACATATGGATTTAACGATTCAAATCACATTGAGGGGGCGGTAGTCCGCATTTCCTAAAATGAAATTATCGTGTTTACACATAAGGGAAACCATAAAGGTATTCCATAAATGAAAAATAAATAAGCATAAGGAAAATTTAAAAATAATATATATTATATATAAATATAGTTACATCTTAATGGCCACCATGAAATGTGTTAGAAGAATATTGAACAATCATCATTTCGTGAGGCAGAAATTTTCCATCCACAGAAACAGTATGTTCTTTGACCATTAAACAGAGGTGTGCCTATGTTTAAATAAAATAAATATCATAACTAAATACTAGTAGATTTAAGATAATTTTGTTGTAACAAAATAAAATAGAAAGAAGAGTTTTGGGGGTTGGAGAAGCAAAATCAAACAAAAGGACATAAGAGAAGACAATAGCTTTAAATCGGGTAACTCCCCTTGGTTTAAACCAAAAGGGTTTCTTGAAGAGCTTTGTGACTAAGGTAAGACTTCTATGATGAATATAGTGATGTGGAGTGATTAAATGAGCAAATTCTGGCTGAGGCAATGGCTTGAGAGGTGTGGTTTTGGTGGTAGAGGTGCGGGCCTTTTATAAGGGGGAGGAGGGGAATTCTTGGAAATCCTTGATATGCTACTTTATTTTAAAATGCGTTTCGGATTTTAAAGGTTCCACACAGATATATTTCTAGGATAAGGTGATAAAGGTTCTAAATATGCCACACAATAGGTTTTTTACAAGTTTATGTCATAGATGATACAATATATTTTCATTTTATTTAAATCGTTCATTAATGAGGTAATCACATAATAATCATAGTGTCATAAATAAATTAATTTATTTAATTTCTAAAAATTATAAAACAAATACCATGATGTAGGATATATTTTTAGCTTTCCAATGACTATTTATAGTGTAATATTTCATTTACACAGACAAAACTAAATTTTTTTACTTGGGTGATACATACTTTGGTTAGACTTTCCTTTTAAAAAAATTATATAATAAAAGGTCACAATCACACTAAAGTGATTCCATAAGGTCACAAAGTTTGAAACAAGGCATACCATGGTCAGAAATGACACAACCAGTAGCATTAAAACACATTTTGGGGTAATTTTATGTTATTATGATATTATTTTATTACCCTTAACTAACCAATTACTAATTAATCACGATAATTAATGATAATTACCGTGGTTACTATTCATAATGTCCAAAAATCAAAGAGTCTTAATTACATAATTTGTACCTTCTGATTCCAAATATGGAATCCTTTTTAACAATTAAAAACACATAAATTTCAGTAATTAATTTAAATATAATTTTCGTTGTCAAAACAAAAAGCTGGTTTTTTAGAAACAATATCTCTCAAAAGTTTGTCACTTGTTTATGCCCAATTCCAAAGTGAAATTAATTGTAATGACAAATGTTGGATTAAATGGTAAAAATATATTCTAAATATACTTTAAAACTAATTAAAAAAAATAATATATCCATATATTTAAAATAGATGAAAAAGAAGTTTTGAAATGAAATGAAGTATTTTTCACTATTCATTAAAAATTGACCACTGTCAGAAAAATACAAAAAATTTAACCAAACTAAATTTGAATGTCCCAATCCTAATGAATAAGTTTATTTTGACAAATAGATACTATAAAATTTTCAATAGTTATATTTAAAAAATGTTTTTCCATTAAAAGGCAATAAAAAACCTTTTAAAAATATTAGTGTATTATATGCTTATGATTGGATTTATTCTCATTTTAAACCTCTAAAACACTATCTAATTAATAAATAGACATAGATATATTAATAAATAATTCTTTACTTATAAAGGATTTTATATCCTTCCTCCCTTTATAAAATTGTGTCCCCATAATTTATTTACTTATCCAATAAGTGTGGGTATTTATCACTTATTGCATATTCAGATTACCATGTTGCCTCTTCAATGATGTGGGTTTTCCAAAAAACATTTAAATGATGGATCACCTTATTCCGAAATACATTCTCCATGTGGTCAAGAATCAGTACCGGTTGTTCCTCATAAGATAGATTCACTTCTATCTGAACAACCTCTGGACTCAAAACTTGAGATGGATCTGGCATGTACTTCCTTATCATTGAAACATGAAAAGCATTGTGTAATGAGATAAACTCAGAGGTAAATCCACTCTGTATGCAACTGATCCAACTCTCTCCAGAATTTCATAGGGTCCAATGAACCTAGGACTCAACATTCCTTTCTTTCCAAATTGCATCACACTTTTCTTTGGTGAAACTTTGAGAAAGACATGACCACCTACCTCAAAAGAGAGATACTTCGTCCTGTTTTCTGCATAACTTTTCGTCCTACTCTAAGCTATTCTCATGTGTTTCTGTATCATCTAATATTTTTCTGCAAACTCTTCTACAAATTCGGGTCCAATCAGCTTCATTTCAACTACTTCATCCAAAAAAGCTGTTGTTCGACACCTCTTCCCATATAAGGTCTCAAATGGTGCCATATTTATACTGGAATGAAAGATGTTATTATAAGAAAACTCAAAAAAAGAAAAATTATAGTCCCAACATCCCATATAATCTATTGAACAAGAATGTAGCATATCCTCCAAAGTCTGAATTGTTCATTTTGACTACCCATCTAAGAGAGGATGAAAAGCTGTACTAAAATTTATTTCAGTACACAACGACTTCTGAAGGGCTTTCCAAAATTTAGAAGTGAACTTGGGATCATGGTCCGATACAATGGAAAAAGGAACTCCATGTAACAACACTATCTCTTTAACATACAAATGAGAATATTGATATAGGTAAAGGGTATCATGTATGGCAAGGAAATGAGAATATTTAGAAAAGAGATCAACAATAGGCCAGATTTAATTATTACCTCGAGGTGTCTTTGGCAATCCCATAATGAATTCCAGGGATATATTCTCCCATTTCCACTTTGGAACTGGTAAGGGCTGAAGCATTCCTTTCGGTAACTGCCTCTCTGCTTTAACCTGTTGAAAATTCAAACACATCACAGTTAAATCATCAATATCTATTTTCATTCCGTCCCACTAGTAATACTCCCAAGATCTCTATACATCTTAGTACTGACAGAATGAATTGAAAATGGAGATCTGTGAGCTTCACATAACAACTCTCTCTTCAAATGTGAATCACAAGGCACACACCATCTCTTACAAAATCTCAAAACATAATAATTATCAATGCTGAATTCCGGAAACAAACCCTTCTAAACCAGCTCTACCCTTTTTCTGCAACTCACTATCTTGCTTCTGTGCTTGCATAATTCTGTCTGATAGAGAAGATTTCTCTGATACCTGAAACAAAACAAAAGAACATCTTGATCCAACAACTTCTATGCCAAATATCATCAAATACATAAACAAAGGATCGCTTTCCAAATATAACATGGTTAATAAAGCATTAATTTTTCAACTCAAAGCATCAGCCACTTTATTTTATTTTCCCGGATAGTAATGAATTGTACAATCATAATCCTCAATTAATTCTAGCCATCTCTTCTGTCTCATGTTCTATTATTTCTAAGTGAATATATACTTTAAACATTTGATATTGGTATATATTTCAAACTTTACCCCCATTCAAATGATGCCTCAAAAATTTTATAGCGAAAACAACAACAGCTAATTCCATATCATGTATATGGTAATTTATCTAATTAGTTTTCAACTGATGTGAAGCATAAGCATTTACCTGATCATTCTGCATTAGGATGCAACAAATTCCTTTTAATGAAGCATCACTGTATATAAAAAACTAACCATTCCTGAAAGGTAGTTCCAAAACTAGAGCATTACCCAATCTTCTTTTCAATTCCAGAAATCAATCATCACATTCTGTTGTCCAGATGAATTGACACCCTTCTGAGTTACCTTTGTCATTGGACTAGATAACCATGAAATTTTTTTAACAAACCTTTGGTAATAGAATACCAAACACATAAAACTACGAATCTTGGATACATTTGTGGGTCTTGGACATTCTTCAACAACATTTGTTTTTACAACATCAACAGTTATTCCATATTTAGAAACAATGTGACTACGGAACAAAATTTGTTGCAACCCAAACTCACACTTGCTTAATTTCCCATACAATTTATTTTCTTTTAAGGTTTTAAAAATAACACATAATTGTCATTTAGGCTCCTCCTTGATTTTATAAAACACCAAAATATCATCAATGAAAACAACCACAAACTTATCCCTAAACTCAATGAAAATTCTATTCATAAGGTCCATGAATACAGCAGGTGCATTGGTTAACCCAAAAGGAATAACTACAAATTCATAATGGCCATAGCTTGAATGAAACACGGTCTTCAGAATATCTTCTTCCTTTACCATCAATTGATTGTACCCTGATCTTAGGTCAATCTTTGAAAAATACTAATCTCCCTAGAGCTGATCAAACAAAACATCGATATGAGGCAAAGGATATTCGTTCTTAACAGTGATGTTATTAAATGCTCTATAGTCAATGAAAAGACTCATTGAACCATCATTTTTATTAACACATAATATAGGAGCACCCCATGGTGATGTGATAGGTCTAATGAAACCATTCTCTAATAAATCATGAAATTGCTACTTCAACTCTAAATGTTCAATTTGAGCCATTCGATAGGGTGGTTTTGAAATTCACTTAGCATGAGGAACTAAGTAAAAAGTAAATTCAACTTCCTGATCTAGTATTAGTTCTGTAAAATCATCAGGAAAAACATCAAGATACTCATTTACCACTGGCACATCCTTAATATGAACGGTTCCTTTGTTTCAACAATATTTCAAGGTAAAAATCATTACCATATTTTACATGTTTCACAGCCTAGTGAAATGTTATCAAAAGTAAGTGTTTTTTCTTGTAAACAAACTGAAAGTATTTCTAAAAGGAAACTTCTTTAACTCTAAAATAAATCATAGCATGGTAAACAGAGATCCAATCCATACACAAGATAACATCAAACTCTACTAGAGGTAAAACAATAAGGTTTTCATGTAGGTTGTTTCCACGGATAAGGATAGGAAGATTCTTATAAATTCTTTTTACCTAAACATTTACCCCATGTTTTTTACCAAAATTTCAGGAGTAATTTCTTGATATGGAATTCCCATTTACTAGAAATTTTTTTGGATATGAAAGAATGTGTAGACCCTGAATCAAAAAACACACTGGCATAATCTGAATAAACAAAAAAAGTGCCTGATACCACTTCATTTGATGGCCCAACATCTGCTAAAGTTGTTGCAAAGTATTTCACCACACCATTTCTGCTTGTACTCTGACTGCTTCCCATCATTCGAGCTCTTTGTAGAACACTCGATTGCATAATGACTCATCTCATTAAACTTGAAACATTTCACTAACTCTAAATCAATTTTGGACATACCATCACCCTGATCTTTTCCAGTGCAATCACGAGCCTTATGTCCCATCTTACCACATCGGTAGCACTTTCCAGAACTCAAAAGACATTCCCCAGCATGCTTTTTACCACATTTATCACAAACTAAATACTTAGTTTTCTTACCATCAGACCTTTTTGAAGTATTCATCCCTTTTTCCTGCCACCTCTATCTCTTCATCTGTTGGATGTTATAGAACACTTGATCATCATCGAAATCTATTTCCACCTTATCAGCAAATTGAACAAGTATTTCATAAATTTTTAACTCATGAGAAGCTAATTACCTTCTATATTTTGGCTTTAATACTGAGTAAAAACGATTGATTTTACTATCAAGGTCTCGGGTAAAACTTGGAGCATACCTTGCCAATCGAGTGAACCATTCTTCATAAGCAGCCACTGAGTCGTCCTCTTCCCTCAATTCCAAGAATTGTTTTTCCAACCTAAGTTGAACAACCTTAGGATAATATTTCTCAAGAAACATACATTTGAATTCATCCTAGTTGAGAGCATCAATATCATCAGCGTCCCTGATATTTTTAATCTTCAACCACCACTGATCTACTTCACCCTTCATACGGTGAACAACAAGGCTATCTTTTTGATTGTCTGAACACCCCATGACATTGAAAATACTCTCTAGTGATTTAATCCACCCTTTATCTAGCACAGGGTTAGATGATCCTCTGAATGACGAGGGATGTTGCCTCATGAAATTTTCCACCACTGACATGTTCCTTTGCGGTTGATCTTGCTGATCTCATGCATGCATACCACAACCAATTATCGCTTGATTCAACTACACCATTACTACCACAAACTGTTCAGTTCAAATTCCGACCATCTCAGGATGCTGATTTGGAAGGTCATTTCATTCTATATGCCTTTTTAGCACTGCTTCCCTATTTCCTCTGTGGAAAACCATTCTGAAAAAACATGTCTTAGATGAAGCAACATGGTAATCGTCAAATGCTATATGATTTTAAATTTGATGATAAAAAAATTATATTTTTGGATAATCATTTACTCTAATTCTAACTCCATAGGTTATTTAATCCTCCATTTTATACCAACTATAAGGCCGCAGCCTTAAACGTTACTTAATCATGATATATTTAAAGAATACACATTGGGGATCTTTTTAGTATTAGAGTTTTAGAGAATTTGATCATAAATAATGCATTACATTCCACCTTTAAACAAGGTTGTTACATAAAAGACAGTAGCCATTATTTCCCATCAAGGGATACATATTTAAAATAAAACATGGAATCTTTCTTGACACTTCATCGATTCTATCATCACATCATGTAATTTTCCCTTGACCTGTGAAAAATATTTCAAAAACATGGGATGAGCATAAAAAGTTCATTAAGGGATATAAAAATATGGAATTAAAAGATTAGTCCATGTATACATAAAAATCAATGAAATCATACTTTACTCATAAAACTTAAACACTTTAATATATCTCATGAAATCATATGATTTATGAATAACCCCTAGAAATAATAAGACAAAAATGTAACTTGAGGCATTCATAACATTCTTACGTAGAGAGTAACCCTCATGGTTATGTCTGGAATACCCCTCACAGTATATTCCCTAAATCACTTCGGAGAAACCTTACTGTTTAAATCCTTCGTGTTACCCAATTTATTGGAGATCTATATTGGGCTCACCTACCCTTTTTTTTATCATAGAACCACCCGTATTTATATACAATTCCCAATAAACATAACATAATCGTATCACATAAAACATGTATAAAGGAAAAATAACATATCCACATTTCAATCAAAATATATCAATAAAACACATTGATATAACCAAAACATAACAAAACTATTTTCAATACCAAAATAAAATAAAATTAAAACATGGTATTTATTTTTCATTTAAAAAAAGTTATGACTTGTAGAGGAAGATGAAACTCAAATAATGGTCACAACGGCGACGAATCTGTTGTCACCGCATACATAATACAAAAACATTCCATTTTGTCGTTTAGGAAAATGATTCGTATAAAAAGATTATTTTTGAATAAGAGTAAATGTAAAATGGGGTTATACACTGTATAAAATAAATTTGTGTATAAAACAAAATATTCCTCAATGAATGGAGATTGAGGCGAAGTCCCTTACCTTGTATCTGACATGACTCGATCGTTCTTTAATATCCTGAATAATAAAACAGAGTTAATTTTTACATAATTAAAATCTTTTTCATGTTCATTATTCTTTTAGTATAACTATTACCATGTTATGAACATTATGTAATTATTTAAGTCGATAATGGTTGTTTTTCCGGTCGTTGGTACTTCAGCCAAAAAAAAATCTTATAATTACAAGTTGTTCATGTTGTAAAATATCCATTATATCCAGAATTATATTCATGAGGTAGATATAATATATATAATATATATCTATTATATAAATTGATTTATAATATTACATAACATTTAGAGGTATGAAATGAAATGCACCATTCATTGAGACAGTAATCCATATGTACGCATGAATGCTACTTTAATTTATATTTCGTATTTAATGGAATGAAATCATAATTATATAAGGGTTAAATATAATTAAAGTATAACATCATATATAATATCATTAACTTCATCATTTATACGTCCCATATATATAATTAACGATTTAAATCACTTTGAGGGGGCAGTAGTCCGAACATCCTAAAATGAAATTATCGCATTTACCCATAATGGAAACAATAAAGGTATGCAATAAATGGAAAATATAGAGGAATAAGGAAATAATAAACATAATATATATCATATATAAATATATTTACATAATAATGGCCACCATGAAAGGTGTTATATATAGATTGAACATTCACCATTTCATGAGGCAGAAATTTTCCATCCACCAAAACAGTATGTTATTTAAACATTAGATGGAAGTGTGTGTAAGTGTAAATCACATAAATCTCATTAAAAAATACTATTATATTAATGAAACTGTTGTTGTTACAATTTAAAGCATTTAATAGAGTTTAGGGGGTTGGAGAATCAAAATAAAACAAAAGTACATAAAAGAAGACATTACAATTAAATCGGGTAACTCCCCTAGGTTTGAATTAAAAGGGTTTCATGAAGAGATTTCTGCCTAAGGTAAGGCTTCTATGATGAAGAGAGGGATGTGGAGAGATAAAATGAGTAGTGTTTCACCCAGACAATGTCTTGAGAGGTGTCGATAAGGTGGTAGAGGTGGGGACCTTTTATAAGAGAGAGGATGGGAACTCTTGGAAATTCTTGAAATGTTAATTTATTTTAAACTGAGTTTTGGTTTTAAAGATACCAAAAATATATATTTCTAGGATAATGTGATAAGGGTTAGATATACACCATTATAAGAGGTTTTTTACAAGTGTATGTTTTAGATTTTACATTATTTATTCATTTTATTTAAATCGTTCATTAATGAGGTAATCACTGCGTCATCATGGTGTCATATATAAATAAATTTATTTAATGTATAAAAATTATTAAAAAAATACCTAGATGTAGGAAATATTCTTATCTTTCCAAATCATTTACACAGACAAAAGAAAAATTGTTTTACTTGGGTGATACATACTTTTGTTATACATTCCTTTTAAAAAATTAATATAATAAAAGGTCACTATCACACTAAAGTGATTACATGGGGTCCCAATGTTTGGCACAAGGAATCCCATGGTCGGAAATGCCACTAACAGTATATTTATAACACATTTTGGGGACATTTTATATTATTATGATATTATTAATTTACACATAACTACCCAATTACTAATTAATCACGATAATTAAAGATAATTACCGTCGTTACTATTCATAATGTCCAAAATAAAAAATGGCTTAATTAAAAAATTTGAAACATATGATTAAAAATATGGAATAATTTTAACCAAATTCAAAACACATAAATTGCAGTAATTAATTTAAATATAATTCCCGTTGTCAAAACAAATATCTGGTTTTTTAGAAACAATATCTATCAAAATTATGACACTTGTTTATGACCAATTCCAAAGTGAAATTAATTACAATGGCCAAAATTGGATTAAATGGTAAAAATATATTCTAATTAAACATTAAATCAAATGAATAAGATAATCTAACAATACAATTAAAGTAAATTAAAAAGCAGTTTTGAAGTGAAATGCAGTATTTTTCACTATACATTAGAAAATGAACATTGTCAGAAAAATACCAAAAATTTATCCAAAGTAAATTTCAATGTCCCAATCCCAAATAATAAGTTTATTATGAAAAATAGAGCTCATAAAATGGTCAATACTTAGATATAAAAAATATTTTTCCATCAAAAGGCAGTTAAAAAATCTTTTAAAAATATTAGTGTATTCTATTCTTAAGATTGAATTTATTCTCATTTTAACCCTATAAAACAATATCTTATTCAAATATAGAAATAGATATTTAAATAAATAATTATTTACTTACAAGGGATCTTACATGTAATTTACCAAATTCATAAGGACTATACTTCATGATAGTTCAGGTGATATTATGGGTAATTTTATATCAAACATTAACAAAGAATGTGTTATAAAATTTAGGTTTAATATAATTGGTATCAATGGAAACATTATTTGTTTTTGGGTATAGTATTATGAATTTCTTGTTAAATCCCTTGAGATCATACTAAAAATTATAATATATCCCCAAATTTTGTAAATTATTGAGTAAGTGATTTCATGAAAATGCATTTCGATCTCGATATGATAAGTGGATGTGGATCTGGAACAAAATTACATAGGGTTAAAACCCAAAAATAATGCATTGAGATAATTTCTATTATGAAATGGTGCCCACCTATGTTCATCACTTCAAAACATATTTTGACACTCCTATGAGATATTATTTTGTAAATTGAAAAAATCATTACAAAAAAAGTTTACGGGATAAAATTGCCACAATTATATCTGTTATAAAATAGATCAAGAAAAAAAATATTGAAATGAATAAATTCAAATGATAAGGAATAAATATAATTTATTATTTATATGATTAATCATATTTTATTACCTTATATGTTCTTAATAGTTTAAAAATATTCATCCCTTTTTTCCTTTTATTCAAGAAAATGTATTGAAATAGAAGGAACCAAGTAAAAAAACTATGTGAAGGTCATTATGATGAATCACTAAATGGGATTCCCAAACTGATAGGGTGAAGGAATGGAAAAATATTTTTATGATAAACTCCAATATGACTCAGGAATCGAAAAGAAATAAAAATTAGGAATAGTGTCTGAATCACCATAAGAATAAATATGCTAAAATTGTGGCCATTATGTAAAAAAGGCCATTGACATTCAATGGATCATACAACCCCTCAATCACATAAAAACTGAAAACCCATTGAAAAGATCTTCTACATCATTCAATGATCCATGGATGATAATTTTCTGCTTGTTATTTTTTTATAGGGGGAGAAGCTTATTAGAAGTGGAGAATTTTCTAGACAATGAATCATATGGAATAGATTAAAGGGATGTAGTGGAAGGGTAATATAAAATGTTGATCGAGGAATATTTTCCTCAAACTCTATAACCTTAAATGGAATGTGATTTTCATTTCAATCATGAAAAAGGACAATTAAACCAACATGGAGTTTGAGGAGAATGACAGAACACTTTCACAATATACCCCCATCATTAATATTATCCTTATATGAAAAATTTATTTCATCTATTTTGGGATAATTCTTAATATATAAAAATACATAAAAATTTAATTGACTGATAGTGACGAGTAGATGACATTATGTTCCTTCAAATTTTAAATGGTAATTATAAAATCTCAAGGGTATCATATAGATACCTAGCAGAATGTAGATTTTAATTATGGTGGTGTTATGGATAATTGAATTGGTTCCAGGACATATCAACATTGTAATTCTCATTATATGTTATGAAGAACCTCTAAAATTTCCATTATGGGGTGATGAAACTTTCTAGGAAAGGGATGGAATGGTAACTAGCAAGAAATTATTGGTCGGAGAGTTACATTTATGTGACATGGAAATGGAATTCTACAATCAACCTAAATTGCATTGTTCATTATTTCAACAACATGGAAAATGATAAATTTTCAAAACAATGCAGAAGAATAACGGTTTTAGGAGATAAAAAAAATCTTCTAAGGAAACTCGATCGGGATTTTTCCATCACATCCATTAAAGAAGTGATACAAAATGTTTTGGTTTCAGATAAAATAGTCCTTCAATCAAGAATATTAACGGTACATTTGGATTATGGTTATACAAATCCCTTCTTATCATTAATGTCAAGTTGAAAAATTAAAAAATTACCACAATGAATTTTTTTAGATCTGCTAATAAAATCAATAAATGTGTAAATTTTTTCATCCCATGTATAAAACTCCACCCAAGTGAAAATTTAGGCATTCAACTTCCCAACTATTATTATCGAACTCCATTAGTATAATTTGATACATTTATGATTATTGATTGTATTTCATTACATAGAGCAAATATAAATTTCCACAAGAATGATATCACTCTTCATTTCATGAATCATCCTCTACTTCTTTTAATGTTTAAGGAGAAAGGTGATTATTCGTTACAAATCACATTTAAATCATGGTATTATTTCACTGAATAAAATCTTATCTAAATAAAATGATTGAGTTTAGGGAAAATCCTCAAAGACATTTCCAAAATTATGGAATACACTGATGTGTTTCATAAATAATAACATTGTCTTCATCCTATACGAGAGGTTAAATTTTCAATAATGGTTATACATGGGTGTTTCCATTATCTATAAATATATATAGAATAGTTTTTGTGGAACATGAGGTGTTAAAAACAACCATAGAATAATTTTTTTAATTGGTCCATATACTGAAGAGATTCACCATGGGGTGAACCAGTTCTCTTCTTCAAGAAGAAGAATGTGTCGACGTGGCATTTCATTGATTACTGTGAGATTGAAAGATCATGATAAGAAAAGAACATCATTCCACATATTCATGAAAAATAAAATCAAATATTATGAGCACAATGCTTTTCGAAGGTGGATTTTTGGTTGGGGTATTATCATGTGAGGATGATTAAGGAGGATACAAAATTACTACATTCCAAAAAATTTAATGGAACTATGATATCATAGTAATTCCATTCTGACTCAATAATTATCTAGAAATATTCTTGGACTAGTTTAATTGAGTCATTAGAGATGAACTTGTGAAATTTGTGGATTTATTTAGAGATGATATATTATTATCTTTCAAAATCACAGAGTATTATGAAGATCATATGAGAAATATTTTAAAAACAATATGGAATAATAAGCATTAATAAATGAAAAAACTATTGTTTTTCGTTGAATTCAATGTCATTATTGGGGAATATTATCAAAATAAATCGGTTATATATGGCCCCTTCAATTGTAGAATAATATAAATGATGAATAAGGACATTATCTATGATAAAATGCATTGTTTCTAGGGATTATCTGGGCACCGGTTTGAATTTGTACAAAATTTCACACGATTGTAAAACCCTATAACAAAAAAAATATAGAGGGGAGTAATTGTTTTCATGCATTGAATGTGAAAAATGATTCAAGTAGTTTATAAAGTTGATTATCACTGCACATTTAGTTACACTACTCATAAATGGAGAACATTTCAAGGTATAACAATATGATTTGAAGAAGTGATTAGGTTGGATGTTATAGCAGGATGAAAAAGTGAAAATATATGCCTAATGAAAATTGAATGTTAACGAATAGAACTATTGAACATTAGATCATAGTTTTGTTTTATTGATATATGTGTTGAAATCTAGGGGCATTATCTCTCTGGAGAGAAGTGTGAAATATATATGGGTCATAATAGCCTCAAGTATATACTCACATGGAAATAGATGAAGATATTCCAACAATAATGGTTAGAGATGATTAAAGATTGTGTCAACACAAACCACTACCATCATAGTTACAAAAATAATGTGGTGGAAGCTCTGTGAAGAAAGGATCAGACAAATTTATCATTAATGTGGATAAATAAGTAGTTGATATTCTCAGACATAGAAAGGGCGGACATGGTAATCCTAAAGGAAGGAATATCATCAACCCATTCCCCAATTATTTATTAACCATACTTTCAAGATAAGATAAATGATTCTCAAATGGATTATGTTGGTATTGAGAAAAAAGTGGAAGCTATAATATAGGAAAATCCTTGATGTTTACTATTAATGATGATGGAGTTTTTATATTTGGTTTCAAGAGTGTGTGTAAAATAAAATAATGAGTTAATAAAGAAGAAATTGGATGACTCACATAACACAAACATTTCCTACAATCCAAGGAGAAGAAATTTGTATCAATATCTTTTATATAACTATTAGTGGGACAATATGAATAATAAAAGCACAAAATATACATAATGGTTTTGTTGTTTGACTGTAAGTGAATAATGATTTCAAAAATCATTGGGGATCATGCAACTATAACCCATACAAAAATCGAAATAGGAAATTATAAACATAAACAATGTCATGGGATTTTTGAGGATATCATGTATAAATAATACAATACGGGTTGTGGTCGATCGTTGAACATAGAATGATCAGTTCATTGCAATTCTCGATGAATTCTATCTTAATAACGCCACAAGGATATACATCATAGAAGTGGTGAGGATAACTGAAAAAACCATTATCTATTTCCTCTAATTGATACTCAACATTTAACTCTATGATATTAAAATTTCACAATAATACTCTAAATTCTGAGTTAAACCAAAACACATCCTATCACCCTCATGCTTATAGACAATCTATGTAGATCATCTAGATAATGTATGACATGTTGAGAGCATTATTAACTACATTCAAAGGAGGATAAGATAAAAAACATTCAATTATCATGTTATCATTCAATAATAGTTTCCATTTGAGTATCTAATATTCACCCTATGAGTCCCTTTATCAGATGAGGTGTAGAAGAACTAGAAGCTGGAATGATGTTGGGGAACATAAATAACTTTGTCCTGAAATGATCAAGGTCATGGTGGTGAAATTATTGATCATTGAAAATCATATGAAGGAATAACAGAGACTAGATAAATAGTTATGATGAAAATAATCGAGGAAAACAGAGACTGAGGTTGGAGATAATATATTCCTCCACATATATCTATGGAATAATGTATTGAGATTTGGAAAGAAGGGAACACTTTTTCTGAAATACATCAGCCCAATTTTTATCCCTGATCACATCAGAGTAGTGTAATATCAACTAGAACTGAAAAGTAAACTATCTGAAGTACATGAAGTGTTAATTGTATCAATAATGAGGACGTGGATACCAGAACCCTCACATGTCCTCAGTAAAGTGGTGGTACCATTGGATAATGTCATGTCCTATAAGGTGCAGCTGGAGAAGATCATAGATCATAGAGGAAATGATATAAAAATTCTGAGATGAACATCGACAACGCTCAATCTAAAAACCCAATGTTTTAAGAATCAATGGGGAAACTAGAGGATGTGATGAAATACAGTTACTGTCATATATTTTAATATGTGAAATGAAATTTTCATGAATGAAATTTCTTAAGGGGGTGATTTTAACATCCCAAACATTTATAAGAAAAATTCTCGTTATGGTTTAATGAAATGTATTATTATGTATTATGGTTATAGAAAACATATAAACATCATTGGTATTATTATATAATATCGTATTTAACCATCTCTTAAGAATATTAACCATTATTAATTTATCAAATTAAAATTTATCATATGATTATTATAAAAATAGGGGTTTTCATAATCCAAATTACATAGAGAATGATTATGATGACCTCAAATAGAAGGATAATACCCTATGACGCTCATTTATTAGCGCTTTTAAGGATATATTATTGTGGCTCGGACCTCTCTGGTCCATTCCATTGAATAAATCTTGTGTTTGATGTGTTCAATGAGGTCATGGTGACATATATGCAAAACTTTTCCAAATTTTCAATTTAGCGGATAGTCCCAACGGTAGCCTTGTGAACAGTTCCAATGACAACTTAGGTGAATAGCACAGTGGAAGCTTTAGGTGAACAGTGCATGGGTAACCATATGTGATCAGTGTTAATGGAAACTTTATGTGAACAGTGTTATCGATTGTCTTAGGAGATCAACACAATGGTAGCCATAGGTGAACAATGCGTCATTTATAATATGTGAACATTGTCCATGATAACTTTATGTGAACAGTGTTATCAGTAGGATTATGTGAATAGTGCAATGATAATGTCCAATGTTAGCCTCTTTCCTTTTCCAAATTTTGAGTTCATGAACAGTGTTTCCAGAATGGTCAAGTTCCAACGACGACCACTTTCCGTTTCCAAATTTTGACTTGAGGAACAGTGTCTCTTAAACGGTGAGGTTCCAATGGTGACCTCTTACCTTTGCAAAATATTGAGATCATGTAGACTGTTTCCAGAATGGTGAGGTTCCAACGATGAACTCTTTCCATTTCCAAATTTTGTGTTCATTAACATTGATTCTAGAATGGTGTGTTCTAACAGTGACCTTTTTCCTTTGCTAGTTTTTGTGTTCATGAACAGTTTTTTCAGAACAGTGATGTTACTATGGTGACCACTTTCCTTTGACAAATTTGGGCTTCATGAACAATGTTTGCAGAATAGAGAGGTTCAAATTGTGACCTCTTTCCTTTGACAAATGATGAGTTGATGAGCAGTGTTTCTAGAATGGTGGGGTTCCAACTTTGACCTCTATCCTTTTCCAAACATCATGTTAATGAATAGTGTTTCCAGCTTCATACATGTTCTCCCCTTTGACATTTCCATTAACGTAAAATAAAATAAAATCATTGTTTAAATGACTCTAAGGATGATTCAAATGCCATAACCCCTATATTAATTTTCATAAGGCTCAGGATGCTTTTACATGGTCAAACTTTGTGGTTTAATGCGATCCAAATTTAATGGAACATCTAGCGTATCTTAAACCACTTCTCCGTTAAATTTTATGAAGGTACAATATATCTTCATCCATTGTTTTCCCTCCTTGTTCTTGGTTGTGAGACACTCAGAACGTTGATTCTATCCCATAGGAGTTGCACTATCAAACATTCCTCCTTGGATTTGTTCCACTCTATTTTGATGCAACCTAGTAGTATCGATCAATCTGTAATATAAGGTATGATCTATCATCATTATTTTGGATTCATCTCCTTCTGTTTCTCCTTTCCCTTTTATGGAATTTTACACCCATGTTCCTAATGGTATTTTCATTGGTGTTGGCCAATGTGGTGGTGTCTGTACATCATAAGGTGGAAACAGTTGTCACAGGGGAAGAGATCATAACCTATTATGCGTCTCATTCTGATATAAAGAACCTCAATAACAATTTTAGGTAGGGGATTCATTGCTTCCCTATTCATTTACATGCAACTATATTTTAATCATGTTTTATCCCACTCAATCACAATGGAATTGACAAAATAAATATTTGAAACAAATAAATAAATTGATATTGATCATATGATATTGACTCGTGTTTTTCATTATACTGTTATATCTATGATTTCATTGTTTATAATTTCGTTCACGATGGAAATTAGTAAAGAACACAAATCCAGAATTAATCGATAAATGTTTAGTTAAAGATAATGTGGAATGTAAATGAATTTAGTTATTATTCTTGTAATTTCATGTTAATTATATTGGTGTTGTAAGCGTGTTTAAGTATTTATGATATTATACTAGTTAGGTTTCCCAAATTTGGAACCTATAAATTTTAAATCGGTTAAGCCAAGATGGATTAAAGAACTGGTTATTTGATAGAAGATAATTAAATATAGGGTTTTTAGATTCCCTCTTGCTTGTTTAAGGGCCAAGATACCGATTGATATGATGTTTGTTTTCTTGATTCTTGTGTTTTTATGTGATCATGTATGGCTATTATGAAATGTTGGGGCATGGAGGCTTACTGGTTGGGGAAGAAGTTGATGCCTAGAATGGGGAGATGCATTGGTTTATGCATGTGGTTGTCGGGGAGGACTCTAGGGATGATGAAAAGGGTTTTATGTGAGTGTATGGATTCTTACAGATTCATATTGGTTGTTTATCTGCTTTAATTTCCCCACTGCACATGAAATATGGTCTTGATTAATATTATTCCGAAAGGCGAGAAGACATGTACGTTATGACACGTGCTTTCCGTGTTGATCTTTTCAAGGGAGGATGGGTCTACGCTCTTGATATTGGAAGAAAAGACTAAACGGGTAGATCATCTTCACAATGTGTTGAGACCCTTGTGTTTTGTAACTTATTTATTTATCTAGAATGCCTAGTAATTTCTTAATGTAATTCTGTAAATAAATAATTACATAATTGATGTTAACCCATATGGTTGGAGGTTGCTGGGAAAAAATTGCTGAGGAAAACACACATTGGGTGTGATAAAAATTAGTGTTAATGTGGAATTGATACTGCTAATTATTGTTTAAATAATTAATTAACATAAAGTGAAACAGATAAAAAAGTAAAGAAGTAATTTAATAAATATATTAAAATGATTTTGTGCTTATATGATTCGTCGACTTATAAGTGGAAACCAGGAGGCCGAGAGATGCGAACTGTAGTTGAGTCTAATACTAGGTTATGTCCATAGTGTGGTTGTGATCTATACTATATTCTGTAGTTTTTGTGCTTCTATACAGTACAACCCCCCTTCCGTTAGGGAAACTGACACCCCGAGGTTCTTGAGCCTCGGGGGGGGGGGGAGGGTGTTTTCCCCAACATTTTAGTGGGAGGATGGATGGTTGACTACCCCCTTTGTCGCCACACTCGTCTCTTGGAAGTTAATTATTCTTGTAGGAACAATGGTAAGTTTTCCCCATAAAATATGTGTAGTGGGTTGTAATGCCTTCTAGTTATTCACACACATATATTCTGGATACGCTACTAGAATTTCTAGTATTCGAGGCAGGGGTCTTATAGCGGCAGCCATTTGGTGTCTGTTAATACTATCAACAGCGGCTACCAAATGGAGGCCGTTGCATTTTAATACAGCAATAAACCTAATTTTCCTCTAACTGATCCCACGAACCCATTTTCCCTTCCCCGACCCCGCGACCCACCCCTCCATGACCCGGCGACCCCGACCCCCAGTGATCCTGACCCCCGATGACCCCTCCTCGACCCCCTGCGACCCCTCCCTGATCCCCAGGAACCCCGACCCCATCCTATGGTGACCCCGAAACCTGAAGACCACCGACCCTAGGTGATTCCCGGCGACCCTGGTAACCCACAGCGACCCCGACCCCCGGCGACCCCGACCCCCGGCGACCCCCACCCACTTGAATCCGTGTTGTTCCGCCCAAAACCCCAGTGACCCCCATCGCCTTGCCTCCACATTGTGCCCATGTCACCTTGGCACCCCCGCGACCCAGAAACCCCCACCCCCTGCCTCCGCACAGCACATTTGGATAGTCATGCAGCCGACATCCCCTCCCAGCCCTGCTGCATTCCTCCGGTAAGTCCTCCTGCCTCCGTTGGACCATCCCAGTCCATTGTGGCCCGCCGTGTAGAACCCTCCCACACTTCTTTCAAGGGTTCCACCCCTTTAGAGTCTGGTCATCGAACCCATGTCGTGAAGACGCTGAGAAATCATGGATCTGAAATCGAGTCAGACCCTGTTACCCGCAGTCGAGTCCTCTGCAGGTAATTTTTTTTAACATTCAAATTTGGTTTTTAAATTTTAAGGATATGAGTTTTTTTAGAATTTACATAAGATATTTAACTTTATATTTATATTAAATACATATATTGATAGGAGCTTGATTTATATGCAAGAGAGTATTTCATCTGAATATTATGAGGGGATTAAGCGATTTATGGATTTCACCAACAGATTTCCTAGCGATATGATTAGTTGTCCATGAAGATAATGTTCAGATAGATATATCTTCAAATGATATTATGTTAGAGAACATTTTTTCTTGAATGGGTTTTTTAAAAACTATAAGACATGGACAGGTCATAGATAAGATTCTGTTTCATGTCATTGCTCAGAAACTATTCATATGAATGTTGTTTCATGAACAGTTGATTTGATGAACGTAATGCTCAATGATATTATTCTTCAGTTTCAACCTGAAGACAGTAATGCCATAAATGGAGACATTGGATTGATTAATCCCCATTCTTCTGAAGATGTAGAAGCATTGAAATTATTTGAAATTCTTGACGATGCGCACATTGAATTATATTATGCATGCACTAAATTTAGTAAACTGTCGTTCATCATTTAATTGTTACACCTGAAGGCCTTGAAACAGTGGCCAGACACCTCATTCAACATGTTGTTGGTATTGTTGAAGAAGGTACTCTCTACTGGAGAGATGATTCTTGAGTCATTCTATCAAGCTTTCAAGTTGACCGATGATCTTGGATTTACATAAGATACAATTGATGTGTATCGCAATAATTTTAGGTTGTTTATAAAAAATATTTCGCAATTAAATATTTGTACTGTTTGATATACATCCAGGCAGAAGACCAATGAGATTAATCAAGGCTGTCATATTTATACTAGGAGAGTCTTGAATCAATGGAAACGAGTTTCCTCTAAACATATGCGTTATTTACCACTAAACCCGATAATGAAGAGATTGTTCTTATCCACTAAAATTAACAAATTGAGGACTTCGAATTTATAGAGAAAGAAAGAGGTTGGTAAATTTACTCACCCGGCAGATTCTTTGGCATGAAAAGAGTGCGATAAAAGACACCTAGTCTTTTCACGAGATGATCGTAATATTCGACTGGGTTTGGCAGCAGATGGTTTTAACCCATTTAGGTCCATCATTGGTGCAACATATAGTACATGGACAGTGGTGTTGGTTCCATACAACATTCCCCCATGGGTATGTATGAAGCAACCTTTTTTTACAGTCAATTCAAATTTATTGACTGAGAGGACTTGGTGATAAAATCGATGTTTATATGAAACATCTGATTGATGAGCTGCAAGAATATTGCACAGATGGTGTCATGACATTTGACTCAACAACTATTAAAATGTTTTGACTTCAAGCCCCTTTGTTATGGAAAATTAAAGATTTCCCAGCGTATGCTAACTTATCAGGTTACAATACAAAAAGAGAATTTTCTTTCCCTTTTGGTAATAAGGGTAAGAAATCTATATAGCTTAAGCACTATAGAAAGTGGGCATATCTTGGTCACAGACGCATTATTCCTCCATTACATAGGTTCAGAAAATACAGTGTATCATTAGATGGGAATAGAGCGTATGACCCATAACTAGAAATACGGCATGGGGTTGAAATTTGTGCACAAATTGATCAAGAAAACATCCGTACAATGTTTGATTTTCAAGATTTGTTTGTTCATACATTGTCTTCTATTCATGCTGCAAATAGACAGTGAAGTCATAATTGGATGAAACCGAGTATTTTTTTCAATTGTTTTATTAGAAATATAATATTTTAAGATATAATTTGGATGTGATGCACATTGAAAAAAAAATGCATGTGATAATATATTGCGCACGATTTTAGGCATCAAGTGTAAATCAAAGGACAGTGATAATGCTCGATGTGATTTGCAAGAAATGAGATTGAGATATCCTTTCCATTTATAGCTCGGTGAATGTAATCAGGCATACATGCCTACGACATAGTACATAATGAGTACAAACGATAAACAAACATTTCTATATATTTTGACAACCATTAAGGTGGTATATGGTAATTGATCTAATATTTCAAAGTGTGTGAATATGACGAGAATGAAATTACATGGTTTGAAATGTCACAATATTCATATTATGCCTCAATAGTTAATTACTATAGAAATTTGTGATTGCTTACCTACCCAGGTTGTTGATCCATTGATTGGAGTTTCAAATTTTTTTCAGAAAACTCTATTATAGGAATCATCTAATGAGTGATTTGAAAAATCTACAGGATAAAATTTTACTTGCACTATGTCACCAAGAAAAACTATTTCTGCCATATTTTTTTGATGTCATTGTTCTCTTGACTGTGAGTTTAACTGGTGAATTCATTTCTAGTGGTCTCGTGCAATTTAGATGGATGTATTCAATAGATCGATACTTAAATACATTGAAATGGTATGTGTGCAAAAAATCTCATCCAGAAGCATCAATTTCCACGGGATATTTAATGGATGAGTGTATTAATTTTCATGCTACATGTATTGATGAGGTTGTAACAATGATAGATAAATTGTACCATAATGATGAGGTTTCAATTGGAGAAGGAATAACATTTGATATGTAGAATGTCGAGTGGGTTCAATATCATCTATATGTTTTTTTCAACACTCCATCATTTATGCCATTGATAAAGTAAGTATCATAGTTGATGTGTATTTTGTTTCTATATTTATTTTATTTATTACCATATATTGTGTTGTGATTTAGGATGCATATTGCTGAGTTGAAACGTGAATGTCCCCGTGCAACTGACTATCAAATCCAAAAACATCATTTCAACACATTTCATCAGTGGTTCAAGACTCATGTATGTATAATTGATTTAATATTTTTATAGTGAAACATAGTTGTATATTATCAATTCATTATCCATTAAACTATATATGTGAAATGTGTATATTCAAAATTAACATGATTTAACCTACCATGTCAGCAAAGTACTCAAGCTACTAGCTGATGGTCCATTTATTATAGCTCGTCGCTACAAGTGTTTAGATGCTAACAGATTCTGATTCTCTATTAGCGATGTTGACATGAAATGATACACACAAAAAACTAGTTTTGGTTGTTCTTTTTTTGGTGTGGGTTATTATTATGGATTGCTGAGAGATATTATTGAGTTTATTGATGGTCGTGGATTAAAACATATATTGTCAAGGTGTGATTGGGTCGATTCGGTTTGTGGAACGAAGTTGTTAACTTCCAATTTACATTTTTAATCATTAAAATTATGCTATATAAAGATGACTGAGTAACCAGTGAGCCCCTCATATTGACATCACAGACAGAACAAGTTTACGTTGTCGGCATTGATTCGGATTCGAATGTTGTGGTCAAAATGTCTATATGTGGGGTTTTTTTGATTGACCAAGAGGAACCTGAAGTTTTCGCATTTCCTGATCAAACACATGACCAAACAACAGTAGCTGAACGAGATGAAGATATACAATGGGCCACAAAGATAGTTGAAGGAGATATGATAGACATACAGGGTTAGTGAAAATAGTAATTATATCCCTAGTAATTGTTTTTAAAAATATTAATGAGTTATATATGTATAAAAATTTCTTGATTAAACTATAATTTCTTTTAATGTCGGTATGTCACCGGGTGGTCACAGTGGTTCACCTGATGTTGTCGGTATGCATGTTTTCATTTTTATAAATTAAGTGATTGTAATTTTCTGTGTATATTTCCCTAAATGTTTCTAATAAATAATTTATATTTTAATTGAATTATGAATTTATGTTTATCAAGATCTAGTGCGTCTTCCAGAAGACGCTGGTTTCCTGGTATAGGGTTTTGATCCTGAAACTGTAGAGCCCGATTGGATGTGTTATTTGATGACACATTTCATCTAGTCGGAGAAGGTGCAACTGTATTGAGTCATCATTTTTGTCATATGATGTGAGACTCACATGGATTCCCTCCGACGACTCGTGAATGGAGTTCTTTTCCCCATGATACGCTGGACAGATTATGAGGGAGGTTCAAGTAAATTCAATGTTTAATTTTTCATGATATTGTTATTATTATTGACCCATCTACTGATAATTTGTTTTAACATTATAATTTGACATCTTGCCAAGATGTGTTTTGGGATGTATGTATGTCCAAATTCCAAAAATAATGGAAGGATTACATGTCAAGGGTGAAGAGATATCACTGGACATCATTTTCTGGTGTGCCAGACTTTCTAAAGCGAGTCCCTCTAGGAATTCTTCTTGTTTAGTGGCCGGATTTGGTTGTGTTCTGGTCGAGTGAGGCGGTGATGAAAAGATTTATTACTTTTAATCTATAAATGGATAATTTTCTAATGTCCATTAAGTAAATACGTTGAATGTAGACCGACTCTCCTCGTCATTCAATAATTGTGCGATGCAAGGAACGCCTTCCATACTTGACACTCGACATGTGTCACAACTCATACATGATGTGAGTTTAGAATTCAATATTCATTAATATTTTAAAAATATTCTAGTATAACATGGTGAACCCATTTATTATTGTTACACCAACGTGGTGAGCCGATAGATCAGATGTCCATATGGGTGAGGACTTGTAGGGCGGGTGATCCCGATGTTGCTGGTGTTATACTAAGAAAATTATTTACTAATAAATGTATTTTTATTTTATATAAATTATTCATATTTTTTCATTGAATCATTATATGCTACATGCTCAGTTTGATGCTCAGTTAGCAGAGTTTCCACAGGAGAAGAATCTTAATACTGTGCGTAGAGATGAAATATTTCATCTTGTCGTGGGGTGTGATGGTCATGGTTATTCCTTGATTTATGGAGGTGGTGTCCCATAATGTGCAGTTGTTAGAGGAGATGCGATGGGTGCATACATAGAGTCATTGATGCGAACATAGACTGATATACATGCTTCCATGCTGAATATGCAGTGCAATTTTGATGCACTATTTCAGCAGTTACGTGTAGATTATGAGGAGCGGTTGTCACAGATTTCATCATGTATCGATGAAATGATGATGCAACAAGTGGCGCCACAGGTAAAAAATAAATCAAACCATACACATATTGAATATTATTGATATGATTAAGATATATAATTCTGATATATATTGTAGGCTCTGAATACAGATGGTGGACATCACAGTGATATTGGTGATCCAGATGAGAATGAACCCCATGCATGAGGTAATTTCTTTTGTATTGATGAATTCTATAGATGTTTTTATATTATTGATGAATATAATATTATATTTTTACCTAGATTAGTTTGTTTCAGTATTTGTGGATGATTTCTTCATGCGCTCCAAGACTTATGATGATCATACCCAATATCTTGACATCATGTAGATTACACTTATAAAGCATCAACTATATGCCAAGCTATATATATGTAATTTTTGTATTGTTTAGGTATAGCTATTGAGACAAATAATCTCAGAGGATGTTGTGTCAGTGGATGGAGATAAACTTCATGAATTTGTTTCATTATAGAAACTCACGAACTCTTGAGATATCTTCAGCTTTCTAGGCTGAGTGAATTGTGAATGGTCAAGCAGACAGCACGACAATCGGACAATCGGTATGCACGGTGCCACTCAAATTCGTTTTTTATGTGTTGAGCACTCTTAATAAAAACATGTGGGAGCCCAAATGGTCAGAATGAAGTCAGCATGGACTTAAATCAGATGAAAACAACGGGTGAGTGAATTGTGAATTTGTCGTGCAGACATCACGTCAATTGGTGGTGTTGTGTGCCCGCGGTGACCGAGAATGTAGTTCTAGTGTCATAAACGGCTAAAACGGGCATTTAACAGTCAAATTAATAGCGCACGACTTTAGATTTACCTGAAATCACAAGATAAAAATATAATTATTATTCTTGATGTGTACGAGGAGACATAATGTCAATCTGACGTGCTGTTTGCGCGGTAGGGCTTAATATGCATTTTTAAGTGTTGGGTGCGCTTCATAAACACATGTGGAGGGGTCCAAATGGGATGAACAATGTCAGAATGGCCTGAAATCAGACGACAGTAACAGGTGATTGAATTGTAATGTGGTCACGTAGAGGACACATCAATCGGACGTGCAGTCAGCGCGGTACAAATCAATATGCATTTTTTATGTGTTAGATAAGCTTCATAAACATCCGTGGGGGGTGTCCAAATAGTCAGAATGATGTTGGAATGGCCCGAAATCAGACGAAAACCACAAGTGAGTGAATTTTGAAGTGGTCGAGCATATGGCATGTTAATCGGATGTTCTGTATGCCCGTAGTGACCGAGAACACAGTTCTGGTGTCATAAACGGCCAAAATGGGCATTTAACGGTCAAATTAATAGAGGAAGAAATTTTATTTACCTTAAATCATAAGGAAAAAAGCCATTTATTAATCGTGATGTGTATGAGGAGGTGACACGTCAATCGAACATGTGTTTTGCACGGTACAACTCAATATGCATTTTTAAGTGATGGGTGTGCTTCATAAACGTGTGTGGGGGGTCAAAATGGGCATAATGAAGTAGGAATGGCCTGAAATCAGACAAAAACAGCAGATGAGTGAATTTTGAAGGGGTCAAGTAGACGGAACATCAATCGGAGGTGTCGTGTGCCCGCGGTGACCGAGAATGCAGTTCTGGTGTCACAAATGGCCAAAATGGGTGTTTAATGGTCAAATTCATAGAAGACGACATTGTATTGACCTGAAATCATAGGGAAACAATACAATTATTATTCGTGACATGTACGAGGAGACGACATGTCAATCAGACGTGTGTTTTGCGAGGTACGGCTCAATATGCGTTTATTATGTGTTGGGTGCCCTTCATAAACGCGAGTGGGGGAATCCAAACATGAATAACGAAGTCAAAATGACTTGAAATTATTTTAAAACAAAGGGTGAGTGAATTATGTAGTGGTCGAGAAGACGACGACTCAATTGGAGGATTCGTGTGCCCGCAGAGACTGGAAACGCAGTTCTGGTGTCATAAACGACCAAAACGGGTGTTTAACGAACAAATTCATAGCGGAAGACAATATATTACCCTGAAATAATAGTTAAATACTCACATTATTATTCATGACATGTACGGGGAGACGGTACATCAATCAGACGTGCGATTTTCATGGTATGGCTCAATATGTGTTTTTTATGTGTTGGGAGCGCTTCATAAATGTGTGTGGGGGGTCCAAATGGGTAGAATGAAGTCAGAATGGCCTGAAATCAGGCGACAACAATGGTTGAGTGAATTGTGATGTTTTCGAGTAGACGACACATCAATCGGAGGTGTCGTGTTATCGTGGTGTCTGAGAATGCAGATCTACTGTCATAAACAGCCAAAACCGGCGTTTAACAGTCAAATTCAAACCCAAAGACATCATATTGACCTGAAATCATAGGGAAACAATCCAATTATTATTAACGACAAGTACAAGGAGTTATAACTTAAATTGGATGTGTGGAGTGCACGGTACGGCTCAATATGCATTTTTAAGTGTTGAGAACGCTTGATAAACGAGTGTGGGGGTCCAAATGGGCAGAACGAAGTCGGAGTGACCTGAAATCAGATGACAACAATGGATGAGTGAATTGTCAAGTGGTTGAGTAGACAGTCTGCTAATCGAAGTTGGCGTGTGCCCGCAGTGACCGAGAACGTAGTTCTGGTGTCATAAACGGACAAAACGGGCGTTTAATGGTCAAATTCATAGTGAACGACATTGGATTGACCTGAAATCATAGTGAAACAATCCAATTATTATACATGACATGTACATGTATATGACACATCAATCATACGTTCGATTTGCATGGTACATCTCAATATGTAATTTTTAAGTGTTTGGCCCGCATCATAAATGCGTGTGGGGGGTCCAAATGAGCAGAACGAAGTCAAAATGGACTGAAAATAGACGACTATAATGGGTGAGTGAATTTTGAAGTGTTCCTTTGGACAGAACCTCAATCGGAGGTTTCGTGTGCCTACGGTGACCGAGAACACAGTTTTGGTGTCAAAAATGGCCAAAACAGGCGTTTAATGGTCAAATTCAAAGCGGACGACATCGGAATGACCTGATGTCACAGGTCAACAATCAAATTATTATTCGTGACGTGTATGAGGAGACGAAACGCCAATCCGATATACATTTTATGATTTATGGCTCAATATGCAATTTTATGTGTTGGGGGCATTTCAAAAATACATGCTGGGGGGTCCAAATGGGCAGAATGAATTTATAATGGCCTGAAATCAGCTGACAACAATGGGTGATTTAATTGTGAAGTTTTCGAGAAGATGACACGTCAATTGGAGGTGTCGTGTGCCCGCGGTGATCGAGAAAGCAGTTCTTGTGTCATTAACGGCCAAAACGGGCGCTTAACATTAAAATTCATAGAGGACGACATTGTATTGACAAAAAATCATAGGGAAACAATCCGATTATTATTCGTGATGTGTACTAGGAGACAACACATCAATCAGACATTCAGTTTGCGAGGTACGTCTCAATAAGCGTTTTTTAAGTGTTGGGTGCGCTTCATAAACGAGCGTGGGGGGTCTAAATGGGATGAATGATGTCAGAATGGACTGAAATTAGATGACATCAATAGGTATGTGAATTTTAAAGTGGCCTAGAAAACCACACGTCAATCGGAGGTTTCGTGTGCCCGCGTTGATCGAGAATGATGTTCTGGTGTCGTAAACGGCCAAAACAGGCGTTTAACGGACAAATTCCTAGCATATGACATTTTATTGACCTAAAATCACATGGAAACAATCTAATTATTATTCGTGACGTGTACGCGCAGACATCATGTCGATCGAACGTGCAATTTGTGTGGTACCGCTCAATGTGCTTTTTTTAAGAGTTGGGCCCGCTTCATAAACGTGTATGGGGGTCCAAATGGGCCAAATGATGTTAGAATGGACTGAAATGAGATGACAACAATGTTTGACTGAATTTTGAATGGGTCGCATAGAAATAACATCAATAGGAGGTGTCGTGTGCCCGCGGTGACTGAGAACACAGTTCTCGTGTCATAAACGGCCAAAATGGGAGTTTAATGGTCAAATTCATACCAGACGACATTGGATTGACCTGAAATCATACAGAAACAATTCAATTATTATTCGTGAGATATATGAGGAGACGTCACATCAATCGGAAGTGTGGTTTACGTGGTACGACTCAATATGTATTTTTTAAGTGCTGAGCATGCTTCAAAAATGTGTGTGGGGTGTCCAAAGGGGAAAAACGAAGTTATAATGGCCTGAAATCAGACGAAACAGCGGGTGATTTAATTTTTAAGTGGTCTAGCATGGGGAACGTCAATCAGAGGTTCCATGTACCTGCGGTGATCGAGAACGCCGTTCTACTGTCATAAATGGCCAAAATGGGCGTTTAACGATAAAATTCATAGAGGATGACATCAGATTGAAATGAAACCACAGGGAAGCAATATAATTAGTATTTTTGATCTGTACGCGTAGACGGCACGACAATCGGACTTGTGGTTTGCGCGGTATGGCTCAATATAAATTTTTTAAGTGTTGAGATCGCTTCATAATCATCTGTGGGGGGTTCAAACTGGATGAACGAAGTCAGAATGTCCTGAAATTAGACCACAAGAATGGGTGAGTGAATTCTGAAGTGGTTTCATAGATGTCACGTCAATTGGAGCTGTTGTGTGCCCGCGGTGACTGAGAACACACTTTTGGTGTCAAAAACCGCCAAAACGGGCTTTTAACTGTCAAATTCATTGCGAATGACATTGGATTGACCTGAATTCATAGGGAAACAATATAATTATTATTCTTGACGTGTAAGAGAATATGGAACATCAATCAGACTTGCAGTTTTCGCGGTACAACTCAATATGTGTTTTTTAAGTGTTGGGTGTGGTTCAGAAACACGCGTGGGGGCATCCAGACATGCAGAACGAAGTCAGAATGTCCTGAAATCAGACTTCAACAACAGGTGAGTGAATTTTGAATTGGTCGCATTAATGGAACATCAATCGGAGCTGTCGTGTTCCTGCGGTGACTGAGAACGATGTTCGGGTGTCATGAATGGCCAAAAAAGGTGTTTAACAATCATATTCATAGAAGACGACATCAGATTGACCTAAAATCACCGGGAAAAATACCAATTATTATTTTTGTCATGTACGAGGAGATGGCACATCAATCGAATGTGTGGTTTACTTGGTGCAGCTCAATTTGCGTTTATTAAGTGTTGGGTACGCTTCACAAACACATATAGGGGGGTCCAAACAGGCCGAACGAAGTCATAATGGCCTGAAATCAGACAAAAACAATGGGTGATTGAATTGTGAAGTGCTTGATCATACATCACGTCAATCGGAGGATCCGTGTGCCTGCGGTGACCGCGAAAGCACTTATGGTGTCATAAACGGCCAAAACGGGTAATTAACGGTCAAATCATAGTGCACAACATCAGATTGACCTGAAATCATACATCAACAATCCAAATATGATTCATGATGTGAATGAGGAGATTGCATGTCAATCATACGTGCGGTTTGCGAGGTACGACTCAGTATACATTTTTAAGTGTTGGGCGCACTTCATAAATGCGCGTGGGGCGGGGTCCGAACCTTCCAAATGAAGTTTGAATGGCCTGTAATAAGAATACAAGAATGGGTCAGTGAATTGTGAAGTGGTTGCATAGATGTCACATCAAGATGAGGTTTCCTGTGCCCACAGTGACTGAGAACACAGTTCTAGTGTCATAAACCACCAAAACGGGCGTTTAACGGTCAAATTCATAACGGATGACATCAGATTAACCTGAAATAATAAGGAAACAATATAATTGTTTTCATGATGTGTATAAGAAGATGGCATGTCAATCGGAGGTGTTGTTTTTACGATATAGCTCAATATTCATTTTTAAGTGTTGGTTGTGCTTCATAAATGTGGGTGGGGGGTCCATACAGGCCGAACGATGTTGTACTATCCTGAAATCAAATGACAACAACTGGTGAGTGAATTTTGAATTGGTCTCGAATACTATACGTCAATCGGAGATGTCGTGTGCCCATGGTGACTGAGAACGCAGTTCTGGTGTCATAAACGGCCATAATAGGCGTTTAACGTCAAATTCAAAGCGGGCGACATCGGATTGACCTAAAACCAAAGGAAAAAATATATAATTAGAACCATAGATTTAATGATTTTAAAATTTTAAAACTGTAATTGAAATTAGGAATATATTTTTCAAATAAAATACGTTAGATCTGTTACAGTAATTTTGAATTGAAATGTGTTAATTTGTTTCATTTATTTGTTTATAGCTTTTATTCGGTAATAATTTTGTTATTAAATTTTGTTATGTAGTTATATTTGATGATGGATGTGGAGCTTGGAAGATGACTGATAAGATTTATGACGGTATATTATATTGCTTAAATGAAATTTTTTTAAAAATAATTTAAAACCCAATAGCGGCCTCCATTTAGCAGCCACAATAGGGACATCATACAGAGGGCACCATTCGGCGACTGTTGTAGGTGTTTCCATCGCCGCCTGTAGCGGCTTCTATAGCCCATTACAGCCTGCCCACAGTGTCTGCCAAATGGCGGCCACTGATATCAACATCGACAGGCCAAAAGCGGCCGCCGATTGGCGAACGCTAGGTGACCGCTATAGAATTTTAGCGACGGATATTGGCGACCGCTAAAGTTCATGATTGTACTAGTGATATAGTTATATATGGAATACTATAATTTTACCTTGTATAAGTTATGTTGTCTTGAGGATCCATACTCAGAGTATGGGATATAATGGATAGAAGTTTAATACCCAACATATGATACACTTTATGCAAGCTGCGGTAGCACCCAAAAATACCAAGTTACATTGAATACATGGAGGGGGTGTTTTTGTTTCATGAGGTGCATGTTGTGGTGCTTTGACCAGGTGTCTGTGGGAACAACTTTTTGGAGATCGATGCTTAGGACGTGCGATGTTGGGGTAAACCGAATAACCAGTGGGGATGCTGTTGTGGGGTACCCTAGATATTATTTATTATATTATATACTATTGTATGAGTTACATGGTGATAGTTTCCATGGTGAGGCTGGGAACATAGTATACCTGTTTAGGTGACGAGGTAGTTTCACTTTTTGATCAAGGTGCTTTAGAATGATTTCTATACATTTTTCACGAGAGGCATCGGGGAGGATCGTACTGATTATATTGTTATACTCACCCTATGTTTATATAAAATATTATTCAATTCACTTGGAGAAAGTTGCGGATCATGCTATTTTTTACTAGCTTGGGGTTACAAAAGCTGTTTGGGCTTCGTGGTCCCTACTTTTTTCACTTTCTTTTGGGTACTCTTAGTTTTTCCCATTCAGTTGTAGTATTTATTCATAAAATTACATTTTTGTACATGAGATTTCATTTTTTATCTCTATTTGAGTTTGTTAGTGTATTACTTATCTCTCTTTTTCGCATGTGTTTTCATATAGGGTAGTGCATCCCATCTATGTGTTTACTATACCCTCGAGGCTAGTCGCCAACATAGGGCCTACTAGAGCCATGGCTCGAGGGGTCATTATCTCCCTTCTAACATTTCAATCCTAAGAGGGGTACACTTTGTTGGGATGGAGATGTGACAGATTGGTATCATAGGATAGGTTGAGAGATATTGTGGAGTTTGGTGTTAGCCATAGGTGAGGTTGCAAGGGTTGGTAGGGCTACAGTGATAGTCAAGTTTAGCAGGTGATGTAAACACTTGGGACCGACTGAGACATAGGAATTTAGGAATGGATAGTAAATGATGTGATTCTAGTTTCATGGTAGGGACCTAGGAATGGATCATGCATCATTCTTCTTTGTGGCTCTGATTGAATTGGTAGGCCTTGGGAATGGTTATCCTAAAATGAATAAAAGAAAAAATTAATTAATTAATATTGATTCATCAATATTCATTGTTTAGGAACTCTAATTATGTTTATTTTACAGGTATGGATCCAGGTCGGCGTACTTTTTAGGATCACATTGAATATGTCAAGAAGGTTGTGCCAGCAGATCGCTGCATGGTAATGGTTGATGACAGCAACACGTGGAGGAGGATACTCCGACAGTTTCAGTGGTAGAGTCTCCAAAAGTACGAGGGATAAAATTCATAAATAGTCATTGAATACTAGTTGGATGAGGTCGAGTAATGCTTATTTTGATCCCTTCTCGGAAAGAGAACTAGATGTCCAGGGTTGTGAAAATGCTGCATGGAACAGCGTGGCAGTGGTGGTTCTTATTAGTCAAGGACCGCAAGGAGTCAGCGATCTCATTGGAGAGTTCCAAGAAAAGTTTAGATCCATGTTTCATTCTTTGACCATGAAGGTGTCTAGTCTCTATGAGCTTCTTATCCTTAGACATTAGAGCTCCAGTGAGAAAGAGTTGGGAACCAGTTTCAATAACATTTTTCGATGTGATTCGGACCTTTTTCCAGATGAAGAGTCCATGGAGAGTCATTTCAAGGAGGCTTTGTGTCCAGATATCATGCGCTATGTTAACCCATTTATACTGAAGACATATCATGACATGATGAAAATGGAATAAGTCGTAGATAGGGAATTTTACAAAACCTGATCATCACGTTATGGGAGTCGTCATAATTCCACACAAAGTAGATTTGGAATATGGGGTTCCCGGTTTTCAGGGTAGAAGAGTTGTCGTTCGGCAAGGGGTAGGTATCATCCCTCAGCATCACATATCTCCGGGGTAACAGCTCTCAAGTAAACGGCAACAGATAAAGAACTTGTTTTTAATGTGGTGGTTAATGTCAACAGTAGTGGGTGTTCTCGAACATTTAGAGCAGTCATCGTGCAAAAGGTGTTCCACTCCAGGATCCTTCATTGAGGCAGTTCAATCCATGGCAGTAGCATGAGGTTGCACTAGATTTATATCAGTAGCGGGTAGATGGGACATGCAAGGGACATCCCCGTGTTGCTCCCCATCTGCATAGTGAAGAGCATGACCATGGTGGTGGTCATCATCAGGGTCAGAGAGGCCGTGGAGGAGGTCGTGTTCAGCTTCATGCTTTAGCGTTGCTAGAGCCATGCAATCTAGGTGTCGTTTGAGGTCTGTTATTCTTATTTTCTTCATTTTCTATGCCCTGTTTGATTCAATAGGGAAAAACTTCTTCATATCATCTACCTTTTTTCATGTTTTGGGAATTGACGTATTGAGGCTTCCAGTGCCCTTGGCGTTTATTATTCCAATTGGTGGTCAAGTAAACTTGTTTGAAGTATGTATAGATTATGAGCTAGTATTGTCACAGTACCTCTCTTGGAGAGATTTCCTATTTTTACAAATACAACCATAACATTTCATCCTCGGAATTGATTGGTTGTATTTAGTGTAGGCTATCCTGGATTGCTTCATGAATAATTCTGTTTTCGTTGATGTGGATGGATAGCCGGTGTTGTTTGTTGGTCAGAGAGACCCCTAGATGGGTCATAGGCGTGTTCCATCCTTATCATCAAATATGGGTGAGATGATGTTGAGTTCTTCTGAGGTTTAATAGTTGGTGTTTATTATGTGAAATGAAGTGTGCCCCGATGTCTTTCCAGAAGAGGTTGTAGCATAATCCGCTCTACGAGATATCGAGTTTGGGACCGAGATACAACCAAGAGCATCTCCAATCACTATGTATCCATATTGGATGGCCCCATATAAGTTACAAGAGTTACATATAAATCTTGATGTTATATTAATGTGTGGGTTTGATGGGATGAGTGTGTCAATATGGGGTGCACCAGTTTTTTCGTGAAGAAGGCTGAAGGAAGTTTGTGGTTGTGTGTCAATTATCATCACTTAACCAAAGAGGCAGTGAAGAATCACTGTCCTCTTCTGCAGATTGATAATTTATTCGATCAACTGAAGTGTGAAAGATTCTTCTCAAAGATTGATTTGTGGTCTAGATATCATTATATGCATGTGAATGATGAGGATATCTTGAAGACTGCATTTCGTTGTCGTTATAGTCATTATGAGTTTGTTGTAATGTATATCGATATGACGAATGTTCTAGGTGGGTTCATGGGAATGATGAATGTTGTCTTCCATTAGTTCATGGAAATGTTCATTGTGATTTTCATTAATAACATCCTTCTGCACTCCATGTTTGATGAGGAGCATGCAATGCATCTACATGCCATTTTCGGAGTTATTCTCCAGCATCAATTTTTTGGGAAGTTTTCTAAGTGTGAGTTTTGGGCTTAAGAAGTCTGTTTCATGGAGAATTTTGTATCCCAACCGGGAGTAGTTGTGGATCCATCAATTATATAAGTATATGCGTCTTGGGAAGGCCCCAAAATATTTTCAGAGGTGCAGAGTTTTCTTGGAATCACAGGAAACAATAGGAGGTTCTTAAACGATTTTTCATGAGTAGCACTTCCACCACATATGATCTGGATACACAATGTTTTTTTGTATCAAAACTTCATTGTGGTCTTTATGATGATTCCCATGTCATCTATTGGGGACAGATCGATTTTGAATATTATAAGCCCTTTGAGGAGCGGCCTGTAGATATCAAAGACCGCAAATTGAAGGTGTTGTGTGGGAGTTATATCCCCTTGGTTCATGTTTTATGGCTACATGATGTCATGGAGGTGAGTACTAAGTAATGTTTGTAAAAGAAACATTTTTTCTACCTAGATTTGTTTAATGTTGAAATATACTATAGTAATGATGTCCCCTTAATTTTTATAGACCTTTAATGTTTACGAGAAGGATTTCTTTGGTTTCTTATTGTGGATTTCTCTCTTTTGAGAGGTATCTAGATTGGTAGTTGTTCAAACTTATTTTTTGTCCCCAATTGGGTTGGTCATGAATTCTCAAGGTAAAGAATGTTTTGAGAGGTTTCTGATGTAATGTTCAGGACCACTCTGGTCCATTCCTTTGATGAAATATAGTATTTAAGGTGTTCTGGGAGGTTAAAGCGACATATCCCCAACACTTTTCCAAATTTCTTATTCGGTTAACAGTCCCAACAATAGCCTTGGGAATAGTTCCAATGGTTGCCTCATGTGAACAGTGAAAAGGGAGACTAATGTGGACAGTGTCAATGGTAAACATATGTGAAAAGTGGCATCGGTAGCCTTAGGTGAACCGTGCAATGACAGCCTTAGGTGAACAATGCCACAATAACCATATGTGAATAGTGTCAATGTTAAATTTATGTGAACTAGGTAATCGATAGGCTAATAAGAATATTAAAATAGTGAGGTCCAATGGTAGCCTCTTTCCTTTGGCAAATATTTAGTTTATGAACAGTGTTTCCAAAATGGTGAGGTTATAGTGGTGAACTTTTTCCATTTCAAAATTTTGAGTTCATGAACAGTGCTTCCAGAACGGTGAGGTTCCAATGGAGTCCTATTTCCATTGAGAAATTTTGAATTCATGAACAATGTTTCCAGAATGTTGAGGGTCCAACAATGACCTCTTTCTATTGCCAAATTTTTAGTTCACGAACAGTGATTCTAGAATGGTGAGGTTCCAACAATGACCTTTTACAATGCCAAATTTTGAGTTCATGAATAGTGTTTCTAGAATGGTGAGGTTACAATGGTGACCTCTTTCCTTTTCCAAATTTTGTGATAATGAACAATGTTTCCAGCTTCCTACTTCTTAGCCCCATTGAAATTTCTATTGACGTAAAATTTATTTAAATCCTTTTTTAACAAATCTATGTCCTATTCAAAGGCTATAACTCCAATAATAATTTCACTAAAGCTTGAGATGATTTTACTCGATCAGCCGCATTGTTTAATACGATCAACTTTTAATGGAAAATCCAGCATATCTAAAACCACTACCTCATTAAATATTCTAATGGGACGATATATCTACCTCCATAGTTCTCCATACTTGTAATCAGTCGTGAGACGCTCTAAAAATTTATTCCACCCCATATGGGTTGCACAATCATGGTTTCCTCCTTGGATTAGTTCCACTCTATTTTGATGCAATGAAGTAGTATAGATCAATCATTGGTATAAGGAATGATCTATCATCAATATTTGGGGTTCATATCCTTCTGTTTCTCCTTTCCCTTTTATATAATATTACCCAATGTTTCTAATGGGATTTATTGGGTGTTGGATGATGTGGTGGTGTCTCTCCATCCTCTAGTGGACATTATTTCCAAATGGGAGGAGATTGGAACCTATTGTGTGGCTTGTTCTAGTATAAAGAACGTAAATAACTATTTGAGCTAGGGTATTTGTTTCATCTTTTTTCTATTTCATGAAATTGTATAGTTAAAATGTTTTACCCCACTACATCACAATAGAATTTACATAATAAATATTTCAAATGGATAAATAAATTGATATTGGTCATATGTTATTTCATCTTGTTTTTCTAGATAGTGTGATATCAATGATTCCTTTGTTTATATTATTGTTCTTAAAGGAAATTGGTAAATAATGTAATACTACAATTAATCGATAATTGTTAGGATAATGATAAAGTGGAATGTAAATGAATCTGGTTCTTCATGTTGTAACTTGGTGTTAATCAAATTAGTGCAGTAATCATTTTTCAATTTTTTTGGTAGCTTACTCATGATTTTTTCCAAATTATGAACCTAGGAAGACTAAATCGTTTAATCCAAGATGGATTAAAGAATTAGTTTATTGATAAAAGATAATTACTTGTAGGTTTCTATGTTACCCTTTTCATATTTATGGGCCAAGATCCCAATTGATATAATGTTTCTTTTCCTGCTGCTTATGTTGGGATGTGAGTCTGGATGGCTATTGTGATATGTGGGGGCATGTAGGATAACTGTTTGTGGCATCATTTGATGCCTAGAATGGTAAGATGCATCGGTTTATGCATATAGGTGTCGGGGAGGACACTAGGGGTGATGAAATGTTTTTAATTTGAATGTTTGGATTCTTATAGAATTTTATAGGTTATTTTTCTTCTTTACTTAAACCGCTACTCAAGGCATGTATTCTTACATACCCTTCTTCCGAAAATGGCAAATAAGTATGGGGTATGCCATGTGCTTTCTATGTTTTTCTTTTTATGAAAGGATGGGTCTACACTCTTACTATAGGCGACAGATACTCGATGGGTAGTTCATCTTCTCACCATGTTGAGAAACCTTATGTTTAGAAGAATAGAATTTTTGATTCTATAATTCCTAAGAATATGGGAATGTAATTCTGTAAATAAATAGTTGAACAAATAATGATAACTCATGGGGTTTGAGCTTGTTGGGATGAAATTATGTGGACAATGTACCTTAGGTGTGATGCTAATGAAAGTTAATGTGGAATTTTTATTGGTTAACTAATGTTTTAAAAATTAACTAACCTAAAGTGGAACTGTTGAAAATTTAATTCATTAACATAATAAAGCTCATTAAATGGTTGTGTTTTTATAGGATACCTATTCTTAGAAGTGGAAGCTAAAAGTTCTAGAGTCATTATCTATAGTTGAGTCTATGACTAGTTTGAGTGCATGGTGTGGTTGTGAGCTATAGTATGTTCTATACTTTTCATGTTTCTATATGATACACCACCCCATTAGTTAGGTAAAATAAAACCCCGAGGATTTTATGCCTTAGGGGTGTTTTCCCTTACATTCAAGCACGAGGATGGATGAATGACCACCCCATTTGGACCCACTCTCTTCTCTTGGTAGTTACATGTGCAGGTAGGCACAAGGGTTGGTTTTCCCCATATATGTTTGTAGAGGGCCATAATGGGTTGTGGTTATTCACACACATATAATATAGATATATATTCCTATGGACGAATATAGGTGTTACATGTATTGCCTATGACTGCTTGAGGATCCTTACTCGGTGTATGGTCAATAATGGCTTGAGGATTAATACCTGAGGTACAATACACCTTATGATATCTTTGGTGGCTCACAGAAACTTCCTGGTTATATTTCTTATATGGAAGTGGTGGTTTTGTATCATGAGATTCATGTTGTGGTGATTCTCCCAGGTGTCTGTGGGAAAGCCTTTTTGGAGATATATTCTTGGGACGTGCGACATTAGAGTAAAGTGGAAAACCAGTGGGGAAGTAGTAGAGATGTACCCTTGATATTTATTTTTATATTATGTACTCTTGTATGCGTATCATGGTTAGAGTAGCCATGGTG
Organism: Viscum album; assembly: GCA_963277665.1. NCBI lineage: Eukaryota > Viridiplantae > Streptophyta > Magnoliopsida > Santalales > Viscaceae > Viscum > Viscum album. The sequence continues at coordinate 731,234,631 of OY728139.1, read as the reverse complement.
AGGATTTCAACTTAGTATACTTGTTTAAGTGATGAGTTAGTTTCACTTGTTGTTCATTATGCATTAGTATTCTTTCATTACTTGTTCATGAGAGGCTTCAGAATAGATCCTACTGAGTATACTGTTATACTCTCCCTCTATTTATAGAAACTATTTTTCAGGTCACATGGATTATGTTTTAGATCTATCCTGTTTCTACTAGCTTGGTGTTTCAAAATCTATTTGGGATTCATGGCCTCTATTGTTTTCACTTTTTTTGGGTACTTCCATTTTTTCCCATTCATTTGTAATAGTTTTTCATCACATTCAATATGAGTACATTGGATTTCGTTTATATATTTGACAAATTTAGAGTAGGTTTGTTTCTTTCTTATCACTCTTTTTTCAAGTGTTCTCTTAGAGGGTAATTCCTCCATTTGTGTGTTTACAATACCCTCGGTGCTAGACGCCATCCTGGGGCCTACAGGAGGAGGGAATCATGGGTCATTATCTCCTTTCTCACATTTGTCGGCCCATTAGGGGTACCCTTTTGGGGTAGGGTCGTGATAGATATATAACTAGGATTTTACCATGAAAAAGTCGATGATGTGATATAGCAACATAATAATGAGAAAAACTCTTTATGGGAGAATTTCAATATCATTAAGTTCACTTCTCAAACCATGTACATTGAACCACCTAATAAATAAAGAAATTTTACACACCATACCCTTTGAAGGAATGTTGGTTTATTAATTTGTAATTTATCAAGAAAAATGAAATATAAAATATTAAATTATTTTCAATAAATTATGTTTTATAATAAAATTTAATTATTTTAAATTTAAAGATGATGTTTATTTTTAGACAATTAATTGGAAATTTTATTTTTGCAGTAATAAAAAAATTCCATTAAAGAATATACTTTCATGAAATAAAGGATATTTAGATAAATAATATTCTAAAAAATTATTATTAAATAAATATAATTAAATAAAAATGTTTACATAATTTTATGACGACATATATATTTTTTATTAGGGTTATAGAAATGTTATTATCAAAATATCCAGCATTTATCCATTAATGTCAACACAATTTTAGAATCAAAATTTTACATATTCTGAAAAATATTTGGGAAAATATTAATTTATTTTTTTAATAAGGAAAATGAAATTAAACAATTGTGAAATTTTCATTATTTTCTGAGGTACATGAATTTTCGGGAAGATAAATTAGAAAAGGTATAAATATACATTGTTAATTATGACATCATAATACCCAAAAATTGATGTAATAAATAAAGTATATTCTATCCAAGACCAAATATATACTTCCCATTTAAAAGCATATGATTCTGAGTTTATTTTATTAAATTTATCCAGACATTGTTAATCCTTAAAAACCTATAATATATTTTATAGATTTAAAATCATTTCATTAAGGGCATGAATAACATCGACAACATGATGGGAAATAATCATATATGTTTTTCCCATGGACATAAAAACTAATTAAAACCACTACCATTTGGATTAAACCGTGGTAAAAACCCTTGGGTGTTTTTTGGTTTTTATTAAAATATTATATAGGCAAAAAAACCGATGTTTGACAAATAATATAGTATTCCCCTCTCTTTTCCAATATAAAACAAACCAATTTTGCATTCTTCTCAACTCAAAAAACAATAAAAAAAATCCTTACACTACCCTTTCATCTATATATTCCTCCCAAATATCCCCGTTGATATAACAAATGTCCTCTGAAGCTTTTAGAATGACACTCTTGAGGCAAGGGATCTCCCACACTCAATTTTATTCAAAAACCATTTTTATGTTATGGAACATAATTCAAATGTTTTTATTTTGGGATACACTATTATATATCACATTACTATCCAATTTATGTATAAATTATGAGTGACCCATTTTAGTATAATTATTCCCTCCCATGAACATTTTTTTACCAAAAATTACAATAATTAAATATTGTAAGGGATCATCATCTTATCCTCTTCATTCAAGAATCTTAATTATCTTATTTCATTTATCGTTATATAAATTTTATTTATTTATTATCCCATATCCAATCTATTGTTCATTTTATTTATAAATTATGATATTCACCTCTTAATATCAATAATCCCTCCCATGATCATTCATAAACCCATATAATGTTGAAAACATTTCAGAGAAATTTTCCATTCCAATCAACTGTACAGTGAACTGTACCCATTTCCTATTAAGGTTGTTAAGAATTATGACCATATAATTAATTTATTTGGGGAAAAGTAGTATTTTTTTCACACACCTTGATCATGGAATAAAAAATATGATAAATAATTCTATTATTTATGATCTATTAGGGACACTTATGAATGCGATTGAAAACAAATTTGATGGAATCGCCAAGAATTCTAGAGCCATTTTAGGCATTGGGTAATTTTTTAGTCACATATTATGTCATTAAAGGGATTTGGGAGTGATACTAATCTATCATAGGTATTTTTTACCTGTATTATGTCTTAGTATGTATCCTTTACCTATGATTATGATTCCTTGTTTAATGGATTCCCATCATTTTCCATGCTTTGTTTATACTACCATGTTATATCAGAACATATTGTTCATGTGTATAATTCTCACAAATTTTATTTGTCATTTATATTACTATTTTATTAATTATAATAGTTTAAAATTTTCATTACATTTTTATTCCATTTCAATAATCTATAACTCACCCATTTCTTATATATTTCCTTAGGCAATCCAATGCAGTTATAAGTAAAATGGAATAATATGTTCTTATTATGTATTTTTTCATCAATGAAAATATATTGCTTATTTTATGTTGTAATGAAATGTACATAATGTGAAAAAAAAACAATGTTGCAGTGATAATACATTTATTACTCTTTGAAACCCTCTTTACATTCAATAGACATGAAAAAATTACTCCTATATGATTCGACATTGATAAAAGGATTTAAAACCTTGATATATTTGTCATATATCATTGGTAATAACATTTTATTCTAATAAACCTATTGTTATATCTTACAGATGATGGTTAGTGACAGTCATCAATTTAATCTATTTTATAAGGGTCTAATGATGTACATTTATTAGTGATAACATTCCCCAAGAATGAGTCCCCCTACATCCATTGCTGTTGTTTTTTTAATTATTACATCAAGACCATTAAAAAATAAATTCACAAAATATTCAATAGATCCCCATGATCCAAAATTCTTTTGGTGTATATAATAATACCATCAATAAAAAAAATTTAAGGTTTTTCATGGTTATCTCTAATGAATATATTCATTATGTCCATTACTATTTTTGGAGAATTAGGGAGTCCAAAAGTAATCTTTATGAACTCATTGGGTCCCTACATTGTTTTAATGGTAATATTAGGGATGTCTTCATTTTTTTCTTTTAATTCGGTAAATCCGAACTGAAGATCCACCAATGTGATATATTGGTCCACACAAAACTGATCAAACAATAAATCTATTCATTATAGGGGATAAATGTTATTTATCATGATTTTATTGAGCTCATGATATTCAATTTAGAGTGAACATTGATCCAATTTCATTTGGAGGGTGTTGACCAAAACCCCTCATAGAGAATGACTCATGTGTATGGATCCCTTGTATAGGTTTATAGTAAGTTATTCTTTTACTCATAAATCTCAATGGTGTCCATTTTGTAAGGAATCATGGATATATGATGAGATTTTGTTAAAAGTAAAATCAGGAATTCATCATCTTATCCATAAGGTTTACATGAATGCTCTTCATGTAATACTTTACTGTAATCCATTTTAATGGAAATATTTTACAGTATTGTTCAACATTTTCTCTCAATAGTTTGAGGGAGATGTGATTTATTATAGGGATATATTATCCCAACTTGATTTTACGAATCCAAAGTATATTTATCATCCTCTATATAATTTTAATAATATTGATTATTGATTAAAATGTCAAGTGTATTATGCCTCTACAGATTGATATGTTTTCATTTATATTATTATATCTAATACATTTTTAATTTTTAATCAATGTCATATAAAGGATATAAAATATCTTATATATTAGAAACTGTACAGAAATACTGAATGGGGAAGACTTACATGCTTTATATGCAATAATTTTTACATTTTTTGTATTAATATGAATCATACTATCCATGATTTGAGGTTCTGTTTTCATAGTTTTATTAAAAATGCATGAGATTGAATTATTATGAGAAATAGAATCAAATAATAAATTTTAAATTAATTAATGAATAACTAGAATACCTTTCACCGCATAATTTTTATTATCAAGCTCATTTTTAGTGATAAAATATTTCCATCCACGCACTATAGTATTTGGAGGTTGTTTTTTTATTTTAATTGAATGTTCATATATTAGATAATTTTCATAGATATTTTCATTGTTCCTAATAGTTAAAATTCCAAACAAACTTATGAATATTCGGAAGGGCCACCATTACATCCATCACCTTATTTAGAATCATCATCCCTTTTAGAATCTAATTATACCAATTCCCCTCTTTCCCAAATTTGAAGCATCCCCATGATCCCTTGATATTGATTCAGGGATGCTTCTTCCCCCATTTTTTACACCTTGTATGTTTAGGTTTATTTACTCTCTCTTATCCACCCAATGAAAACTATATTTTCAATTTTATATATACCCATGAGACCACTAAGTGTCTCCAATATTAATCTCGAATATGATGAAAAAATTTGATATTTATTCAAAGTTATCACTGTCTCAAAATACCATATAATTTTTAAGACTCATCATTCATCAACTAAATAAATGGAAAACTATCAATACAGTGTGTATGAATGCATTGAAGGTGTACCATAAAATCCATTTTCAGTAAAATCTTCATTTATAAACAATGAAACCATTTTAACATTTCCATAAATTTTCCATCTCATTGAAAATATATTAGTGTTCTCAAAAAATTATCATAACAATATAATAACAAAATATTAATTAATAAATACATATTGTGTAAATAAAAATTAATTAAAAAAATATATTTATAATAAAATTAAAATTACACCATCTATATTTTATAAAAATAAAAATGAATAATTTTACATTTTGATAATATTAATTTACTTGTACTATGGTTAAAATATATCATATTTTAATATTATATGATACAAAAATAATATTTTACAATTCCATAGGTCTGGTTACTAGTCTAATAATCAGATTACTAAACCTAAAAGTTAAATTACCATTCAAAATGATAGGTTACTATTTCAATGAATTAATTCCTATTAAAATTGTATGATTGGTAACACGCATATGGGTACCATACCTCATATAAATATGACATTTTACAGTTAATATTGATTTAAATATAATCTATCTTGAGGATATATATATAAATATATTTTTATCTCCAATGTTTACATTTTATTACAATCATCATTCTTCATTTTTATAGCTTTCTTCATGCGTGAGATATTATAGTTGACCTAGGTGATCAATTTTTATTATATTTTGTATATATTTATTATAATTTTATATATATATAATTGTTTTTAATAATTTTAGTAATATTAATTGGTAAATTATTTAAAAAATATATTATAATAAAATATTATTGACTTAATCATGTGGTATGTGTTCATTAAACAAAATTAATAAATATATTGTAGTTATAATAATGGTAATTTCCATGGATAAAATAATTGGTCATTATAGTTATAATATTAAATAAATTCCATCCATCTTTGTAGGAATATATACAACTCTTTTTGGTGGAACATATACATAAAAATTTTATGATCTATATATATTTCAAGCCATTCACAGTAAAGATAATTCATGCATATCATGAATGCAAAAATTAACCCTTCCCTCCCCAATTTTTGATTTTTTAAATTTTATCATGTATTTTCCTTGGTTTCGAGGAATATGTTTTCATCATATCATTCATCAGGAGGACACATTGGTGTCTATCCATTGATGCATCATTATATGTCAGAAAACATATCCAATATATATTTGTGTGTTCCCATCTTTACGGAGCAACCTTATCTTTAGTTATATTAAATTTTATTTACATTCACATTTACCTAAGAATATTACCCCATTTTGAGACAATATGGTTTCTATATTAGAAAGTCCAGATAAATCTCTCCAATGTATGAATAATATCAATTCCTCCCATGAAAACTATGAATTCCAATGACCATTGTTATTATTTGAAATTTCTCAATATATATATCTTTTAATTAACCATAAATACATAGTCAAATGAGATTATAATACACAATAATGAAATTTTACTTGGAAACAATTCATACATGGTAAATATTACAAACATATTATCCATAAAGAAACTTAAAAAATCAAATTATCTATATTTTTTTGGAATTTCCCATCAGTATATAAGAATATAATCTATAATCACTATAACAAACTAATAAACTGAATATATAATGACTCTATTAATTAAATCCATTATTATGGAAGCATTAATATTATGACCGAGTTGAGTTAATATAAACTTTTATTTCCCATAATTCATATGAAATGTTATCATTGGAATATCATCCTCATCAATCATAAAATGATGATATGATAATTATAGGAAAATATATAAAATTTATAGAGATCCATAAATTTTTAAATAAGTCATCGATACGGGGTATAATATGGATTCAATTGAGAGTGGTCTTTTTTATGTTCATGATAATCCATGAAAAATTACATTGAACCATGTTTATTTTTATCAAATTGAATAGTCCCACTACATGTTAATGGATCAGATATTTTGAATCCCTTATCAAGATTCTCATAGATTTTTTTATATAAATGATAAAATTTTATATGTTTTATTATATAATTCTTCAATAAAATGTGTGTCTCAGTTGGTATGAGTTATACAGAAAACTCAAATTCATGATTCAATATGAGACATGGAAACCCTTCTGGAAACACATCAACAAAATCATTTAAACCATTCATATAATCAATGTTATGTTACTCACCTACTATATGAGATAAAAACACTTCATGTATATTAATTAAGACCAAAATGTTATAAGTAATATATATTATATGTACTAATTTATCATCCTATATATAAATTAATATATGCTGATTTAGAAATTTAATGTTATACCCCTTCCTTAGAAATTTATATGAGATTCGTTTATATAATTCCATTCAATGCCTTGAATCACATAATATTCAATTAATGTTTTAATAAAAATAATCTTCATATGAATTATCCCTTACACATAAATCAAATATGTACTACTGATTAATATAATAGAATTTTTCGATTAATATTTTTCATCACTAATTAATCATTTTATAAATGAGTTGGATATTCCATATTCTTTGGATAGTCTATAGTTATGAAATAATGTGTACATACTAAATTAAATAATACAAATTATATTATACTGTGGTTCATTACTATTCCATTCAATGAAAAGTTCCGGTAACCCACATCAACTTTCATAAATCCTTGGCATTTCTAATTTTCATGTATATTAAGATTTTTTAGATTCTAATCAAAAAAATAAACCATAATATCCATACATTTTTTTGGTATAAATTATATACTTCTTACATTTTATGAATTTGAGTGAAGGAGGTTATTTATATGGAATCTTCAATTCCTCCATTACACTAAATGTAATATTAATTTTCTTTTGACATTAACATGCCTCATGACCAACAATGATATATTTAACTAATATCCCAAATAAATTTAATAAATAAATTTGATTTTTTTTAAAATATATATGGGATTTAAATCGTTAAATATATATTTTCACCAATTTAATTAAACGAGTTAGCCTGAGACCTGATCATCTTTTTATTATCAAAACCATGGGAGTGGCAATTATCTCTAATTTTTTATAATTCCATGACATGACATCAATCTATTTATTAATATCTAATAAAATATATTATTGATAATTCCATTCATAAAATTTTTATACCACTAATGTATCAAAAAATTATTATTTCTAGGATGATGATTAATATTGATGAAAACATTCCACGCTCTGTAATATTTTCCTCATCCATATCGATGGATTAAGCATTCTTTTTCATAAACTCACGAAATTTAAACTTTATCATTTTACATTGAATATAATGGATATACATACACTAAAATACCCTCTTGAAATCACCACATTTCATAGATTCAATTTATCCCCTAGAATAGTATTCTTAATAAGGTCCCACTATTAATCTGGTTCACCTTACAAAATATAATTATTTTAGAAAAATGTTAAATGTTCAGGTAAATAGAGGGAAATTTTTTTTTCACAATGGTGTTGATTTATTTCTAAACCACCAGGTAATTAAAATAACCAATGATAGAGGGTGGATGATTCATCATGGAAGACTCAATAATATTTTCATCCCTCTTTTTTTATTGGACACTCAAAATGTTTCATTTGTCGATAAATTTTCAGCAGTGTATAGTCAAGAATCTATATTCAAGCTGCTAGAGAATTTGATTTCATAGGTGAAAAATCATTACATGGTCCATCACATTCATTATATGAATGATGTCATTATCTTCCATGATTTGACTAAATCCAAAGAGAATTTTTTAGGAAATAAATAATAATATTCAGATTGAGATGTGAAATAACAATTAAATACCATCCATAGGATTTTTAATTATAAATCCTTCTTGTCAATTAATTGAACATTAGGTATGTCCTATTTAGCGATTATAATCATTAGTCTTTTTTTATACTATAAATTGAATTATCCATATGGATTTTACCATTGTGTTCTTATATTTACAAATAATTATTTGGTGAACCTCTAATATAACGCAGAATATAGTGACCCAAAATTTTCATATATTAATATAAAATTTTATAACATGAATATTCAATACATTTCTCATGTATAAAATAGTGGACCGTACTGTTTGATCACATTGGATACGACATGCACAATATTTATATTTAATAAAATACTTTCAAAAAATCCTATAATTATTGTCCCACATAGTAAACTTTATAGAAATTCCATCTTTCACCATTTATTTAAACATGGTTATTGTAAACATATGAAAGTGTGAGTTCAAATTATCAACAAGGGTGAAAATGGGGCATATCCATATATGATCATATGAAATCATGATATAATAAAAAGGGAAAGAGATAATAAAAATAACAGAATAATTTCATACCAAAAGTGTCATGGATCATAAACATAAGTCCCGAAATGATACATTAAAATTTCAAAATAATTGAATGATAATATTAAGAAATCCTCACAAATAAATATAGAAATTTATGTTTATGTCAAAAAATAGTGGCACTATCATGGGTCCAGAAAAATAAATTTGAAAAGGTAAAGAATAATGTACATAAAATTATTGTGGATCATGAATCAACACATGTTTCCCATAACATAAAAAATTATCCATCGTTAACTGTTTTCCATTATGGATCAAGAAAATCATCTTGGTTCCTAGAGGGAATAAATTACATCAACTTAGTCAAAATATATATCATGATATATTCTAATTACTTAATGAAAATATGGTATATGAAATTATTGGCCCACCAATTACATAAATAAAATCATATATATATATATATATTTCAACATTGATAAAATTTAATTATATTATTATATGATAACCCTAGAAAGAGAATACAGTTTCATAAACACCTCTTTATTTCATCATTTCTAAGCCATTCGAAAATAATTGTGTTTTGAAAAAAGATCACCATAATAATTATAATATACCTCAATAAAAAATTCATTGGATATTATCCCCATTAAATAATAATTAAAATGAAAGGATTTTATCTTGGTTTGAAGGATTCTTCAAAAAAATCATTATAAAATTTCATGAGGAAAATAACCCTTTCACGTTGAAATAACTTGTTAAAAATATCATCATTCAGCAAATAGTAAGGAATACATATTCATCGATGTAATATTTTGAATGATGTATCGAAATATTCAGATCATTGAGCAGTCATGATGGTGAGAAATTTTCTTCATGCCGTATAAGATAAACAAAAAATTAAATAAAAATTTTCAGAAAAGAGACAAAAGTTCCTCATTGTGAAAATGACCATAATGTTATATTAAATTTGTTTTTTAAGTAGTTAATAACTATAAAAAAACACCAAATTGTTTTTTGTGAATATAAAAAAAATCATGAGAATATATAAATAAACAATGATATGGATGAAAATGATTTCCACCAGAATTGAAAAACATGCTTGAATTTCCTTTAAAAATATTTCAGACTCTTGAGTATATAATGTGATGAAAATGAAAAAAAATGTATTACTAAATGATAATTGAAAAGTGACTAAAAATTTATTCTATTATTGTGATATGTGTTATATAATTTCTTTAGTTTAATGTTGCATATAAATAATACAAAATAAAATGGGAACATATCATTAATAGCATTCCTCATGTCTTTTTTCTATAAAAACATTGGGACAACAAATAAAATAATTATATATTTATTATTTATGTTTTCTATAATCACAATAATATAATTAATACAATTTATTATTTAATTCTATCATTTAATCAACCCTTTATTAACCATTTCTAATTAAAATGATTGTTCTTGTTGATAACTACTTAGTTATTCGTGCATGTCTCAGTTCAGTAGTCCTCATCCCCGTACAATGATCATTATTATATAATCACAATAATTAAAATAATTATATTAATATTAGATAACTAATATATTTATACATTTTATGAGTCATATATAAATGTTCTAGATCGAAAAATGAATTAATCCATTTATGGAGACGGTATTTGTTATATATGAATGAATGTAGTTTCACATTTTAAATACTGTTAGATAGAATGGAATATAATAGTTCACCATTACATAAAAACTATATAATATGTCTCATATATAAACTTTAAAATGTGTATTTTTTTACCATCCTTGTTAATAAGAAATTTCAAAAAAATCTCGTTGCTTTATAGTGGTTGTGGTCCACATGTACCCCAAGCGACATTATTGTTATCCATATGATATGAAATTTGAAATTTTGAATTATATTATAATTTATTAATGATAATATTGTCATAAATATAATTTATAATAATTAAATCCATCATAGTTTCCATTCAAAAAATATTGTTATGATAATTAAATTATATAGTTATATAGATGTGGTAGTTCTCACATATGCATGAGCGATAATTTGACTTACAATTTGATAGAATCAATTTGGATGATGGAAGTTAACAAATATTAATGAGTGATAATTTAGTATTATTTTAATAATACTACTTTTTTATAGGAGTTTTATGATGAAATAAATTGAAATATTTTCAGTAGAGAAAATCAACTTCATCATCAGGTATCCTTAAATACATTTTTGAGGATTATTATAGTGGAATTAAATGAATACAACCAACTCTAATTTTTTTTAGGGAATATGATATTATAATTCCATAGGTTTTGGTAATCTATATACCTCATGGTGAGTCGGAATATAAATATGGGCTATCATTTTATAATGGTGGTAATTAACTTGATCTAAATTAGAAAAACGATTAAATACCAGAATGACATTCTGATAAATAATTCATAAAAATGGATATAGAATCAATGAAAAATAGTTAATATTTGAAATATCCATATATAATAAAATTTATACATTTTTCATTTCCATTAAATCTTTAGCTTTTTTATTTACCTAATTATAAACAATTTTTATCCTTAACAACCTTAACACATATTTCAATATTAAAGAGTTATATAATAAAATATTGGGTAATAAATAGTTCTTAAATGGTAATTGGATGAAACTTTTGACCTTTTACCACTATATTTTTAGCCTTTTAGTATTTTTAGTAATTTTATACAGGTTCATAATATTTTATTATCATAAATCACTATTAATGTAATTTTATGAACTATTTAAATAATTTGATTTTGAAATCGAAATAAATTGAATGGAATTCGAATATAAACCCACAATTTCTGAAGTTTTGTTCAGGTATGTTAAGTAAACATATGTGTGGGTTTTTATAAGTTCTGAACTACTGTTCGGAACAGAAATCTGAGGGCACCGTTGAACTCGCATCTCCAGTTTTCGCTTAAGAAAACTTTCTGCTCTATGACAGTTGGCTGATAATAAATGTTAGTTATTGGATTTTTATAAAATTAATAATAATAAAATAAAGTGTACAAGACCTTATTTTAAGCTTCCATGTGAGTGTGTTGGTTAAAACCACCACATGGGAGTTGGAGGTGGGACTTCCACAACCTAACCTCCAATTAGATGTTACAGTGGTGGGGCCCACCCGAGAATAACCTCCCGTGAGAGGTTATGACGTGGGGAACACATGAGGATTAACCCCCTATTAATGGAGGATGATAAAACCTCCTCAACACCCTATAATATGTGGAGAAACCTCTTGACCTTATCCTTTAATTAAAAGGAGCCAACACCCTTTAATTAATATGTCAATATCTCATGGATTATTTGGAGGAGCCTACGTAATTAATTAACCTTTTGGAAATTTTTCCCAAAAATTAAAATAATAGACAAACTATTATTTACGGCACTTTATTTTGGGGGATCTTGGGAGAAAAGGGAATTTTCTTCAATGAAGATTGGTCTCCCGACGAAGAACACTGACGACGGATGCCGTACACTATGAAGAACGACCACCTCCGACCTTCTTCCTTGGACTCCTTCAACGTGGAATGTGTTCTTCTACCACAGATCGACGACCATCTTTCAACAACGTCAACGATCGATGAATGGCGAATCAAATGTGGGGGTTCAGTTTTTTTAGGGGTCATGTTCTTCATTTCTTTTAAAAACAAAGAACGATGATGATTATCTTTGTAGGTGGGATGTTTTGATTCGTTCTTGTGAACCAATGCCTTTCACCCTAATCGTTGAGGGTGAGGGCGAAGCTAAAATGTCCTGAATCCCTTCATTGTTCTTCTTCTTGTGATAAACTTTGGCATGGAGATGAGGTGACAAAGGCGGTGCTGACAAAGGTCGTGCTACCCACGGCCTCCGCGAATTACGCTGCCCCTGCAGCGCTATGATGCTCTCGGCTGAACACCGCTGGCCCGAATAGTGCATGGCCCTCCTTCCCGCGACCTCCCCGCGCAATGCCTGGCGCCCCCACAGCCTCTCAGTGCCCCGTTGCGCCATGCCTGGAACCCCGCGCCCAGCCCGACGCACTACTGGCGCCCCGTGGCATGCCCTTCCGCTTTCGCACCCTACCCGGTGCACCAGCCCCCTGCCCGACGGCCTGCAGCGCCCACGCGACCTGCCCGACCACTACCATACGCCCTCGTAGCCTGCCCAGCCGCTGCCACACCCTTCCTGGTGCCCCACGACCTGCCTGCGACCCACTCGGCCTGTCGCTGACCTCCCGTGCCAAGTCACTCGAGCCTCACCCCTCATGGCGCTTGCCGAACTAGCCCCAAACATCGTGCTGTGTTTCCTACGTGGTGACCTTCAGGCCGAACCGCCGCTACAGTACGATGGGTCGGGCCAAGCGGACCAGGAAAAACCTAGAGGGGTAACCTAGATAATGGGCTGGATCAGACCGATCATGTCTAACCGGGTCAACCGAGACCGGGTTGGCCCAGTCTGGGTTGGGCCGAGAGGGTCCGACAGGGTCGGATCAGGACCATGTCCATTACCGACCCCTTTGCTTTTTGTTAGCCATATATTTGGCACCGGAAGACCATTTGACGAACCATCAGTGGCACCGGTATTTCTTTGAATGAAGTCATCCCTTTGATAATTCCCCACTGATGTTAGGGGTATGTTTGAGTTACTGTCAGGTTGGATCATACACGAATCCAACCGGGCTCCCGGGGCTAAAAGCCTAATAACTAACAGACCGAACATCTGATTAACGCACCATTTGTAGTGTTGAGAACCCTAAGAAGCGACAGACCTTTGAGATATTTCTTTGTGGAACTTTGTGATAGTATTAGTGTTTCCCAGTACCTCGTGGAGTGGATCCTTCCATTGATTATCAAACAAAGTATAGAGACCTAGTAGCTGGCAGACCTGGCGACTATTTGATCGATTCGACTCAAAGTGATTCGACTATCCTAGTGGGGAGCGCCTAGTAGTTGGCGTCAGACCCACGGCGGAGGAGCTCCTGGTAGTTGACGGAAGACCCATGGTACTTGAAAACAGGATTACCTCTAGATGCTTTTAGGGGGAGCACCTGGTAGTTGGCGGCAGACCCACAATGGAGGAGCGTCTGGTAGTTAGCCACAGACCCGTTGTACTCGATAGGAGGAGTACCTCAACGGTCCATGGTTAGTGAGAAGAACCTCGGTGTCGTGATAGGTCCACTGTACTCTTCATATGATGATTTCTCTACTAGCCATGGATTCGATAATGAAAATATTGGTTGGAGTTGAGTCAATAATTTCTTTTTACCTCATGATTGAGATGTGTTATTAGATAACTTTGGTATATGTATGGACATATACCTAAGGAATGGTTATCCGTTGATTTCATACTTTGTGGTTTATCCTTGTTAGATTTTGTGAGACCATAAGGGTCTTGAGGTCCCTAATGAGTATCGTTATACTCACCCCTACACAGGCTATGCCCGCACCTCGTTGTGTTGGTTGCAGATGATGTACATCGGTGACTGAGGCAGAGAGTAGCAGGACTGGATGGTCCCCGGAGGTGGACCACTCGGTGCGACGGTACATGCAACAGAAGTACGGGGGTGGAGTGCTGGGGAGGGAATATGTGTAACACCCGAGACTTTTATGTTATATAAATCATCAAAGGAATCTTTTTCTACACAACACTTGCTTGGATTGCTTTACACGCAATCGCGACCTTCCTCGATAGCTTGCATCGTACGCAATACCGAGTTTCACTAAACAACAATATGCTATTAAAACTAGACGTTATGAATAGAAATAACCACTTTTTGAAATATTATAAATTTTATTTTTCAAAATGGACTTCATTTTTGGACTCAGAATATCGAAATTAGCCTAGGGTGAAATTTTGTTATTTTTCTGAAAACTTTCAATTTTTGATGAATAGTGAAACCACTAAGTGGTAGGTTAAAAAACTGAATTTTGCATAAAACTTAATTTTACCGCTTCTGTGAATGGAATTTCAAAAATCCGACAGACACGGTTGATCTCAGTATGTAAAATGTGGTTCAATGAGATAAAAATATTTTTTTGGTGAATAGTAACTTTTTACTTTTTTTACCGCAGTTAATAGTAAATAGGGTAACTATGGGTAAATATGATATTAATATTACCCTAACACATGTCCTAATTCTATTGGACAAGTGTAATTCGACCAAAAAAAAACTTAGGAATAAAATATGACCATTTAGGCCCACTTGGATTAGATTAGGACATTTATTATTAATTTATTTAAAGAAGGGTTAAAATAGTTAAAATAAAGGTTTAATAAGTAAATCATTTTTAATATGGGGTTATACATAAGATAAATTCGATTGTAAATATTCATTAGAAATCTAAAACGATTTCCTAAATGATGGTATTTTATTTGTAATTTTTAGACATCAAATAATATACTTTATTTATGACACAAAGATGATGCAGTAATTATCTTATTAATGAAATATTGACATAATTGATAATATAAATACCAAAATAAATGTAATTTAAGACTTTTTATGAACACCACTAATTTTCTAGGTTACTATGATATATTAGTGTTGATTTAATCAACTTGGTTCGAACATATAATTCTGTTATGACTTTCAAAAAAATCATATATCAAATAGTGTCAAAATTGACACAAAATAGTTTTTAAATCAAATATTATATTATTAATTGTTATTCTATTCCTAAAAATATAAGGTTCGGCCAAATGACATAGATAAGGATATATATATTAATAATAAACAATTTGGGGTTCGTTTGTCATGTTATAGTAAGTGTATTAACCATATAGTGAAAGAAAACAAAAAGACACGGTAAAAGTTAAATTAATTAACTTAGAGTTAAATCTAATTGATAAGGTTAAAATAATACCCTAAACTTGTTTAAATCCTATTGGTTGATAGGATTTAGACCCATCCCCACTTTAGCTTCGAAATAAGACCCTTTGGAACCATTATAAACCGATTTTGACTTTAATATAAAATAATATTTTGAGATATTCCTAAGGTGCCCCTCTCCTCCCTTATAAAAGGGCACCTCCTCCCCCTCCTCCTCACACCAATTTGATCACTCAAGCTCGGCCAACCCCTGCCATTTTCTCCTCTCCACTTCCCTAGAATAATCCTAGAGGTCCTGGTCTTCTTCAAAGACCAATCTTAGTTCCCTAAGTGGAGAATTCAAAGAGGCGTTCCAAAGAAGAGGTAATATCTATTACCGATCTTTTCAATTTCTTTCTTCTTCAACTTCTTCTTCTTTAGTTGTTTCATGATAAAGTAATAACATCAGTATTACTTACATACTGATATGTTATTATAAATATGAAACAACCCTAATTCACCTTCTATCCATCCTACGGAAAAATGAAATCACCGCGCGTGCGTACGTACGGAATACCGTCTCCACGCCGTGGTGTAATCTATTTTTCCACCATCACCTTACAAGGATGGGTATAATGGTGTAATAAGTAACTATATATGATTATTATTAAGTAATATTGATACTGAAATAATATATATATATACTCCAATACAATTCCACGATCATAGGAACGATATCATCACTCGTGTGTACGTACGGAATACCGTCTCCACGATGTGATGCGACTCGTTCTACATGATCTTCATTTCATAATGATTATATAAATAAATTGAATCAATGAATATGGTATATACTACACTAATACCATTATGGAAATGAATTATCTATAACCTAAAGATAAGAATAAGAATTTATTCAACAAAACACGCATAAGAACAAAAAGTTATAAAGACCCGAGTAACAAGTAACAATGAAATATTACTAACAAGAAGCTAATAATATGACCATATATGATATCATATCAATATGTATGATTCTGGAATAAGTCAATAACATTATTTAAACCATTATACAGGAGCTTCGGACACGAACAAAGCAAATCGTACCTAAGGTAAGGGAAATATCACAATCTCATTTTTATCCGAGATTGTTTATTCGTAAGTATTTATTGGGGTGTATTTTATCATCCACATCCATGTTTCATAAATATGTAATATTATTTCCATCCACCTACAATTTTTTAAATCCATTTTTACCCTTCGGTGAGTTTTTAGTAATATCTATGAAAGGAATCTTTTGTCATACGAGGTACTTTTTGACTTTTCCGACAAAAGTACGAAGAATGTTTTTTTAACTTATACGGCATGAATAGATTTTTAAAACATTATTTCCAAGAAGCTTCCTTTACAAGTTCTTAGGTTTATTTTTAATCAACTTCTTTTATTTTAAAGTTATATGACATGTTATTAAAGGAAAAATGTTTTTGAAGAAGAAAGGATATTTTCCTCAAGAATGGAGTTCAAGTGTTTTATCAAAATTATTTTCCATCTAAGATAATAAAGGGTTCTGTTTTTATCCCTATTATTACATTGATTTGATCATGTTGTGATGGAATTATTTTTATGAATTCCTTTATCTTATATGAATTGATTTATGATGTCATGATGTTTCAAGAATCCCATTTTTGTTACATGTGTTATGCGATGATGTATGTTTTATGATTATGTGGCACACATAAGAAAGGATTCATTATAAGATGGGTGGGACCTATATCTCCCTCCAATGCATTGGGTAAAGATTTTATATCTCATGAGATAGACATGGCTGGAACGGAAGGTTATTTCGGTTCAGTGATACAGGACTGAAACGAGGAGTGAACTCGGTTCAGAAAGGGACTTTGTCCACTAAGATAGTCTTGGCAATGAGTCATGACTAACAAGAAATGATTTCCATGATTATGTGTGCATGCCACAAAGTTTCAAGTTTTATGTTATGATTATGGGGATCTCATTTTCACTTCTATGATTTATTCCATGTTAAGATATTATGATCTCTTTTTCAGGTTTTGATTTTCAAAAAGATATGATATGATTTTTATCTCCTTTATTTGCCCTTGCTGAGCATTTGAGCTCACCCTTTTATGTTTTCTTTTCCCCAGGTCAGGAAGATGGATATTAAGTAGAATATGCTAAAAGGGACCATAGATATGATGAAATAAATGGGAGACACTGTAGAAGATTTATGAACCAGTTGTTTATGTTTCCCAGTTTCTAAAGACACTATACCTATACGGTCCATTGTGGTTTTGTCATATGTTGTAATAAGTGTGCTTCAATTTTGAATTATTAACAATGTATGTAAAGTATGGGTCGTTATAGTTTGTATCAGAGGAAAGGTATAGTCAACCTTTGTAAACTAGGATGTAAAAGCCTTAGTAAGAACCCTAAGGATAAGTCTAAGCATAGAACACAATCTTAGAAATGGCCATGAATAACCTAGGATAAGACCATAAGCATGAAAATTTTATTCTTGAATTATGTGGTTTCCTATTATAATTAGTGTTGCTCACACTATTCTTCTTGGTTTTAGTCAATGGATGGAACCCGAAGGAACCGTGTTAATGCGGAATGCGATGGGCAATGAAATGATTGTCCCCCTGAGCAACCAAACGATATGGGAGCTGGAATGCAAAATCTTGTAGCCATGCTCACACAACTTTCTCAAGCTATGAATCATGCAGGATTTCCAAACGAACAAAGGAGGGAGCAACATTCTGTTGAATCCTTCATGAGGCAGCGTCCACCTTCTTTCAGCGGGTCTACTGATCCATTAGTTGCTGAACAATGGATTAGTACTACTGAAAAGATATTTTCAGTTCTTCAATGTTCTGAGCATGATAAAGTCATCCTAGCAGTGTATCGTTTGGAAGGAGATGCGGATCAATGGTGGAATCTTGTTAAGAATACGAGGCAAAGGGATGAAATTGAGTCTATGGAATGGGACGAGTTCAAGAACTTATTTTTCAATAAGTACTTCCCTCGTATTCTCCGAACAAAGATGGAGAAAGAGTTCCTTGAACTGAAGCAAAGGGACGATGAATCTGTTGGTACCTATGAAGCAAATTTTACAAGACTTGCAAGGTACGCTTCTGGTATTATTATCCAACCTGAGAGTAAGATCGATCGATTCTTTAGTGGCTTAAAACCAAGTCTTCGAAGGGCGTTAGCCATAAGAGACTTCAATAGCTATGAGGAAATCGTTCGATGTGCTCTCAAAGTCGAGATGGAGATTGGAGTAACCCATCAGTCACATGGGTTTGATAAGAAGAGGAAGATGGAATTCAAAGGAAACTCTAAGGAGCACACTGAAAAGAAGATGAACTTTCCCTTATGCTCAAAGTGTGGAAAGAAACATGGAGGGAGTTGTCTTAAATAGACAAGTAAATGATTTAAATGTGGAAAAGAAGGTCATCGGGCATTTGAATGCCGTGATAATGGGAAGAAGATGTCTAATGACGCAAACAAAGGAAGGGATACACAGAATGAACCTACTACACTTCAATGTTTCAAGTGCAAGGAGATGGGGCATTATTCCAATCAATGCCCAAATCCAAGGGTTGATGATGATGGTCGACGTCAACAAACTCTTAAGGCTAAAGACAAAGGAAAGTCACATGCAATTTCTATCAACGATGTGGAGTACGATAACGATGTGGTGAAAGGTACACTTACCATCCACTCTAAAGTAGAAAATGTTTTATTTGATTCTGGATCCACCCACTCTTTTATTTCTAAAGAATTTTCTAAGGGTATCACCGTATTACCTCAACAATTAGATGTTGAGTTAGCTGTGACAACACCTAATGGCACATCAATCGCATCAAAAGTTTATAATTCTTCTCCGATCGAAGTTTGTGGGAAAGTGCTTCCTGCAAATCTTGTGATCCTTCCTTTAGTGGAATTTTATGTGATTCTTGGCATGGATTGGCTTTCTCTACATGGATCTCATATCAATTGCCAAAGAAGGGAAGTCACATTTCATATTCCAGATCAATCTACGATCGTATACCAATGCAAGGATGAACATAACCTTCTAGTGGAAATTTCTTCCATCTTATGGGTATTGATTCCACTAAATGAAGGTTATTTATCTCAAATGGTTGGTGAGAAACTCACGATTAAGAATATTCCCATTGTACGGGAGTTTGATGATGTCTTTCCGGAGGAATTGCCGGGTCTTCCACCAAATCGTGAAGTTGAGTTTTCAATAGAACTCGTACCGGGTGCTTTGCCTATTTCAAAGACACCTTATAGAATGGCCCCAATTGAGTTGCGGGAATTGAAGAAGCAACTCCAAGAGAATCTTGATAAGGGATTCATACGCCCTAGTGCGTCACCTTGGGGAGCACCTGTTCTATTTGTTAAGAAGAAAGATGGATCAATGAGACTCTGCATTGATTATCGAGAACTTAACAAGATCACTATCAAGAACAAATATCCTCTCCCACGCATTGATGACTTATTTGACCAACTACGCGGAACTCAATACTTTTCCAAGATTGATCTTCGTTCAGGGTATCATCAATTAAGGGTCAAAAGGGAGGATATACCAAAGACGGCTTTCCGTACAAGGTATGGACACTATGAATTTATAGTGATGCCATTTGGTCTTACTAATGCCCCTGCTATCTTCATGGATCTAATGAATAGAGTCTTTAGAGACTATCTTGATCAATTTGTGGTAGTCTTTATAGACGATATTCTTGTCTATTCAAAGAGCAAGGAAGAGCATGAAGATCACTTGAGAATTATATTGAAGACCCTGAGAAAGGAGAAGATTTATGCCAAATTTACCAAGTGTGAATTTTGGCTTCAAAAAGTTGCATTTTTGGGTCAGATAATCTCAAAAGAGGGGATATCTGTGGATCCAGCAAAAACAGAGGTTATCGAAAGATAGTCAAGACCAACAACAGTAACTGAGATCCGAAGTTTTCTTGGTTTGGCTGGATATTATCGACGTTTTGTAAAATATTTTTCATGATTATCTAATCCACTCACCAAGTTGACTCGGAAAGGAGTTAAGTTTGTCTGGACAGAGGAATGTGAAGAGAATTTCAAGGAGTTGAAAAGAAGGTTATCCAGTGCACCTGTGCTCACACTGCCTTGTAGTGGAGAATGGTTTGTGATCTACAGTGATGCATCTAAGAAGGGATTGGGGTGTGTTATTATGCAAAATGATATGGTGATAGCTTATGCCTCACGACAGTTGAAAATCCATGAGCAAAATTACCCAACACATGATATGGAGTTGGCTGCGGTAATCTTTGCATTAAAGATTTGGAGGCATTACCTTTATGGTGAAAGGTGTGATATTTATACTGATCATAAAAGTTTAAAGTATATTTTCACACAAAAGGAGCTGAATATGTTCCAAAGAAGATGGTTGGAGCTGATTAAGGATTATGACTGCTCAATCCATTACCACCCTGGGAAAGCAAACAAGGTGGGAGATGCATTAAGTCGACAAGACCATGCTAGTTTATCCATGATGAGGATCACAAAGGATCCAATATTTATGGATTTACAAAGGATGGATCTTGGAATTATAATGGAAGGGGAAAAATCTTATCTTTCTCAAATGAATGTTCAACCATCTATACATGTGAAGATTAAAGAGGCACAGAAAGAAGATGTCGAGTTACAAAAGAAGGTGAGAAATGTTCCTGAATTCAACCTTGATTATGATGGGATAATAATGTTCAGGAATCGGGTTTGTGTTCCTCCCATCCCCGAATTAAAGAAAGAGCTGCTGGATGAGGCTCATAGTTCTTCATTCTCTATTCATCCTGGAAGCACGAAGATGTATAGGGACCTGAAAGAGTACTTCTGGTGGGATGGCATGAAAAGAGATGTTGCTGAATATGTCTCTCGATGCTTGGTTTGTCAACAAGTTAAAGCTGAGAGACAGAAGTCTAAGGGGATGTTACAACCATTACCCATACCCGAATGGAAATGGGAAAACATCACTATGAACTTTGTCATAGGACTTCCTAAAACATCAAAAGGCAATAATGCTATCTGGGTCATAGTTGATCGTCTTACAAAGTCCGCACACTTCATTGCTATTAGAGAGGATTTCTCTCTAGATCAGCTTGCCAGGATATATGTAAAGGAAGTGGTAAGATTGCATGGAGTACCACTTTCTATTATATCTGATCGAGATCCGAGATTTACCTCGAAGTTCTGGCGAAGTCTTCAGCATACTCTGAATACAGAGTTGAGTTTCAGCACTGCTTATCATCCCCAGACAGACGGTCAGTCTGAGAGAACAATTCAAACCCTAGAATATATGTTGAGAGCTTGCTCTATGGATTTCAAAGGAAGTTGGGATCAACACCTACCTTTGGTGGAATTTTCTAATAATAATAGCTTTCACTCCAGTATTCAGATGGCTCCTTATGAAGCTCTCTATGGAAAGTAATGCAGGACTCCAACTTGCTGGGATGAAGTTGGGGAAAGAAAGATATTAGGACCTGATCTCGTTGATGAAATGGCAGAAAAGGTCAGATCTATTCAACAACACATAAGAGCAGCTCAGAGTCGACATAAAAGTTATGCCGACAACCGAAGAAAAGACATAGAGTTTGAAGTGGGTGATAAAGTGTTCTTACGAATATCTCCCTGGAAGAGGGTTATGAGATTTGGAAAGAAGGGGAAGTTGAGCCCTAGATATATCGTTCCTTTCGAAATACTGGATCGTGTTGGGAAGGTAGCTTACCGATTGGCGCTTCCACCAAATCTCTCTCAAGTTCACGATGTGTTCCATGTATCTCTCCTGAGAAAGTACATACCAGATCCTTCACATGTACTCAGCTCAGAAGTTGTACCGCTGGAGCAAGATCTTTCTTATGAAGAACAGCCGATAGAGATTCTGGATCGTAGCGAAAAAGTCCTACGAAACAAGACCACTCGCTTGGTGAAAGTTTTATGGAGAAACCACCAATTTGAAGAAGCTACATGGGAGCTTGAGGATATGATGAGGGAGAAGTATCCTCATCTGTTTGTTGCAAAGTGACGAATTTCGAGGGTGAAATTCTTTTTAAGGGGGATAGAATGAAACACCCGAGACATTTATGTTATATAAATCATCAAAGGAATCTTTTTCTACACAACACTTGCTTGGCTTGCTTTACACGCAATCGCGACCTTCCTCGATAGCTTGCGTCGTACGCAATACCGAGTTTCACTAAAGAACAATATGCTATTAAAACTAGCCGTTATGAATAGTATTAACCACTTTTTGAAATTTTATAAATTTTATTTTTCAAAATGGACTTCATTTTTGGACTCAAAATATCGAAATTAGCCTAGGGTGAAATTTTTGTATTTTTCTGAAAACTTTCAATTTTTGATGAATAGTGAAACCACTAAGTGGTAGGTTAAAAAACTGAATTTTGCATAAAACTTAATTTTACCGCTTCTGTGAATGGAATTTCAAAAATCCGACAGACACGGTTGATCTCAGTATGTAAAATGTTGTTCAATGAGATAAAAATATTTTTTTGGTGAATAGTAACTTTTTATTTTGTTTACCGCGGTTAATAGTAAATAGGGTAACTAAGGGTAAATATGATATTAATATTACCCTAACACATGTCCTAATTCTATTGGACAAGTGTAATTCGACCAAAAACAAACATAGGAATAAAATATGACCATTTAGGCCCACTTGGATTAGATTAGGACACTTATTATTAATTTATTTAAAGAAGGGTTAAAATAGTTAAAATAAAGGTTTAATAAGTAAATCATTTTTAATATGGGGTTATACATAAGATAAATTCGATTGTAAATATTCATTAGAAAGATAAAAAGATTTCCTACATGATGGTATTTTATTTGTAATTTTTAGACATCAAATAATACAATTTATTTATGACACAAAGATGATGCAGTAATTATCTTATTAATGAAATATTGACATAATTGATAATATAAATACCAAAATAAATGTAATTTAAGACTTTTTATGAACTCCACTAATTTTCTAGGTTACTAAGATATATTAGTGTTGATTTAATCAACTTTTTTCGAACATATAATTCTGTTATGACTTTCAAAAAAATCATATATCAAATAGTGTCAAAATTGACACAAAATAGTTTTTAAATCAAATATTATATTATTAATTGTTATTCTATTCGTAAAAATCTAAGGTTCGGACAAATGACTTAGATAAGGATATATATATTAATAATAAACAATTTGGGGTTCGTTTGGCATGTTATAGTATGTGTATTAACCATATAGTGAAAGAAAACAAAAAGACACGGTAAAAGTTAAATTAATTAACTTAGAGTTAAATCTAATTGATAAGGTTAAAATAATACCCTAAACTTGTTTAAATCCTATTGGTTGATAGGATTTCGACCCATACCCACTTTAGCTTCGAAATAAGACCCTTTGGAACCATTATAAACCGATTTTGACTTTAATATAAAATAATATTTTGAGATATTCCTAAGGTGCCCCTCTCCTCCCTTATAAAAGGGAACCTCCTCCCCCTCCTCCTCACACCAATTTGAGCACTCAAGCTCAGACAACCCCTGCCATTTTCTCCTCTCCACTTCCCTAGAATAATCCTAGAGGTCCTGGTCTTCTTCAAAGACCAATCTTAGTTCCCTAAGTGGAGAATTCAAAGAGGCGTTCCAAACAAGAGGTAATATCTATTACCGATCTTTTCAATTTCTTTCTTCTTCAACTTCTTCTTCTTTAGTTGTTTCATGATAAAGTAATAACATCAGTATTACTTACATACTTATATGTTATTATAAATATGAAACAACCCTAATTCACCTTCTATCCATCCTACAGAAAAATGAAATCAGCGCGCGTGCGTACGTACGGAATACCGTCTCCACGCCGTGGTGTAATCTATTTTTCCACCATCACCTTACAAGGATGGGTATAATGGTGTAATAAGTAACTATATATGATTATTATTAAGTAATATTGATACTGAAATAATATATATATATATACTCCAATACAATTCCACGATCATAGGAACGATATCATCACTCGTGCGTACGTACGGAATACCGTCTCCACGATGTGATGCGACTCGTTCTACATGATCATCATTTCATAATGATTATATAAATAAATTGAATGAATTAATATGGTATATACTACACTAATAACATTCTGGAAATGAATTATCTATAACCTAAAGATAAGAATAAGAATTTATTCAACAAAACACGCATAAGAACAAAAAGTTATAAAGACCCGAGTAACAAGTAACAATGAAATATTACTAACAAGAAGCTAATAATATGACCATATATGATATCATATCAATATGTATGATTCTGGAATAAGTCAATAACCTTATTTAAACCATTATACAGGTGCTTTGGACACGAACAAAGCAAATCGGACCTAAGGTAAGGGAAATATCACAATCTCATTTTTATCCGAGATTGTTTATTCGTAAGTATTTATTGGGGTGTATTTTATCATCCACATCCATGTTTCATAAATATGTAATATTATTTCCATCCACCTACAATTGTTTAAATCCATTTTTACCCTTCGGTGAGTTTTTAGTAATATCTATGAAAGGAATCTTTTGTCATACGAGGTACTTTTTGACTTTTCCGACAAAAGTACGAAGAATGTTTTTTAACTTATACGGCATGAATAGATTTTTAAAACATTATTTCCAAGAAGCTTTCTTTACAAGTTCTCAGGTTTATTTTTAATCAACTTCTTTTATTTTAAAGTTATATGACATGTTATGAAAGGAAAAATGTTTTTGAAGAAGAAAGGATATTTTCCTCAAGAATGGAGTTCAAGTGTTTTATCAAAATTATTTTCCATCTAAGATAATAAAGGGTTCTGTTTTTATCCCTATTATTACATTGATTTGATCATGTTGTGATGGAATTATTTTTATGAATTCCTTTATCTTATATGAATTGATTTATGATGTCATGATGTTTCAAGAATCCCATTTTTGTTACATGTGTTATGCGATGATGTATGTTTTATGATTATGTGGCACACATAAGAAAGGATTCATTATAAGATGGGTGGGACCTATATATCCCTCCAATGCATTGGGTAAAGATTTTATATCTCATGAGATAGACATGGATGGAACGGAAGGTTATTTCGGTTCAGTGATACAGGACTGAAACGAAGAGTGAACTCGGTTCAGAAAGGGACTTTGTCCACTAAGATAGTCTTGGAAATGAGTCATGACTAACAAGAAATGATTTCCATGATTATGTGTGCATGCCACAAAGTTTCAAGTTTTATGTTATGATTATGGGGATCTCATTTTCACTTCTATGATTTATTCCATTTTAAGATATTATGATCTCTTTTTCAGGTTTTGATTTTCAAAAAGATATGATATGATTTTTATCTCCTTTATTTGCCCTTGCTGAGCATTTGAGCTCACCCTTTTATGTTTTCTTTTCCCCAGGTTAGGAAGATGGATATTAAGTAGAATATGCTTAAAGGGACCCTAGATATGATGAAATAAATGGGAGACACTGTAGAAGATTTATGAACCAGTTGTTTATGTTTCCCAGTTTCTAAAGACACTATACCTATACGGTCCTTTGTGGTTTTGTCATATGTTGTAATAAGTGTGCTTAAATTTTGAAGTATTAACAATGTATGTAAAGTATGGGTCGTTATAATATGAACCTACACATCAGGTAGGAACCCCGGTGGATGACCCAGTAGCTGCTTTACATTTCATCAGTTGTACTTTATCATCAGTTTTACTTGTACTTTCTTATTGGGCTTGTTTCTAGGCCCCTTTTACTTTGTAGGAATTCATTTGTATACAATTTTACATAGTGTTTTTATCGATTTTATTACTATGTTCTGTTTGTTTATAGTTATATAGGAAATACCTTCCAAATTTGGGGATTTACGCCTTTGATGCAAATCGCCAGCCCTCGGCCTATGGAAGGCGGGCTTGGGGTAGTCACGATACATGACCTGGGGGATGGGTCATAAAAAATTGGTATCAAAGGAGCTGGATGTGCAGCTAGTTGTTGAAGACCTTATGATTTTTTACCACCACCACCACCAGGAGGTCCACCATGACTGCGGGGTGCAGGTGGATAGGGGCGACCTCAGCTCCAAGCAGCTGGGGCTTACGATCACGATGCTCTAGATATGATACGAGGTACTATCTGTGTCTATTCCACCTTAGTTGTAGATCATAAAGACACAGGTTCCAGTCACTCTTTAATTTCCACTTTTCTCTTTGTAATCTTGGAGATTCCAAAGGATCCATTAGTTCGATCCTTATAGCTAGAGACACCTACGGGAGCTGATTTGACGATTACGCACTGGGTCTGACAGTGTGAGCTTACTATAAGAGGCGAGAGCATCGGCTGAGATCTCCTAGTAGCGGCATCGAGGCATTAACACGTCATCTTGGGTATGGACTGGTTTTCTACATTCTATTCACAGATCGACTGTATTAGGCAAAAAGTTTGGTGTGTCCACATGGATGGGACCAGGATTAACTTCACCAGCGAGAAGGGAACCTTTGCAGCACATGATGGACATACTCAAATGAGGGTGCAGCCGATCACTAACCTGGTGGCTTGCCTTACCCTCAGAGTAGTTGATGTGGAGATTCCGACTTATCTTATAGTGGTGGACCAGTATGCGGATGTTTTTCCTGACACTTTCCTAGGACTACCTCATCACAGATAGGTTGACTTCTACATTGACATGTACACCGGGATGACATCGATATCTACTCCAGCATATCAGATGGATCCCGATGAGCTTCTTGAGCTGCGCGTACAGCTGGAGGACTAGCAGAGGAAGGGATTCATATGGCCCCGTTTTTATCCATGGGAAGCTCCGATTTTGTTCGCCAAGAAGGAGGATGGGAGCATGAGGATTTGTGTCGACTAATGTCACATGAACCAGGTGACTAGGAATAAAAAGTACCCTCCCATGATGATTGATGACCTCTTTGATCATATGAAGGGAGTACGATGGTTCTGGAAGATAGAACTCAGATATGGTTGTCACCAGCTCAGAGTTCAAGATGAGGATTTTCATAAGACATCAATTAGATGTCAGTGCGACCACTACGAGTTCTTGGTTATGCCTTTCGGTGTAACCAACGCTCCAGTAGTGTTCATGGGACTCATGAATAGGATCATCCAGACATACCTAGATCTCTTTATCATAGTCTTCATCGACAAAATTTTTATCTACTCGACTACATAGGAGGAGCATGCATACCATTTGCGGGTAGTACTGGACACCCTCTGAGAGCACTAGCTTTATGGTAAGCTCTCTAAGTGACAGTTTTGGATTTGAGAGGTTCAAATATTGTGACACTACATCTCGGAGGCTGTATTTTTAGTAGATCTAATGATATTTGATGCAGTACTTACATGGGAGACACCAAGGAGTGTGACAGAGGTACAAAGTTTCCTGGGTTTGGCTCGGTATTATCAGAGGATCATTCCAGACTTCCCCAGAGTTCAAGCACTACTATCAACCTTGATGAAGAAGGGAAACCCTTCATGTGGTCGAATAGATGCAAGAAGAACATTCATGAGCTGAGGCAGAGTATGACTTGTACTTTCATTTTGAGGCTTCTAGGGTTCGTAGTTTACTGCGATTCATCAGGGACCATAATTGGGTGTTTCGAAATGGTTGAGCGAGCAGTTATCACTTATGGTTCTCAGTAGCTGAGATAACATGAGAAAAACTACGCTACCCATGACCTGGAGTTAGCAACAGTGGTCTACTCCTTGAAGATGTGGCAGCACTATCTGATAAGAGAACGTTTTACTGTGTAATCTGATCACAAGAGAGTCAGGTATATCATCTCCCAGAAGGACATGAACCATAGACAACAGTTATGGATTGAGTTCCTCGAGGACAATGACTTCGAGATAGTATATACTCCTTGTAAGGGGAATATTTTTGCTGATGCACTCTGCATGATGACTGGTATATAGTTACTATGAGTGGTGACAGAGCAGCTAACTGCTTTATAGATATCATTTGTTGATAGGGATGGAGAAGATTTTCTACAGTCTCTTACAGTCACTACTCCACTTCTTCAGCAAGTCAGGGAGGAACAGTATGGGGATGCAGAATATGAGACACGATGTGCGCAGATATCCATAGGGTAGGCACCTGATGGATTTTATGATGGTGGGGAGCATGTCATTCTCTTTAGAGAACGTACTTTGGTGCCAGTGGCACAACATGAGGAAGTGTTGAAGAAGTTCCACACATCCTCTCTAGTGGTACATCCAGGAGTGGCGAAGATATACCAGGATCTTCGATGACAGCACTGGTGGACAGGTATGAAGAATACGGTAGCGGAGTTTGTCTCACGGTGCCTCGGTTTCAAGCATGTTTAGGCATAGCACCAAGTACCAGCAAGCTTGGTTCAGCCCTTATAGGTCCTAGAGTGGAAGTGGGATGAGATATCCATGGACTTCGTGACAGGTCTTCCACCTAAATATAGGGGCCACAACTCGATTTGGGTGATCGTTGATCGACTCACCATGTTCGCCCACTTCCTATAGATCAGTGAGCCTGGTTCAATTGAGTGCTTGGGATGCCTCTATGTGCAAGAGATTGTGAAACTACACGGAGTAACTTCCTCTATTGTCTCCGACCGTAACGCACGGTTTACTTCCCGTCTATGGAAGGGGTTGCAGGAGGCTTTTGGGACTCAAATTCATTGGAGCACCACCTTCCATCCTCAAACAGATGGTCAGACTCTGCGGTCCATTCAGATCCTTGAGGACAAGCTCCGTGCATGTGTCCTCGACTTCGGTCACAGTAGGGAGGATCACTTGCCTTTGATGGAGTTTTCATACAACAAAAACTATCACTCAACCATAGGGATGACATATTTTGAGGCATTGTACCAGTGACCTTTCAGATCACCCTTGTGCTGGACACACCCTGGGAGTCAGCACTAGTGGGACCAGAGATTGTACGAGCTACTACGAAGAAGGTGCAAATCATCTAGGAGAAAATGGAGACTGCACAGAGTAGGAAAACGTCTTATGCTGACAAGAGACGAAGACCACTGGAGTTCGAGGATGGGGAATACGTCTTTCTATGGGTCTCAACTCGACAAGATCTATGGAGATTTGGACAAGGCAGAAAGCTATCTCTGAGATTCATTGGACATTTTCAGGTCCTCATAACAGTATTCGAGTTTGCTTACTTCTTATCTCTTCCCCCTTAGTTTTACGGGTGCACGCCGTCTTCCACGTATCCCAGTTGAGAGGATATGAGCATGACCATTCCCACATCATCAACAAAGGAGTGTTGGACGTCGACGATGGGGCGAACATCACAGAGGTTCTAGTAGATATTGAGGATCCACAAGAGCATATCCTACATGGATGGTCAATACCTCCATTTCACATTTCTGGCAGCACTGGAACCTCTAGGAGAGCACATGGGAGCAGGAGGCACATATGTGTGCTCAGTACCCCCATGTCATCCTTTAGTTCGAGTTTTAGTTTACTGGGATGTAAAGCCGTGAGGTGGGGATAATTTAAACATAAAAAATTTCGTGGGAAATTTTTTCTGATAAATACATGAGAATTTTTCGAGGCCACGAAAACTGAAGGTGTGTGATTTTGAGGCCTGGTTTTCCCAGAATCAATTTTTGATGTTTTTTTTCGGGTACATTCAGTAAACATACGAGCGGGTTTTTATAACTTTTGAACAGATACTCGGAACTAAAATATGAGGGCACCATTGAACTCGCAGTGTCAGTTTTCTATTAAGAATACTTTCACCTCCACGGCAGTTGGTCGATAATAAAAGTTAGTTTTTGGATTTTTATAAATAAAAATAAAAATAAAATAAAGTGTAAAACACTTTATTTTAAGCTACCAAGTGATTGTGTTGGTTACAACCTCCACTTGGGAGTTGGAGATGGGACCGCCACACCCTAACCTCCCATGAGAGGTTAAGGTGGTCGAGACCACCAAATCATAAACTCCCATGAGAGGTTATGATGAGGGGAACACGTGAGGCTTAACCGCCTATTAGTGGAGGATAACAAATCCTCAGTTCCACATTAAATGGGGAGAAACCCATTGAACATCCCCTTTAATTAAAATGAGCCAACCCCCATTAATTAATATTCTAGCCTCTCTTGGATTAATTGGACGAGCCTATGTAATTAATTCACCATTTTGAAATTTGTTCCAATGATTAAAATAATAGACAAACTAATATTTTGGGCACTTTATTTTGGTGGAGCATGGGTGAAAAGAGAATTCTCTCCAACAGAGATCGTTCTCCCGATGAACAACGCCGACTAGGGACATCATCCACTACAAAGAATGACCCCCTCTGACCTTATTACTTGGAATCCTTCGACGTGGGGTGTGATCATCTACCATGGATCAATGACCATATTTCTGCGACATCAATGAATGACGACTGGCGAATCAAAGGTAGGGGTTTAGTTTCTTTTATGCGTCATGTTATTTATTTATTTTAAAAACGAAGAACAATGATGTTTATCTTTACAGGTAGAATGTTGTGCTCCGTTCATGAGAACCAATTGCTATCACCCTAATCACGGAGGGTGCAGGCCAAACTAACATTTCTCGACTCCCTCCGTCATTCTTCTTCTTGT
The DNA here is from genome assembly GCA_963277665.1 of Viscum album. Lineage (NCBI taxonomy): Eukaryota > Viridiplantae > Streptophyta > Magnoliopsida > Santalales > Viscaceae > Viscum > Viscum album. The sequence continues at coordinate 731,202,961 of OY728139.1, read as the reverse complement.
GATAAACTTCGGCATGGCGATGAGGTGACAAAGACGGCAACGAGAAAGGTCGCGCTACCTGTGGCCTTCGCGAATCGTGCCTCCCCCGCGGCGCTTCGATGCTCCTAGACAAACACCTATATCTCGAACAGTGCATGTCCCATCTCCCTATGTCCTCCCTCTGCCCTGCACGGCACATGGATAGCCTACCCACGGCCTCCCGGTAGCCTTCCCAGCCCCTTTTGCGCCCTACCCGGCGACCCCGTGCCCCGCCCGACACACCGCCAGTGCCTTGCGGTCTGCCTGAACTCTGTCTCGCCCGGACCAACGCACCTGTCGCCTGCCCGGCGCCCCCATGGCTTACCCAGCCGCAGCCCGATGCCCTTCTGGAACCGCCGTGGCCCTCCCGTCCGCTGTTGCGCCCTCCCAGGCACCCCCACGGCTTTCCCGCGACCCGCGCGGCCTGTCGCGGACTCCCTAGGATGTGTCGTCTGAGATGCACCCCTCACGGACCTAGCATAACCGGCCCCGACCTTCAGGCCGAGTCGCCTATGTTGCGACCTTCGCACCGAACCTACCACGTAGTGCGTTGGGTTGGGCCTAGCAGACCAGGCCAAACCTAGCAGGAGACACGCCCAATGGGCTGGGTCAAACCCAGCAGGTCTGACCGGGTCGACCCAGTCATGGTCGGCCCAGTCTGGGTTGGGCCGAGATAGTCCGACCGAGTCGGACCGGGCTTGGGCCCATTACCTACCCCTTTGCTTTCTGTTGGCCATACCTTTGGCACTAGAAGACCGTTTGACGAACCGTCATTAGAACCAGTATTTCTTGGAATGAAGAAGTATCATTGAGAATATCCCACTGGAGTTCGTGGTATGTTTGAGTTATGGTCTGGTTGGATCGTACACGAATCCAACCAAGCCCCAGAAATAAAATTCTAATAACTAACAGACCGGGCGTCTAATTGATGCGACGTCTGTTGTGTTGAGACCCCTATGATGTGGCATTCCTTTGAGATACTTCTTCATGGAACATAGCGATAGTTGGTGTATTTCCCAGTATCTAATGAAGTGGATCCCTCCAGTGATGAGCGGATAGAGTGTGGAGACCTAGGAGTTGGCAGACGTGACGACTGCTTCACCGATTCAAATCGAAGTTATTTGACTAGCCCAGTTGGGAGCACCTGGTAGTTGGTGGAAAACCCACAATGGAGTAGCGTCTGGTAGTTGGAGACAGTCTTGTGATACTCGAAAGGATGGGTCTATGCTATTAGGGGGAGAACCTGGTAGTTGGCGGCAGACCCACAATGGAGGAGCACCTAGTAGTTGGCAGCAGACCCCCGATACTCAACAAGAGGAGTACCTCAGCAGAACACGTTTAGTCAGAAGTGACACGCTGTCGCAACATGCCCACTGTACTCGACAGAGGAGTTCTCCAGCAGTCATGGTTTTGATAATGAAAATCCAAGTTTCAGCAGAGTCAATGACTTTTGTGTTTTCCTCATGATTGAGATGTGTTAATAGATAACTTAGTTATATGTATGGGCATATACCTAAGTAATGATTATTCATTGATTTCAAAAAATTTTGTTTATCATTGTTTGATTTTGTGAGACCATGATGGTCTCAGGGACCCTACTGAGTAATGTGGTACTCACCCATACACGGGCTAGGCCCGCACCTCGTTGTGTTGGTTGTAGATGATGGACTGCGCTAAATGATGTAAAGAGTAGCAGGACTGGACAGTACCCATAGGTGGACCACTCTACGTGATGGTACATGGACCATACAGACGGACGTGGAGTGCTGAGGAGGCCATCTGTACCTACCCTTCAGGTATGAACCCTGGGGGACGACCTAGTAGCTGCTTTAATTTTCTTCAGTTGTACTTGAATTTCAGTTGTACTTGTACTTTCATGTTGGGCTTATATTTCTGGACCCTTTTAATTTTTAACAGTTATTTTGTATACAGTTTTACTTCTAGTTGTGTAATCTGTTGTGTTTTTTTACAATTATATAGGAAATTCCTTCCCGGTTTCGGTATTTACACCTTTAGTGCAAGTTTCCAGCACTTGTCATATGGAAGGCGGGCTTGTGGTAGTCACGATACGGCCCCCGAGAGATAGGTCATGACAAATATATACCAAAAGAGAGATCCATTTAGCATATTTTACCCTCCCCCCCATTTTAAATTGATATCAAATTTCCCATGATTCAATTTTCCAATATGGAATAAATTAGTTTGAAATATATTTGAGGAGTTTTAAGAAAAATGTTTTCTGAAGAACCGAAAAGAAAACATATTTTCTTACATCATACCATGAAAAAATATCATATAAATGATAAAACATTTTATTTAATATGTAATATATATTTAATTAAAATAATTAACTACAAATTATCATCAAAAATAATTTTAATAAAAATTTATGGTCAAAAAAATTAACGTTTCTGAAGAAAAAAACATCTTTTCTATTTAAATGTTTTTATATTTTATAATCAATTGATGATGAATGTATTTGTCATATAGCTTTAAAAATACATTTATCATTGTTTATTTAATCCTATTCACACACACCAATTGAGTTGATGTGAAATAACTATCACATATTTTTATAGCATATCATGTTCCATTTTAAATTTGTGTTGCATTTAATTATATATATTAATGAAATAAAATATAATTATAGAGAACTGTGTCATCAAATCATAAGTAGTTAAATTATGGAGCAAAATGAAAATAAAAATTCCCTATATAGTTTGAATTATTATATAGAGAAATGTATGATAAAAAAATATAATTTAACCTCGGTAAAATAATGATTAATATATAGAGAACCAAAGGAACTATATACGAATATCATAATATAAAATAGGGGTACATTGTAGGGTAAAATTACTTTTTTAAGATCATTATTATACTTATTTTAATTTTTCATATCACTGATGTCAACCATATTTTATTTCAGTGATGGATCTAACAAGAAGCAATTGGGTTAACCTTCGGTGTAAAGGATAATACGCTGATCACCTCCATAATCATCTCATTGTAATTGGTTATAGAAATATAGATTTTGAGATTATGACAAATAAATAGCCACAAAACTTGATTAACTATATAACCAAGGTAGAAATTTTGAGATCACTAATGAATATAATGATGTGTACCTTTCAAAATACAATCAATAAATAATATTTAATTAATCATATTAATCTACATATATTTAAAAAATATAGGAATAATCATTACATGAATTTCTTTAGGGGGACTCAAATATTTTCAATTAGGTAAATGATACTATCCATGATAAAACTATTGATGGAAAATGAAAATATTAGTAATCATGATGAAAAAATTATGAATTATTCCTACGAAACCACCATCAATTCGATATCTAATGTTATGAGAACATGGGAACTATCGAGGAAAATTCCATATTCACTGTATTTGAAGAGGATGGTAGGAATCTGTTACCTCATCGACCTTTAGAGAAATAGAGAACCTATTAAATTAATATGTTGGAATTGGTTAGTGGTAATTAGATTTTAACATCCCCATCCCCATGAAATTGTTTATGTGTCCTGGATCTATTAAAGCTATTTTAATAAGTATGATTTATATGATAAAAATGTCACCACCCTCGCTGATATATCTTTTTATGAAATCCTATAGCTATATGATTATTATTTATTATAAATAAAATGGTGAAAATCATAACATCATTTTCTAATAAAAATTCAAAATATAATATATATCTCTATTATAACTCAACATTAATTTCATGAATAATGAAATACATATTAAAAATCATTTGTGGCCATCTATTTGTGTAATAAATACTATGAATTTTTTATAAAGATAACTAAATCATTCACAAGGGAAATAATACCTAATTATTAGACATGTTTACATTAAATGGTTAAGGTTGATATTGGTTTTATTGTCTTTCTTGTGATTTTGATGATCAAATATCATTAGAGAATGTATATATAGGTACGATAACATTTATGTGTGGTAAAATGTAACGACCTAAGATTTTCTCCATGCTTAAATACTATGTCATAAGGTTTTAATCACAAATGAAATTGAATATGAAACCAATATGGACTACCAAATTCATTACATATAATTAAAAAGTTTAAATAATGGCAACGTAATTATGACACACATAAAAATGAATTTATAAATATATAAAAGAAAAAATAATTTTAAATTCTCTTTAAAAAAAGAACTGAATAAGTATTGTTAAAAACCGTAAAAATATATTTTTATACTAAAAATAAATTTCAAAAATTTTATATTTTTTCATGTTCTTTATATTTATGAGTATCAGTAATTTAAAATATTAGTTTTAATACAAAAACTAATATTTTCTATAAAATAACTATTTTCATGACATTTTATAAATTTATAATAATTTAAAAATTAATAAATATCCGGATGTGAGTTTGAGGATATAAATATTATTTATGTATTAAATAAATGATAATTATATTATTATTATTTTTAGGTTGGTTATAAATTATTTGATTTATGAAGAATTGGGAAAAAATCCTATTTTATTAATGACACAACTTAACTGAAGTAGTATTAGTACATGAATAAATTATCATATTTTGAACCAATTTCCATTTAAAATTATATAATGAAATTTAAAATAAATAATGACGAAATACTATGATGAATTAATAAAATACTTCTTAATATTTTGTAAATTTATATATTGTTTTAATGAAAACTAGTTTTTTTCTTTTTATATCCTCTATTATTAAATACTGATTTTTTAGGATTCATATATTTTTAAATAAAAATTAATTAATGTATAATTGTTATTTTATATTCATTTGGGTAATATTAATGGGTAATTATATTTGTATCTTAAATCTTTATTTAAAAAAAATATACATTTTCTCGAGAAACCTAGGATATAGGCATCATATATTATTTAAATACAATTAATTCACCTATGTATATAGTTTTAATGTGATAAAATTATTCATCAATTTTTATAGAAAATTATCATATTATATTATATGGATTATTATTTTTTATGCATAACATTTAGGTTTTAATGATCAATGTTATTTACCATAACATTAGAGATCCAATTAATTCAAAATTATAGTTTTATTAATATCAAAAATATTAGATCAAGTTAATTATATTTTAAAATTTAAATAATGAATTAAGTATATTTAATATAAATATAAATAAAAATATGATATCCCTTTTACATGTAATCAATTGTAAATTTTTTTAATTACCCTTAATGATAAAATTGACATTTCTCTATTAAAAATGTTTCTTTACCCAAAATATATATTAACATAAAACATAAATTTATAATATTTATAAACTTTAATAGATTAAATTGTTCAGAAATTTAGATTCAGAATTAAAAAAATTGGAAATTGGTGACTAATTTTTTTTGTAATTAAATAATTAACCTATGTTATATTCAATTAAGGATAATAAGTGTTTAACTAATTAATATAAGGTGGATGAAATTTTAATGAAATAAGATGAACCTTAGAAAATATATATTGTTTTAGGTTTTAAATCCTTATAGACTACTTTTTCCAACCATCATTCACCTAACTCATCAATCCACCATGCCATTCCATTCTTAACCCATACATTCAATTATTTTCAATTGAAAATTCCATTTTCCTCAAATAAAAAATGGTTAATTAGTTAAACCCTTTCAAAATTATACAAATATATTAATATTTCATTAAATCAATTCCAAAATATCATTTACCTAATTTTGTTATCATGCCCCAATTCCATTGGATTCTACAAAATAGATTATTTCAATCAAATATAAGGCCTTATGAAGATGATATTAAAGGTCCTAATGTAATTATCATACATTAAATGGGATTAGATTATTATTAGTTTTTATATATATATACCATAACCATAGAAAAATAATATATTCTGAATTTTAAACTTGTTATTTATATTGGTGTTTTTACATTTATTTCTTCACCTCCATATTCTATGAAAATAAAGAATTGTTGTTAGAATGTATTCATTCGATATCGTATCATTGAAATGAGAGTTTCAATTTTTCATCAACCACACATGAATGGTATGAATGATGAAATTAATTAATAAGTATAATTTATATAATGTATTTATGGTAAAGATATTTTATTATACTATTCACCATCCACCATTTTTTATTGAGTAACATATACACTAATCATGTGTTGTGATGTCTACTACCTCCATGAATACATATTTTCTGGTTTTTATTCTATATTTAGATTCATTGTCTGAAAATCATAAATTATTGTGATGATTAATAATAAATCTAGAATAATATCATTATTAATTTTTTATAACTATATTATGTCTAACAAAGAAACTCTCTATCAACACTAACCAATTGAGTTAATGTGTATTCACATTTGACTTGGTTTGACCACCTATAAGAACATTGATATTTAATTAATTATTTTATGTTTATGAAAAAATAATTACATGAATATTAGGATATAATTTTATAAATTTTTTTATTCATTATGTAATGTATAAATAATAAAAAACATGTTAATTATTAAAACATCTAAAAAATAATTGATTTCATAGAAAAAGTGTTCATTATTAGTTTGATATTCTTGCATAAATAATAATGAAATCATGCAAGTATGTTTAAACAAAATTAATAAATATAATTTATATATTACATTATCATAATATAAATTTGTTGATCTAAATTGATGAGGAATAAACACTAACATTACTCATACTAAACTACTACAAAATAACAACACTATAAGCACTTGACGTGGGAAAATATGAAAAAGAAAACTTATATACTTATAAATAATGAATATGAATGGAATTTTTAAATAGTATCATGTTTTAATATGGTTATTAATGTATCGGAATATTGTTTAATATCAATTATAAATGATAATTGATTGCATATTACTATGAAAAGGAACATGGTAAGGGTTTCTACATAAATTTACGACCATTGAGATATGTTTATGGTGTACGCCATATTTTAATTTATTTGGTGTAATTAATACACCATTATAATTCATATAAATATATTCTATTATAGTTTAGGAAATTCAAATTTAAATAACTTTTTATCACTATCATGGTGTTTTTCTCCATATGATTGAAAATATCAAATGGATTCTTTGTTTCAAATAATCATATTTAATATATGTTTTTTATTATTCACCAAATTCCTTTAATGTGTTGCATATAATTAATATATCGATATTACGCCTTTAATTAAATTTATTCATATTAATTTAATATCAATTAAAATATCTATATTTAACATGTATTTTATTTACATACTCATATTGTTAATATTTTTTTCATTAAATGATTTATTTTTATTTGGAAATATTCCATCTTTTTTTTCCTTTATATCTAATGACTGAAATATTATAGACTATGATAATTTTATAATATTTCCCACCTTAATTTATAGGGTGATCGTGTTTGGATGTATATTAGTTTAATTCGATGGTTATATTTTTTGGTTAACATGAATTTTATTTATAATAAATACCATTACATTTAATAGATTTTCGTCCTTCTTAATATTTTTTCATACCACCAATAATCTAAATTTGGGAAATAAATTTTTGTATCTCAGGTGATCCATCTATTGTTTTTAATGAATTTTAAAGTAAATTCTTATTTATAGTTTTAAAGATATGGGTTCGAATATGTTTATTTAAAAATGACTAGAAGGGTTTCTACCCATAAAAAATAATGGGTTGAATATTCCAATAAACATTTTTGTTTTATATTTTTTTTAATATTCACATTTCAACTATAAAAATTTTATATTATTAAAAATATTTAAAATTATTTATATTTATCTTTTTTAAACATGACATATTTTCAATGATGTATTACTTGGATCGTTGTATAATTGGGTGTTCATAATGTAGTCTATTTTCCTTCTAAAATATATATTCTTGATATTAATTCACATGACATCAATTGAAAATTTATATAAACGGTTTGTAAACACATTTTTATTTTCACAACAATTCTACCTCTTTGGGTTCTCTCTAATGAAAATAATTTTGAATCATTCTCCATGTGTTTTTTTGCTCTGAATCCTTTTGGATAATGAATTTTTAATATCCTATGATTTCATAAGATCATGCTTTTAGAATTTTTATGAAGAATTTTTTTTCATATGTTATTTATGATAGTATGATTCATGCTTTTAAGTAGAACACATATGTATGTATTATGAATAATCGTGGAACTATATCTACCATTAATGCATCGGCTTAAGCCTATATTTCATGAGATAGACATATATGAACAAAAGTATATTTTTCACATCAGTTTTTTGAATGATGGGTTTAATAACATTTAATCTTCCACATAATGAGTTTTTCAATTATTTTTACAATAAATGGGTTTCCTCCCATATGGTTTCCACTGGTATTTCAGGTGCCAAATTTTTAGGTGGTTAATTAATTTATTCCAAAATCCCATGTTTTTTATCATGTTAATCAAATTTCACAAGTAGAATTTTGTTTTTATAAGTGACATATTTTCATGATAATGTTATATATTTTTTGTAGTCCATACTTATATATCATTATTACATGTTTTATGTTACATGATATATGTCATTTCCATTTTAAAACTTTTATGTTGCCTAACTACTGTTTTGATTATCTTATATTTCTCTATTATGTTTTATGATTATCATATGTGTCCCTATGATATTTTCTCAATATATTTACATTATATTCATATTCTCCACCATACATAGAATCTAACACATTGTGTTGTGAATATTCTTAAAAGAAGGCTTTGAGATCATCAAATTCTTATATTCCCATTTCTGAAGTTATGAACATCATTATCTCATGTAAGATTTCAAGAAAAGATTCTATTGGATCAAGGGTATAAAGAAATGTACGTATATTTTATATAATAGGATTATTATTTATATATAATTCATGTCCCCAAACATTTCAATCATTGGGTTATGTGAATATTTATGAGATCTTTTAATTTGATATTATGAATTCTGTAATATTTATGTAATGTTAATTTGGTTTTATTTAGTTTCATAAATAACACATTATGTATCTATCTTTAATTTTTGAAATATAGAAAAAAAAATTAACACATAGTTTGGTTATATGAGAGAATATAATGACTTGATGTCTTTCCATTCCATATAGACCATTTTATAATTATTTTTTGAGATTCTATAATATTCTACCATTATTTTGTCTCACGTTCCATATAATAAATACATATGAAGAATTATACCAAAATGAATTAAAAAAATAAACTCTCAATGGATCATGTGATACACTTAAGGATATGTTTCCTTAATGAAGTAATTATTGTAAGAACAATTTATTCCCCTGGATTCTAACCATATTCAAAAACTGAAAATGTTTACCACCAGTAAAGATAATACCCAATGGAATATTTAAAAACCATTATTTGTGGATGTAATATAAAAATTTTTAAATCATCAACAAAAATCATAAAACCCATTATGCAACAAAAAAATCCAAGAATAATTATTCCCTAAAATCACAATGGCATTCAAAAAAAATCTGAACCCATGATTAAAAAAATATTGATCAAGTTTTCTCCCAAAATGATCATAATTTTATCCCCAAACAAAATTAACATAAATATTGTCTATTCAAAATATATACAAACCCGGAACATATTATATGAAAACATATACTATTCATTTCCAACAATAACATGTATAAAAATGGAATAAGACAGAAAATTTATATATGATCATAATAATAAAATTAGTCAATCATACAAAACTAATATCAACACCATTTACATAAAATCCCATTCTATCCCAAAATAATGAATTTAAATTTTCGATTTTAAAAAATACAATATTTTTTTAATAATTAGTTTATTCATCTCGTCACAAATTCAAATTTCATTCCCCAACGTGATTGAAAATATTTTTTATTAAAATTCAAATAACCAAATATATTAATTATCAATAATTACCTAAACATCTACAAATATATTAATCGGAATGTTATCATTACCACAATTAAATTTAACAAAACATGCAATAACATTCTAAAAATTAAAATTAATATTAAATAACAAGGTAAACATAAGGGATATAATTTAATATTGTAACCAATTAATAAATCAAAATTAAATAAAATACATTTCAATGACTTTCCATTATATATTGAATAATGTGATTTTATATATGAAATCATCCCTTTTTCGAAAAATTGGTTCACACACCAATATTATAATCTAGTGGATACAGTGAAAAGGCATTTATTGTTCCTCAAGAAAACATGAAAACATTATCAAACCTAAATCCATTGAAATAATTAAGAATTCATTCAAAATAATGATATACCATAAATAATATTAAAATTTTCATTTTCCTAAAAAATAAATATGTTCTTTTAAAAAGTGATTTTTTATATTAACAATCAATACTGGAAAAGGAAAAACAAGATTTCATCTAGAGGAATAATATTCATATATAACATAAAATAACCCGTACAATTGGATTAACATAACCCACTACTTCTAATAACCAATAATAGAATAATATAAATCAGTATATGTGACATCATTCATTCGAGTGAATAAATCATTACCCAATTCATTAGAGAGAAAAATACTACTCCTAAAAGTTAACATCTATAATTACTAAAAATAATAATCTGAATATAAAATTAATAAGATTCTATAAATATTCATTAAACTAATAAAAACATTCCATTTAACATATTTAGAAAAACATATAATGTTTCTAAAAAAATATGAGTATGTCATGAACCATCCCTTAGGGCATGTACCATGATAACCCCAAGCCCGCCTTCCGTAGGATAGGGTCTGGTGACTAGTACCAATTTTGTAAATCCCTAACCTGGGAAGGCTTTGCCTTTATAACTAGAAAGCACACACAACAGGGAATGAGATGGACACAAAACACTAAAAAATCGTATACAAAAGGAGTGCTAAAAAGTAAAAAGGGGGACAGAAATACAAGCATGTCTCGTTCTTGGTCTTTCGGCCACGAAACACCCAACAAATCTGTATCTAATGATTGATGGACCTACTTTCCAAAGGCAAGAGTTCTCCGGATGGTCTGACCAGTGACTCTTAAGAACTCACATTGTTCGAGAGGATGGGAAGTCGGGATCATCGCACCCTTTTTGGGGGGGAATTATTGCCTGTTCCGGGACACTCTTATAGATTTAAGACATATTCATATGTTCGCAAATATTTGGTTTACACCCAATCATAGTATCCAAGGAATCAACCCTAGTGGTCAATGGTCAACTGGACGCAGGGGTTCGGAATCATTTATGCCCGAGTTTTACCATCCCTTATTAGATTAATGACCTTGATGGGTTGGAACTCGATTGAGGAAGCACTAGGAGTGGCATGGCAAACCGATGTGGAGATGATCGGATCGACTGGCTGTTGGGCTTGAACCTCATGGAGACTTACTACAGACCCTGTCTAGGAGGCAGGGATCAAAGTCCACATAGTTCGCTTAGGTCCGGGGATCCGACGTGAAGAGAGACCAGGTGGTCTGATGGATGTTGGCCTTGAACCTCATGGAGGCTTCCTACGTACCCTGTCTAGGAGGCAGGGATCAAACTCCACGTAGTTTTCTTGGGCTTGGGCCCTACGCTCTACGGCAGCCCAGAATGATGGTTTGGGGCTTACACTCTGAGGAGGCCCAGAATTATGGATTGGGGCTTACACTCTGAGAAGACCCATAAGAGGATGTCATGGTCAATTCTTACTCTAAGCCCATGTGAGTCATGCTTGGTGTGAGAAACAAGAGGCCGCAGGGACCAGAGGATCACGTCGTGAAAGGTGCATCCGTGAGAAGCGGAATGGGGCTTACGTATGAAGCCAGCCCATGGTAATGAATTAAGGATTACACTCTGAGGAGGCCTAGAAATTCATGAATTGGGTCTTATACTCTGAGGAGGCCCATAATGTCGGGGCATACTCCAAGATGGATGCCCGCATGGTCGGGGCTTTCTCCAAGATAGATTCCCGTAAGGTCGAGGCTTACTCCAAGATGGACACCCGTAGTGAGAAAGCCCATAGGGAGAGGGAAAGGGGGGGTGCTCATGTCCCTGTCACCTCTCTTATTCCCCGGGGAGATACCCGGGGAAGTACCGAGGTGCATAGGGATGGCTTCCTTTGGACGGATATGTCGCCCCCTCTCTCGAGAGGGGAGAAGTCCCCGACCGTTGAAGTGTGTGGTCCCCCATCCTAGCCAGTAGAGGCCGGAAGGGGGCTCTCGGGCTTGGACCCCGCATTACCATGGGAATGTGAACCCAGGAATGCTTTGAGAATCCACCCAAGGTTTGGGGAAACCCCTTTTCCCCTATTTACTGTGGGTATGTAAACTCATAACGACGTGTTGATGCGGCTAAAAGTTACGCCACGCGGATCTGGTGGCTCTAATGGAGGCCTTTGCTCGAGGCCGATGAATAGGCCAATGAGGGTGTCGCAGAGGACCTGGCTAGATCAGAAGGATTTTACTTGGCTCTGGAAATGAGAACAACGATGTATTTGGGTAGTCACAGAGAGATATGGGTGGTGGATCCCTTCGCGTGAGGAAGTGCCACGCGGCTGGGGAAGCAGTCCGCGAACCAGGGTGGTCCGCGGACTGATGGGCATCCCACGAACCAAGGTGGTTCGCAGCTTCATGTACAATCCATGTACCAGGATGGTTCACGGATTCGGGCTCAATCGGAGAAGTAGGGTGGTTTGCGGCTTTCAGTTCAATCCGTGAACCAGGGTGGTTGGCGGAGGGTTCCAGGTGGGCAGCGGTGGCCAAGGGCCGCACTTATCGGAGGATTGTCGGTCGGGGCTTCGTCCACGGAGGAGGGTGCAATACGGTACGACGGATGGGAAAAGAGTCATACACTCCCTGGTCTACGGGGAAGACATCCGTGGAGGGGGTATGGTTCGCGGTTCAACAAATTATTATGCATTTTCCAATTCCATTTTAATTTATATACCTGATGTGGTTTGCGGGTGGGAATTTCGTTGTTTGCGACATCCGAAGCCTTCCTTCAATCGATCTCCTTCCTCCGAATCTGATCTAATTCTCGATCCTATATCCTCATTTTCATTCCCCCTTGGTCTCCTTTTATATAGTAGGTAAAGGGATGTATATGTGGCCATGCAGCACCTTTTGTGGAGGCCCATTACCAAATTCCCGGTTCACAGCTGGCATGGTCAATGTGTGATTCGCGGTGGGTAACGATCGCTACCCTCCTTCGTGATGCGAACATAGGGAGTGCTCCACCGCTGCAGAAGTTTCCTCCTCCATTCCGCAAACGACAGCGGGTGCGGCTTGATCTGGTCGACGCGGTCCGTGGTTGAGCTGGTTCGCAACGGTGAACCGGACTGGCGCCCATCCTTCCTCGTGACCGTAGAGGCCCTCTGCCTCCATTTTGCGAATGACAATGGTTCGCGGAGGAGGGTGCCTTGCAGTTCCAGGGTGCTACGCCATACTTCCATGGACTAGTTTACGAAGTGGGTACCTCGGGGTGCCTGGCCACGTTGTGCTTCTGTGGAACGATTTGCGAACCTGTCCTTTTGTGTCTCCTCTTTGATTATTTTACCCTTATTCTTTGGGAGATTTTGGTAAAATTACCTTAGAGGATTTTTGAGGACCCCACAAATTCCCCCATCGGAATGGGGTCCAATCGGAACGAAGCGGAGGCCATTCCGATGCAATGTAGTCCTGAAACTGAGATGATTTTCTGTAGAAAGGTGGACCCAGTAGGGGACCACGCCTATAAATATGGGGAGCCCTTACTTTGTCCTTTACCGAATTCTTCGTGAAACTAGAGATCCTTCGCCTCAGCGTGTTTGCTCCTTCACGAAGTTCCTCGTCCGCAAACCAGCTGCAACTTCCACGAACCACTTCTTCCTTCGCAGTATCCTTCACCCGTGAATCGACTTCCCAACCACAAACCATTACTCTTAATTAATTATAAAGTAAGTGATGACGGGTTGAGGAGGTACTTGCATCGCGGTTCTGATGCTCCGCAGACTAAATATTTCTTGAACTTTAAAAGTATTTGAGCCCTCCGATTAAACTCGGGATTGAATTTATGCGGAGAAACTTGTTTTGCGCCTTCCTGGCCAACGTTCCGCGGGCCAGGGCTTCGCGAACTGATTTCGTGAAGGGCTGGTTCGTGGAATAATGACAGCGTGAACCATCCTCCAAGGACTCCTTGCGGATTTGATTATGAAAGCTCCTTAACCATTCATTTTGGTTGTTATTGTCCAGATTTTTATTCTGGACTGATTTCTATAATTTTTGCATGGAGAAAATAATGGTTCCCCCTCGCTCTGTGCCGAGGCTTTCTCCAGAGCCCCTCTTAACTGGCTCAGATAGGCATTCAACAATGATTTATAGAGCGTAGGGCATCAAAGAGGACCCTAGTCGGTCAATCACTCCTGATGATGGTGCATTGAAGAACATGCTCTCTCCGAAGCTTATGTGTTATCCATTATCCAATCGACTCCCGCTCTACGACTTCGGTCTTTAGGGCGACATCCCTATCCCCCCTACTTTTGTAGGTCTCCCATCCCCTTTCCTGGAAGCACCTTCAAAATTCATCAGGAAAAAATTACCCAATATTGGGAGATAGTCTCTAATTTTTGTCTGAAAGACACATTTATTCTGAGGGGCTCTGTCTGGACCCAAAGCGATCAGTGCACTCATGATTTTATCAGAAAGTTTTCCTTAAAGATTACCCTTCCATTATTAATCTTTCTCGAAGGGATCCTGATGGGGGGTGGGTGCCCAGGTGGGATCTTCGGTCTGGCGGGCTCTTCTCAAATGATTGGGCTTGGACTTTCTGGGTCCATCACCACTATCGAGAGTCTCCCGATTCTCTGGAACCAGTCATCCTATACTCCGCAGTGTGGGATTCCCAATTTGTTGTTTACCCACCATCTTTGATCCTGCTCGACCTGTTCAGATGCTGGTGTTAGTGTTCGAATACTTTCCCCCTTTCCCATGGTGAAGTCGGCATCAATCTATGGGACATATACAATATAGGAGGACTGCCGATTGCTGGCGAGATGTATGATGAATTTCTGCCCACTCCCGATGCATGGGATGACATTGAACATGTTCCTTTATTGGTGAAAGAGCTACTGACCATGTCGGAGTAGTGACTAGGTCATGCCTTGTGTGCCTGCTTGCTTATTCCTTACAACACTTGGACTGGGTTATTTCTAAACACCACTGGTCCTACGCCGAAGATTAGGCATCCCAGGACTCATCCCTCCCAACATTCACAAACCATTCAGGGTTCTTACTGGGCAGTTCTGGAAGCAGGTGACTACCATTCATGGGGTTATGAGGTGCGCCCTGGTGTGTCGCATATGCTCTGGTTGGCCGGTCTATTTGCTATTTTTTTTAGCGGATGGCTATTTCCTTCCTGGGATGTTAACCCAGGTGTCCGAGCCTACACCTTAATGATGGCGGCCGAGTTAGCAGAGGGTCTCATAGTGAATTTAGTCGTGCCCACTTTGGCCCATATCTAAGAGCTACTAAACCACATGCAGGTGGGCGGGTCACCCTACCATATAAGAGGTCCATTTTAATTTTTTTATCGCTGGGTGGTGGATCACTGTCGCTGTTATGAATATCGTCACAACACGGCCATCCCGCTTCTAACCTTCTGGCCTACCCTACTTGATATAGCCGGAGTTCGCTTGAAGTCTCTCAACTCTGGTGAAGTCCTCAAGCTCCTTCGTGACTTCTCCTATTTCATCTTCACTCCCTACCCCACCCCTTTTGGAGTCTTAATCGACAACCACCAGGGGAGCCTGGATGAGGGCTCTTACATGGTCTCCCTGCGGGACGGGTTTTTGTCCGAACGGATTGACGACATTTCTTTGTGCGAGCTGTACGTATCGTATCAAATTTATCGCCACTTCGGGAGAATTCTAGTCCAATATTCACTTCCCCCTCCTCGGGCCCAAGGACTGCATCTAGCCATACTTCATCACTGGTTGCTGGTGCTGATGCGGGAGGATCTGATGCAAGGGTTCCCCTGCCTGATACGGGCACGGCTGCCGGCCTTTCCCTGGAATATGCAAAGATGTGGGTAAAATACTATCTGGATGGGATCCTAGGGAAGGCTGTCTGAAAGACTCCCAAATCAGAAGGTATGGTGGCTGCTGCATCCACTAAACCTTCTTCATCAGTTTCAAGGGAGGACCGACTACTGGATCGTCGATCAAAGAGATTAATTGAACATTACTCTCCCAACCCTGCGGTGGCCGTAGTTCGAGAAAGTTCATCCTTCTCGTGCATCGATGAGGATGACCATGTGGTGTCGGGTCCCAGCGAGACCATCCTGGAGGTTTCTCCAGTCGATATCAGACTTAGAAACAAGGTCCCCAATCCTGAACCAGGGTTAGGAGCTCTGTACTTTCCCGCATCAAAGAAAACTCCTAGTGAGAACACGTCTGCACGGACTGCCATGCCAGAATTTATTCTCATTTCATCCAGCGAGCATACCAAAGATCCTCGCATCATGGCGGACCACAGGGAAGTGCGCAGGTGGGCCTGGCCCCAAATCTATGAAATCATCACTGAAACCCCCTTAGCTAAAATGGAAACGAATCCCGAAGATCTTCGTCATCTCTTCCTGGGTTTGGGGTTGGGTGGATTCGACTATTGGAAGTTCCATTCTCTTGCTTGAAAAGTTGTCATGGCCCGCGATGGAGCTGTCACTAATGAATACATGATTGCTCACATCGAGACCACTCATTGTGGGGCCCAAACCTTGGAGGAAACCACAACAAATCTCCATCAACTTATAGCACAAGAGGGGATCTTTCGAGATCAGGCGTCCATCCTATCCTCTGTGTTGCACAAATGCGAAGAACGGGCTGCGATGCTGAGGGATCAGTTATCGGCTATGACTGGTCATCTTGATGCTACCAGAAAAGGGATCAATGATCTCTAAACCGTAGTGGAGCGTATCCGTCCAGTGGCTGAGGCTGAGACTAAGGAGAAGGCAGTGTTGGAAGAATCCTGCAAGGACCTTCCCCGCACAGTCACTGATTTGGTGGGGAGAGCAAGTCAAACTTCTTTATAAATGTCAGAGCTACTTTTGTATCTCCTATTTTACCTACCCCTCTGACTCCAATTCTTTTTTTATCATGGAGAGACCCCAGCTTGTGGAAGTCCTCTTTTTTTTCTCTTATGAATGAAATATAGTCTCCATTAATCACTCATTGCTCTGGAATTTGATTTTTACTTAGAACAACTGTTGTAAAAATAACAATTTACTGAATCAGAACTAATCAGAACTCATGAAAAACAGGTTCTAATTTTTTCCTGGACCATGGGATCCAGTGAGCGTAGTTTTACTATTTCTATGTTTTTATAGGAAAACCCTACAATTGTTTTTCATTTTCTACTTGTAATGCCCTAATATTTCTTGGGCCCATTCAGCATAGACCCAACGGGTATAACCCGACTTTTTCTTAGGTTGCTCTTTTCGGGTTTTCAGCCTAACAGGCTTTGTGGCTCTTTCTTCTGTGAGCAGTTAAAAGTCCCGCCGACAAGACAATAATTACAGATGTTTTAGGTCAAACAGCTTGGACCAAATATGGTTGGGAGAGGGCCCCAAGGGGGATCAACTGATTAAAAGATGTCTTACTACCCTTCAGACGCACGTGGGGGGAAACATGTTTGAATTTGAGAGGCATGTGTGGCATGTCTCAAGGCATGGGAGTCGTGTCGGCGTACAGTGGCAGGAAGAGCATTTCCTATGGAAAACATGCCTTTTGTAGATGGGATAGGGGCAATCAATATGCAGTGCTGCTGAGGGCATGGTATGCATAGTCATACAAAGGTGTCCTTAATTCAACGACTTATCCATTTATGATTGCCAGGGGACTTCATGGAAGTATGGATTATGGAAACCATGATGGGTGGCGTGGGAAGAAATGAAAACCACCAGGGGTGGCTCAGAAGGGGAGTGTGACATGTGAAAGGGTTTTGGGAACATCTATACAAATCAGAAGCGTGGTCTGGAGACCACCTCCCTACGCATTTAATTTGTGTAAGGGATGGTTGAGGCTTGACGCAGTTTAAAGTCATGCAGCTGGGACATCATCTGAAATGGAACGACTTTTCCTTGTTCTCGGTAATCTCATCAAAGATGCTCCACCACATTAAAGTAGGATTGTGGAAGAGGCTGGTAATATGAAGCTCAGAGGGTTTCTGAATCTCGGGATAGAAATGGAGGCTCAGAGGCGAAGAGGAACACAGAGAGAAGCATTGCCTAATGAAAACATGCCCTTGGTAGATGGGCTTGGGGCGATCAATATGCAGAGCCGCTGAGGGAATGGTATGCATAGTCATACAAAGGTGACCTTAAGTCAAAGACTATCCACATTCGATAGTCGAGAAACTTCAGGGAAGTTTGAGACTTGGAACCACCAAGGGTGGCTTATGAGAGTTCGGATTTTTTCTGAGTACAGAGTGTGGTTTATGATCAGAGTGTGCCTAAATACGGGGGAAATATCTAGACAAAACTTCCCGAGAATAGGTGAAGTAATTCTTTCTCACACTGGTGTGAGGTGGTGGTTTGTGCAGGTCTGACCCATGCACTTGAAGATAAGGAAAATCATATGTTCCTTACTGAACCTGTGATGGGTTTGACCGTGTAGTTTATCGTCATGTGGTTAGGACATATTCTGTGTAGTTTAGCGTCATGCGGTAAGGACAAGGGGCATTATTTAAAGATTGTCATGCAATTTAACATCATACAGCGAGGACTGGGGCATTTTTTAAGGGTTTCTATGCAGTTTAACATCATGCAGCAAGGACGGCTTCCGTGCAGTTTAACGCCATGCTGTAAAGACAGGGATACCTTTAAAGGTTGTCGTGCAGTTTAACATCATGCGGTGAGGATGGGGGGCATTATTGCGAAGGCTTTGCTTCATCAGAATATAACTAGGTTTGAATACCTCAACATGCCCCAGATGTGGAAGGGGGGTTGATGGTGTAAATCATGGTTCCAGGGATTCTTGGATCAGGAAAGGTGATATAGGGGCACTGAGGCCGGTAAGCATACGGAGCTAGAAAGAGTGTCGCATGAGGAAATCATGCCTTTGATGGACGAGCCAAGGGATATCATTATGCAGAGCCGCTGAGGGCATGGTATGCATAGTCGTACAAAGGTGTCCACAGGTCGATGACTTTTAACCTCTGATGGCCATGAAAGATTATGAGGATACGCAATTATCTGGGCCACGAAGTATGTCATTTGGAAGGGGAATGCCTAGTCATGTCGGGGATATCCATCCATGGTTGCTTGTTGAGTTTCAAAGAGCCCCCTGTGCTGATTTATCTTGCTCGTAGGGGTGTGCCTTCGCTCCATGCAGTTTATTATCGTGCGGGGAGGACGAAGTACTCCTAGTTTATCGGTCATAGAGCTGAGACCATTGGGTGACGATTGTTGTAGTCACTTGAAGGGTAATTGGCTCAACATGTCCTGATATAATTACATCAAGGTGGGGGGATGAAGGTCATAAAGTGCAACTTTGAGCTTTCCCGAATCAATAGGTGTGGTGTGGGGGCTCTGAGGCTGGTAGGTGTACGGATCTTGGAAGAGTGCCGCCCAAAGAAATCTTGCCTTTGATGGATGAGGAAGGGGATATTATTATGTAGAGCCGCTGAGGGCATGGTATGCATAGTCATACAAAGGTGTCCCTAGGTCGATAACCTTCCACTTCCAATGGCCATGAATGGTTATGAGGATCGGTGACTGCTCCTAGTGCAGTGGTCGACATGTGGGGATAATGGTGTCCGGGTATACAGAAAACATCTTCACCGCAATTTTCTGTTGAGTCAAAGTAGCCTAGTCCTGGCTTGATGTTTGTTGATGTAGGTCGCTATGTGATCCACTGAAAAACACATAGGCTAGATAGATAAGGATACCCTAGAAGCATCTGGATGTGAATAAGGGAATGAACTTGTAAACCACTTCGCCATAAACTTATGGGTCAAGAGGTATGGTATTGGGGCTCTGAGGCTGGTAAGCGTACGGAGCTAGGAAGAGTGTCTCCTGTTTAAATCATTCCTTTGGTATACGGGCCAGGGGCTATCAATATTCAGAGCCGCTGAGGGCATGGTATGCATAGTCATGCAAAGGTGTCCACGGGTTGATAACCGTCCACCTCCGATGGCCATCAGTGGTTATGAAGATCCATAATTATTTGTGATGTGGAGTCTGGTGTATGGAAAGGATGTATCCAATTGTGCAAGGAGTATCTCCATCTTGTATTTCCATGTGTCCTAGGTGGGTCACAACGTAGTACGTGCAGTTTAACGTCATGCAGTGAGGAAAATCCCGATGTAGTTTAACGTCATGTGGTAAGGACTAATGTGACCCAATGTGAAAGAAAAAGGGGTCTGTGCAGTTTAACGTCGTTTCGTGGGGAAAACTTCTGTGCAGTTTAACGTCATGAGATAAGGACAACATCTGTGCATTTTAACGTCATGCGGTAATGACAAAGATATACACCTCGTGCAGGTCGGTTTAATACACTGGGGAAGGAGAATTTTTAACATCATTGTCCGTGCAGTTTAATGTCATGTGGTAAGGACAAGAAGTACACCCCATGCAGGTCTATTCCATAAATCGGGGAAAGGAGGCATTTTTAATTTTGAAGGGATGGGCCAAGATCGGGGATCCTGGCATCTCTACGTATCTTGTGAGGGAAGGAATAAAGCCGTATGTAGTTCTTTGGAATGAGTACACCCCACGTAGGTCTGGCCCATACGCGGGGGAGGGGCATTCTTAATTCCTGTTATCCGTGCAGTTTAGAGGCATGTGGTAAGGATGGACTCCATGCAGTTTAACGTCATGTTGTGCGAATGTGAATACACCCTGTGCAAGTCTGGTCCACACACAGTGGAATGGGAACTTTTGTTTTTCTTTTTGAGGTGGCTGGGCCAGGGTTTGGAATTCTGGAATTGCTATGTATCCCGCGAGGGCATGAATCAAGTCTTACATAGTTATATGAAAGACAATACACCATATGCAGGTCTGGTCTGTACATAGGGAATTAAAGCTTTTTTTGAGGTGGTTGGTCCAGGATATGGAATCCTGACGTCTCTACGTATCCTACAAGGACAGGAATCAATCCATACGTAGTTCTGTGAGAGCCGTGCAGTTTAACATCATGTGGCGAGGATGGAAAGATGAAATCCGTGCAGTTTAACATCTTGCGGCATGGACGGGGGAATTTTTGAAAATTGGTATGCATTTTAACATCATACAGTGAGGACGAGGGTCGTATAGTTTAACGTATTTGGGTTATGACGAGGTGCTTGGCAGTTTTAGTGTCATACAGGTCGGACGATGTGTACATCTCATTTTTTTTCATCATCCGTACAGTTTATCGTTAATGCGGTAAGGATGAACTCCATACAGTTTAATATCATGTGGTGAGGACGTAAATACTTCTCGGTCTCTATGTGAAAAACTTCTTCAGGAATCTCACATTGGTAGGAGCTGTAGTGAATTGCCCGTCCATGGAGATCAGGGCATATGCTCCGTTGGAGTAGACCTTGTGCACAACATATGGTCCCTCCCACTTGGGCTCCAGCTTTGGAGGCTTCTTTCTGAGTATCATTGGGGTCCGGAGGACCATCAACATTAATCCTTCCATGGAAGACTGGAGTAGGACCTTTTTTTGAAGGCTCACGCGATCCGGTTCTGGTACACTTCCAGGTGGTGCAGAGTGTGCAGCCGCTTCTCGTCTAGATGTTTCAATTCACCATGCCGCATTACTAAGTGCTCATCATCGGATAACCGATCACAGATGGAAACGAGGTGTGATGGAAGTTGTAGTTCAATGGTAAAGACAACCTCCATGCCCTACACTAATGAGTACGGGGTAGATCGAGTAGCGGTGCAGATTGTGGTTCGATAAGCCCACAACGCATGGAGGAGTTTATCCGGACATGACTTCTTGTCTTTGTCCACCATTTTCTGGAGGATGTTGGACATGGACTTGTTGAAAGCTTCTATCTATCCGTTGGCTGATGCATGGTAGTGGTATGAGTGGATAGCCTTGATACCATATTCTTGGTATAGCTTTTCCAACTCAGTGGAGCAGCAATTGGTGTTGTTTTCCATCAGTATGGTATGAGGGTCACCAAATCTAGTGATGATATTGGTCTTCACGAAGCGGAAAATATTTCATGCCCTGAATTCCATGAGGGGATATGGCATCCTCCCATTTGGAAAAGAAGTCGGTCGCTGTGAGGATATAGTTCAGA
Organism: Viscum album; assembly: GCA_963277665.1. Taxonomy (NCBI): domain Eukaryota; kingdom Viridiplantae; phylum Streptophyta; class Magnoliopsida; order Santalales; family Viscaceae; genus Viscum; species Viscum album. Next base: position 731,180,637 of record OY728139.1, on the reverse strand, counting down.
TGTTTGGTCGTGGCAGGAGGGTATGGTCCCACGACGTCCATCCCCCAGATGGAAAACGACCAGGAGTATTTATCTTGATTAAGTAACTCCGGGGGCTGGTGAATGAAGTTGGCATGAATATGGCATGAGTGGATTTTTGCGGTAAAATGCTCGCAGTCTCGTGACACTATGGGCCAGTAGTACCCAAGCCTTCAAACCTGATGGGAAATATTGGTCCCTGGTTGATGTGCTCCACATGCTCCTACATGTACTTCAGTCATGACGGCAACCGTTTCTTCTCCGTCAATGCATCTGAGCAGCACTCCTTCAAGGCCTCATTTTTAGAGGACATCATGATGACCTACGCCACCATATAGGATAAAATTGATTGACCTTCTCCGTATTTTCTCTCGTTTAGCCCTGTCTGATGGAAGATCTCCCCGTTGAAGGTTGTTCATGATGGGGATAATACAGTCAGTAGCGGGATCAAATGGTTCAGGGACAAGACTAACTTAGTGGATCTCTTTTGTCTTATCATAAACAAATGGAAATACCATTCGACGATGAGCAATACTGATGAAAGTTTCATCCCGGTCTGGGTCGGCTAGGGTTGTGGCCGCTTTGGCTAATGCATCAGCCTGAGCGTTCTGGGACTGGGGAATATAAGTCAATGTTGGTTCTGTGGAGAACTTGGCCATTAACTCTCGAACATTGTCAAACAAGGGGATAAACGCCTCTTTTTTAATAGCATAGTCACCATTGACTTTCTTGATGACCAGCTCCGAGTCACCTTTTACCTTAAGGTGTTGTACTTGTGTCTGGAGTGCGAGCTCCAAGACTGCAATGAGGGCTTGATATTCTGCATCATTGTTCGTACATACCTCTGATAGGAGGAATTAATACGGAAAATATTCCTTTTCTGGGGACACGAGTATTATCCCCAGACCCACTTTGTTGAATCTGGGATCCTCCATCCTCTACCCGGTGCGACATCGGGACGCGCCGTCAAAGTACATTTCCCATGCTGGGAACTCCTCTTGAACTGAGAAGATATCTTCATCAGGTATTTTAGCGTCCGGTGCAGTGGTCCCTATTGAAGGGTGCTCTACCATAAATTCTGCTAATTCCTGGCCCTTGATGGATTTTTGAGGCACGAACCAGATGTCAAACTGCTGCAGGATGACCGCCCATCGGGACAGGCGTCTGGTTAGCATCGGGCGACTGTGGATGTACATGAGTGGGCTACTCCGTGAGATCAAATGGACCTCCAGATGTTGCAAATAATGTCACACCTTTTGAACCGCGAAGACCAAGGCCAGATAGCTCTTCTCTATATTTGAGTATCAAGTCTCAGCACCAAGCATGGTTTGGCTGAGGTAATAGAGACTGTTTTCGCTTCTGGCGTCATTCTTCTGTGCGAGGAAGGCTCCCAATGACCGTTCTAGGGCCTTCACATATAGAATGAGAGGCCTTACTTCAACTGGGGGCATGAGCACCAGTGGTCTTAAGAGGTACTTTTTCAAGTTGTCAAATTCCTCTTGGTAGTCGTCCATCCAGTGGTACTTGACCACCTTCTTCATCAACCTAGTGAAGGGAAAACATTTGTCAGCCAAGTTGGCTATGAACCACCTAATATAGGCTAGGTTCCCTTGGAAACCCCTTAGCTCAGTGAGATTTCAAGGGGGTGGAAGGATCGGGATAGCCTTCGTCCTCTCAGGGTCGACTTCGATGCCGCGATGGCGTACAATGAAGCCGAGGAACTTCCCTAAGGTAACCCCAATGGCACATTTCAAGGGGTTAATCTTCAAGATATGCTGGTGGAGCTTGTTGAAGATAGTCTCATGGTCTGACAGGTGATCTGAGCGTTGTCTGGACTTGACTACTAGGCCATCCACGCAACATTCAACAAATTTCCCCAGGAACGGCTTAAAGATCCGATGCATGGCACGCTGATACGTTGCTCCAGCAATCTTGAGACCAAAAGGCAAGATCCTATAATAGAATACCCCTTGAGGGGCCCTGAAGTCAGTCACTTCTTCATCTTCTCAGGACATCCTGATTTTTTTATATCCGAAATTTCCATCCACGAAGGATAGAGCCTCATTCCCGATCGTCACATCAATTGACAACTCGGTGATTAGAATCGGGAAGTCATCTTTCGAAAAATGCCGATTAAGGTCTCTGAATTCAATATAGACACGGATTTTCCTATTCTCTTTCTTGAAAGGGACAATGTTGTCCATCCAAATGGGTTAATGTACATCCTTGATGAAGCCTACTTTAATGAGCTTATTGACTTCAGCCTCTATCTTGGCAGCATGTGAGGGGTGTGTCTTTCTAGCAGCCTGTTTGTATCCATGGTGGCCTTCTGGAAGACCCAGGTGATGCATCCTACCTCAGAATCGAGTCCTGGAATTTCTGTGTAGTTCCATGCAAAGACATCCTGATGTTTCCTTAAGAAAAAAGTATATAGCTCTTGTTCCTCGGGAGACAAGGCCACTATAATGAAAGTGGGCCTCAGGTCTTATTCGGTACCTAGTTTTATTTCCCTGAGCTCGTCCATAGTGGTAGAGATACCCTCCTAAAATGTGGGAGGTGCATCTCTGAGATCTTCTCCCTCTTCTTCTCCCATGACCTCATCTTCTTGATCTGACGAGGAGAGTGTTTCTGGTCTGCGCCTTCGAGGGTTTGAGGGAGAGGCATCGTGGGCATCCCTGCTTCAGTATTCGTCCCAAAATCGAGGGTTGGAAGACGTTCCCGCGTTGTCGTGCTCAGCCATCGTGGTTGAAGTAATGAGGACATCTGAATGCATGTTCGTACTTGAACTCCTACTCTCAAAATGGTTGATGGGCAGGACATAATCTCTACCAAGCTGCCCGGGGGGGGGGGGGTCATCGGGGACCATTTCCAGGCCATTTGGAGCAGGGATCCAGTCGACGTCGTTGATCAAAGGCTTCTTTTTATTTTGCTCATAGAATCTGGCGTCGATGTCATGTGACTTGGAGAGATCAAAAGGGGCCTTGTAGGCATGCAATGTCCCTCTTTGTACATCATACATTGGTGGTAGGATGAAGGAATGAACATGTGCTTATGGAGCCATGGACTTCCTCGTAGGGTATTGAATTTCGTGCTCTGTCGGACCCCCAGTAACTCTGTGTAGGCTACCAGGTCTCCCAAATGGGACTTTTAGCTTAATCTGTCCCATTGGTTTCTGCACACTCTTGCCTTAACCTAACAAGGTTGTGGCCGAGGGAATTAGATTGTCCTCCTTGTAGCCCAACATACGAACTGTACGTAGGGGAAGGAGGTTAACTCCATAGCCATTGTCTATAATGACTTTTCGGATCTCAATACCATTCAGTGTGCGGGACTCATATAGCGTTCTGATGTGGCCTTGCATGATGGAATCTTTGTCCTGATCGATGAAGGAAATCACAGCATTGCATTCAACTGGGCCAGTCTCCGTCTGGTAAATCTCAGCGGCATCTACCTATTCTTGGAATTCTTGGGGGATGATTAAAGCTTCGATAAGGGCCTCCCTAAGTTCGGCTGACAAAATCAGGGCATCCATGATTGAAAACCTGGCTGGTACTGATGCCAGCTGCTTAAGGATGTAGTATTTTTGCTCTAACGGCTGACGCTTCTACATTGGCAGGAGAGGCTTAGCGGGTGCTTTGGGAGATGGAGCATTTGACAAGGAGGGTCTGGCTGCGGGGACGATTTTTGATGGTTTTCCCACGTTTTAAGGGATTGGCATGGCCGGTCTGTTTTTATGCACTAGGAGACCATACACTTTCTCCTCCTCTTGTGGTTATCACAGAACAACAGGGCCAGAGTGGCTTCTTGTGGAGATGGAGGGGCATTCGCTCTCCAGTTGAGTCTGTGGAAGGTCCCTCCCACGGGTTTCCATGATATTGACAGTCTGGGCCGGGGTCCAAACCTAGGGTTGGTTTCGACTGCTGCTGCACCTCCCCTGGTATCACCGGCCTCTGCGATTCCTCCTCCCGGCTCCTCGTGCAGGAAACTCAGGTTCGTAATCATACCCTTTGTCAGGGAATGGTTCCATAAGATAGATGATGTTGATAGAACCAAAGATTGGCTCCTCATCCTCTGACCGGTCAACCTGGTTTGTTGTCTCTAATGGTGCCCTTTGGTGGGTCGGTGCCCGTGATGCCAAATTTGAGGGCATGAAATCTGCCAGGATTGGGACTAACTTTGGCCCTGTCACAGACTACTCCTCTTGTGATTGCTTCTTCCTTTGACTTCATCCGGATGACAGACATTAGGAGGGATGGGTGGCCGATATGGTCAGCTCTGCTGCTCTAGGGGATGATGGTGGCAACACCGGCTGCTGTAGTTGAGCTCTGGGTATGCCCTGGGCTCGGTTGATAGTCTTCCGAGTCATCCAGTTTTCAAATTTCTTCCCCTGTTAGCTGGTGACTTTCTCCCACCCCTCCTCTTTGTCGGAGTCTGTGGTATAGATACATGCCACATGTGGTGGGGGTGGTCCCAGCTTGAGTTGTCTGGAATCTACTATCCACTGTATATGGTCTTTGAAGATGAAGCATTCTCAGATCCTGTGCCCTAACATCCGGTGGTAGGGGTAATAATGTGGCCTATCATCGCAGCCTACTACTTCAGGTCTCCTCTATTCCGGAAGGCGGATAAAGTTTCAATTCATAGTGGCAATGAAGTAGCCATGAACTTGATCATCTCTTAATGAGTATACTTTTTGACTTCACTCCTCAAACTGGTTCCACTTCGGTCTTGCTGATCGTCCCATTTAGGCGGGGCGACTGCTGATATGCATGAGGCCCTTGATGATTTAGTGGAGGCCTGAGCAGTGGAGTGGGAATAGGGGACGGCTTGAGTATGAAGACGGAATCCCCAGCTCTAGGATCTCTCTTCAACGGAGCATGTGAGGCTGTTTGGGACTTTGAATTAGTCTGCTTTAGGGAGCCCTCAATTCCTTGGTAAATGGCCGAGTGATGGCGGAAGCCAGTGGTGCACTCCACCGGTATGAGCTGTGTTTTCACCTCATTTCTAAGATTGTCGATACATATGTATTGCATCTCATTTTGAGGCATTGGGCTATTCAGAGAATAGGTCAGACCATTCCATTTGGTGATGAAGTCTGATACCCTCTCGTTCTCCCTCTGCTTGCAGTTCATGTGATCGCTGACAATTGTTTTAGGCAATGTTGAACTGAAGTGGAACATGAATTGTTGTCGGAGGTCCTCCCAGCTCTTTATCTACTGGGCCAGATGACTTGTATACCAAACAAAGGCGGATCCTTTCAAGGTCCGCATGAAGCATATGAGTTTCACTACTTCTTGTTGTTCCGAATTTCCCATCATAGGGTCGCAATAGGACGCATAGTGCATCAAATGCTGCTCCGGATTGCCTGACCCGTTGAAGATAGGGAATACAGGGCTCCCAAATTTTGGTGGAGGTGGTGTGTTGGTCAACCAATCTGGGTAGGGTTTCTTCCATGGTTGTATCGGAGCACGTCAACCATCCATCGCTTCCAATTGAGCTGTTAGTGCCTCAATGGTATTGGTGAGTACCTGGTTTACATCCTGTTGGGCCTGGTCCTGGGTAAGAATAACCCGAGGCATTTCCAGAGGATCCGGATTGGGCAGCACCAAGGGTGCATATTCCATTCAGGTTACCCATGGAGGGTTCGGGCGTACTTGCTCTGGTTGCCTCCTAAGTGGAGGGAAATCCTGGTATTCGTCATCCACGTTTAGGTAGTTAGATGGACCAGGCACCTCACTGGTAAGGATCCCTGATCGTGCTTCGTTTTTCGGGGCAATTCGTAGCCTTTGTGGCTCTTCTTGGGATGCACTTTCAATAAGGCGGTTCCTCTGGAGCTGCTCGGCGTTAAGCCGTCTCAATTCTTTAATCTCTTTTTCCTGTCGAGCGAACCTCTCTTCAAGAATTAGTGGATCATTTATATTGAGAGAGGGGGATGGGTTAAGGGTAACCGTTCCATTGTTCTTATCCTTGCTGGAAGCTCGTAGGGTAGGAGGAGGGAGGTTAGCTGATGGGGAGGCCATATTTTAAGCGGCTCTCTATTTCCGAGTGTGCACACCTGGGGGTTCACGGTGAGTAACAGCCTGACCCGAACCGTCGTCTCCCGATCCCTTTTGATTTTCATTTTATCCGGTGTCACCCACGGGGTTAGCCTCTATGGTGTTGATGAATGCATATTGCGGGGTGGAGGGGACGTCATCTTCTAAATCGGAAGACGATCTCCCACATCTTCGGTAGGCCTTACCTTTCTTAACGTGGGGTTCCCTCAGACTTCATGATGAAGGGTGACGCGGAGAGTTCTTTGATGCGAACTTACGGTTCGCCTTCCTCTCAGAGGGGATGATGATTCGAATGATGGGATAGAATGGGAACCTCCTCTACTGATTGTCCTCCCTAGACGATAGAATACTGATTCTCGTGGGGGAGGTTGTTGTTGTGGGGGGAAAAATGCACCCATCCCTGAGGGATGGGGCTGGCTCCATTCCCTGGACGTTGAGTCTCTTACCAGTTTCACTGGTCTTACGGGGGCATTTGTTGTTAAAAATGCCCCCAGCCCTGCATTCTAGGTTTGACCCTGGATTGCGGCAGTAGCTGCGGCTATCGCAACTTACCTGATCTTGCATTTCCCCATCTGGGGGGGGGGAACCAGATCTGGTGCCGAATTCACATGTGGATCATTCCCTTCTAGGGAGGTAGGCAGAGATCGTTGATTGGCCTCTCTTAGGCGAGAGTCCTGTTGTATGCTTTCGGTGTCCTGATTTAGGAGTTTTTGAATGGGTCATTCCCGCCGGTCCTGGCGCTTCTGGGACTTACTCGAGGCCCGACTCTGTTGGGTGTGTTTCCTTTCCTGAACAGGGGGTCCACCCGATTGTCATCTCGATGTGACGACGTTACACGATACCATGTGGAACGGGTTTTTATGGGTGGGGAGTGGAGTGAAATGAAGATATCCATGTTCCCCCCATCCCCTAATATGGATTCCCATCGAAGCGTCACTGATGAGGCGGCATAGTTCATGCAGTGTACGGAGACAGGCTGCCTCTGTATTCCCGTTGCGCCTCTTGGGGCGTTGTTGTCACATCAAGGAAAGGGACTCTAGATCGATGTGACGCAGGAGGACCCGTATCGCCTTGACGTGGTCTACATACCCATCATAGGGCAGGAAGCTCTATTTCATCCAGTGGAGGGTCGTCCATATATTATGGTAGATGTCGTGCATGCAGTCTTCTGACAACTGCCTGGGTACATCGTACTGAGAGGTGGCCGTGGGCCAAAACATGACTGGTATATCATTCCTGGATAGTCGTTTCCTTAGGTGCAGCATATCAGCATACTCCCCCACCTGTGATTCTTCTAACTGGTCAGCCTAGCTGAGGCACTCAGTGATAGTGCGATCTGATTCAGTGGGACCGGTAGGTGCTGAATCATTATGTAAGCGATTCCAAGGTGGCTCATAAGATGAACACGGCCCCGGAACGTTTCCTGATTGAAGGAGGGCGTCGTTAGTGACAAGCTGGGAATATGACATGCTCGATCACGTCCTTCTAAGTGCCTCGACATACGAGGGATTTTCGGTGCTTGATTCGGTAGGAGGAGGACCTTCCTGTCGATACAATGTGACATCATGGGGAGGACCTCTGCAATGACATCCGTAATGGCGTGGAGTACCATTACTGCTTGATGCCTCACTGCATAGAGGACATTTTCAGTGCACACCATGTAGAGGACCTCCAAGGCATGTTGCATTAGGGGGAGGACCTTCTGGCTACGGGGCATTGTTACGGGGAGGACCTTCGCAACAACTTCCATTATGGTGAGGATTACCATCATGGCTTGACGTTCGAAGTGCATCCTGGGGAGGAACTTCAAGACATGCCGCGACAGGGGGAGTACCTTATTGTTGCTTGGGGTCATTGCGGGGAGGACCTTCGCAAAGGCAGTCGTGGTGGCGATGACTACCATCACAGTTGCAGCAATGGCGAGGACTATCATTACTGTTGCTGCAGGGAGAATATCTACGGGACTCATCCTAGGTAGGGCCTCCAAGTCATGTACCTCAATGAGGGGAGGACCTTCTTGTTTCTCGAAGTATCTACGGGGAGGACCTATGTTATCATGGAGGAGAGGACTACCATCGTGACCTGATTCCTAGCCGCGTGGAGTTCTGTTGTAGCGTAACCCCTGTGGAGGACCTTCATGGAAGGCCACAAAAAGGGTAGGGCCTTCTTGTCTTGATGAGACGTCACTACGGGGAGGACCTCCGTAGTTGCAACTATGATAGCGTGGACTACTATCACAATCTGTGGTCCCACTGCATGGAGAGTGATTGCAGTGTATACCTCGGGGAGGACCTTCAGGGTGGACCGAATCAAGTGGAGAAACTTCTTACTGCTCAATCTTATATTTACGTGGATGGTTTCTGTGAATCACTTAAGGAGAGAATATCTTGTGACTGATCATCATATGCCCGCGGGGGAGGCCCCCACGGGTGCTCTAGGGAGGACCTACATAGCTGTAGGTAGCGACATTGCGGGGAGGACCTTCGCAACTACTACTGCCACTCCCATTATGTGGTAATTTATTTGGAGGGTTTCGAGCCTTTGATGCGCGCTTGGTGGCGTTGGAAACCCCAGATTCCAGCAGAGCAGAATCATGAACCCACTCTTTATTTTCCAGCTGCCTTTGGCACGTTCGGTGAGCTCTTTTGCAGGAAGCAGGGACCGTCTGCTGTTGACATCATCCTTCACCTCCATTGGGTCCCTGTCTAATTTGGTACCATGACGTTGTCGAGATACGCCGAAGAAAATATTGACTTTTAGCAGGTATATATGTCTGCTCTAGGGAATCCACCATGATGGACGGGTGTCCCCCAGTTGGAATGAGTGAAGCTGCTCGATCTGGTTGCCCTTGCGTCGCAGAATATAGCCGGTGACCCTCCTATGCTAAAGCAGGGATGCAGATCTACTCCGAGGCAGCTATCTTGTCTCTTAGATGAGTCGCCTCTATTGGGGAGACAGGCTCACGTGCCAGAGTCCTTGTTGTTTCTGCCTATGCAATTACATGTTGGCAAATCTGCAAGATATGTTTCTGGGATCGATTTCAGCTCCTCCATCATTGCCAGGATATGTAGAGAGACATCTTTGGTTGGAACGGGTATGAAGGCCCATTCCGGTATCGGGGTAGGAATATTCTTCTCCGGTCCTCTAGTGGTCAGTGGGTACTGACAATTCTCCTGTGTCGGGGCAGGTGAAAGAATCTTCCCCTGTACCGAGATATGCCGGTTTCTCTCTCCGCTTGCCGCCACATCAGGGTGGCGGACTTTACATGCTTCCACAAGGAGCTGGCCATGCATATATTGGTTTCCCACCGTATCGAGTCGGTGGCCTTTATTGGCGGGGAGACGTGCTCGCCTTTGATTTGCCGCCACATCTAGGTGGCGGGCTTTGTTGATCGCCACCATATTTGGATGGAGGGCGTCTGAAGCAACCGCCAAGAGCTAGTGATGCAGGTGCCGTGTTGCCACCATGTCGAGCTGGTGGGCTTCACGACCCTGCTCAGGGAGAGGTTCCTTCTTGTTGATTGTCGTCCTACGTGAGCAACAATCTTGATAGAGCTCGGTGGGGATGTGTGTCGGCTCGTGCGATGCCACCATGTCTGGATGGCGGGCTCACGAGGAGCGAAAAAGTGTAGGTTCCTGTTCATGTTACGTCTCCGTGGCTGAGCAGCGGAGCTCCTCCTCAGGGATGAAGGTGATGACTCGTCCCCAATTGTACGTCTACCACCCTCATCGGGCAGTCCGAGGGGCTGGAGATAGGGGAGCGTGGGCCTAAATCCTCGGGGAAACATCTTCCTCGGTGCGAGGATGTTGGGTCGCGGTGTGACCGTGATGACGCCATTCAGTGGGGGCCTTGGGAAATAACCCCCATTCGACAAGGATGAATTCCTCAACGTCGACGTCATCCGCCTCCCTATGATATGGGAGGTATTAATTGTCCCGTTTCAGGGATAGGATCCCGAAACGGTTTGAGGCAGCGACGGGGGCTGTCTGGGTCCGCCTTTGCGGTCATTGCAGGGCAGGCGACCGGAGAGCCTTGATGTATTGGAGGGCGCGCATGGCCGCCTCCACCATTGGGAAAGAACCATTCGCATGGTACTCTCGGATCAGTGCGTCTGAAACCCAGCGATGAAGATGTTGGGTGGGTGATGGGGTCCTCCGTTATTGAGGAGGCCTCGTCCTTGTGTCCTTGCAAGCGCACACTTGTGAGTTCCTTTGCAATTCCATTGGATCGAAGGGAGTTCTGAAAGTAGTGCATGTGAAACATTTTAGCAAATACAAGAAGCAAACCCGTCAAAGCAGTATCTCATAATCCCATGCGTAGTTAATGACCTTAGTTGGCCCTCCATTGGAACAAAAGGGGCACTGGGTGAGATTATGTTGAACCCATAATGATTGGTTAATGATTCACGTTGGGTTCACCATTTTTTGTCTCGTTCTTGGTCTTCCGGCCATTAAACACCCAACGGATCTAGATCCAATGTTTGATGGACCTTCTTTCCAAAGGAAAGAATTCGTCGGATGTTCTGACCAGCAACTCTTAAGAACGCACATTGGTTGATAGGATGGGATGTCGGGCTCATCAGACCCTTTTTGGGGGGGAATTATTGCCTGTTCTGAGACTCTCTTATAGATTTAATACGTTTCATATGTTTGCGAATCATTGGTTTATACCCAAACATAGTATCCACGGATTCAACCCTGGTGGGAAACTATCAACTGGATATATGGATTTACAATCATTTATTCCCTAGTTTTACCATCCCTCGTTGGATTAATGACCCTGAAGGGTTGGAACTCGATTGAGGCAGCACTCGGAGTGGCCTGGACAACCGATGTGGAGATGATCGGATTGACTGGTTGTTGGCTTGAACCTCATGGACGCTTCCTATGTACCCTGTCTAGGAGGTAGGGATCAAAGTTCAAGTAGTTATCTTAGGTGTCAGGGAACCACTGTGATGATAGACCAGGTGGTCTAATGGGTGTTGGGCTTGAACCTCATGGAGGCTTCCTACGTACCCTATCTAGGAGGCAGGGATCAAAATCCACGTAGTTTGCTTAGGCTTGGGGATTATGCTATGGGGAATCCCAGAATTATGGATTGGGGCTTAAACTCTGAGGAGGCCTAGAATGATGGATTGGGGGTTACACTCTGAGGAGTCCCATAAGAGGATTTCTTGGTCTATTCTTACTCTAAGACCGCGTGAGTCATGCTCAGTGTGCGAAACAAGAGGCATCAGGGACCAGAGGATCACATCAAGAAAGGTGTGTCCGTGAGAAGCGCAATGGGGCTTATGCATGAAGGTGGCCCATGGTGATGAATTAGGGCTTACACAATGAGGAGGCCCATAAGGTGATGAATTGGGGCTTACACTCTGAGGAGGCCCATATGGTTTGGGATTACTCCAATATGGACGCCCACATGGTCGGGGCATACTCCAAGATGGATGCCCGTAAGGTTGGGGCATACTCCAAGATGGACGCCCGCAATGACAAAGCCCAGAGGGAGAGGGAATGTGGGTTATCCTATCCCTGTCACCTCTCTTATTCCCTGGGGAGATACCCGGGGAAGTACCGAGGTGCATGGGGATGGCTACCTTTGTACAGATATGTCACCCCCTCTCTGGGGAGGATAAAAGTTCCCAACCACCAAATGGTGCGGTCCCCCATCCCAGATAGTATAGGCTGGAAGGGGGCTCTCGGGCTCGGATCCCGCATTACCGTGGGAATGTGAAACCAGGCATGCTTCGGGAATCTGCCTAAGGGTCGGGGCAACCCATTTTCCAATGTTTACCGTGGGTATGTGAACTCAAAAAAGTGCGCTGATTCGCCTAAAAGTTACACCATGCGGATCCGGTGGCTCTGGTGGAGGCCTTGGCTTAGGGCCAATGAATAGGCCAATGAGGGAGTCACGAAGGACCTGGCTGGATCGGATGGATTTTACCTGGCTCTGGAAATGAGAACACTGAAGTATTTGGGTTGCCACCGAGAGATATGGGTGGTGGAGCCCTTCACGTAGGGAAGTTCTACGCGGCTGGGGAAGCCATCCGCAAACCAGGGTGGTCCGCGGACTAATGGGCATCCCACGAAGAACGGTGGTTCGCGGATTCACGTTCAATCTGCAAATGAGGATTGTTCAAGGCTTCGGGCTCAATCCGCGAACCAGGTTGGTTCACGGATTTATGTGCAATCCGTGAACTAGGGTGGTTCATGGAGGGTTCCAGGCGGGCAGCGGTGGCCAAGGGCGGCGCCGATCGGAGGCTTGTCGGTCGGGGCTTCGTCCGCAGAGGAGAGTGCTATGTAGTACGACGGATGGGAGAAGAGGCATAAACTCCCTGTTCCAGGGGGAAGTCATTCGTAGAGGGGGTATGGTTCGCGATACTCCTTTTTATTATTTAGGTTCGTGGTTCACCAAATTATTATGCATTTTCCAATTCATTTTTAATTCATATACCTGCTGTGGTTCGCGGGTGGCAATTTCGCTGTTTGCGAAATCCAAAGCCTTCCTTCAATCGATATCCTTCCTCCGAATCTGATCTGATCCTCGATCCTCGATCCTCATTTTATTTCCCCCATGGTCTCCTTTTATAGAGAAGGGAAAGGAATTTATCTGTGGCCATACGACACCTTTTGCGGAGGCCCATTACCAAATGCACCGTTCACAGCTGACGTGGTCAATCCACGATTTATGGTGGGTATCGATCGCTCCCCTCCATCGTGAGGCGAACTCAGGGAGTCCTCTGCGGCTGTAGAGGGTTCCGACTCCATTCCGTGAATGAAAGCGGGTGTGTCTTGAGCTGGTCGACGCGGTCCACGGTTGAGGTGGTTCACGATGGTGAACCAGACTGGCGCCCATCCTACCTCGCGGCCGCGGAGGCCCTCCGCCTCCATTTCGCGAACGACAATGGTTCACGGAGAGGGGTTCCTCACGGTTCCTAGGTGCTACGCAGTACTTCCGTGGACCGGTTCGCGAAGGGGGTACCTCGTGGTGCCTGGCCACGTTGTGCTTCCGTAGACCGGTTTGCGAACTGGTCCTTTTGGGTCTCCCCTTTGATTATTTTACCCCAATTCTTTGGGGGATTTGGGTAAAATTCCCTTTGCATATTTTTCAGGACCCCATAAATCCCATCTATAAAGTAAAAGGAAACTGAATGTACATGTACTAAAAATAGGGATAACCGCTCCTGGAATGTCCAATGGGAAATCATACTTGAAGGGTAGGTGCAGATAGCCTCGAAAACACTCCACATCCATCCATCATCTCTATGTACCATCACACAGTGTGGTCCACCTCTGGGTACCTTCCAGTCCCCATACACTCATCCTCAGTCAGCGTTGTCCATTTTCTGCATCTAACACAACGAGGTGTGGGCATTTCTCGTGTAGGGATGAGTATAACGATTCTATTTGGCGACCTCGAGACCCTCAAGGTATCACAAATAAATCAAGGATAAACCATAGTGTATGAAAACAACAGATAACCCTACATAGGTATATGCCAATAAATATACATAAGTTATCAGGTAATCCATCTCAATCATAAGGTGAAAACAAAATTTACTGACTCAGGTCAAACTAGGATTTTATTTTAGGGGTATTATCAAGTAACATCCTCAGTCACACTGTCGAATGCTCGACTGCTAGATAACTCCTCCTCTATCGAGTACAGGGGTCATCCCGCATCACCAAGGCTCTTCCCACTCACCATGGAATGCTGAGGTACTCCTCCTGTCGAGTACCGTGGGTCTGCTGCGTGACCATGATGCTCCCCACTATGGGTCTGCCATGACACAATGGTGCTTCCCACTAGGCTAGTCGAATCATTCTGAGTCGAATCGGACAGTAGTAGTCAGGTCTCAGCCATCTACGACATCTAATCAATATGATCACTCATCTCTGGAAGGATCCTCTCCACGAGCTGTAGGTCGATACTATAACAGTCACGAATTCCAACCTAGATGTATCTCAACGGTCTGCCACATTATAGGAGTCTCAACTCAACAGACGATGCCTCAATCGGACTCCCGGTCTGTGAGTTATTATCCTTTTAGTCCTGGGGGCCATGTTGGATTCATGCACGATCCAACCTGACTGTATCTCAGAATTACCATGAACTCTAGTGGGGTATACTCAAAAGGTCTGTTGTGCTCAAAAAATACAAGCGCTCCTGATGGTTTCTCAAATGTTCGTCTAGTACCAATGATATGGCCAGAGAATGAAAAGTGTCAGTAGTGGGCCCGGTTCTGGTCCGACCTGGTCGGACTGACCAGGCTCGACCTCGTCTGGGATGACCTAGTTCGGGTCGACCCATCCTAACCCATTGGGTCCGGCCTGGCCCATCGGGCGTGCCGTCCTATTGGGTTCGGCCTTGCCTTCTTGGCCAATCCCATCAGGCCGTGAGTGGCTGCGGAGGGCCACTAGGGTGCGGACTGGGTGTGACGGTGTGGAATAGACAATATTTCATCAGAATGCGGATCGGCCTGGAGAGCACCGTGAAGGCGCGATTTGGGGAGGCTAGGCCTAGAGGCAAAGGTGGCGCGGCCGAGGCCAGTTCAGCCGGGAGGTCGTGGGTCAGTCGGGGGATGGTTCGGCCAGGGCACCTGGGTGGCAGTCAGGCAGGTCAGAAGGGTGGCCAGGTAGGCTGGGGGTAGGCCAGCGGGTGGTCGGGCCGGCCGGGAGGTGGGCCTATGAGCTTCTAGGCAGGTTGCGGCCCGGTTGGCAGGGCGCGGCCAGGCAGGTGGGCGGGCCAGTAGGTAGGTCGGGTAGCTGGGAGGCCGACGCGGCTCGGGCAGGCAGGGGGCTCGGCAGATGGGCGGTGCGGGCGGCGCAGCTCAGAAGCTGGTGGGCAGCGTGGTTCAGCCCGAGGTAGCGAAGCCGATTCGGTCAGAGCGTCGTGAGGGCAACTCGATACACAGAGGCCTCGGGTAGCGCGTATGTTCCCTTCATCGTCTTGTCTCAGCATCACCATGCTAAAGATCATCACAAACAAGAACGACAGAGGGGTAGGGCTATGTTGGTTTGGCCATCACCCTCCATGTTAATGGTGGTAACATTTGGCTCATCATGAAGTATGAAAGATGAACTTTGTTTTACAACCTCTACAACAAATCCTTTCCAAAGGTAATATTGCTCAAATTAACTCCCAACCTTGATCATTTGTCGTCGACGGATTCACGGGGTAGAAGATGGAGCAGATCGTCATTCCTCGTGTTCTCCACACACTTTCAATCCTGAGCTCGTGCGTCTGGTCGTTGACAATGATGAGGAAGGAATATGGTCATCGAAGATGTCCCATGTTGGTTTCCTCCAAGGAAGAAGTCGAAGACTCTCATTTCCGGCATTCTTTGTTGGAAGAATGCATTATTCATTCTTGGTTTGGAGATGGGGTTCTTCATTTGATAATTCTAATTCACCAAAGATCACCTCTCAACAATATTACACCCATATCCTCAAAGTGAATAGGTAGACCTTCCAAATAATATATTGTCTATTATTTTACATTGTTGGGAATAAAATCAAAATTGTAGTGTTTAATTAAAAGATATGGATCAATTAAATAATGGATATGATTTGGAATAATAAATTATCCATTGGATCAAATAATTAAAGAGAGGTGTGGTGGTACCATAAATTGTAGATGAGGGAAAGGGGATCCCCCACATTAATTAGGGGAGTTAAGATATTTTCCTCTCCTCCCGTTAATAGGGGTTAGCTGGTCCCCACCCTTATTATTCAAATTGGGAGTTTGAGGTGTGGTGGTCCCCATAACCACAACCACTCAAGGGAGGATATGGCCTGGTGGTCCACTCTTCCAACCTCTACAAGAAGTTTTTAGTTCAAGTGGGACCCACCTCCAAACACCTACATGGCAGCTCAAATAAAAAATTAAATTGATGATAACTTTATTTTTTTATTTTCCATGAAAACACAAAAACAAATTTTTATTATAGACCCACTATCATCATAGTGAAGGTATCCTTAAGAGAATACGGCGCTGCGAGTTCAACGGTTTTATTAGATTTAATTTTTGAGCACTAGTTCAAAAGTTATAAAAAACATGCTCTTACCTTTACTGAACGTACCCGAACGAAACTTTAGAAATTGATTACAGGCACACTGGGCCTCAGAATCATGTGGAATAAAATATCATGGAATCGAAAATTCCCATGTATTTAAGAAAACATTTTCCATGTAATTTCCAAGTCATTACATTCTCCCCAACTTAGGGCATTATGTCCCCTTAAGATACAACTCGAACTAAGGAAACAAGTGGGGGTACTGAGCATGCATCTATGCCTCCCTCTCCAATGTGCTCTCCTAGAGGTTATCATGCTGCCAGTGAACGTGCTACAGAGGTATCAAACATCCACGTAGGACCCTCTCCTATCGATCGTCATTCTCCACTCAATCCTTCATGATAGTCGCCCCATCATCGACGTCCAGCTCTCCATGGTCGATGATGTGAGAAGTGTCGTGCACATATTTCTTGAGCTGAGATATGTGGAAGAAGTTGTGCACGTGGTGCAACTGTGGTGGAAGAGCTAAGAGATAAGCCACATTTCCAACTCTGATAAGGACATGACAAGGTCCAATGTGTCTCTGAGATAACTGGACACCTCGACCAAATATCAGTAGTCCTCGTCATGGTGAGACTAGTAGAATGACTTGGCAGCCATCCTCGAATTCCAGATGTCTCCGCCTCCTATCAGCATATGACTTTTGTCTGCTCTGTGAAGTCTTCATCCACTCCTGGATGATTTTCACCTTCTCTGTGGTCGGTCGTACCATCTCTGGTCCCACTAGTTCTGACTCCTCAAGGTCATTCCATCACAAATGTGACCTGAAATGTCTTCTGTATAACACCTCAAAAGGTGCCATCCCTATGGTGGAGTGATATCTGTTGTTGTATGAAAACTCCACCAATGGAAGGTGATCCTCCTAGCTGCGACCGAAGTCTAGGACACAAGAATAAATCATTTCCCTGATCGTCTGAATGGTCCTCTCAGTCTGGACATCCATCTGAGGATGGAAGGCGGTTCTCAGACGAAGTTGCGTCTCGAAAGCCTCCTTCAACCCCTTCTATAGACGGGAAGTAAATCACATGTCACAATCGGAGAAAATAGATGAAGGTACTCCATGTATCCACACAATATTCTACACATTGAGGCATCCTAATCTCTCTACTGAACCCTGCTCTCTGATCGGTAAGAATTGGGGTGAGTTGGTGAGTCGATCAGAGATCACCCAAATCGCGTAATGTCCCCTAGATGTACGTGGAATTACTATAACTATGTCCATGGATATCCCATCCCACTTCTACTCTGGGACCACTAAAGGATGATCCAAGCCTTCTGGTAACTGTTTCTTTGCCTTCACTTGATAACAAGTGAGGCATCAAGGGGGAAACTCTGTTACTGCCTTCTTCATACATAGCCACAAGGGTTGTCGTCGAAAGTCTTGGTACATCATCGCCACTCCTGGATGTACCGCTAAAGGGGATGTGTGGAACTCTCTCAACACTTCATCCTGATGTGACACTTGTACCATAGTACGTCATCTCAAGAGGATGGCGTGATCCCCACCGTCAGAAAATCCATCATTTGACTACGCTGTGGATATCTGAGCACGTCGTGTCTCACAGTCAGCATCCCCTTTTTGTGCCTCCCTGACTCACTGAAGAAGTGGGGGAGTGACTGTAAGGGATCGAAGGAAGGCTTCTCCATATCTATCCACAAAGGATATCTGCAAAGCGGTGAACTTCTCTATCGCCTTAACAGGAAGATGTATACCATATCTCCTGCTAAGTGCATCTGCTACAACGTTCCCCATTACATGAGTATAGAATATCTCGAGGTCATAGTCCATGAGGATCTCAAGCCATTGTCGTTGTCTCAGGTTCAGGTCCATCTTAGATAAGATATAAACGTGACTCTTTTGATCATATTACATAATAAAACATTCTCCCATTAGATAGTGTAGGCCACATATTCAAGGTGAATACCATTTCTACTAACTCCAGGTCCTGGGTAGCGTAGTTCTTCCCATGTTGTCTCAGCTGCTGAGAACCATACACGATCACTGCTAGCTCATATATCAGGACAAAATGGAGACTGTTCCCTGATGCATCGAAGCAGACTATGCACCCTACACCTTCCTCTGGAAGCCTCAAGATGGGGGCACTAGTCAGCCTCTGCCTCAACTCCATAAAACTCTACTGGAATCTCTCCAACCACACAAATGGTTTCCCTTTTTTTCATGTAATATATTGGTGGTGAAACTCTAGAGAAGTCTAGAACAAACATCCGTTAGTAACCAGAAAAACCCAGGAAACTTCATACCACTGTCACACTCTTTGGTGTCTCCCATGAAAGTACTGCCTCAATCATAGCTAGATCCACTGCAAATCTAGACAATGATATTATGTGTCCCAAGAAGTGATCCTCCCGGATCCAAAACTAGAACATCGAGAGATTTCCATAATTTTTTTGCTCTCAGAGTGTGACCAGTACAACCTACAAATGGTATGCATGATCCTCCTCAGTAGTCGAGTAGATTCGAATGTCATCGATGAAGACTACAACAAAGTGATCAAGGAAAGTCTGAAAAATCAGTTTCATGAGTCCCATGAACACTGTTGGAGCATTGGTTACGCCAAAATCCCTAACCAAGGACTCATAGTGGTCATACCGACATCGGAAATCCGTCTTCTTCACATCCTCATCTCCAACTCTGAGCTGGTGATTGCCTGATCTGAGGTATATCATCGAGAACCACCGCGCTCCTTTCAACTGATCAAAAAGGACATCAATCCTTGGGAGTGGGTACTTGTTCTTCACGGTCACCTGGTTTAGGGGACAGTAGTCGACAAAAAGCATCAATATCGCATCTGACTTCTAGGAAAATAGAATCGGGGCTGCCCAGGAAGAAACATTGGGCCAGATTAATCCCTTATACTTCATGTCCTCTATATTTACCCACAGCTAGCGAAGCTCCACGGGAGCCTTCCGATACGTTGATGAAGATATTAGTGTCATCTCGGGGTACAAGTCAATGTAGAAGTCGACCTCTATGGGAGGAGGTAGTCCTGGAACATTGTCACGGAAAACAACCGCATAATAGTCCACCACTACATGATATCTCAGTCTCCCCACATCAACTACTTCGAGGATAAGGCAGGCCAACTGATGAGTGATCAGTTGCACCCTTCTTACGAGTATATCTGTCATGTGCTACAATGGATCCCTTCTCACTGTTGACGGTAAACCTGGTCCCATTTGTGCGGACACACTAAACATTGCGGCTAATACATTTGATCTGATCATGGAATGTAAATAACCAATCCATACCCAAGATGATGTCATAAGGCCTGGACGTCGCTACTGGAGATTCCAGCCGAAGTGATCGCCTCCAAGAGTATGCTCACACTACCATGACCAGTGTGTAATCATCGAGTCGGCTCCCGTAGGAGTATCTAGCCATAAGGATTGAGCCAACAGATATGTCGGAATCTCCGAGATCCGAATGAGCAAAGTGGAAATGATAGAGTGAATGGTACCTATGTTTATAAGAAATTAAGCTAAGGTGAAGTAGATAGAGACCATACCTAGAATCATCTATATAATTCCATGATCTTAAGCCTCAGCTTCTTGGAGCTATGATCTCGCCTGTCCACATGCTCCCTACAGTCGGGGTGGACCTCCTGGTGGTGGTGGTGATAACACCTCAAAATGTCATCCACCGCCAGCTACATGACCAGCTTCTCTGCCACGTCCGCCTACTCCCTATGGAGCACCTCGATTGAATCTATGTCACTACCTGGGTAGTCCTTCTATCGTCTGCTGATCATCTGAATGGTTGGTCAAATAGTCATAAGCCATGTGACCCTGCCTGCCGCATGTGAAACACTACCAGCTCCTAGCATGTATGTGTCTGCCCCTGGTGCCATTCATAACCGATCATGAGTCGTGTGGTCGTCCACCTGTGGTTCTGGTCATCTTGGACCTATGCGACATATGTCTACTACCAGCTACAGAAAACCCCACTGTATGTCGACTAGTGATTGGTCTCACTACTGGAGACTACTCATCCAGAAAACACTCCACTAAGAGGGCTTACTCTAACAGTCCTTCCTATGTCGGGATGTTGGGGGAGATCATCAAAGCCTTAATCTCTCGCCTGATCCCCTGCTCGAATGGCCAGGCACTGAAAAATGGGCCCCATACCATATCTCTGGAGTAACACGAGAGGTTTGTGAACCTTGCTGAGTATTGTGTCACTTTCATGTTTCCCTGCTACAGGTAAAGTAGCTCCTGTATCCACACTGCACATAGGGTGAATGGGACCAACTCTGCTCGAAACAAGATCTCAAAAATCTACCCAGAGTACTATCTCCTCGTCATGCACCTGTAGCATCAAGCTCCACCATCTGCCTACTGTTGGTTGAAGGAGACTCGCGACAAGGATAAACATAAGGCCGGCTGGTTTCCCTACCAGTCTAAATACTCTCACCACATCCTCTAGCCAATCGTCTGTTACCTGCATGGCCA
Source organism: Viscum album (assembly GCA_963277665.1). NCBI lineage: Eukaryota > Viridiplantae > Streptophyta > Magnoliopsida > Santalales > Viscaceae > Viscum > Viscum album. The sequence continues at coordinate 731,160,021 of OY728139.1, read as the reverse complement.
TCTCTCCCCTGAACCTGGCTGGCCACTGGCGCTGGAACTCATGCAACACGCTCAAGTGGCGTGCATCGTCTGCTGCTTGGGCCGGTGGAATCGGTGGCCCAACGGGTAGCGGTACCATTTTTGCCTCCGCCAGAAGAGGGCCATGCACCGAGGCCTCATTGCTTCATGGTCTATCTACAAGTACAACTCTCAGGGCTCTAGTTGGTCATCCGCGGGGAGGCATCATGAAATAACCAGATGTGACACGGTCAAAGATTATAACTTGTGAGCTGACCATGTTGAGATAACATTTTTTTTTGAAAAAACACACACAATCAGTGTTTTCGTGCAATGAGTCGGAAATCAGAAGTCAGGGTCGAGGTGTAAGGATACATCGGCCACCACACCAACACTGGACTTCTTGAAATGAAAAAAACACTCATTTCCCTTAACTCTATTGCTCATGGAAAAGATCAGAGTTCTATGTTCTGCGGTAGAATTGACTCCTGTGATACCAAATTGACACAACCCATCCCTCGGGGCCTGCGCCCTTACTACCCCAAACTCGCCTTCCATATGCTAGGGGATGGCGACTACCACCAAAGGAATAAATCCCTAAAGTGGGAAGGCATTGCCTTTATATCATGAAAACTCACACAACATGGTACGAGCTGGAAGCAAAACACTACATAAAAATATATACCAAAGAGTGTTGAAAAGTAAAATGGTGGCCGGAAATACATGCCCAATAGTATAGTACAAGGAAAATGAATGTACAAGTACTAGAAAAAGGGAAAACAGATCCTGGATCATCCACCAGGATATCCTACCTGAAGGGTAGGTACAGATAGCCTCCAAATCAGTCCACATCAGTCCGTCTTCTCCATGTACCATGACACCGTGTGTCCACCTCCGGGTACCGTCCTGTCCTGGTACACTCAGCCTTGGTCAGCACTGTTTGTCATCTGCATACAACACAACAAGGTGCGGGCATAGCCCGTGTAGAGGAGAGTGTAACAATACTCCGTAGGGACCCCAAGACCCTCAAGATCTCACAAATCCGAAATGGATAAACCAAAAAGTATGAAATCAAAATATATCCCTACTTTTGTATGTGAACATATATATAACTAAGTTATAAAGTAATCCATCTCAATCATGAGGTAAATACAAAAGTTACTAAATCAACTCAAACCAGGATTTTATTCTAGTAGTAGTATAATGTAACATTCCCAGTCACACTATCGAAACCTAGGATGTAGGAGAACTCCTCCTCTATCAAGTATAGTGGGCCTGCCGCATCACCCAGGAGCTTCCCACTAAACATGGTCTGCTAAGGTACTCCTCCTGTCGAGTACCGTGGGTCTGCTATGTCACCAAGGCACTCCCCACCATGGGTCTGTCGTGTCACCAAGGTGCTCCCCCTCGCATCCTGCTGAGGTACTTCTCTTGTCGAGTACTATGGGTCTACCACGACACTAAGGCGCTCCCCTCTGTGGGTCTTCTGTGACACCAATTTGCATCCCACTGGGATAGTCCAATCACAATGTATCCAATCGGTCAACATTCATCGAGTCTCCACCAGCTACTAGGTCTCCGATGTATGCTCGATCGTCTCTGGGAGGATCTGCTCCATGGGCTAAAGGTCGATAATCCAACTTCCACGAAGTCCCACATAGAAGTATCTCAATGGTACACCAAGTCATAGGGGCCTCTACGCAATAGACAACATGCCAATCGGACGCTCGACCTGTTAGTTATTCGCCTTTTAGTCCACGGTGCCCGGTTGGATTCGTACGCGATCCAAAATTACAGTATCTCAACTTTACCCCGAACTCTAGTAGAGTATATTCAAAGGGTCCATAGCACTCGATGAATAATTGTTCCACTGACAGTTCGTCAAAAATTCGTCCTGTAACAAAGTTATGGCCAAAGAATGTAAAGGGTCAGTAGTTGGCCCAGGTCCGGTCCGACCCGGTCTGACTGACCCGACCCGACTTATTCTGGCCCGAACCGGTTCAGGTCAACCCGTTTGGACCCATTGGGTCTGGCCCAGCCCATTGGGTGGGCCGGCCTATTGGGTTTGGCCTTACCTGCTGGTCCCATCCCAGGAGGTCGAGAGGGGATGCGGAGGGCCGCAATGGTGCGGATCGACCGCAAGGGCGCAGACCGCCCGCGGTTCCAAGCGAGGTTGGCTCGGACTAGTGAGCAACGCGCAAGCACAGTTCAGGGCAGCTAGGCCCGGAGGTCGAGGTACCGCGACTGAGGATAGTCCGACTTGGAGGTCGCGGGTCGGCCGGGGGCCGGTGCGGCCAGGGCGCTCGGGTGGCAGCCGGGCAGGCAGTGAGGTGTCCGGGTAGGCCGGTATGCTGGTCGGGCCAGCCGGCAAGGTGAAGCTAGGCCAGTAGACTGTCAGGAGGTGGGTGGGTAGGGCACAACCATGCGGGAAGGCGGCCGGGCAGTGTGCAACCAAGCGGGAAGGTGGGCCAGCGGGCAGGCCGGGCAGCTGGGAGGTCAGCGTCGTATGGTCCGGCTGGAGGTGCGGCTGACGGGTGGCGCGGCTGATGTGCCACAGATGCTGGCGGGTGGTGCGGTTTGGCCCGAGGTGGAAAGGCATGTTTGGCTGGAGTGTCATGAGGTCGGCACGTTTCATGGAGGCTACGGGTACCGCGGTCATTTTCGTCATCTTCTCATCGCCTCATCACCATGCCGAAGATAATCACAAACAAGAATGACAGAGGGGTCAGCCCAAGTTGGTTTGTCCCACACCGTCCGCATTAAGGGTGGTATCATTTGGCTCATCAAGAAGTAATAAAAATGAACATCAATTTTTTCACAACCTCCACAATGATTCATTTACAACCAATGAAGAAAATAAAGAGTGTAATATTCCTCAAATTAACCCCCTACTTTGATTGTTGGTCGTCAACGGTGTTGGGGGATGAAGAAATAGGATATTTTCTTTCATCATTTCCGACGTACATTTTCAATTCTGAGCTCATCCATCAGAGAATTGATGATGATGGGGAGGGAATGTGGTCATCAAAGATGTCCCACGTCGGTTTCCTCTAAATAAGAGGTCGAAGAAGCTTCTTACTGGCATTCTTTGTTGGAAGAACGCGTTCTTCATTCTTTGTTGGGTGATGGGGTTCTTCGTTGGACAATTCTAATTCACCCAAGCTCCACTCTCCCAAATATTCCACCCAAATGATAAAATTGAATACATATCCCCTCCAAATAATAGATTGTCTATTTTTTTATATTGTTGGTCATAAAATTCTAATTCTAGCTTTTAATTAAAAGAAATGGCTTAATTAATTAATGTGTATGATTTGGCATAATAAATTATTTTTTAAATCAAATAATTAAAGGGTAAGTGGTGGTACCATAAATAGTAGAGGAGGTCAAGGGGCTCCCCCACATTAATGAGGGTAGTTGAGAGATTTTCCTCTTCTCCCATCAATAGTGGTATGGTGGTCCCCACCCCTATTATTCAAATTGGGGGGTTGAGGTGTGGTGGTCCCCACCACCATAACCTCTCATGAGAGCTTATGGCCTGGTGGTCCCCACTTCAATCCACCACATAAAGGTTATAGATCAAGTGGGACTCACCTCCAAACACCCACATGGCGGCTCAAATGAAAAAATAAAGTGACGCACACATTATTTTATTATTTTCAATGAAAATCCCAAAACAAACTTATATTCTCGACCCACTACCATCGAAGTGAAGTTCTCCTTAAGCGAATACCGGAACTTCAAGTTCAAAGGTATCCTCAGATTTCAATTCTGAGCACCTGTTCAAATGTTATTAAAAACCAGCTCGTACGATAGCTGAACATAACCAAACAAAACATCAAAAATTGATTCTGGGTACACCGGGCCACGGAATCATGCACCATAAATTTTCGCAGAATCATAAAACTCTCTTGAAATTAAGAAAAATATTTTCATGGAATTTTAAGGGCTTTACAGATTAAATATCATTTTATTTTATTCCTATGTAATACATTATTAAAAATATCCATGGTAGTTTAATTTATTTTGAAAAACCATGAAAACATGTATGAATCATTCATAACAAAGAAAATATGTGATTGATTGGAAATAGATCATACAAAAATATTAAAAAATAATTTCATTCAAAAAATGACAATGAAATTCAGCAATGTTCCCATAAATAATATTAAAAATAATATTTTACTCATTTGAAAATAATTAAAAGATAAAATAAATTATTTTTAATCACTTATTTAATTCAATAGATTAAAAATCTATTCTGAAAGTTGAACTGATGCAAAAATAATTGAATTAAAAACATCAAAATATTTAAAATATGGTCTAAATGTAAAATCCATTACCTTCAGTCCCAACTAGTATAATATATATTGTACACACTAGATGAAAAATATTATACCAATTATTTAATTGATTGAGAATCATATCCATTTTCTATAACTTTTTATTATTTATTTTATACAATTTTTTAACATCCTTCAACTATTTACTCCATGATAATTGCACATTCTGTGTTGGTTTTGTCAATTCTTAAATAACTACACCGATAAATTAACTACGGTCAAATTATTTTTAAAATATATTCTTAACCACTATATTTGTAGGTATATAATTAAATTTAAAATATATTTTAACAAATTTGTAATATCAGATAGGTTTTCCAAAATTGAATTAAATAAATAGTACTATCTTTCATTACTTGTTATAGGTGGTTATATTTTATGATAAACATCTATTGTTAATATTAATAATATAGTGTAAAAAATTAATTCTCAAAATACATGATAAGTTTCTTAATATAATATTTTATCATTAAATTCTATTATATATTAATAAATATATAACTATGATTGAAAATTAAATATGAAGTTTCTGGAGTCAGTAGTTATTACATAATGTGTGAGGCATTTTCATTTTCCACATGACGGGAAGAAGTAAATTAATAGATTTTTTATCAACAAAATAATATTTTTTTATAGTAATTAAACATATTTCATTATATAAGTATAGTTATTATACATTTCGAAGAAGTGAATGAACAAATTAATTTTAAAATACTATGTTAAAACAATTAATTATTCCTTGGATATCCACTATAATGACAGTGATTTAGCATTCATTGATTTGGCTTTTAAAGAAAAATCTCCATGTAACACCAGGTACTGATGGTCGTAGTGATGTTATTAGAGTTCATTATTGTGTAGAGGTTTATGTGTATGGTTAATTTGGTGGAGAAGGGGTTCTTTTACACATGAGAGGGATGAATTTTTTTTAATATTAATTTATTAATATATAGAGGAAAATCCATTATTGTTAAATAATATATAAAATATCAATAAAATGTTGAGAAATTTGAAGGGAAAGAAGGGAAATATTCTATAATATTTTATGTTTTTTTGATATTCTATGTCTGTAACAATTTATATAATAATTTTCCCAATTTAACATTAAAAATAATTAATCACTTTAACCACGCCAAGTAATTTTTATAACTAATAATGAAATGGGAATTTCTAACTTATTTGAACTTATAATTTCCATATCTTAAAATATTTTTATATTTTTAAATTTTTTGTTTTGATATAAATTAATTTTATTAATAGTACTCTTAGTACAAAATAAATAATTTCTAGAAACAAAACTTCATGAGATTGAAAATAAACCTAAGCCATTATCCGCTAATGTTTGTTTCATGTCAAATTCATTAAATTGAATATTCTAAATTTTTTTTTATTACAATAAAATGTAGATAATGATCCAAAAGTCAAGACTTGTTTTGATAAATTAAAATTAAATATTCTAGAATCATTACCATACTCCCTAAATTAATTTATTATATAATTTTTTATTCATATATTTACATTTAATACTTTTATCATGATGATTTCATAATAGTAAATGTATTTCTAAAAACTACACTTTTAATCGATGATTGAAAAATTAATCTTTCTATCATAATCCCAAATAATATCAGTAAGAAAATTTTGTTACGATGTATCAAAAAAATTACCATTTTTTAATAATAAAATTCATTTATTTTAAAAATACCTTATGAACTTAAGAAAATATTTCAATAGAATTTTTTTTAAATTAAACAATTTTTTTTTCAAATAAAGAACACCTCATTGGTTTATTTCATGTAAATTTAATTTATTAATATGTATGTTTTAATATAACATGTTAATTTATATATATAAAAATTTATTATATAAATAATTAATTTAATAGTTCAAAATATATATTTATTTTATGAAAACATACATAATATAGAAATTGAAAAATCCTTCAGAAATGATTTAAGCATATTAATATAAAATGTATTATGAATATAATTTTTCTATATAATGACCTTAGTTAGAAGATATAAAAATATACATATGTTCAAGGTATCATATATATATATATTCCAAAAGCTAGGAAATAAGAAATTAGTTGTCATTCAATGATGTCTTCACATCACTCCACCCAATCCATTTTTGGTTCCCACACTCCATACTATCACCCGGTCAAGATATTCATCGCTTGTGATTATGGGTCCCAACCATTTTCCTTATATCCCTCAAAGACACTCCACTCCAGCAACATGTCCTCCTTAGTCTATTCCTCTAGAGTGTAATTCCTCCCAGACATATCCTTTATTCCGAGTATCAGTATCATCCTCATCACATCCCGAAACCCAGTTTCCATTCTAGCTCCTCAGTGTCCAACCCATCCTAATCATGCACCTCACCTTGTGTTCCTCCAACTTGTTCTAATCTACCTCATAGTTCACTTCTTCTGTATTATCTTCGTTGGGCTGCTACACCTTTGGTTAGTTCAACTTTAATAAAAATCTTGTTCCTTCGACAGTGGGAGAATTCCACTAATTTTTTTCTTCACATTCCCTCAAAGTGTTACTTTATTCGGTCTATCAGTTTTTAACCAAATATTAGTTTTCAGGATCATTTAGTCTTTATTCCGGTACACTATATCATTATACATTACAGGTTTTCCTAACATAAAATATTGACTATTTAATGTAAATGTAACTATTTCATTACTTCGTCGTTCCATATTATCATTACCTATTGCATTATATGTAACCCATATCGAAATTTTTGTCTAATGCCTATATGAAAACGGTTATATTACTTCATTATATGAATGTAGACTTCAATTGGGCAGCCTCAAAATGTAAACTTAATTGAAATATTTATTTTTTTATATCTCATAAGAGGAACATGAATTCTATTCCCTAAATTTATTTCCATTATTTGTTTATTTTTTCTCTTCAAATTGTTACCAAAGGTTAATATTATTATTTTTATGTGGTATAAGAAAGTGAAATTAATGACTATTCCTTTATTAGAGTCAATATTAATTATGAATTCAGCAATGTTTACATGAGGTATGTTATGAAACTCTTACTTTTTAGTAAACCGTAAAAGTTTAGATTTTTTTATTTTTTATAAGAATGTATAATGTCTTATCTTATTTGTTACCTGTATTTATTTATTTTTTCATTAATTAAAAAATAAATTTTTTCCACTTCTGCGGCTTACTCTATTACGTGACATTCACTCCATCAACGATCGTGAATTTTTTCCAATTTTTTTTTTTTGGATATAAAATACATCTCCATGGGACACATTCCAATTTAACAAGTTATTTTTATTTTTATATAGATTCAACATAAAAGTCTTCTGGACTTTCTATGTACATATAAATGTTTATCATTTATGAAAATCTATAATCATATTCAATTCTTGTGAAATAGGCACCCATATTTCTATGATTTACATATTACTGAAACAATACACATAATGATGTATCCAATATCATTTTTTAACAATTGAGCTTGAATAAGATTATTATTTCATGTGATTCAATTTTTTATCCACCTTTTTGTTATTGATTTTCCAGTTTTTGTATATGTAGTCACAACGAAATATAATTTATTCTCTATTTATTTATATACAGGTCCATAGACATCATTCAAATATTTTTATATTCTTATATATTCAACATCAATGGACCAAACATAATATTCTTTAGTAATGACCACTCCATCAAATTCAAATTTCCATCCAAATTTGATAATGTTTTCATGATGTATGACACAAATCCCTTCATTTTTTATAAATATAAATATAAAAAATTTATTTTTATGTGTTATGCATGCACCCTGTAATATAGTGTTTCCCAAATATACTAATATCTTTTTTTATTAATTCCAATTTCTGTTTTTGTTACTTATGCAGCCTACTGTTGTATAATAAATGAAGTCCCACAACTGTCGTGATATTTTCCCAAAAGATATTTATTTTTTCGTATATAATAATTCTCCACTTCACACTTTTCAATGTAACCAATTAATTTCAATTTTTTATTTATATTCATCATTTAAGTCTTCTGGTCATTATAATTTCATATAGATGTCTCAATGTTATGAACATATATCCACTTATTCACCACTTTCAAACTAACCACCCATGATTTGGATATTGAAATTATTTAAAAAATATTGATAAGGTTGTAACATAGATCACTATTTAGAAATTGATCAAATATAAGATGATTATTTCTTATGATTTCATTAATTATAAACCTTCATCCATTAATAATCCATTGGTTTGAACATATAGTCCCATATTAATATGAATTATTTTCCATTTATTTAAATAAAATCACATAATCATCATCCTAATATTTTAATTTTTTTCCAATTTCATAGGACCAAACATTAAATTTCATCACAAACGACCATTCATTCATCTGATTATATTCTCCATCTGAATTTGATAATGTTTACATAAAGTATGACGTGTCCCCTTCCCTTTTAATCAATATTACAAACTTATCTTCAAATTTTTTATTAACCATGAACCATGTCTTATATTGTTACTAACATATGTTGACATCTTTTTTTATTAATTCAAATTTAATTTTTTTTCAATAAAGTTTCTTACTTATGTATGGGACATGAAATTCCTCAAACTTCACGATTTTTTCCAACAATTCATTATTTTTTCATGTAATACGTCTCCACTATGTACACTCCAATTTAACCAGTTTTTTTTCATTTTTTAATGTACATAAAACACATAATTATACTTTAATTTCTATGTTAATATAGATTTTTTAATTTTTGTAACATCTAAGCATGATGGAAAACTAGCCACCAATTTGAATTGGTCTTAATGATTATTGAAATAATAAACATAATATTGTACCCTCTATTAATATTTATCAACTGAGCATGATTAAGATTATTTTTTCTCATTATTACATTATACATCCACCTTTGCTAAAATAATCATCCATTATTTTGTATATATAGTCATTGCTTAATAAAAATTAGTCTATATTAGATGAAATACAATCCAATAAAAATCATTATAAGTTTTCGAAATTCTTATTTTCTCAATTTCGAAGGACCATTCTTGTAATTTCATCATTAACGTCAATTCCTTCATTAGATTCAATTATTATTCTGAATTTGAAAATGTTTACATGAGGTATATCTTGACCCCCTTTTTTAATCAATCATCAGAACATAATTTTATATTTTTTAATTACAACACATTGTGTCTTATATTTTTTCTTACATCATCTGATATATTTTTATATTATTTAATTTTAAATTTTTTACAACATATGGTGCCTACTCATGTATGTGACATGAACTCCCTCCACTCTCGTGATTTTATTTTCAATTGTTTTTTATTTTTTCATATATAGTACATCTCCACTGCAGACATTCCAATTTCACTAGTTATTTTAAATTTTTATGTACATTGAAGAAAATATTCTATGCCCTCTTTATGTTGAGATAGACGATTGACATTTTGTAAAATGTATACATCAATTTTATTAATTTAAAATAGATACCCATATTAATTTGATTTAAAGATTACTATAACAATTAACATAATGTTGTATCTTATATAACTATTTATAAATTTATCATGTATAAGATGAATCATTCATATGATTTCATTTTGAATCCCCATATATTCCATAGATTTTCCATATGTTTGTATATATAGTCAATTATTAATAAAAATTATTCTCTGTTGATTTAAATAAAAGAACATAAACATCATTATTCCTGGTGGAATAATGTTGGGGGAATTGTTGTTATCTTATTTATGTTTTCAGGTTATAGGAATATAGTTATGTACTATATTGTAGTAATTATGGGTTATATATATATATATATATTAATGGAAAATTCAATTTTCATTGTTTTCCATGGATGTCCTTATGTTTTTGGATTTTTCCTCCAGTTAATTCTTAATGGGGAGGTTGATAACCCATTAGCTAGTCATTCAACATTAGTATAGATATATATTATTGTTTTGAGATGGATGACACCAAAAAATTTAGACCAGATCCTTCTTGAAGTTAAGTATCTATTTTAGGAATCTATCGAGTCCAAAAAGGTGAAGGGAAATCGATACTCGTGATGTATCATTGTTATTTTTTTATATTTTGTATGAGTAGTTCAGGTGTGTGTTATTTTGTTTACAAGTTGTGGATCTACATAGAGGGACAAATAAAAAGTGAAATTTTTATAAGTGATATCACAACATGCTAAAATTTAAGAGGTATTTAATTTTCCTAGGTACTATATTTATCATAGTTTATGTATATTCATTTTTATAATTAAAAAAACATTTAAATCTTGATGTAATTTAATTTTTGGTACATGCTTGTTTTCAATTGATTTGCAATTCAAATTGAGAATCCTTGAAGCACAAACTTATTAAGAGATAATGTATCACTCAAAAAAAGCCTATACATATTAGTATATTAGGGATCATATATATGATTTTATTATGTTATTACAAAAGTCTCAATATTATAATGTGTAATCTAGGTTTCAAAATACCTCACACTTATTGAATCAACACATTCAATATTAGAGTGATAATAAGATCATGTAATGTTATTCTATCTTTGAAGTCGAGGGTTTAACACTTACTGGATCTTTTTCGAAATTTAGTTTCATTCCGAGATATTTTACTTGTCTTGCAGTGTGGCGTAGTGCAAAAGATAGAATTTTTACCCAGTTAAATTTCATCGTGCATCTGACACCCAGTGTATGGTACTTGATTTGGGTGGGGGGATACAATATTATGTTTGTTGAATTCTAATAAGTGGAATGTAGTTTCTCTTAAAAAAATTATTTTTTACGGTCTAATAGTATCCATGATATTTATACTTTTTAAATTTCAATTGTATTATTAGAATTATTGTGGAATATATATAATTATTTAATGGGTCAAAAAGTTTATATAGTAAATTGAGGAGTTTTTTATTATACATTCCAAATTTTCTTAATATCCTCATCGAACATGCTATAATTTTTATATGAAAACATGCATTTTTTAATTTTTTTTCTCTTATGATTTATGTACGTTAATTATTGTAATTGATTTTGTATTTGTTAATATTTAATTTTGACAATGATATGATTTTTGGGAGGGGTTTAATTATAGGTATGAGGATGGAAGCACTATTTTAAGGAATGTCTGTTTAGCTTCATATTTCATCTGGATTGAGAAGCCTCTTGAGATCCTCTGTTCGGATTCTTTTATATCATTAAAGGATCCAGATTGTTTTCCAATAAAGGATCTTAATTTAACAATAGATGAATTGAGTTGTTTATGTTTTATCTTTATGTTTTGTAGTAATATTATCAATTATCTATATTTCTAATATATTTTGGATATGTTAAGCTATTCAAAAATGATTTGCGTGTACTTGGAACAAATGACTTTAAAAAAATTTATAGTAAGGAACTTTACACTTACAATCCAGATTTCAAAAACATTAGATTTTTGATTAGTTATTGATAAATGTATTTCTGTTAAAAACCACATACTTATGTGGATAAAATCGTTATGTTATCAGGCACTCTATTATTTTCTCTTTATTTTTATATATTTAATTTATGTAACCATTCAAAATATCATAAATTTAAAAACTCACTTTTATAATAAATAGTATTATCATTCAGAACATTGATATTATGATTTCAATATTCATTTTCATTAATTCATTTTGTTAAACATTATTGTGTATCTATAAAATCAAGGTGTTAGCATTTTAGGTAGAAGTATTAGTATAAAGTTACATTATTATTGGATTATTCTAAAAATTCAACTTCAATAAAATGAATAATAAAATTCTATAAATTGAAATATCACTCATTATTATAGTATTATAGTTCTAAAATAACATATACTATGCATATATTGTATAATAACAAATATTGTACTGAACATTTAAAATAACTTATATTTTACATATACTACACATAACATGAACCTTAATTTTTTTAAAAAAATTATATGATCATTTATAATAATGAAAAACAGTTATCAGAAATCCCTTAATATTTACTTCTAATTATTTCACAAGATTAATGTTAAGTCTTCCTTTCTACCATTTACAACAAAGTATCCACCAATGTATTTTTCAGGATATTAAAAACTGAAGGTAGTGTGAGTAACTCAAATGACCTAACCGAAATGAAAAAATTTATCCAAATTAATCAATCATGTCTAGAATATATAATTATTGCAATATATCAATTTTTATGTATATATATTTTTGACTATGTTATAAGATATTCACATTAAATATTAATTAAATATGTACAATGTTATTATCCATTATTCTATCAACTATCTGAATTTTCTGCATATTTGGAGTCCAATTTTATTACTATATTCTATACTAGTAATTTATGATTCCAATATATTCAATTTAGTCAATATTAATGCACGATATCATTTTTACATGTAATGTGATAGGATATACTATATGTAGAGTTTATAAATTAAAAATATCATGGAACAAACAAGCTATGGGGGAATTTTTGAGTAATGGATAATTTTCATTTTTTCATAGATATTAATTTCATATGATTGTACTATATATAACATATTATACATTTATTTTAAAACTAAATCTTTCTCTCTTTCAAAACTAAATCATGTAATCATTCAAAACTAAATCATGTACTCTTTCTATAATATTAATGTACTCTTTCTTTGGATGATTTTAATTTTAATAGTGGAAGTTTTTTAGATCATTGGAAAATGTTATATATTTTTTAGTAGATCTTTTTTTAATTGAGTAGTCGATTGTTTTTTAGCATTAGTTGATATCACCGTGAGAATTCCTGAGAGATTACTAGTTTACATAAAATAATATCTATTATTATTAATAAACTAGAAAATTGATATCCTATTTAAAAAATATAGGATGTCCTAAGAATTAACTAATCTTATGTTATTTTTATAATATAGTTATAAAAATGTAAACATAATATATATTTTGAAATATATTTTTTTAAGAATAAATTTTTATTTGCTATTAAATAATTATTATAGAATCTATTCTTAAAAGGATCACTATTTAGAATCATGTTGAAATAAATCATTTTATTTTTTGGTGGAATTTTTTAGAAAATGAAAATTATTATAATACCAAATTTAAAATAAAATAAATTAAATCCAAAATTCAAAAAAAAATTAACATTGTATGTAAATAAATATTTAGGAAAGTAATGGATATTTTGAGAAAAAAAATATCTACAAAAAAATATAAATAATGTAATTTTATCTAATATAGAATTTATTTAGAAAAAGTATCTGAATATAAGTAGTTGGAATAACATAATAAAATTATAAATAAATTCGATCATCATGTTTAATTAATATTATGTTATCTTCAAACCAAAATTATGTTCATTAATATTTAATGACATTAATGGGGGATTATTAATGAATACTCACATAGTTTCTTAAAGTAACATGAATTAATTTAAATGAAATTTAATCTCTCAAGAATATAAAAAGGCACCCAAATGATAAATATTAACTTGGATGAAAACATTGAAATTATAATAACTAATCGTGAGTTAATTTATATGAAATCAGATATAATTTTATAATTATGATGTATTAGAGCACCCATGACCATATATTATTTAATACAATGTTAGTGAAGTGATACATCTCAATAAATGTTTCTTGGATAATGTAAAAGAAAATAAATAGAAGGAAATATTTTTATATGTATAAAAAACATCATCATTATTTTCAAAATAAATTAGGAACAAAATTGAGGATATCCAACAAAAATAAATATATAAAGAAACAGATATAAGATATGTTTTAACCGTTATTATGACAAATTAGTATTTTTTGTAGAATATGAATAACATCTATTTGATAAAAACAATAGAATATTGTGATAGTAGTCAATATTATAAAAAATAATAGTTGAATAATAATCTTGAACAACTAACAAAAAATGTTGTTCTTATTTAGTATATAAATAAAATACACCAGATCATAATAATTGTGTAGAACAATTTTCAAAATACAGAGATGATATTTAATAATAATAATGTTTTTCTCCAAATTATTGAGATTAATTTATCATTGGAGAGAATAATTTGAATTCATTGTTACACCAATGGGTAATAATGAGGTAATATTAGAAGATATAAAGGTTTTGATAGAGACATAAAATGAAATTGTTGGCTGAAACCCCATATATCTATGTATTCCCCCCATGATATTGTTTTTAATTACAAAAGGGAAAATGGGAAACAATAATGGTTGTTATAAAGAAAACAATTAATGAGACTACATAATCATGACCATTTATAGATATGTCTATAGATTTATTAAAGGTCATATTTTTCATTTTCTCTATTAATTTTCAATTAGGTTTTAGCATGAGATGTTTTTGGAGGAAATTAGATAAAAATAGATGAAAAATAGGCAGTGTATTTTGGGTTCAATGTTTTCCCTAACCATACTCCATGGCCTAAAAAACCATAAAATCCTTGGTAGAGGGTAATTTCATTGTTGGATCATTTTTTTCAAAATATGATCCCTCCTAAAAATAACTATGCATGCCTACAGATGTAGATAGTGGTTAAGGTGCACTATTAGGAAAACAATTGTGCTCTGACTAGAAAAATCTCAAAACATGATTTTAATCTCCATATATCATTAAAAACCCTAAACCCCCATCCAATAACAAAGAATACCCTAGTCCAATCCATAATAAATTTCAATAAATTATAAATCCTCCTATAGGGATTCTATGGCCCTTCAACATTTATTCTCGTCAACTCGATGTGGGGATGATAGATATACACTTCGTCAGGTATGTTGTTTTTTCCCGATTTATATCTAATTTTTCTCTACTTTTTTGGTTTATTACTGTTATTTTATGGGTTATATATATATATATATATATATATATTTTTATATATTAAAATTTTACATAGATCATAGATTATATATATAGATATTGATTTAGTAAATCGTGATTTGTTCTAGCTTGATTTAGGTTATAGATTCAGATCTCATTCTACATTGTTACTCCCCAGAATTGGTGAATTTTATTATGCGATTGTCCCTAAATGAACTGAGGTATGTGGTATATAATGTAAATCCCAATGTATTTGGTTCAATTATTTTTATAGATTTTTTGAATTTTATTTAGGTGTGTTTAATTTTTTTTTTCTAGGTTATTTAATTTAATGAATTAATTAATTGAGGAGATGTTGAATTTGTGATTTTGATAATTGTATATATAGATATGTAATTGATGAATTAATTTTGAGATATTAGGATTATATAATTAAGATAAATAATTGTGGAATAAATTATTTTGTGTTGATACTGTGAATGAGATAATTAATTATGGAATTAATTATCTAATGAACTAATAAATTTGATATTCATACTGAATAATTTTGGGATTTAATTATGGTAATTTTAAAGATATGATAATTGTTTAATTATTAATAAAATTGGTTTAATTAATTAAATTTAAATTGAATTGTTTAATTAAAGGGATTAATTAACGGTAGAATAAATTAATTTATTCAATATGATTAACTAATTGTTGAATTATTTTACAGTATGGACGTGATTAGAAATTTTTTTATTTAACTAGAATAATTGACTTGACAAATTATTTTTGGAATTAATTATTTATATTTATTTGGTCATTTAATTGTTGAAATAATAAATAGAAATTTCATGTTTATCTAATTGTGGAATTTTTAATTGAATTTAAATGGATAATTAAATGCTGAATTAATTATTTTTTAGGAATGGTAACATCGTAATTATATTTTGATGTTATAAATGGTAACATGGTATTTTATTTGTGAAATTGAGAATGGGAACATGGTAATTATAATTTTTAAAGTATGAATGGTAACATGTCCATTAAAATATGAATTAATGAATTGGAACGTGGAAATTAAACTATGTGAATTATGAATGGTAACATTCATATGCTTGTACGAATTAAAGAATGAAAATAATTAAATTATGAAAAATGATATTCCTTAGAGATTCTTTAGTCTTATGCATGTGCCGATGTATTTATTGGAATATGAGTGTCCATGGGAACCTGTGGGTTTATTTTCTAAATAAATAATTTTTGATAATATAATAACTATGTATTTATTGAATTCGCTTTCTTCATTAAAAAACATCACACACATTCATTTGAACATATTTTATTTATTAAAATGATGACGGTGGAATATAGAGTTGTAATCACACCCAACTCGCGCATTCATATCATTACCTGAATATATAAGATTGTTATAAAATAAGATAATTGAAAAATACATGTTTTAGATGGCTGAGTTGGGATAGATAATTGATGCGGGAACACGACATGGACTGCTAACTAATTGCGAGTTTTTGGTGTCTCTTGTTTTCATGCACATTGACACATGGATAATACATTGTCATGAAATATAGGAATATATGATAGTAGAGATGGGTTCAGTATATGCAGTTTTATGATTTTGTGATTCAATATATTCCCATGAAGGGGAATGTTGTTGTTATTGCATTCATTAGGAAAACTCAGACTCATTTGATTCTGGAGACCATTGTTGAGTGGAAGGTGATGAATCTACTCATTGATATTCATGTAGTGGTTCCAAATAAATAGGATAAGAGGACTCTCATATTAGTTTTAGGGGAGTCTATACATTTTAAAAGGATTAGTGACAGATATCATCAGTTTTATGAATTCATGATCTTGAGGGAAATCCTAGGTTGTGGGGAAACACCTTTTTATTAGATAATATATGAGGATGAGGTCATCTATGTAATAAATTGGGTCATGTATCTAAGAGAATGTTAATGTAGTTTATGAGTGTGTTTCATTCCACGATGTTGTATGTACACCCATATTTGACCTTTATGTACCATTCCATATGTCGTAAGATTTTATAGTTGTAAATGATAAAGAAGATAATAGGGTTCATGAAATGATTCTAATACTGTCATTAGGTGAACGATGAGCAACAACTATATGGTGGTTTAATATAGATGTTTCCCATTAAAGAATTCACGTGGGATGATGTAACTTTGAACACTATGATGGGTATTTCAAGGACACCTCAGAATGATGAAATGATTTTGGAGATTTTGGAAATTCTGATGAAGACAAAACCTTTATTTCCGATATGATAGACATTGTCAATAGTTTAGCTGGGATACTTGTACACTACAGATATAGTCTCTATGCATGTAGTTTCATGGACTCTAGATTTTCATTGTGATTAGTTTTTTATTTCTCTCTTCTGGTAGAGCATATAGAAGGCACTCAAAATTATGGTATTATAGACTACTACATTCCAACCATAGGTAAATAGGCAATCAGATCATAGAATAGTAGTGATTACGAAGTTGTTGTGTGCTTCTGTTCTTGAATTCGATGGATCTTGGGTGATGTACCTAGAACATGTTCTATTCTCCTATAAAAACAATGATAAGAAAAATATTCATATGTAACCATATGAATAACATTATGGTAAACTGTAAAAATATCTTCTATGATGGATGGAGGCATCTAAGATATAATTTTTGGGATTGAGTCTCATTCAGTAGACATCAATGTAGGTACAACTTATTGTGAAATTTATGGCTACAAGTCAGAGTAGACAAAACTTGTATACTGATAGAGGTTGATGACCATGAGGTTTCATAGATGGTGATCATGTATTCGTTCAGATATTTCATTGGTCCGTTCACCGATGGATACATAAATAAGGAACACAAATTTCCATGTTCATTAGACCATTTACGGTTGTGGGTTAAATCAATCCAATGGTGTAATGATTGGATTTTCACTTCAAATATTGTGATATTAGTAATGTTTTCTATGTGTTAAAACTGGTGGAATCTCCCAATCCGTAATTATTTGATCGATGAAAACGATATTCACCTTAAGATAGTTGCTCCCTTTGAGGAACATCTTATATGTTTGTTGGAACATTGTGGAAAATTATGGTCGGGAAAGACCATTCCAATTGTTTATGTATTATAGAAACATGTGTGTGTGTAAGAGGATACATGGAAAAGTGAAACCAATATGAGTTATCTACGGTATGTTATGTTGGATTACAATCACAAATATTCTTAGGGAGAAGCTTTAGGTCGAGATGTTATACGGTGGAGAGATTGTGAGATCCCAACCATTTATAGAGATATCTTGGGCATTATTACATTAATCATCTTTTATTATTGAGTACATTTCATTTGGGTTTTACCTTGGGGTGTTTTTGGAGGAAAATTGGATAAAAATGTATAAAAATGAGAATTGTATGGTTTTCACCCAATTTTCTCAAACCGTGCACCTTGACCCCAAAAAATAAATAAAAAAAACATAGATAGAGGGAAATTTCATTGATGAAATATGGTTTTTCAAATCATGGACGCACATTGAAGTAATTGTGAACCCCTATAAATGAGTTTTATGATTAAAGTGCATGATTAGGGGAAACTATTCTTCCCATGAAGTAAACTATTTGTATGGGATTGAAATACCTGAATTTTATGAAAAAATATCATATACCCCCACCTAATATTCAAATACACACTATATAAACCTATAATTATTTACTATCATTTCCAGAGCATCTAAATGGTAATCCAAGGTCCATTTACCTATTTTCATGGTTATTAGATTTATAGGTGACTTATCTTCACCACATTGGGTATGTGGTTTCATATCGATTGATTTCCTATTCTTCTCATATTATTTTTGGTGTTGTATTCTTCCAATTTTGGGTTAGATATAGATATTGTATAATAGATTTCTAACAAGTATTTTATAAATAGATCTCGATTTATGAGATCTTAATTTTGTTATTCTCTTTTTAGGTTTCATATCCATGTATTATTATACATCATTACTCTACATGATTGGGGATTTCTATTGGGTGATCATCCATCAACTTATTTATGTATGTATTCTATAAGTAAAATACCAATATATTTATTTCAATTATGTGTTTATAATTATATAATTTTCATTATTTTTATTGAAATTGTTTCCTAGATTGAATTAATTTATTTCGTGAGTTAAATAATTGAGGGCTGGTGAAATTATGGATTTTAGTAATTATAGATTGAGATACTGAATTGAGTAATTAATTATGATATTTTTATATATGATAATTTATATATTAAATTGATCAATTAATTATGATATATTGGGATTGTGAATGAGATAATTAATTTTGGTATTAATTTTGGGATTTTTAGTGCTAGATATTGATTAACTAATTAATGTATTAATTAATGTAATTTATGTACATAATTAATCGAAGGAATCCATAAGAGGTATTTATGAGAGAATATAATTCTTCTACTAGTAATAAAATTGGTGTTATTAGATTATTGTTGAATTGAATAAAATAATTTAACTGATCAATCAATTATATAATTGATTAACGTAGTTGATATGAATAAATAATTATTTGATTAATTAATATAATTGATGTGATTAGTTATTTGTTTAATTAACTATATGATTTGATGTGACAAATTAGATTTATGAATTAATTAGTATTATGGTTGTGATCTGTTAATAGTTCAAATAACTAATGGTAATATGGCGTTTAACTAATTTTTGAAGTAGTATCGGAAATTATGCATATAATTAATTGCATAATTAATTGTGTGTTGATGAACGGTAACATTTCCATTCAATTGGGATCTTATTAATGTTAACATTTTCTTTTAGTTGTGAAATAAATAATGGGAACACAGACATTATAATGTGTGAAGAATGAATGGTATCATGAGTATTCAATTTTGAATTAAATAATATGAACATGGTGATTATATTGTGTGGTGAATGATTGGTAACATGGGATTTTATGTTTGAATTAGATAATGGAAACAATGAAATTTAGAGATATTATATTCCATGGGTATTTTTTGGACTTCGACATGGGCCAATGTAGGTATTTGAATACATATATCCATTGGAACATAGATATGTATATAAATAAATAAATAATAGTTTATAATTTAATTAGTATATATTTATTCATTATACCTTATTATTTAAAAAACTAAATCAAAAATCATTTGACATGATATTATATTAAACATCAATAGTGGTGGCCTACTACGTTGAACTCACCCATTACGTTGGTAGCATGATTGGTACCTGAATTGATATCATGGTTGTTTAAAGAATAAAGTAAAATGCCTAATGTTAGATGGCTATGTTGGGATTGAGAAAGGAATAAGGAACCAATTGTGGATCAAGATTGATTGGGAGCTATATGTTTGTTTAAATTATAGTTTTCATTTTAACAGTTGGTACAAATTATATCATTACATTTCTACTATTGAGTTTAGATAATGTATTTGATGTTTTTGTTATATTGTGACAATGGTTTCCTTCTTGTTATGGTTTTTTATTTATTTATTGTACATTTTTTTCCACTAATATTTTACTATGACAATGATGTTAACTTCTCCCAATGACTGATATTATATAGCCACTACTAGTTGATAGCCTATGATATATGGGAATCCATGCTTGAGCTTATTTTACCAACCGATTCAGGGAACAAGTGTGTGCCACCCATGCTCATACATTAGATTGATTGAGATGATGTAATCATGGAATGATGATAACCCAAAAAATAAACCCATATTTAATCCATTTAAATAACTTGTTCAATTACAATATTTTATATTTTATGTTATTGTTTAAGAAGAATATTAAATGTTTATGGGGATAGTTAATCAATTACACAATAATATTATATTCACTTAGTTCCTCTCATATATGATGTAGTATAATTTTCCATGGTTTATTAATAAATAAAATGATATTAGAGGAAATGGTGGACACATATCATAGAGATGAGAGATTTTTTGTTTTACAAAGTAATATCCTAACAATATATCCATATTTTTAAATTTTATTGATTGAATGTTTTTTTGGATAGTATACATTCTAATAGTAAATGTTTTATAATTGAGTGTTCATATTAGATGTATAATTTCATTAATAATCATAGGATTTTCAACATAATAATCATGTGAGATTTAATCCAACCCATTGATAATTACTTTTTTTAATTAATTAGTATACATTAAAATATTCTATTGAAATTTGGGAAGTTTAAAATTATCAATATCCTCCATATTATAGGGATGTAACTGAAATGAAACTTCCTATTACCATAATGTATGACATCTGATAAATTTATTGGACATAAAGGTTTTATTACAAAAAATTTAACAAAATAATAATTCAACAAAATATAATTTTTATTGAAATAGTGGAGGAAAAATATAACATGTAGTGTAATTTGAAATTGATGATTTGAACCGTATTTTTTCACCCATAACATTTTATAGGAGGGAGGAAAGAACTCGTATAGTAAATCCCATGTTAGGTTGATAAGTTCCATAATTGAAAATTAATGATGTCAATGGAAAAACTATTTTCATCATTTATATCTATCCCACATCAAATAAATATATTGTAATCCCCATTTAATTATTTATAAATATTATGGGGATGATTATAGTGAATAAATAAAATGAGATAATTAATACTATAGTAGTGATGCGATGAAAAGTACTCATAATATAACAACTATATATTTAAAAAAATTGAAATTGAAATTTCTATTTAGTTTATTTGTGAAATTATCGAATTGATAAAATAGAATGATTATTATTGTTTCTAAGAGAGATAATTTTGAAATTTTCATATTAGATATTGGAAAGGAAAATTTAATAAATGCATCATTCCTCATCAATTGTTAGAGATACATTATCTAGACATTGATCAAAATATTTAATATAAAGATGAATTATTTCATAAATATTTAGTAATGTAGTACTGATAAAATAACTAGACTTCATTGATATGTTTATTTAAATTACCATTCGTCCGATCTAGTTGATCATTTTATATCCCTAGAGGAAGTGTTCCTTTGATGAAGTTTAATAATATTTATGAGAAAAAAAGTTACATCATTATCAATATATATGTGTTTTCTATATCCATTGCATGATCAAATAAATATTTAAAAGTGTACATAAATTTAATCCTTCATCTCCAATAGACATATATCAAAGCCTAAATATAAATGTGTAGTAGTTAATTACTAACAAATTATTTCATCCAATACTCTTGTAATATTCATATGATTAAATAGTTTTATGTGGTTGTTTTCAATGAACATCGAATAATAATAATATATTAAATTTATAATTAATCATGTCTTTTTTTTGAAATATTAGATGTACGTGTAATGTATTCAAATATAACAATAAATAATTCCTTAAAAAATTGTAATATGTATTTATTATAAATAAAAAATAGATAGAGTAGTTTATACTGCAATATTTATAATTGGTGAAACAAATTTCCAAAAAAATAACAACAATAAAATATCATATTCATTTATTTCTGATTGACATAATAATTTTTTTAAAAATTTTATGATATGAGTTATTAACAAATATATAATACATTAAAACACAAGAATCCAATAACATCCTAAAATTAAAAGATATTGATGTTATAAATTGAGTGATTGATAAAAGTTTATTGTTTATGGTTAATGTTATAAGATATTATCGGTTGAAACTATGTGAAAAATCTTAACTGGTGTACCATACATAAAAAATGACCATAAATTGGTTACCCCCATTTCGGATAGTGTGTGGGAAACCATTCCCCCTTTCCATAATTTTATGAAAAAAAGATTTTTTTTATTTGAAGATAATAATTTAAGGTACAAAAATCTAATATGTGGTATACTATATCCAAATGGATTGTATGAAAATTTTTGACATACATATGATACATCAAATATCAATATAGAAAAAATAAATAGTGTTTAATTATAAAAATAAAAAAATGAGTTCATAAGAAAACATTTATCACACCATCCATAGTATTTTTAAATGTATAGATGATTATAGTCATGTAAATATAATGATATAAGAGAATTAATTCATATTTAATAATTATAAATGAATCATCTACATAAATTTTAACAAAGTTAGACTTTTCATCTTCTAGAAATTTTATAGTGGAAATGTTTTACTCATTATATGGTAAATATATTTATTTTTGGGAGGAAAATAGGAATATTATATAAGGAATATCATTTTTTATGTTTAATATTCATAATATCATCCTAGGATTGGACAATATTATTTTTGTAATATTTATTGGTCAATTAAAGAATATTATATTTTATTTCTAAAATAATATTGTTTATAAGAAAATTAATTTTATTGGTGTAGTTTTTGAATATGAGGAATAAAAATTATATATAAAATGGTTAGTATTCAATTCTTTTAGAAACAATTATGAGTAATAATTAACATTTTTGTTGGGTTTTATATTGAAATTATTATGAAAACCCAATATTTTCAACTAATGAATACGACATGATTCTATTTTGCGGGAGATTAGTAGTGACAAAATTTCTTATCCAAATTAGATATTGATTTTTTTTGTGAAAGAATTATCATGTTATATAACTATGAAAAAAAATATTATTATAAAGAAATAATATTTTAAAATCAAGACACATAAAAATATATTGTCATGCTATAGTAGTAATGTAGAACGATTATATATAGTAACACATAATTGGGTAATCCTTTCTAAAATCCATGGTTTTTGTTTTTATTAGATCAGTATCAATGATTCATGAATATAAGTTTTTATAAATTTTAAATTTTATTAAGTTTTTGAATTTATATTTTTTGACAATACTGAAGCAGAATTTTGCATAGGCATGCATAATCTTGATAGAGTGTCATAATATAATTCTGTTATGTTATTGTTGATTTTTTCTTTCAGAATAAAAACAAGAAAAAATATGGATATGTTGAAGAATATTGTTCATTGGTACCATGATTAGTAGGATGTTAAAATTAATAAGAGAAAAAACTAGAAAATGATATCATGTATTCCATAAATGAACCATAATGTCAGAATTCAATTTAATACTTTTTATAGAAACAAATCTTTACATTATAGACACAACCCTATAAAAAGGCAAAAAATATTTATTTATATCCCATGAGTCCTTAATTGTACATGGAATATATCAAAAAACCATATTAATAAATTAATATTATCTATAGATGATTTATATAATGCCTTCACCCCATTGATCTAATATTAATGAACCCATTGCTGAAAAATCATCTGTTTCCCAAAAATAGAACTGTTTATTAAATCCATAATAAAATTCCCAACAAAAATATAACATTCATCTCTTATGAAAAATTTATATTGATTCCTTTATGTAATCACCATTATTTACAAAACTCAATCATTTAAGTCATTTTTGAAAAAGAAACTCTCTCTGAAACCCATATATTTTATATCTAACAAAACAAATATGATAACTAGGACAGTAAAAGCCATTAATTCTAACAATTCATATCACCTCATACACAAAAATAAAACACATTAGCTCTCTACAATAACTGCATAGGAATTTGTTGAGTCGATGTATTTTAATATGAATATATTAGGTAAAATAGATTTAATCTCATTATAATTGTATTTCAAACCAATGTATTGTAATTTAATTTTCAATCATTGTGAATAATATTATATAGTTTATGGTTTGTGATATACTTATATATTAGTATTTGAATGGTTGTTTTGTTCGGAATATATAATATTTTATTTATCAATAAAAATGTTATATTATTTGAGTATTTCCTATTTTTCATAAAAATACTAAATTATTATGGAATCCATTGATAATCAAAGATTTTGAGATTTATGATTATTTAAATTCAACACACGAATATAATATCTAGAATGATAGAAATACATCTTAAAGACTTGGGAATAATGTTTTAATTATTTTATGGAACAGTACTATTCCATAAATTGTTTCACTAAATATTAAGTATTATATGTCATAAACGGTCAAAGACATTAAAATACTATTATTTTAGTTTGGGGGATGGGGTTTTTTTTATCAATAATTAATTATTATCATACTTGTTAATCCATAGTTTATGGTTAATATAAATATTAATTTTCTTTATTATGAACAATAATAAATAATTTCAATATTATTTTCTATTTTGTTTGATACTTTACAAAAATAGAAACATTTCAATCAATGAATTAAAACATGAGTAAAATGATGCCTTTGTAGTGAAAAATTTTATTTCTTCTAAAATAGTAAAAAATAAGAAAAATAGGATATATGATTATTTTATTTTAGTAATAAAAAAATTTATATTCAATTTTATTTTTTTAAATATCTATAAAATAGTGGTGTTAAAAATAAATAGAGATAAACCATTAAAAATTTTGTCTGAATATATTGTAATTAATTTTGGAATAGATTTAGGAATGTACACATACTTATCCCTTTTCAACTATAATTAAATAGTTTCTAAATGAGATTAATGATTGAGTTATAGGTTAAAATAATACTTTGACCATTAAGGATGTTTAAACTCTATAATGATCATTCACAAATTGCTTACAATCATGTTATTTGTAATAATCTTGTCGTTTAAAGGTGATAAAAAATCTATGATTTTTTATTTTGAATATTTTACCATTTATAACTATATTGTAAATTAGTGAAATTAATAATAATTATAAAAAAATAATATTACATAGAGTCATTTAATATATACATATATTAGAAATAAATATTTCCAAATTATTTTAAAAGGTAATGATATTAAATTTATGATTCATGGAATTTTGTTACAAATTGTGTGAGGCCTAAATTAATAGTGTTATATATTTGTAATATGAATTTAGATTTTTTAAGGATATATTTTTATAATATAAAAAAATTTTGTAAAGATTCTATCATTTTATATAATTAATTCCATGCTTCCCCTATATAATTATAGTTTCTTAGAGATTTAAAGTGATTATTTTTAGTCTGAAAATAAATGATAATGATGGGGGAATTTGATAATTTAAATTTTAGAAATATTTAAATGATCAATTTAATAGTAAATTTTTATTTTTAATGTTTATTTCATATTATATATTTACGTAAGAATTAGTTAATATTAAACAATAATATTTTTGATATTGAAAAATATTTTTATTTTATTTAGAAAATACTCTGATATATGTTAGTCAAACTATAAAATTATTTTTTCAGAATCCATTTTCAATTTTATGATAAAACAATTTATGTTTTGATGGATAACCTTATATCCAGATTATCCAAAATAATAAAAATATTACTAAAGAACCATATAAAAAGTATTGAATTGAAATTTAAATATCTATAGAAATTGATTTTCTGACGGAATCTATTAGAAGGATAGATAACCTAAATCATTACATCATATGTTTTGGACTTCCCCATATTTTCACATATGAAATCTCACACAAGAACCCTCATCAATGAGACCATGAACCAATAGTAAATAGCTACATCAATATAAAGGACACTTCATGAAACCATATTGTGAAAATAACATTAATCCCTAAAATATCAAATATTCCTGATCGATATTTAGGGTTATTTTATATGGAATCAATGGACCTTGTTATGGTATATCACATTGAGTTTGCCCAATTTTTTTTAGGGGTGGTCATATCGTCATGTGGATTGTGCTACAACAATTGTTATCATTCAAAAAGTGAAATATCATTATTCATTGAGATAATATGGACCGTTCAACATGTGTAACTTCAAATATATGGTATTTTATAGATCTCTCAATAGAATAATGATATTACACCTTAAAAACTGGGATTCTAAGGAACAACATGTTCAATGGAAAAACCATTTATTTTTTTTAGGATTTTTTGAATAATTAATCAGTTAAATTAATTAGATAAATACTAGTTCAAAAATTATCATTATATATGACATGAAAAAATCATGTGATTAGTTATAGTGGGATTTAATTCTAAACGGGAGTTATTGTAATGGTTCCACATCATGGGTGATTAATGTGCTTATAAAATGTTACAGCTTTCCAAGACTAGAAATAATGTTTATAGGGATGATATATAGATCATTAATGTTATTATGTGTGATAAAGAGGGGATACCCATTGTTATGAAGTGTTTTCATTTTTTATTTTGATTCTATCAGTATATCCATATATATGATAATTCAACATGGTATTATCCTCCCCTTCCAATACATTCATCATTTTGATGGAGTCTGCCATATCCTGTTTGTGGAAGATATTATTTACTTGATTAATGGGGGTACCAAATAAATTCAATGAATCAACATGGTAGTTGAGGAATACCACTTATAGAGTGGTCAGGACATCAACATAGAGAATAACAATATTTTCAATCAATTTTATTCTCACAAAGGAATGAATGAAATATTGAGGCAAAGATCAAATTTTGGAAGAGGTTCTTTTTCGAGACAATATTGGATATTCAATCTATCCTAGTTGAATATAAATATATCACTTTTAGTATGTGGTTGAAAAAAATTTAAAACAAAATGAAAAAAATTAGTACCTGATTCCTCCCCATTAATGTTAGGATCACAACAGTCAGTTGTATTCTCAACTCTATTTCCATGCATTTGTTTTCTATTCTAAAGGTTCAAAAGGATATTATTAAGAGTATAAACACTTCATGAATTATTTTAGATGGTACCATAACCTATATACAATTTATATGTTTTATTTATGTGATATAATGGGAAAGGTGACAAATGAAAATAACATCAATTTGAGAAGTGTATCAATCATGATGCACTGCATGCAAGAGATGTAGTATTGGGAGGTTATAAAACAATGTATCATCAAGGAAAAGATAATATTGGGTATGTATTATATGAGATGATGATCCCATAAGAGATGATATTATATACATTTTTTAATGTTATAAGGGAAAATTTTCATTTTATTGACACCTTATTGATGAATAATTTTCTTGAGTGGATATTAATGTCAGGAATAACTTCTGGATGGTTGATCATCATGGATTATCTGGGTGCCTAACTTTAGTCCACATGTTTTGGATATCAATAAAATAAAAAACATTCATCCATAAAATTATAATCCACTGTAAATGTGATATATTCTTCATTAAAAATATGGTTGATATTTTAGAAAATTTTATTATCATAGTATACTCATCGGGGAATTTTTCAGTAATTGAATATGAATATGTGGTTCAAGTATTCCATGATTAGAAAATATGGGTTGGGATTTTATGGTGCCAGAAAATTATTGTATTTTTCGTCTATTTATATGGTTTACATTGAACGCCTATAATTATGGGGAGGCTATGAGAAAGGTGATCATACTTTAATCAAAATTCCTCAACTCCCAAAAGTCTCAGAATGTATTTTCTCTTGATTTTTTCATTTATGTTTACCAGGAAGATGAATTGTGATGTTACATGGAAAGGTTTATTATTCATCCTCTATAGGTTTTTACAAATGAAGAATTTATCTAATATGTGATCCATGGAATTGATGATAATTCTCAGGAACATAACATGATGACAATTATTGATTCTGGTGGAAGTCTTTGCATTTGGAATGCAAGGATACATCTTTCTACGAGGTTTTACATTACTCATGTCTTGCCCTTTTTGAGAACACCAGATTGATAGTGGATGAACTAAAAATTACCATTAAAATGGGAGTCCTCTTCTTCTCGATGATCAATCATGGCTAGTAGGAGTTTCATTGAAAATATTCTCGAGACACCTCCCCAAGGCCACAAGATATATTGGAACCACCATAGCAATGACCCTAATGTAAATCGGGATTGGTCATGAATCCTTTGATTCAAGTGGGGTTAGGTATTGTTCCAGAATACAGGGGATCTATTGAAACATCCAATGATAATATATGGGAAATCAATTCTGAAGAACGTAGAATATACACAACACATATCTTGATTGAACATTTGAATTTTATTTTTTTAATGAGATTATTATAAACACCATTTTAAAATATATGGAATGAATATTATTAAAGATATTATGAAAAATACATTATTTGTAATCAATTATAATTTATAAATTTATTGTTTATAAATATGTGTTATATTTTTATTATATACATTTTAATCATTTAAAAATATGTTTTGTTCCTAAATGTTTTTATTTATTTTTATGAGTGATTATTTTTATTAATATCTATAAAATTCAGAATGAGTATTTGAAAAAATAAAGGTTATTTTTTAATTAATCATTTAAAAATTATATTTGGATAACTAATATTATATTTTTCTATATTTTTTTTTCTAGAAATAGAAAGAACTATTTAAATTTTCTAATAAGTTTTTTATTTTTATTTATTTAAATTGTAAAATTAATATTAAGAATATTTTTTTATATTAATTATTTAATTTTTATTTGAAATAAAAAAATTTTGGTTTTTAAAATGGATTTTCTATTTGAATTTATTACTGAAATATTATATACTAAAAGGGAATATTTTTAGTAAACTCATTTCCATTTAATTTTTCAGGTTTATTTTTAAAATAATTTTCCAAAAATATGTTTTTATAATTTTGGAAAATTTATTCCACATTTTTAATAAATGGAATAATATTTATAAAATATAGCTCTATAATTTTTTGACAGTATGAAGAGTAAACATTGTAACTTTTCTTACCATAGTAATGGGTAAATCAGGGAATATAGGTTAAATATAAAACAATATGATCAAATTATTGACCCAAAACACACCTAAATATTAATTTATGACTATTTATCTACCATAATAATCTATTTTTCAAATATATGGCCTTTTGGGGGAACTTGGATGAGATTATCACATTTAGAGTATTTTATTTAATGAAAATGAGAACATGTCAAACTCTTGTTCTTAGAAAGTGTACTGTTTTTAATATAAATTTATAGAGATAGAATATGTTACTCTATAAATATTATTTTAATTTATAGAAAAATAACTTCTTTAGGTAAATATATTATCATTTTCTGTCAAGAAATAACAACTTTAAAATATTTGATGACACTGATGAAGAAATTATTTAATTAATGGAAAATAAATTTAATGTTTTTAGAAATATAAAAAGAAAATTATTTGTAAATAATAAATAAAATATATTAAATTTATAGATATTCATGAATTTTTTTGAGATATTTTGAAATAATTTTATTTAAATGTATGTGTTATCATAATATTAATAATTCAAATGTAATGATTAGT
This sequence comes from Viscum album, assembly GCA_963277665.1. Taxonomy (NCBI): domain Eukaryota; kingdom Viridiplantae; phylum Streptophyta; class Magnoliopsida; order Santalales; family Viscaceae; genus Viscum; species Viscum album. Next base: position 731,129,519 of record OY728139.1, on the reverse strand, counting down.
TTTAAAATTGAAATATTGTATATTTTATAGTAAATTATATTTTATTTTATGATATAAAATTAATAAACATATTAATTTTTTCCAATTAATTGTTTGTATGCCTCAAATTTAATCAATGATGGATTTATGTGACTTTTTAATAAAAACTATATTAAGCCTCAATGGGTAAACTATAATGATGCCACAATAAGTGTTAATGGTGTTAAATAAGGGTTAAAACATAAAATATGAGGGTATAAATATATTCGAAACATGTAAAATCCGTATTTTATGAGGTTATTTATAGAAAAATACATCATATATTCTAAAAAAATCACCTTTTGAATTTTCTATTTAATATTAATTTATATTAATTTATTTATTTGATGATCTATAATATTTCCCCTTCAATATTTTATTAAATGGTAAATTTTGTTTCTCAGGATATCTCTCTTCATAACCTAATTTTTCATAAAATACCACAACAAGATCCCTTATTATAATCCTTATTGACATTTTATGGGAATTTTTTGTTATAATTTAGATATAAGGTGTAATAATGATTTAATAAAATTATTTTTTACAAACAAAATGTTTAGTTTTATTCTCTATGTTTAATATTTTTTATTTTTCCATATCCCCCAAACCGTTATAAAACAGGATAAAATATTACATATATATTCCTATATATAAATATATTTTACTATGTTAATTGAATTACCTATATCGATATCAAAATCCATTATGTGGGAAAACAATATGTCATTCATGTTCACGACAGACAAGCACCTCACAAAATGATGTAATTCATTTTCAAACAACGTCTACCGAGATAGGTTCTTATTAGGATAGAATAATTTTTTATATATGATATTAATTATAAATTTTTAATTATTAAATGATAATAAATAATTTATATTATAAACTCTCTAATCGTAGAAAAATGATAACATCGTTCTTGTCTAAATGTGGATTACCACCTCCGTAATGTAATGTTATTCATTTTGATAATCACATCACGTGAATGACATATAAAATAATATTTTGAAAAATAAAATGATATTTAATATATTATTATCATTATGTAACAAAAAAAGAAACTAATATTTTTTCCATAATGATCATGAAAAATTACAAATGTTTCTCAAGCGCACATATGGCATATTGTTTGCATGTTTACAATGTAGTTCATTTTTCATAACCATGTATAATGGTTTGGTTTAACACTATAGTTGATTCATAAAATGGTAATTAACTAATTAAAAATAATCTAGATATGGTGTAAAAATTACATCTTGGGACATAGTGAACTGACCATTGATATTTTGGACATAATTACGAAATATCGATAAATCATCCGACATGAACATAAGATATTATCTAATTGTATATAACATGGAAAAAAGTGATATTAAAGAAATAATAAACATAAAATGTTTTATTAATACTGTAAATAATTATCAAATGTTTTTTTATCAATGACCATAAACAAAATATTTGATTAATAACCCGCATGGTAAGGGGGTTTCTATTAAAAATTGCATTTAAAATGATTCCATTATACTTTCCATTTTCCTCAATGTAAATACATTCTAACATTATTTTGAAATATATATTTAATAATAATTTATTATTTTTAAATTTTTTTTTCTATTTTTGAATTTATAAAAAATGGTTTGAATGGAATCATTTTTTCATTTTCCAAACGAGGTTCTTTATGTTATTTTCATAAAAAATTTGGATGAAATATTATTTTAACTAAAACAAAAGGACCCCATTTTCCATATATCATTAAAATATAATTATTTGGATATTAGTGAATAATATTACATTGTTATTTTTATATTTGGTGGTTTATTAATGTTTTGTTATGTTTTCTGATTATAAAAATCATTTTAAATAAAAAGGTGAAATTGAAATCCCAATATTTTTTTATTTATAATAGTTCTCAAATTTTTTAAATGATAAAAATGTGAATGAATAAAGTATTTTATTCATAATATTGTTCATAAGCATTATTTTTGAATCGGTTCTGCCCGATGCAACATATATGGCGGGTTAAAATCCATTATAGATCACGGGTGATCCTGATAGATCTTATACATTAGGTGTGCCCTGATAGCTTTGGGTGAGCATGTTATTGATTTATGTGTGCCCATACATCTCTCCACTGGATTTGATAATGGGCATTGACTTGTGGGGAAATACTTATACAGTTACTGAAGGGGTCAACTAATGGATTTATCTGGGATCCAGTAAATGATTACATGTGTTTAAAGCGTATAATGAATGTGATTCTCTATGATTCCAATATATATATTTTATATCATGTGATGGTTTTTAAATATTATCTTTGGTAAAATAGTGTTTGTTTTTTCATGTGGAAATGTAATATTTCAAATGCTAAAATAACTATTGAGATAATTTAAAAAATTAAATGGGGTTTTATGTTTTTTACTAGACTAATAGTTCTATGTTTTTTATGACCCTTGTTGAAATTTTTTTCTCACAACACATTTTTAAAATATTTTCCCACAGCATAAGGAAATGCATGTATAAGGATGTGGTTATGGTGAATATTATGAATATTTTTCTTGAACATAAATCGTTTTTTATTTTATGAGTTCATTTTATGGAAATAATTATAATGAGTATTATTTTAAACTTATAATTTATGGGTTATCAACTTAAGTGTTCATCCTAAATATCGAGAACACAAAACAGAAAACATCATCAAAATTGAAGGAAATACATTTATAGGTAAGCAAATATAATATTTTATTCATACGATCGGTTCCTTATAGTTGGTATCAGAGGATGGATTACATAAGTTTGTAGAATAATTTTTTTTTGATTTGGTAATATAAAGAGTAATGGATACCCCCATGAGTTTATTATTTTCTGTTTTATCATAAGATAAATGTTAAATAAAAATATTTGAGGAATTATTTCATAAAAATTTCACTCTAATAATGGTACTAATGGAAACATTTATTTTTGAGTTAATTCTTATTTATTACATCTTGGATGACGAATGAATCATATGAGATAACATTTGAGGATACAAAATTTCTTTAATGCTGAATATATTAAGGTTAATTTTCAGGTTAAAATCACATTAATCAGGAAATTATAAATAATATATAAATATATTTAAAAAAAACTAAAACCCATATGATAGATGAAAACATGTCACATCTATAAAGTCCAAGGGGATTGGCCCCACAATAAAAAGTAGATAATGGTAATTTCAATCCACTGGCCTACATGATGTCATGGATAGTAAGATTTGTTTCATTATTTAATATATATTGTAGAAAAACATTAAGATCATTTTTGGTAAATATATTTTATCATTCAGGTAACCATTTTGATTGAAAACCAATTTTATATTAATTGAATTATGTTATTTTAGAAGACAATCACTATTTTTAAGAAACCAATATGATTAATGTAAACAAGAAAACTATGAAATTTATTTATAAAAATTATGGTTGAATTTTATTTTAAAAGAATATATTTGGTTTTTTTGAATTTATGGTGATTCATTTTGCATATAGAAAATAATAGTATATCATGGATATTATGTGTCATAGGATATTACATTTTTTGTATAATACATTAAAAGTGATTGATGTTTTATAGGTATAGGTGAAAAAATTTATCTATGAAGAAAATTGGATTAAATCCTTATGATATATGGGTTTTAGTTTTTCATGAGAATATTTATGTTGAATTTTAATTATAGTAATTTTTTTGAGCGATCATTTTTGATAACTGTGTATTATTGTTTATTATTGTAGATTAATTTATATTTCATGATATTAATATTTATTCATTTTTGGGAGTTATCTTATCTTTTACTAATAATTTTTTTTAATCTAAAATGATATAATGGTTATATTTTTATTTTTATAGGTATATTTTGATCTTTATATTTTGACTCTAGTGCTTCATACATGAAAAAAATTCAATGTGAATACTCATTATTTGTAGAAGATGATTATATCATGTTGGGAATTGAATAACGAATGAAATTATTCATTTTAAGAAATTATAATTTCTTTTGATTTTATTCCATATAATAAATAATTCGTTAGCTTTAGGAAAATTATTATGAAGCAAAAAATGATATTTATTTAATGTCATAACATATAAATAAATTGCATTTTAACCCATCACAAATTTTTGATGTTTAACATTTTCATGACAAGGTTATATATTACTCAATATCAGTGCGTGGTTGATAGTGTTATATTATATATCCATAATTTCACTTCTAATTTAGTTATCATATATGGAATCCCATTTTTTTATTCCAAATGACCTTTAAACTTCTCTTTCTGGCATTTCAAGTTGATATTTTATTGAAATTGTTTTTTGTGGGATTTAAACTAAGGTATTTTAAATACTCAACCCTGATAAATGATCACAAGTTTATATTATAGTGATGTAATTTATAAAATTGGGATGGATGTATCATCATAATATTTTAAAAGGAAAAACTATGTTCAATAATACACAAGGCATGAATCACTCATCTTAAATGAACACCAAAATATTATTGTCTAAAAGTTGTAGTTATAACCTAAAAGTTAATTTTTATTTTGTTAAATAATTATAACCAAATTATGAATTAATATAATGTGATTAATTTTTTAAATTTATTATTCAAATTTATTTAAATAAGAAATAGATTATAAGTAATTTTATTTTTTTCATAAAAAATATGGTTTCCACCAAAAATGATTTTTTATATTTGATAAGATATTATTATAAAACTGTAATCCAAAAATTTAGCTTTATTTACAAAATAATAATTTATAAATTTATCAGTTTAAAATTATTTTATAGTTTATTTTTATGATGTTTATGAAATATTTGATTTTTCATGAAATATTGAAAAATAATAAACAATATTTGGAAATGAATTTATTATCAAGTATTTACAAAGTAAAATTATATTTTTCATTAGATTTATAATTCATTAATTTAATTTTGATTTAATATAATCCAAAATATTTTCTAAAAATGGAAATTATAATTATATTTAGTAGTAATCCATTTTATAGTTTAAGGTCCTTTTTCTAAATGATTTTTTTTCATTTTATTTTTCAATTAAATTCATTAAATTATTTTCTTTGAAGGATACAAATGATTCTATATTTGTTATCCATTTGTTAAAATATATTAAATAATATCAATTGTTTAATATGAATTTTAATAATAGTAGTGTTTATTTCCACAATAGTGGGTAAATCATGTAATTTATTTTAAAAAAAATGATAACAATTACTTAAGGGAAAAACAGTTTTTGAAATATTATTTTATGAGTATATATAGAAAAAAACATCTAAATTTATAATTTATGAAATTTTTGGATGACATTGATGAGATGATTTTCATTATATTATTTTATTTGAAGAAAAGTTTATCATGTCACACTCTTGTTCTAAAAAAGTGAATTTGTTTTAATATTATATTATCTTAGGGATATGTTTGACTATGGATATTATTTAGAAATACTTTGTCATTGTAATTGGAATTTATATTTATTTTTAGTTTATAAATAATTAACAAAATGTCTTTTACATTGTTAATGAAATAATAATTTTATTAATAGAAAATTTAAAAAATAGTGATTAATATTAATTTTAAAATTAAAATTTTAGAAAATAAATTTAATCAAGCAATTTCATAGATGAAAATGATATTTTTTGGTTGATTAAAATTGTTATTTTTTAAATATTTATTTTTTTAATTATATTAATAACGTCAATATAAGGAATATTTCTAAAAATTGACAATAAATATATTTTATAATAAATAATATTTTATTAAATGATATAAAATTCCTAAAAATTTAAAATTCATTCATGATATTATTATAATGTATATAATATTATCCCTGGTCCATTTAGGGATATTTTATCATTTAATAGTAACTATATAAACCCTAAAATAATAAACATCCACATTTCCACAGAAATAATTAAATATGTTATATATGGGTTAAAAGGGAAAGATAAGGGTATAAAATTAGAAAAAATGTTTATAATTTTTATTTAATGATGGTATTTATAATTTTAATCATTTTATATTCAAAATATCTAATATTGTATCATTATGTATCAGGAATTTAATTTAAATTAATTTATCAATTTGAGTAATTCCAAGAGTGCCCCTCCTATTTCATATAACTGTCAACACATTCAACTCATTCCATCACATACCATAAACTAAATGGTTCAAGTGTTTGATCTAAATAATAATATATCATAATCCCAAGCTCATTATATAGTTATTTTGTTGGATTGAATAAATATCTTAGAGGATGTTTTGTGTTAATTAAAATATTTTTATGATGAAGGGGAATTGTTTTAATATGCACATTTGTGTTTTGATTGTTCTTCTAAATCCCTAATGCCTTCTTAAACAATGTTTAATTTTAAATCCTAAAATAATATACATAATATTATGTAATTATGATATTTTAATTACATCTAACAATATCCCCTTCCATCAAATGGGAAAATATTTCATCGTTCATGTTTACGATAAAAACCTACCTGTGAATGGATGTAATTCAGATTCAAACAAATTCACTCCAGACTATTTATAATGATGTAATTAATGTTTATATATGATATTAATGTCATTTTTCCTTTTTTATATTATAATATATCTTTAAATTATTAAATTTTCATTTAGATAAAAATTATAACCTTGTTCATGCATAAGTGTGGGCTACCTCCTCCATTAAGTGATCGAATACATTTTTTATCACTGAATCAAATGATATACATATATAAGATTATTTAAATATTCAATATTATATTTAATTTATTATTGTTATTATTTAATGATAAAATATTATATTCATTATTGAAAAATTGAGATGTCAATCATGTGTATGTTTGGCCTACCATCTCTCTGATTATAAAACAAAATAATTTTTCATAAACACATTTAATAGTTATATTTAATAGTATAATTACATAAAAAAGTGAATAATTACATGAATTATTTTCAGGAGTTGATTTAATAAATACCTCTTTTACCAATGTCAGCAAACGTAATTGATTTTGGGCTTATGTGTTGAATATCACAAAAACATCAAGTGTTAACTTATGTTGTTATTTAATTTTATATAACATGGAATTAAGTGATAGAAAAATAATAATTAGTATCAAATGAGTTATTAATACATTAAAAAATTAACTTATGTTTATTATTTTGGATGAGAAAGATTGCACATGAAGAATCAGACTCATGGTAAGGATCATTCCTTTAAAATTTATCTTTTTAACGTTTGCCTTAAAACTCACTTTTTATTACATGTCCTTGTTTTGTAATTAATTTTTCGAAAAAATTATCATTATAAAATTATTTTTATATTAATTATTAATATTTTTTACATTTAAAAATATTAGTTGGGGATTTTTTTTAATTTTCCAAATTTAGGTATATTTTGACATTTTCATCAAAAATACTGACGTAATGTTTTTTACATATTCTTCTTGATCTGTTTATACCACCATCATGATTCATTAATTTATATAATATCATATTATAATTTACCATTTATATTTTTATTCAAAATGGATTATTTATGGTGTGTGATGCTTTTTTGACTTTAAGGACCATTTTTAAAAGAAATGTTTCATTTGATATCCAAATGTGTTATTATGTTAATGATTTTTATAAGGGTTTTATAATGAAAATGAGAAATGAAAAATATTTTATTGATGATATACTACATTGAAATTATTTGTGAAATGGGTTGTCTTGATATAGTATTAAGGCATTGCTGATCACTATTATAGCACATGAGGTAGATAGATATAGATTATGTTGGGTGACATAATATAAAAGCGGGTGAGAGCGATTTATCTTAGGTGTTACTAGATTCTATTCCAATGCATTGGATAACATACATTTACATTTAAGGAATGAAGGAGGGAGTCACAAAAGGGATTCCCTAATGAATTTTATTACCACCAATTTATTTCTGACATGGGCTAACAATTTGTTGTGAATGTGATATTCTATGTCTACAAAAGGGGTTTTAATTTATTTCAATGGGTTTTAAATATTGAATTTTATAAAAAATGTTATTTTTTCATGTATATCAATTGAATAATAGTTTTATCTTTTTAGGGTCCCTTATGAGTTCTTTGATGTCATAATTGTTTTTAAAATGTTTTCCATTGTGTTTATTGAATAGACATGGTAAGGATGAGGTCAATATGAAAATTTTTAATCATTTTCATAAATATATATCATGTTTCATTATAATAGTTTTATATTTTAAAAATAATAATAATTTGTATAGGTGTCCACCGATAATATTTATTTTTAGTATTTTAGTTTTTATACTAATTCATAAAGACACTAAACTGAATTGATCCTCAAAATTAAAGGAAAATTATTTATAGTACACTAAAACTATAATATTTAATTCCAAATAATAGTTCCTTGAATTTATTTTCCGATATATTAGTTTATTATATGGAGAACAAGAATCTATAATTTAGAAGTCTTATTCCATAGTGAATGGTATTGGGAATCTATTTACTATTATCATTGACCTTATATAAGTTGAAATAAACTCATCTCTCATTCTAATCTCTCAACATATAACAATAAACACCCCTTGGTTCATCACCAATGAGATTTCAAAATGAATTTTCCTAACCGAAAACAGGGTTTATCTTCTCTATTATTTTCAGAAATGGTATAAGGCTACTCACATTATCAATTATATGGTCTCTCGTGAGTTTCATTTATTTTAGTTAAAATAAAATTGATCCCTCCCCTTTATGTGTTGTTATTTTAATAGGGGAATCCCTATATTTAACTAAAATTGGACCCCCTAAATCCTTTAATATGAATTCTTTTTTTAATTAATTTAATATTATTGGATGATGGAATTGATTCCCTTAGGATTGTAATTTCATAATATTTTGAAATAAATACATTTTTATGCATAGAAAACATTCTTCTAGAAAACCATTTTAATTATATATTGTTGGGTTTATTTTTAATTTATTTTCTTTATATAATAATTTTTTTTCATAAAATGTATTTTTTATTTGTTATAGGTTGGTGAAAATTTTGAATGTGGATAACTTTTAGATTTTATGACCATGATTATTAGTCATGAAAAAATTATCAACTTTGTAAAGGTTAAATTTGACAACTATGTTAAAAATAATGTGATAAGGAAATCAAAAAAAAAACAATTTAATTTTTTTAAAATAAGTCGATGAATTTGACCATATGAATCCCAAATGTTATTATATGAAATTTAGAAAGCATTTTTCAATGGTAATGGATTTTATATTATTTCACGTAATGAATATTCCAAATTATAAAACTATTGCTTTTCATTTAATTAATATGTTCACATAGGGATATGAATTCATTATTAAATAATATTAAAGTTTATATTGAATATAATTAATTAATATATATGATGGTTATTTTTTAAAAAAAATTGTACTCTTATTAAAATAAGTAATTATAGAGCATTTATATAGTATTTTTTCATGTAATATAAATGTTAAATAGAAAATATTTAGAATATTAATAGTTAATATTTTTGGGTTAATAATAATTTTTAAAATTATTTATTTATAAATATATGTTATTTTTGATGTGATAAAGGATTATATTCAATATTGATCATTATAATTATTTATTTAATGGAAAATTAAATGAAAATGACAAAAAGTCCTTAATGATATTTTAGTAAGATAAGAGATTAATAAATTATTTAAAAAATATAAATATCACGAACTAGGAAAATGTAGATATGATATTGGAAAATGTTACCAATTTAATATTTATGATTCATTATTTTTCTTTTTTTCTAAAATTAAAACCCTTGAATATGTAAAAATTCATTTCTGTGGTTATTGTGAAAATTAGATGACAAGGAAAATAAAATAAAATAAATTGTTCAAAATTATAAGTAAAAGTTTATAAATTATATTATATGTCTATATTAGAATAATGTTATATTTAGATTTTAATAAAAGTCATATTGGTACTATAAGACAAGAGTTAGGAAAATATTATATTATAATATTTCCTGTTCTCCCAATAGATCCCCTCCGATCATAAATAAAATGAATCATCTGTTCTATTTTTAGTACACCTTCCTGGGAAAACTAGATTATCAAAAACAAAAATAAATAATGATTTTACATACATAATTGAAATATATATATTCATTAATTTTTTATAGAACATCCTTAGGGTTATTAATTGGAGATCTAATGGAGTTATTTCAAAGAAGGGATAATAAGAATAACCTATATATTATTTTCAATCAACATACACCTCAAGTAAATTTATTAAGTTATCATATAATAATAACATATGTATCCTCAATATACATAAATATTATTATGATTATGAACCAAAAGGATTCGACCTATTTTACATCAAATGGGATGTTAAAGTTTCCCTCACACATACATACGACATTCCATATATAAAATGCGAGGTGATTAATTTTCCATATCTAAATTTCCAAAAAAAATATTAAAAAAATTAGTATAATGAATAAATATGATATTTAAGAATTAATTATTTTTCTAAAATTATAATTTCAAATATAACTTTTTACCCACCAATGTAATAGAAAACAACAACATCACTAGTGAATACATGTGGACTACCATACCCACTATATGATGTTATCGAATTTTCATTTTCATATAAGTTGGAAAATAATAAGTATAAATTTATTTTATATATATAATATAAATGATATAATTTTTTTCATATTTTTTTTTCACATTTATTTTGGTCCATACAAAATAAAGTCAAAATATTGCTCATGCATATGTACAACCAACCATCTTCATGAATAGTGAAACACTTTTTTCTATATCTACAATTTATATTGGTATATATATATATATATTGTATTTATATAATGATTATCATTATTTAGTTGAGGGTAAAATAATTAATGAATTAGGACCAAAACACTCTATGAGAAAACATCCATGGAAAAATAGAGTTGTTAACTGCCAAAAAAATGACAATAATAAATGATTGTTAACAAATTTCTGATTATATTTCATATTTGGATTATATATGATATGTTAAATATGAATATGGTTCTAGTAATAATTAATTACTTTCATATAACCATCACATATGAGTTTAATTCATGTTCAATTTATTGGAAGTGAGGGGTAAGTGATTTTGTCTCAATTCCAACTCCATTTATAATTTTTTGGTATTGTGAAACTACATATTTTTATTTAAATAATATTATCACCAAATGTTGTATTTAATATTTAAATATATATTTATTAGTTATTACCGATGATTCAATTATATTCTACTATTTTAATTTGTGTAATTTAAAATGTTACAAAATATATAATAATTTATTTTATAACCACATTCTTTGGGATATCAATTATTTTAATTGAATGAACAACAAATTAAATAATTCATATAATCAAACTATATTTATATTTTCAGTATATTTAATTATTTTTAATAATTTCCTACACCTTGTCCACTTTTTTGACATTAGTCTAGAAAATAAATGTTGAAATGGAATTCAAATGTTATGTCCCTTTTAACAGTGTATATTTTTCATATGTGCCAATATTTTTCAATTTTTTTTTTCAAAATAAATATTTATTTTATAAAATGATTTAATAATGAAATTTTATGTTATACTTGACTAAATTAATAGTTTCAAATGGAATATTTATAATTCCTTCCTTAATGTAACATTTTATAAATTCCTTATAACACAATCGTGAAATATTTTTTTGAATTTAATATATATGAAATTAATAGGCTTTCTACATGACATGCCCATTTGAAAAACATTATCATCTACTAAAATAATTTATTTAGTTTAAAAATGAATAAATTTTAGGAAATATTATTTTATTTTATTCTTTAATAGACATTATTTTAATACTAAATAATATTTCCTAATGAATTTTTAGTTTGTCTAGCAATTCATTTTTTTTTATTTTATTAAAAACCACTTTATGGAAAAGAGGGAACTATACATATACAGTCATTAACATTCACTTTCGTGTGATAAATTTTCGTTGGAAATTTCAATACATATAAATATCAATATTCATTATATCATGTATATGGTTATTTAATAAACAATATTCCATTTATACATAAGTTTTTTTACTATGAATTTTAATTTATTGACAAGGGAATGTATTTATATTATATATTATATACATAATATGGTTATTTTTATTAGGATACTTATTTTTTATTTAAATAGATCAATCAGTATATGTGTCATGACCTGTCCTAGTGGGGCCCTCACTGTGACTCCCCATGACAACCTTTAATAGGCCAGGGGATGGTGACTAGCACAGAGTAGGCATATTAGTAACATAGGAGGCATTGTCTAAGTACCTGTATAGACAGAAATCTCCAGTCCCACAAATGATGAAATTTAAAAACCACTATAGAACAAAATTCATGCATAGAACTAAACCCAACCAATAGAGAACAATAGAAGTAACAGGCGGGAAGTAAAACTGGGTCAGAATATAATCCCATAAAAACAAGAGTCTAAAAACTAAAAAGTACAACATTTTATCACAAAGAGGTACTGGGACTACAACTCAAAGTTGTAGGAACACCCCGGCCTATAGGTATTTCAAAAAGCTCAGGCTGGTCCTGTTCTGTCCATGTATGGGTGAGAATAAAAAGACTTAGTAGTGGACTCTAAATTCCCCAATGAAATAACCAAGGTAAAGATACAATCATCTCTACATAATATATGTCTGCATAACATATAACAAGAGAAACACATTCTGATATACCCAAATCTCAGACCTTTAGTATATAGACATGTAACACAACGGTATAACCTTGATAGGGATTTAGTTTGAAGGCTCCTAAAATCCCCCATGTGGGAGAATCCACTCCACTATTCTTATAGATCTGATGTCACCCGTTTGAGATATAATGTTCAGTGGGAAAATCCATGATAGGTATATACACCCATTCTGGGAGAACACACCCCTGATTGGGAAAAGATCATGATACACGAATAAGTATCACTTCCAAGGAATTGGAAGACACTGCGAATCATCCATATTAACCATCTATGTGGAGGATTAGTTTCATGTTGGTTTGGTCACGTCGATACCAAAGTCTACCTAGGGTCAAGAATGGATAGAGGATCTCACAATGGGCCTCTCAGAAGGATTCCTTACTCTATATTGGGATATCCCATTGAAGGGATCATACACCATTGAATGGAAATGGTTCATTACCTTTAGGAGAATAGGAAAACAGGGAACTGAACCAAAAGAAACTTGTCTACATAATTGTGGAAAACAATATCAATCATTGTTATTAAATGAACATGGTGTGTAGATGGGTCACACTATGTGTCCAATGATCCTGGGTACTGGCATGTATAATTGCACGTGTTATATGGATTGTCATCTAGAAGAGGGAATATACATCATGTAAGAGAGTGACATGTTGTGTTCCCCTATTGGGGAGGACTCTGTGTACGTTGGCCATGTTCACGTACATGACTTCAACCCGTGAGTGACATCCCATGTAACCCATACATGGGTTGACCCACGTATCAAGGCTCATCTGGCCCTGTGAAGGACTTCATGGAGTGCATTCCAACTCATGTGCATGTATCTTTTGAGATACATGTAGTGTCTACATAGGGTCTTACACGCCATGTGACGATGGTCAAATGACATACTTGTGCTTCATATCGCTCGGAACTCCTGTCATCGTTGAGTGGGGCCCACACATCGTGTCTTCTTGGAGTGATGTCATGCTCTTAATTGCATGCAGAATTAAGACCCTAGGCTCTGCCGCCGGTGCACATAGTCTATTCATACAGATACAAGACATGTTTCAAGGAAATTTCCAGAATCGTGAACCTACACCGCTGCACCCCGGGCACTCCTTTGGTATTCGATCTGTCTATCTGATCCCATGAATACTCATGATTTGAGGTCACCCCGACGCTGCAAATCTTTTTCCATTTTTATTCAGGATTCTTATCGGGATCGAAAAAATCTTTTATCCAACCACATGACGAACTCTCAAAGAACTATACTCTATGTTATGAGACGATTTTTTGTCCACCATCCACGTTTCACCTCTTTTGAGTCATCCATATGTTCGATCTTTGATTTGAGATCTTTGGGTTGTCAAACTGACTCGCAACAATCTATTATTCGTCACCCCGTGAAGAATGTAAAGAATGGCGGGTTAAAAGGAGGATGAAATCAATAAACAAAAGAGGAACACACCTCTACTGTTGTTTTTCAGGGGGTCAAATCTCCCCAGTCAAAAAGAATAAACATACTGAATCAAAAGATAATCAATCAATTATCACATATAAATTTCCCGAATCATGCCCCAAAAGAAACGGAAAATAACACCCTCCCACAAGAAAACATGATCCACATATCATTGGTTTTGTGGTTTGATCTATTTTCATCGCTTAATAGATGAATGGGGAAGATCTAAATCAAAATAAAAAACCCATACTTCTAGTATATTGATGAACAATCAACATTTCATGTTCTTTTGTGATATTCGTTGAATCCGAGATGTGTCAATCAATTGTGTCGTCGTCGTCGTCCACCAACAGGTTCTCCTACACAGCTCCAATGGAAATTCTCAATTCATAGGATTATGCAGCTAACCCATATAACATTACATAATTAGGTATTTAAATTGGATGAATTAGTTCATTGCGTAAAAAGGAATCAATTATAAATAACATCATTTCCAATAATTTTCATTAACTTTAAAATGTCCAAAAACATACATTTGCAGATGACATGTGTTGGTCGATGTTAAGCCCTTACTATGACAATGTTAATGATCTAAATGCAATGTAGCCCTCAAATTTATGATCCTAGAACCCTTTTAAATTTTATTCCACTTTTTCAGGAAAACAGCATGTGCACTCTGTTTAAAAGCGTAAATTTTTTTCAAAAAAAATATTATAGGAACGTCAGGCCTTGAAATCGCACTCTATAAAATATACTGGTCTTATATTAATTCAACTTTATATTTAAAAATAATATACCAAAAATTATGAGACATTAAATTCTACCCAACATAGGGATTTGCGTCCTCAAATAGATAAAACAAAAGGAAACTCAAATAGATGTGCGTATGGGGCACAAATATGATCCCCCTGCTCCCACGTGCTCTCTTGATTGTTCATCTGATTCCACCGGACACACACCTTGGGAATCTATCATCCATAAAGGATCCTCTCATGCTGATTCTTGATCCCCACTGGGTACTCCTCATAGGTCTCATCGTACTTGATGTACACCTCTCCTCTATCGATGTCATGTGATAGGTCATGCAAGTACCTCTTCAGCTACAACATGTGGTAGACATCATCAACCCGGTGAAACTCCAAAAGTTGATCTATGAGGTATTCAAAAATACCAACTATGCAGGGTATCTGAAAATGTCTGATGAACCTTGGATATAGGTTACCGCCCTGGCCAATTCTCTATTACCCTCTTCACGGTGAGACCCAAAGGAAGACAATGTCTTCCTCCTAGAACTCTAGAGGTCTCAGTTTCCTATCAACATAAGTCTCCTGCCAGATCTGTTGAATATTCATCCACTCCATGTTTATATGCTCCTTCTTAGTGGTAGCTTGCTCCAGCTTTGGACCCATATGTGATGACTCTCTAGGGTCGGTCCCACAAAGCGGGGACCGACATGTTCTCCCATATAAAGTCTCAAATTTTTCCATACTAATGGGGGAGTGGGAGATATTATTTTATGCAAAGTCCACCAGTGGTAGGTGGTCCTTACAATGGTGTCCAGAGTCCATGATATAATCCCACAACATATCCTCCAGAACATGAATGGTCCTCTTCGTCTAACTATATTTCAAGGGATGGAACTCTGTGCTCAAGGGTAGTTGAGTCCCCAAAACCTCCTTCAATCCCTTCCACAATCGAGATGTGAATATGGTATCTCGATCGTAGACTATTTTCAATGATACACAATTAATCCAAACTATATACTGCTCATAGATGCATCAAATACTTTCTACGAATCTCAGTTCTTTGATCGTTAAGAAGTGGGATGACTTGGTGAGTCTCACAACGATCACCCAGATGCAATCATGCCCCATGTACATCTGTTATAAAAATATCAGATGTCTATCAATTTTCCCTCACACTTCCACTTTGACACTTATAGGGGTGAGATAATACCGCTAGAACTAGGTTCTCAACCTTCACTTGTTGGCATTTATGGCATCGATAAACGAACTCTACTACTCCCTTCTTCATGCCTGGACACCAGAATTATCGTAATAGATCATGGTACATCTTCTCTACTCTAGGATGTACCACCAAGGGGGATGTATAAAACTCCCATATAACCTCCTCATACAATTCCACAAGTATAATAGTGTTCCACTGAAAAGAACTAACAGCTCCCCACCTTGCGAATATTCATCAAGAGCATATCCACTTGATAACTGAGCCTGTAAAACCTCACAATAGAAACACCCAAGATGAGCCTCCATAAATTTTTGTAAGAGTGAAGGGGTGACAACCATATACTTGAGGTATGATGAATCCTCTCGTTCCATAAAGGATAACTATAATAAGTCCAACTATTCCATCACCTCACTTAACAGGTGTGATCTCAATCTATTTCTAAGATAATCTTCCACCATGTTCCCCTTCCAAGGAGTATAGATGATATCCAAATCATAGTCCTAGAGGAAATCTATCCAACTCCTATTTCTCATATTCAGATTCTCCATTAATAATATGTATTTTATGCTCCTTGTGGTTAGAGTAAATGATAAACCTCTCCCCGATTAGGTAGTGTCACCACATCTTCAACGCGAAGACTACATCTTCCAACTAGAGTTCATTGGTCGCATAGATCTTCTCATTTGGCATAAGCTAAAGAGAACTATAATCAATCATTTTATTTTGTCAACATTAGGACACACCCATGCCCGGTCCCTGATACATCGCCGAAAACTATGTACTCGACACCTTGCGCTGGAATCTCAAAATAAAGGTGGTTGTCAAACACTATCTCGAATTATCAGAATCTGTTGAGAGCTTCTCCATCTATAGGAAGGGATACCCCTTCTTTGTAAAGGTATTAATCAGTGATGATACCCAGGAGAAATCTAGAATGAATCTCTAGTAAAACCCTGCCAACCAAAGGAATCTTCACAACTCTATCTTGCTCTATGTTGGCTCCCATGATAACACTTTCTCCACCTTGGCTGTGTCCACATCTAATCCATCTGCTGAGATGAAATGTCCTAGAATGTGGACCTGTTGAATTTAGAGGTGGCACTTCGAGAGATTCCAATAAAGATGGTGATCTCGGATTATGTCTTGAGCCATCAACAGGTGTCTTTCATGCTCCTCCTCTGGTGTCGAGTACAGAAGGATGTCATTAATAAATACCACTATGATCCTGTCTAAATATGGATGGAAGATCTGGTTCATAAGTCCCACGAACTCTATGGGAGCATTCCTCCAGCCATAAGGCATCACCATGTACTAATATTGACCTTAGTGGCATGTGAATGTCATCGTTAGTATATCATCGTCTTGTACTCGTAACTAGAGGTATCCTAATCGAAGGTCCAACTTTATGAACCACTATTCCCCTCTTTACTGATTGAAGAGTTCGTCGATCCTTGGAAGTGGGAAATTGTTATTTATTGTCATAGGGATCAGCTGCTAGTAATCCACACATAACCTCAAACTATATTCTTCCTTCTTGTCAAACAAAACTAGGGCCACCCAAGGTGAATCAATGGGTCTCACGAACCCCTTTTCTTGCAAATCCTCCAACTACGCCTTCATCTCGCGATGCTCTGTGGGATCCATCTGATAAGTTTTTTAGGATATCAGTGTTGTCCTGAGGTGTATGTCAATGAAGAAGTCAATCTCCCTGTGGGGTGGTAGTCTATGAACATCTTCAAGAAAGACATCCTCATACTCTACCACTGCTGTTGGGAACTGGTTCCTCACAACATTTACTACTCTGAGGGTAAGGCTAGTGATCTAATGAGTGATAAAATGCCCCATCTTATGCATTAGCCCATTCTGTGCATCCTGGGTCTCATTATCACAAAAAAACCTCTTCCCATCTCTACTGACACACCACACACATCTCCTAATGTAGTCAATCTGGGCATATACCGAAGATATCCAATCCATACTGGGAATGATGTCGTAAGGCATCAACACTTCCACCAAGAGGATTCAACCGAAACACTCACCTCCAAGGTTACTATCACACTGTATAAAAAGGTGTGTGATCATTGTGTCTCCTCCCATAGGCATCTCCAATCATAATGGTTTAGTTAATGACTCCACCTTGAATATCAATGATTTTCACAAGACATGTGGCAAGGAAGGAATTACTGGCACCTGTGTCTATATTTATGGAATCTGAGGTAGATAAGACACATAGTGTACCTCAGATAATCCTTGGAGTACATGGTGTGCATTCCACATCGTGTCCTTATATCTTTCGAGACACATGCCGAGTCTGACTGGGTGTCCACACGTCACGTGACGATGGTCAAACACCATATTTGTGCTTCATATCGCTCGAAACTCCAGTCGTCCCTGAGTGGGTCCCACACACCATGTCTTCCCAGAGCCATTCCATGTTCTTCATTGCGTGCATAATGAAAACCCTAGCCTCCGCCACCGGTTCACATAGACTGTTCATACAGATACAATCCATGTGTTCTGGAAATTTCCAGAATCGAAAAACTGCTCCACTACACCCCAGGTACTCATTTGGTATTCAATACATCTATCTAATCCCAAGAATACTCATGCTTTTTAGTCTCCCCAATGCCGCAAATCAATTTACATTATTTTTGAGCATCCTAACAGGCTTGCAAAAAGCTTTTATCCAACCACATAATGAATTCTCGAAGAACTATCATCCTTGATCTGAGCCGAATTGTTGTCCTTCATTGCTATTTCACCACTCTTGGGTCATCTAGATGTTCAATCATTGATTTGAAATCATTGTGTTGTGAAACAGACTCGCAAAAATCCAATGTTCATCGCCCCGTGAAGAATGTGAAGAATGTAGGGTTCAAAGGAGAATGAAATCAATAAAAAAAAGAAGAACACACCTCGGCCATTGTTGTTCAGGGGGGTCAAATATCCCCTATCAAAAATATTAATCATACTGAATCTAAATATAATCAATCAATTGTCACAAATCAATTTCCCGAATCAAAACGCAAAAGAAACAGAAAATAGCGCCCTCCCGCCAGAACACACGCTCCACATATCAACTGGTTTGTGGGTTGATCTGTGTTCATTGCTTAATCGAAGAATGGGGAATAAAAAAATCAAAATAAAAACCTCCTACCTCTATTCAATTGATAAACGATCGTCATGTCATGTTCTATTGTGATATTCATTGATTCCGAGACGCGTCAATCGATTGTGTCGTCGTCGTCATCCGCCAATAGGTTATCCTACATACCTCCAACGAAACTCCTCAATTCACATGGTAATGTGGATAATCCATAACACATTCCATAAGTAGGTATTTAAAACGGTGTAATTAGTTCATTGCATAAAAAGGAAGCAATTAAAAATAACTAATTTCCAATTCTTTTTATTACCTTTAAAATTCCCAAAAACCTACTTTTATTGCTGACCCATGACAGTCGATGTTAAGCCCTACCTATGACAAATTAATTGATCTGAATGCAATGTAGCCCTCAGATTTATGATCCAAGAACCTATTTAAATGTTATTCAACTTTTTCAGGAAAACCGCTCGTGCACGCTGTTTAAAAGCTTAAATTTATTTTAAAAAATTTATTATAGGAACTTCAGGCCTCGAAATCGCACGCCATCAGAAATATTTGTCTCAAATTAATTTCACGTAATATTTAAAAACATTTCACAAAAAATATGAGACATTACATTTTACCCAACTTAGGGATTTGCGTCCTCAAAATGATAAAACAAAAGGCATCTAAAATAGATGTGGGTACAGGGCATGAATATGAGCCTCCTGTTCCCACGTTCTCTCAAGGATTATGTGCTGCCACCAGATGCAGACCAAGGGAATGGATCATCCATGAAGGATTATATCATGCTGATATTTTATCCCCACTGGGTACTCAGCAAAGATCTCATCGTCCTTGATGTCCAACTCTCCCCAGTCGATGACATGTGATAGGTCATGAACACACCTCCTCAGCTACAACATTTGGAAGACATCATGTACTCGGTGCAACACCGATAGTTGATCTATGAGGTATGCCACCTCCCAAACTATGCAGGGTATTTGAAAAGGTGTGATGAACCTCGGATATAGATTAATATCCTAGCAAAATATCTGTTACCCTCGTAAAGGTGAGACCCATAGGAAGACGTCGTATCACTCCTCCAACTCTAGAGGCATCTGTTTCCTATCAACATAAGACATTTGTAGCTCTATGCAATCTTCATCCAGTCCAGGATTATATTCACCTTCTTGGTGGTAGCTTTCACCATCTTTCTACCAATATGTGTTGACTCTCTTGGGTCGGTCCATAAAAGCAGGGACTGACAGGTTCTCCCATATAAATATTTGAATGTTTATGTACCAATGGTGGTGTGGTAGTTATTATTGTATAAAAACTCCACCAGTGGTAGGTGGTGCTCAGCACAGTGTCCAAATTACATGATACAAGCCCACAACATATCCTACAGAACATGAATGCCCCTCTCCATCTAACCATCTATCTAGGGATGGAACTCTGTGTTCAAGAGTAGTTGAGTCCACAAAACCTCCTTCAATCCCTTCCACAATCGTAATGTGAATAGGGTATCTCGATCATAGACTACTATCTAAGTGGAGTAATTAATCCAAACTATATCCTGCTCGTATATGCATCAAATTATCTCTACAAAACTATGTTCCCTCATAGGTAAGCAGTGGGTTGACTTGTTGAGTCGCATGATGATCACCCAGAAGCAATCATTCCCCATGAACATCTGTGCAAACCACTTCCACTCTGACACTTATAGGGGTGTGCTAATCCCACTAGAACCGGGTGTTCAACCTTCACCTACTGGCATGTAAGGCATCAAGAAAAGAACTCTACTACTCCCTTCTTCATGCTTGAACACTAGAATTATCGTCGTAGATCATGGTACATCTTCTATACTCTATTATGTATCATCGAATAGGATGTATAAAACTCCCATAGAACCTCCTCTTATAATGCCATAGGTATAGTAGTGCATCCTCTAAAATGAACTAAACACTCCCCACCATGCGAATATTCATCAAGAGAATATCTCCATGATAACTGATCATATAAAACCTCACAAATCGACATACCCAAGATGTTCCTCCCTTAATTTTTATATGAGTGTTGGGGTGAAAACCATCTAATTAATGTATGATTTATCCACTCTGTCCATGAAGAATAACTATAATGATGGAAACTGTTCCATCACCCCACTTAACAGGTGTTATATTAATCTTTTGTTAAGTGCATATTCCACCTTGTTCCCCTTCCAAGGAGTATATATGATATCGAAATCATAGTCCAAGAGGAAATCTAGCAAAATCCTTTTTCTTATATTCATATCCTTCTACAATAATATGTATTTCAGGCTCCTTGTTGTTAGAGTAGATGATAAACCTCTCTCCCACGAGGTAGTGTCACCACATCTTCAACGCGAAGACTACATATTCCAACTAGAGTTCATGGGTTGCACATATCTTCTCATGTGGACTAATCTAAAGAGAACCATAATAAATCATTTTCTTTTCTGTACATCAATACACACCCAAGCCCGATCCCTGATGCATCACAGAAAACTACGTACTCGACACCCTGAACCGGAATCACAAAATCAGGGTAGGTATCAAACTCTGTCTCAACTGCTCAAATTATTTCAAGAACTTCTCCATCTACAGGAAGGGATTCCACTTCTTTGTAAAGGCTAGGATCAGTTCTGATACCCATGAGAAATCTAGAATGAATCTCTGGGAATATCCTTCCAAGAAAAATAAGCTCCACACCTCTGTCACGCTCTGAGTTGTCTCCTATGCTAACACTTTCTCCACCTTGGATATATCCAAAACTAATCCACTGCTGAGATGAAATGTCATAGGACATGGACCTGCTTAATCTAGAAGTGGCAGTTCGAGAGATTTCAATAAAGCGGGTTCTCTCAGAGTATGACTTGAGCCATTAACAGGTGTCTTGTGTGCTCCTCCTCTACTGCGGAGTACAGAAGGATTTCGTCGATGCAGACCACTATGATCTTGTCTAAATATCAACGGATGATCTGGTTCATACGTTTCATGAACTCTATGGGAGCATTCATCATGCCAGAAGGCATCACCATGTACTCATAGAGACTTTTCTGGCATCTGAAAGTCATCGTCAGCATATCCTCATCTTGTACTCATAACTGGTGGTATCCTAATTGAAGGTTAGCCTTTGGGAACCATTTTTACCCTCTTTACTAATTGAAGAGTTCTTCGATCCATGTATGTGTTCACCGCCTCAAGACAGACCTCATCCACCCGAGTGTCAGGATCTCCTCAGAACAAGAGGTGTCTCTTTCTCTAGAACTCATGGAGCGTGCTCATCCTACGCCCCTTTTCTGTCAGTATTTCTTGTACCACAGGCAGCTCCACTAGTTGTGGTAAAACAGGTGCACCACCTAGGGGTAACACATGGGGAACCAATCCCTATATCAAAGCCACATCACTGAGGGGGTCATCCTTGTTATCGTGCCGCTGAATCCTAGTGGGTATGTTTCCCAGAGGCATCTTGTAAGGAAACAAGATGTACCATGCTCAAAACGTATATCTGGATAGCTGACACAAAGGATATAAAATAACACAACCAATTTCTATATGATGCTTGAACCATTAATTTCATTACCCACAACATATGTTTTCATGTATTGAGTTGGAAAGTTCGTCATTAGAGTCCTGGTGTATGGATATGTCGGCTGCCAGAACCAACACTAAAGCCTCTGGCCTGAATGTTGTGCTCGAAACCAATAACCCTATTGCCCCAATCCAATCTCACTGACTCTTTTTCCTAAGTTAGAACCCATCACCTTTAATACCACTCTATCATGACCCGTCCTAGTGGGGACCGAACCATGACTCCCCATGCCTGCCTCTAATTAGCCAGGGGCTGAGGACAAGAACTGAGTAGGCATATCACATACATGGGAGGCATTTCCTATGTACCTGTACACATGTACAAATCTCCATGCACACAATATTATGAAATGTAAAATCCACTAAAGAAAAAAATGCATGCATACAACTAAACCAAACCAATAGAGTGAAAATGAAGTAATGTGTGGAATGGTAAACTGGGCTAGAATTCAAGCATACAAAAAACAAGAGTCTGAAAACTACAATGTAAAACTTGTAACCACAATGAGGTAATAGGACAGCTTCTTGAAACCATATGGAAACTATGGAATGTAGGGAACTCACGATGCTTGGTTTGGTCATGATCTTCCATGGAATCCATAAAAACGCCGCTCATCTACACAAGACAAGACACGTGGCGGTAAATCCTGTATAGGGGTGAGTATTACAATACTGAGTAGAGGACCCCAAAAAACAGAAATAAATTCACTAGGTAAGGATACAACCTTATCTACACTATATATTTCTGTAAGACATATAACTAGAGAAACACAAGTAGTTATACTCAAAACCATAAACGGTAGTCTAGAGACAAGTCACAGAATTGCATACCTCCAATAGGGATTTAGTACAAAGGATCAATGAAGAACTCGTATAGGGGGACTCAATCCATGAGTCTGATATCTCAGATTTCATTTGTAGGATATGTAATGTTCATTGGGAAAATCCATGCGAGGTAGATACACTATTTATGGTAGAAGACACTCATATGTGGGGTAATATCATGACACATAGATGGGGATCACTTCAAGAACCATGTCAGATATCTCAACTAATACATATTTACCTACTATGTAAAGGATCAGAGTCATGTTGGATTAGTCACGTTGATAGTTGAATCTACCTATGGTCAATAATGGATATAGGATCTCGCTTCTGGCCACTAAGAGGGACACCTGACTCTATCTTAAGAAGACCTGCTGAATGGATCACACTCTTATGAATGGAAATGATGCCTAACCATCATGGTAATGATAAAATGGGAACTAACACAAACTAAACATTTACAAGGAATGTTGGATAAGAGGATCAATTCATGTACTGAAACGTACATGACATGTTGAAGGGTCACACGCCGTGTCTTCTAAACCCAGGTACTTACTATATACAACTGCCTTTGTGGCCAGGAATTTAATCTAAAATAAAGACTACATGACATGTATGAGATTGACACACCATGTTACTCTATCTGGGGGGACTCAGTGTACGCTAGACATGATCTCATACACAGCTTCATCCCATGTGTGAAAAACCGAGTAACTGGTACACTGGGTGACCCACAAAACCAACTTCGTATGACAATGTCGTGTAGTACATGGTGTGTAATCCACCCCGTGTCCATGAATCTTCTGAGATACACACCGAGTATTCATTGGGATGTATAATTTGTGTCATGATGGTCACACACCGTGTTTGTGCTTCCTGTCACCCAAAAATCAAATTTCCACTAGGGGAGGCCCAAAGGCTGGAAATCCTTTTTTTGATTTTCAAAAGCCGGTTTAATGGGTTCCGGTGCCCAAGCATACAACCACAACAAAAACCCAGAAACAGCAATCAACACACTAAAAACATCAGTAAAAATCATCAAAAGCGTACTCCTCTCCGCATCCCTTGCTAGACTCATCTTCTCCAGTGGCCGAGGCTGTTTCCCAACCTGGTGTCCTCCAATACTGAGGACTTTGCACCCGATTCCTGAGAAGTTCCAGAACCGGGTCTGGTGAAATCCTCTCAGCCACAATGTTGTTCGCAAAAGAAACAGCGACCTTTCCTTTCTTCCTAGATTCTGAACGAGTCTGCATCGGCCACGGGAGACAGGAGTAATCCTTCCTTGACCGACGTCTTACTATGGGTGAACCAGGCCCTCCAACTGGAAAAGAGGTTTGCTCACTCTGTACCACCTCACTGAACAAGCAGTCACCTGTTCTGCTCACCTTCTCTGTCCCTCCCAAAGGGAACTCCCTTCCTTTATCATCCTGACCTATAGTAGGGTTCTCCATCACCGGCAGAAGCACCCCCGCTGAAGCACCTTCATCCACTGTTACCGCAGGGTCTGCTTCCAGGCCCTGCTCAACCTGGCCCTCATCAGCTCCCATCACAAAGGAGTTTCTGGTTTCCATGCAAACAGCCAAGGGTGATCCCTCCAACCCCAGTCCCTTTTCACCCTCTTGCATAACCTCCATAGCCTACATTCTGACCAATCCAACTTCAGTCTCCAAACCTCCAGCCAACTGATCCTCTAAGGCCCTGTCCCCATTCTCCTTACCTGCAAAATCATTCTCTTTTAGGCATTCAGATCGACCATCCACGGAAATGATAGAGAATCTATTACTCAAAGGTATAAAGGGAGGAGCTACATGATCCAATCTCCTGGAATCCTTCGAACAATCCAAATTCGGATGACTACCTGGCCCCTTCCCATCCAAAGAACCAGTACCCGAATCACCCTCTAGAATTGCCTTACCAGTCCTGACTGATTCCCCATCTAGTGTCATCGAAGCCACCCCAGAGCATTCTCCTCTGGTAGCCGGGTCCACTGGTCTCGAGTGAGAACCCTCCTCAACCTGCAAACAGTTATTCCCCTTCATGTCCGGGGGGATATATTTCCTTTTACCATCTCCCTTGGTCGACCGAGGAGGAAGTCCCCTACGGCAGACCTCAGTCGAGTGCCCTAACCACCTGCAAGACCCACAGAAATCAATCCAATCTTCATAAATCACCCGCTGTTTACAGCGGTACTCTTCACTGATCGTGAAAAAAACATACTCAAAGGGAGATCTAGATGCGTCTATCTCAACACAAACAGGAGGATTCACTGGATGACAGAGCGCTTCATTTCGACTATCCGCGCAAAGGAATCTACCTACCATATTTCCATGCATTTGGATAATTGCAGGGTTCTGGAATGGTAGGGGAAGCTTGGGAAAACTTACCGAAACTGCGATTGAAGGTGAGTCCCTTTTCATGTGCAGGTCGAATGACCACCGCAGCAGCAGAAAGAGGGATCCCTTGTAAAAACGAGGCGCGCTTGACCATGATTTTATCAAATCAGCCTCCGTCTCGAAGCGAACCATTATCTGCCTATTGTCGAGTAAACCCACCACCGCTCGTTCTTGGAGATCCCACGAACCAAAAACGAAACGATCAAAATCATCAACCGAGGGCCTCTTGTCCTTGAAGAGGGAAACAAGAGTGAGATTCAATAGGTTGGTCAACTCAGAAAACTCTGTCGAGGATAAATGAAGATTTGGGACCCCGTCCACCAGATACGAGACCTTAGGGTTTAAATCCACATTCGGGAAGGAAGGAAGAAACTCCGGGTTAGAGAAAGGTTGGAAGGACCTCGCCCTCCTAAGATACGACGATTCTCCCTCCCCCATAGAAGGGGGAGGGATCGGCACAGAGGCCGCCGTCGTCACCTACAGAGGGGATTCATCGGGAGACCTCCGCTCTCTGCTCTCCAATACAACTCACCCAAAGGCCATGTCTTCCTCGAGGCACGTCGTGTTCTTCATTGAGTGTAGTGAATAGACCCTAGCCACCACCACTGGTCCACATTCTATGTCCATCGAGTTATATGTCGTGTGTTCCGTAAACATTCAAAATCATGAACCCACTCCATTGTGCCTTGGGTACTCTTATGTTCTTCGATCTGGCAGTCTAATTGTAATGAAACTACAAATTCAAGGTCCCCCTAATGCCACAATAATTATTCCATTTTTTTCAGGATTCTGATACATCATCAAAACATTATTTGAACTAACCACACGAAGAATGCTTGAAGAACGATCCTACTTGTTATGAGACGATTCTTCATCCACAATCATCGTCACACATCCACTTGGTCATCGTGATGTTCAATCTCTGATTTGGGATCGTTGCATAGTGAAACAGACTCAAAATGATCCATTATTCATCTACCCCTAAAGAATGTGAAGAACGCATGGTTAAAATAATTAAGAAATCAATAAATAAAATAGGAACGCACCTCCATAATCAATCATCAACAAATCAATTCATTCCCATTAGAAGGATTAAACAAGACGAATCAAAAGATAATCCAACAATTATCACAAATTAACTTCCCAAATGAAACCCCAATATAAATGGAAAATAACACCCTCTGAAAAGAACACATGATCTCTGGATCAACCTATTCGTGGGTTGGTCAAATTTAATTGTTTGATCAACGAAGGAGGAAGAACTATTTAATAATAAATAATCTCATACCTTGATTTATTTGAAGAATGATCTCTGCGTCGTGTTCATTGATGAGGTTCATCGAATCTGAGATGCATCGATCGATTGAGTCGTCGTCATCATCCGCCAATAGGTTCTCCTCTAAATATGTAATGTAGATCCTCAATTATTTGGGTTATGTAATTAATCCTCCATACATTCCATAAGTAGGTATTTAAATAAGATGAATTAGGTTGTTGCTGAAAAAGAAAAAATTTAATGATAACATTATTATCAACTATTTTTATTTCCTTTAAAAAGTCCAAAAATACACTTTTTTAGTCAATATGTGTCGGTCGATGTTTGGACCAGCATAGTATAATGTTGCTACTTTGAACACAGTGGTGTCCCCATATTTATGATCTAGATTACTATTTAATAGTAATTACAAATTTTTGTGAAAATCATCCGTGCACACTATTTAATAGCATATTTATTTCAAAAATTTATTCTGGGAACACTAGGCTCAGAATCGAACATTGTCGAAAATCAATGTCTAATATTAATTCCATAGAATATTTAAAAATAATACATGGAAAATTCCAATACAATATAATTTGATTTATTAATTGGGAACGTAGTGACATGTGAGGCCTCAAATTTTATAGCCTATTGATGGATATATTTGTATCCTACAGAAAAATTGTTGTTTTGACATATTAGGATGGTTTTTAGTGTACAACCACCCAATAATTAATCTACCATTTCATAACGACTTGATGATAAACTTATCATTATGTATGATATCATAATGTCAATCACTATAAATTTCATTCATTATGAATTTATTAATTAGAATCAATGAGAAAATTTTAGTGATATTAACAATAAAATCAGTTTGTGTTTGTTTTTTTAATTATATTTAATGTGATCTTAGTCATTTAACTTTTCATATTGAATATCCATTATTTATGTTTGATCACTTATACTATATGTAAAACTTACAAAATAGCTGAGATCAAACATTATTTTTCACTTTCCCGATATATAAAGATAGATATTATAAATAATATATTAGATTTGAGAGTGTTTATAATGATATTAATTTATTTTTCTAGTTTAACAATGGGATAATGTGTGTATTTTTTTAATAATAACTAGAAACATGATATTTTATCTGTGTTGTAATCCATAGTATCATTCATTATTGTAATAAAAAAGTCACTATCTCTAGATTAATATTATTTTGGAATCTACAAAAATCATTTAACATGTTACCCCATTTAATTCCAAATAATTTTATGATAACAACCATATTCTATATTTATTACATAGTTTTCATTAGACATACTATAATGTCCCGAATCCGGAGCCCCTCCACTAGTGCCCCGTACCTGGTTCAGCACATGACCTCAAGCGCATTTCCCCAAAATTCAAAGGCTACAGACTAGCAATGAGGGCCTTGGTAAGTTATTGGGGAAAGTATTCCCTCATTTATTAAGGTATACAAGGTAAGGAAAACAACAGTAAACATCAGAAATAGTAAAAACATACATAATTGTAACCAAACAGCGGAAGAATAAATATATATAGAAATGATGATAATGATGCAGTAGGTACAAGTATCTAAGGAAAGAAGCAAACACAAAAATGTGCTAAAATACAACTGAACACAAGTACTAAATCAACAGAAAAAGAAAAATAGATGTGAAACTCCTCAGCATCGCAAGCCTCAGCTCGGTCCCATGCTCTCCAGCTCCTGTGCAATCAAGAACCTGAAGTAGTAGGGCACTTGCCCTTATATATACCTGCAATAACATAGTCTGATTGGGCCCAAAAGTATGGCCCAAACAGGGTGTGAGACAAATTCCCAGTAGGAAAACACCCAAATATCTGTTCCTAATAGTTAATGAATACATGGAATGTAAAGTATAGGAACAATAAAGTGGAAAAAAATACAATGCAGCTACAATTTACAGTCTAGGATATAAACTACACAAGTATAAAAAAATCAACAAGTAACACAAAGGTAACCCCCTAGGAAGTTCTCACAGCCTAACCCTTATTCTTCAACCTATAAGTACTAGTAAGCCCTTGGGAGGCACACACAGTCTCACCCCTCTTGTTCAGCTAAAGAATAGATTCTCTGGGGAAACACTCACTGTCAATTCCCTCTATAGTCTCGTATCATACTAAAGGCGCTCTGGGGAAGCACTCAACGTCAATTCCCCCTATGGAACACGTCGAGGATCTACAGAATCTCTAGGGAATCACTCAATGGCAATTCTCCCTGTGGTCTCACATCATAATTAAAGACACTCTGGAGAAGCCTTACGCCCTTTCTGTCAATGGTCCACTACACTAGGTTCTCATATCCCTGTGTACAAATAATCATGCATAGAGTGTGTGTATCTCCTATGTAAACCTCGAGAACTACATGGCTATCATTCATAGGCTCAACAGCATAATAGTAAAATAGCTCCACTATCCTACATCTAGGCATGGAAACTAGAAAAAATGTATAATAAGAAAAACATGTAAGGAAAAGCATAGGAACACGGTATAAATTATCCAAAATTTACAAGGATTTACTTCTACTCAAGAAATCAAGCCATGAAAGCAATAAGAGGGGAAAAACTGGAAACATGCAATACCCCATTCATGGGAATTGGAGGAATTTGCACAAAATACTCAAAGGATTTCTACATAAGGGCACAAACCACCAACCTCGATTCAAAGAGATCGATATACATGAACCACGACGACCAATTCTCCCTAGAACATTGAAGATCTAAGGAAACACAAACAAAGTTCAACCTTAGATAACATCACAATGAGGAATAATTGGAAAATAAGGCTCAAGAAGAAGGAATAACACACCGGTACGCTTCAAACGCGATCTAAAGAGCTTGAATTGGAGAACAGACGGAGGATCTGGGATTCAGAGAAGAAGCGCAGACTTACGGGTCGCCCTCAGACAATGAACTGGGAGAAGGGGTGTGTTCTATCCGTCAGGCGTGACCTCGGTGCGTTTAATGAAAAACAATGGGGTGTACTTTTAGAGTACATGGTGTGTACTATGTCTTTTCCATACTCTGCCAAAATCATCCTCCACGTCACCCCTACACACCGTGTGTGTGCCCTAGACACAGCCAGTACACAGCTTTGAGAGGGAAAAGAGTACACGGCGTGCACATCAAAAATTTCCAAAAACTTTATTTTCCACCAAAAACTCCAGAAAAATAAAAACATACCTGAAAAGGAGCTTTGGGTTCTTAAAAACTTCTCCCCTTAAATAAATTCATCCACGAATTTCCCTAGATATGCATAGGAGAAGAAACCCCGAATAGCCCTGGCCACTGCGATCGTACATCGGCCTCCCTCTCCCTAGACTCATCCTATACTCGCTCGTGCTACCATAGCACCCGTACTAGAGGAACAGACCGCCCGTGGTGAACCTTCATACTGCGATCGACAATCCGGATTGGATGCTCCTAGAACGACGCATCCGCATTAATTTCAACCTCCTCATGCTGAAAGACATGAGACGAGTCTGAAAAGTAACGTCGGAGCTGAGAGTCAAGGAAGACTTCGTGCATGCCTCGGTACCTCTGAGGTAACTACAACCAATAAGAAACCGGCCCCACTCTCCCCAACACATCAAACGGCCCGACGTACCACGGTAAAATCTTTCCATGTCTCTGAATCCTCTTGTGTCCCAACCTTAGTGCGACACGCAGGAAAACCTGATCCCCGACCTCAAACTCCAGAGGTCATCTCTGTGGATCAGCATAAGAATTCTACTGAGACTGTCTTGTAGCCATCCACTTCTGAATCAACTCTATCTTCTCTGAGGTCACCTGAACAAGACGAGGTCCCAGCAATGCTACTTCTCCTACCTTCAGCTAGCATAAGGGTGATCGGCATGTCCTACCGTTCAATTCATTATATGGTTCCATCTGAATGGTCTCCTGGAAACTGTTTTAGTAGGTTAACTCCACCAGAGGAATATGATTCTCCCACAAACCTACAAGTCAAGAATACAAGCTTATAGCATATCCTCAAGTACCTGGACCGTGCATTCGTACTTGCCATCAGTCTGGGGATGGTATGCTGTACTCAAAAATACCTGTGTACCCAAAGCCTTTTGAAGTCCCTATCAGAACTGAGAGGTAAAGCGCGCATCCCTGTCTGAAAAAATGGAGTGTGGGACTCGATCTAGACATTTGATCTCTCTTATGTAAAGTCTTCCCTGGTCATCAATACTGAAGGTCTCCATGATCGGCAAGAAGTGAGCCACCTTTGTGAGCCTGTCGAAGGCAACCCAAACAGCATTGATCCCCCAAGGCGACCTCAGAAACCCGGTCACGAAGTCCTTCGTAACATCGTTCCACTTCCACTCCATAATGGGTAACTATTCTAAAAGGATTTCTGGTTGCTGATGCTCTGCTTTCACCTGCTGACAAATAGAACATCTCATGACAAAGCTAGCAATATATTTCTTCATACATGACCACTAGTACTGGAGATGAAGATCCAAATACATCATGCTGATGCCAGGATGTACTGCCTAAAATGTGGAATGAAAATCCCACATCAGATCCTCACGTATGTCTCTTGAAACCCATACGCATCTCTGGAAACAGAATATCTCATCATCTCCCACTATTCATCCAAGAAGAGGGTCCTCTTCTGACACACTCTCTCGTAGTACTAAGCCTTCTAAGACTGATAGCTGCCTCATCTGTACCCGATCAAGTAGTGTAGAGTTAAAATATATATAAGATAGGAAATTATGTCCCTGTCTATCATGAACCTCCAGATGCATCTCAGAGAATAGATCCATAAGCTGCCACTCACTACCGTCCTCCTAAACTGCCTGAATTTGAGTTCTCCTACTCAACGCATCTTCCAATGTGTTGCCCTTTCCCGGCGTATAGGCATGCTCGGAATCAAAATACTAATGATACTCGACCTAACTGCACTGCCTCAGATTCAGATCACACTGAGTGAAGATATAATTGAGACTCTTGTGGTAAGTGAATACCACAATGTGCTCTCCAAGAAGATAGTGTGTCCAACATCGTAAGGCATGAACAACAACTGCCAACTCCAGATCATGTGTCGGGTAGTTTCTATCATGTTTCCACAACTGCCAAGACCTGTATGCAATGACTCCATCTTCATGCATAAGCACAGCTCCTAGCCCGATACTTGATGCATCAAAATAGACTATGTAGCTCTTGCTTGGATTTGGGAAGACTAGTATCGGTGCTGGATTCAACCTCCCTTTCAGCTCCTGAAAGGATGACTCCCATGAATCTAACAATAAGAACATTTCCCCCTTCTTGGTTAGACCTTTCAAGGGTGCTTCTAGATGAGAAATACTTGAATGAAGCGTATGTAGTATCCAACCTGCCTTAGGAAGCTCCGTACCTCAAAGACGTTCTTCGGCTGCTCCTAGGAAACTACCGCTCTAGCTTTCTCTAGGTCCACTAATACTCCTGCCTCTGATATGATATGTCCTAAGAATTGAATTTGATCCATCTAGAAGTGGAACTTTGAGAGTTTACCATAAATATGATGCTCTCTCAGTGTACTAAGAACGGTCTCAAGATGAGTGGAATGGTAATGTAGAGTGTGAGAGTTAACCAAGATATCTTCCACGAAGACCACGATGAAGGAGTCCATGTAAGGATGGAACACTTGGTTCATTAGTGCCAAGAAAACTGTAGGCGCGTTCATGAGACCGAACGACATGACTGTATACTCGTATAGACCATACCTGCTCTTGATGGCTGTCAGCGGTATATATGATGGAATAATGCACAACAGATGATAATCAGACCTTATGTTGATCTTCAAGAACACCCGGGATCATCAAAGCTGATCAAAGAGGTCATCGATCCTTGGCCAGGGATATCTGTTCTCGACCATCAACTGGTTCAGCATCTGATAATCCACACAAAGCTGAAGCGTACTGTCTGCCTTCTTCGCAAACTGGATAAGCGAACCCAAGTGAGAAGTACTACGTCGGATGAAACCCCTCACTTTTAACTCCTCAAACTATT
Organism: Viscum album; assembly: GCA_963277665.1. Lineage (NCBI taxonomy): Eukaryota > Viridiplantae > Streptophyta > Magnoliopsida > Santalales > Viscaceae > Viscum > Viscum album. The sequence continues at coordinate 731,096,044 of OY728139.1, read as the reverse complement.
TGTTGAGATCCTAAAACTCAGGTGTGGCCATCCTATAGGGAGGAATGGACACCGGTGCATCTCCTGGCACAAGATCAAAAGAGAAGTAAACTCACGCTTCGTAGGCGAACCTGGAAATTCCTCTAGAAAGACATCCCCGAAGCAATCCACCACTGGAGGAAAGTTCAACTGTGGTGTCCCCTAATCATCCAGATAATGACTAGAAATCTGGGCCATCACCCCTCCTAGCTGAAGATTCTCGAGTCCGGCTTGACTCGCCTGAACGTACCATTCGCCTCTATTAAGAAAGGATTCACCCTATGGTGAGATGAAACTGACCCTACGACAATAACATTAGATGACTGCCTAGAAGGGAATGAGCTAGTCCATTCTGAGAATGAAATCATAGATCATCATCTCTACAATATAGAGATTCCATGAGAAAAGATACCCTACAACATTGAGAGGGCACTCTCTACACTAGCGTACACTAGATTTCCTCGTCCCCAATGGTGTGTCTAGAGTCAACGAGTTGGAAGAAGAAAAAATACATAGCCCCAAGCTCTCCACGACAACAACAAAGATAAATCTATGCGTAACACCAGTATCGAAAAGAGCCAATGATAAAACTGAGGCTACTAAGATCGTACCTAGAACTGTAGAAGGTCCGAAATCCTTCTCCAAATAAGACTTATCTACAGCAAAAGTCTGGCTTGACCCGCGACCCTGTGACCCTACGTGACCACTCTGAGTTGAACCTCCCTATTGGCGCTGAACGACTGATGACTGACTACCATGACCTAGACCTCCACCTCGGCCCGAATGGCTTGAAGAACTCCAGTTCCCCAACAAGTGAGAATCTGGTGGTTCCAATCCTGGATGAGTAGTCATGGAAGAACCCCCGTCACCAGAAATTGGTCAGAAAACTGGGAAGAAATGCTAGAGGTGACCCATCTTTCCATAAGATTGGCACTCCACTAGGTCTCCATGGCATTCCAGCCTTGGGTGCCCTACCCTTCCACACTGGTAGCATACGACCTGGCTACCTGAAGATGTATCTCACCTCTTCAGGTCACTACACGTAGGCTCCCTACATCACTTCCTACTATCAGCTGGAGGAGAAGTAGCTCTAGATGTAGAATCTCCCTAAATCGCAACTCCAGAGTCTCTCAGATTGCACTCTGCAATCAATGCCTGGTTGATGATGGAAGAGATGGAATTCAACTAAAAGAGATTCACCTGCAAGAGGATATCCCACCTGAGACCATCCTCAAACTTCCTTGCTATGAACACCCCAATTCCGTCCCGGAGGGGTGTGAAACACTGCAGCTTGGTGAAACGAGAGGGGTACTCAATAACTAAAAGTGTACCTAGCTCTATGCTCCTGAACTCCCGGGCTCGATCGGCCCCCAGGGTCTCTGGGTAGAATTAGTCATAATGCACTTGTTGGAAATCCTCCCAAGTCATAACCTACTGATGACCCACCTGTGTGATCACATCCCACCACCTTTTTGCGGAGTCTCATAGAATGTAGTTAGCGATCTTGACCTTCCTCTCTAGAGGAATCTCTAAATTCTTGAAGATTGTTATCATGTCTTCAAGCTATTACTCTACAGCCTGTGGTCCTCCTACCCATGAGAATGTGGGAGGATGTTCCTGCTGGAAAACCCATGTCACGTCTTCCACTGTCATGGCAGGAGGTGGGGCTCCCTAAATGGTCTGAATCATTCTCATAAAAACATCCCTGAACTTCGCATCAGTGCCTGTAACTATTATGACAGCCGGTGGCAATGCTGGCCCGACTGGAGGGTCGTAAGGAAGTCCCTGATCAGCCATATCTATCGTCTGATCACTTCCTGACGACATACGTACAACCGGAGGACGTCTCAGAGGCATAACTCTGAAAGATCAAAAGCACACCTTAGATCAGGATTAACAAAGGCATAGATCATAGGGTACAAAAATGAAATAGAAGAGGAAAATGATTAAGTTTTACAAAACACGACTACACTGCATGTATAAAAACTACACAGCATGTTCACTTAAACCGTAGACATGGGCGTGTGATTCTGCCTCCCGTGGTCATGTAAAAACCCAGAATACATGGCGTGTTGTCCCCACACATGGTGTATACTTGTACTCTACTCCCCTATCCGAGTCTCCATGAACGTCTTACCCACATGGTCTTCTTAAACTGAGACAACACGATGTGTTCCCTGTGGACACGAAGTGTAGTAGAAAAGGCATCAACAACTCGTGTTGTGTGTTACACGGTCAACTACATGGCTAAGACTACACGGCGTGTTTCGAACAAACACGACGTGTACTCAAAGACTTTCCCTGACCTGTGTTGTTGGTGACACGACCAAGTACACGACATATTCCGAACAAACATGGCATGAATAGGAGGATAGAAAACCATTCTGTGTTGTTCGTGACACGGCCGGGTACTGAGGATGAGGATACATGCCATGTTCATTCAACAAATGGCATGTATGACACGAGCTTCCCCGAACCGTGTTAGTGACACGACTGGGAACACGAATCACTACTACACGGTGTGTACCTTCTGTACACGGCATGTTCCTGAAGTTACATTCACGACACCGAGTTTCTGCTCACACGGTCAGTGAAACGACCTGAAAAATACATGGCGTGTATCCAAAAAGTACACGTCGTGTATTCTTATTTTTTCTAGGAAGTAGCTCAAAATCTGCATAGAATCCCTACAAAAACTGAAAACAAGGAAAAGAGGTGCCAAATTCCAATCCATGAGGGTCCATACTCCCTGCGGATCATATCATGGCATCTCCTACAGTCATAGAAAAGAGAAAACAAGAACATGATCCACCAATTTCCGATTTAAGAGGGCCCATAATATCTCAAGAATCAATATTTGGAGTTCATATTAGCAAAGCGGAATACAAACAATCCTCTAACAAGGAAGCATAGATTCTATCAAGCATCTATCACAATAGAATGCATAATCTAAACAAAGTATATCACAATAACATGCAATCACTAATGCATCCTAGATGGCATGACAAGAATGAATGGAATGTGATTTATATAGGTTTCTATATGATGAATGAGATGAAGTACCCTCATCTAATCAGGTTTTGACAGAAATTGAACTGAAATATTCAAGACAATAATAACACAAAGAATGTGAATCACTCTAGGAGAAATTATCTCAACAGTAAAATCTCAAAACTAGAAACTGCAATTAACGAGGTAGTATGGCTTTTCCCTGTACATGGGTTAGCTACTATTGAGCACAGCTTAATACAAAGTACCGAATCCGTCCTATCACTGGCTAAAGGCTCCAAACAGTAATGCAAGAGAAAATAACTCATTTGATACCACTTTGTAACGTCCCGAATCTAGAGCCCATACACTGGTGCCCCGTACCCGGTTCGCCACATGACCTCAAGCACATTTCTCAAAATGCCAGAGGCTACCGACTACCAGTGATGTCCTTGGTATGTTATTGGGGAAACTATTACCTTATTTGGTAAGGTATAAAAGGTAAGGAAAACAACAGTCAATAGCGGAAGCAGTAACAACACACATAATTGTAACCGAACAACGAAAGAATAAATATATATAACAATGATGATAATGATGCAGTATGTACTAGTATATAAGGAATGAAGCAAACACAAAAACATGCTTACATAAAACTGAACGCATGTACTAAAGAAACAGCAAAAGAAAAACATATGAGGAACTCTTCATCATCACAAGTCTCTGCTCGGCCCCATGCTCTCCAGCTCCTATACAATAAAGAACCTAAAGTAGAAGGGCGCTTGGCCTTATCTATACCTAAAATAACATAGTCTTTTTGGGCCTAAAAGCATGGCCCAAAAAGGGTGCGAGACAAAGTCACAGTAGGCAACCACCCAAAGATCTGTGCCTAACAGTAAATAAATACATGGAAAGAAAAGTACATGAATAGAAAATAGGAAAAAAATTCACAGCAGCTACAATTTACAGTCTAGCATATAAACTACACAAGTATAAAACAGTCAACAAGTAACACAAAGGTAAAACCCTGGGTAGTTCTCACAGCCTATCCCTTATGGTTTAACCTATAAGTACGAGAAACCTCCTGGGAGGCACACACAGTCTCACCCCTCTGGTTCAGCTAAAGAATATACTCTTTGGGGAAGCACTCACTGTCAATTCCACCTATAGTATCATATCGTACTAATGGCTATATGTGGATGCACTAAATGTCAATTCTCCATGTGGCCCGTGTCGAGGATCTACGTACTCTCTTGGGAAGCACTCAATGTCAATTCCCCATGTGGTCTCACATTGTAATTAAAGACACTCTAGTGAAGCCCTTCCATCCATTCTCTTTATGGTCCACTACAATAGGTTCTCGCAGCCCTGTGTATAAATAAACATTTATATCACGTGTTTATCTCGCAAGTAAACCTGAGGAACTACTTGGCTATCATTCTAAGGCTCAACAGCATAATATTACAACAGTTCCACTATCCTACAACTAGTCATGGCAACTAGAAAATGCATAATAAGAAAAATATGCAAGGCAAAGAACATGAACACAGAATAAATTATACAAAATTAACAAGAATTTAAATCTACTCAAGCAATCAAGCAAATATGGAAATAACAGGGTCAAAATAGGAAACACACAATACCCCGTTCAAGGGTATTGGTGGAATTTGCACAAAATATTCAATGAATTTCTACAGACAGGCACAAAACACATACCTCGATCCTAGGAGATCGATATACTTGAACAACGATGACTGATTCACCCTAGAATGTCGTAGATCTGAAAAAACTCACAAAACATTATACCTTAGATAACATGAGAATGAGGATGAATTGGAAAACAAGGCTCAAGCGACAGGAAGAACTCACCAGTGCACATTCAATGCGATCAACATAGCTCAAAATAGAGAATAGATGGTGGCTAGGGGATCCTAAGAAGAAACGCGTCCGTACGGGTCGCACTCAGATGAAGAACCTGGAGAAGGGGTGTGTTCTATCCGTCAGACACGACCTCGGTGCATTGAATGAAAAAAATGCACATGGCATGTACTTTTAGGGTACACCGTGTGTTCTTGGTCTTTTCCGTACTCCTCCATAATCATCCTCCACATCACCCCTACACACCATGTGTGTGGCCCGAACACGACCAGTACATGGCTTCGAGCGGGAAAAGTGTACACAGCGTCTACATCAAAAATTTCTAGAATCATTATTTTTCCCCAAAAACTCCAGAAAAATAAAAACATACCTGAAATGAAGAACCGGATTCTTAAACGTATGATTTTCAGGATTGGTCATAATGATGAATATTTAATTCATTTTATATATTCATTTTGTAATGGTTTTTATTTTTTTTATTTTTTATAATTATGATTAAATTATAAATCATGTAATGAATTACATTTTGAAATATAATAAAATGAGTTAATGAATTTTTTATTACATTTAATTGTATTTTGTATCATTTAAGAGATGTAACAAAAAAGAATTTCATAAATAGAATTATACTCCAATAATATAATTTGATACATTTTTCCCCATAAAAAATAAACATAAAAAGATTCAATACTCATACGAATATAAGTGATTCTACATGGGTCTCATAATATATTATATTTTCCTCATGGATTGAATAAATCTATGTTATCTCAATATAAAAATTATGGGATGTGTGGACATGTCCCATCATTCCTTATCTATGTGGCCTGAGATCTCCATCATTTAATACTCAAAAAAGATATCAAGCTTCAATTTTATAACAACATTATTTTGTTTATACGATGTATCAAATATAAATTTCATTAAAAAAATCTTGGAAACACTAATAAACTTTATAGAGGTTCAGTAAACTCTGATATCATTATATCACAACACATGCATGACCAGGTATTTCATATGCATTGAGGTATCAAGGGATCAACATTATCTCCATACCTAATATCCTTACCCTCTTATATAATGATATTGTATGGAATTAAATTTCACATACCAAAAAGTATCAATTTAATTGATTGTTGGAGATTTATAACTTTATAAAAATTTGAAATTCATCAATATTTTAATTAATATTTTGAAATAATGTAGTGATTTCATATGAATGTGTTGGTTTATATAACATTAACTCTACAACATTATTCGAAAATCACAGTGTTTTGAATTTATTTCAATATAGATCCTTATATAATTAAATTTTATTTGATAACTTTATTTCTTTTTAATGTTGATCCCATTCCTCGTGATTATCTTGATAAATATATTTTTATATCCCTATTGTTAAACTATTTTCCCCAAATTTATTGTTAGTTTTAGAATTATATTTAATTATAAATTTCACTCACATAACCAATTCCATTTAATGAATTATAAAAACAATTATTATAAAGATGGATAATTACCAAATATAACATGATGTGGAAGACCATACAACCACACTACATACTTTGTGTATATCATGTAAAGTTAATCATGTGAAATATCCTCTTCAATTATTATAAAGTGTACAGATTTATTACAAAAATCCACAAAAACCATGATGGAATTAACTAATAAAAATGTGTATGTATGAACTATGAAAAAATCCAATTTGATTTACTATTAGATAATTATGTGTATTGTAATGGTTACATTATCACCATAGCCTTATAATTTACTTACATTGCATGTTATAAGACTTATATATAGATAAATACTCTATAATAACCATTATCATATTCTATGAGGATTTGTTCAATATTTTATCTACATTTTATATATTGAATTATGTGCGTATTGAAAATGATATAATATAAGCAATATTCGAAATTTCCTTCTCTTGTTGGATCATTGATGACAAATATATATGGGTTAAAAATAATATATTAATCATTCATAAGGGAGAGTTATTGATTTTTTCCTCTATATTCTATAGACCCATATCATTTATTTATTCATTATAGATCACTTTCTACATGCATGGTTGAGAAACCACATTGATATTCCATGATTTCATCCCATCCCTTATTATTTCTATGTAAATAATTTTTCAATCCCTGAATATTAGTCAATTTCTAATACCCATATTGGATTTGGTATATTATCAATTCTACATTGATTTTCAGCAAACATATTTTACTTCTCAATATGGTAATGATTAAAAAACAAAAATAAAACTATAATCGGATAAAACTATATAATTTTTCAAATATAAAATTTATTCAATGTGAATATTTATTATAGTCTCGTGTGATTAATATTTATTATTAAATTCACTTAGGGGAGATATTTCAAGCTATTAATTTATAAAGAAATTGACATTTGAAAATAGAATGAAAATTGGGAAATTTTGTCCTATATAATATATTTAAATGGTCCTTATTCTATCACCATATCACATTTCAAAATAAAATTTCTTAAGGCCATTATTTAATAATTATTAAACATCATGGACATTTCTGAACTAAATGGAACTTTTAGTTGTAGTGAACATGCCAAAAAATAATAATCACCATAAAATTTTTATAATTTATTTATTTTAGATAAGAGTACTATATTTTTAAATCAAAATCTTATAGGATTAGAGAAACATGAATTATTTCTTAAAATTCATTAATAATATTTTAAAAAATTAGGATTAAAATAGATCTATATTTACAAATTTCATCTATTCCATACATTATTCATGTCCAATGTTGACAAGTCTCTATAAATTCATATATTTTGATAATATAACTGATGGGGGGAAATTGTACATAAAAAATTAAAAATATTGTACTATAACTATTGATTCTCCTTTCTCTATGTATTTTTCACAATCCTAAAATATTTTCCATATTCATCCCTTCTATTAGAAATTTTATAACCATGTTACTATATTCTTCCAAATATTTTTCATGGTATTATATAATTACTAAATTATAGATATATAACAATATTTCATGTATTTTTGTATTCTTGAATGGAATTTTTAGGAATTTGGATTGCATATATATTTATTAAAAGGATATATGATGTATATCATTCTTATTCTACCATATATTATTATATCTAGATCAATTGTCTGCTATTTGTTATTATTTATCACCAAATACATTCATTCAAATAATAAGTATTGGGTAGATGATACAATTTATAAATCATGATGTTTTCAATCTCATTATACTTAGTATAAATATGCATTGATGTCATGTCTCTTGCCCAGATCACTATGATGGGTGACTAACTTGTTTTCAAAAGGCCTGAAGGGCCTCAACCTATGTGTTGGAGGTTATCAGCTTGTATTGATATATTATGGGGCTTCCATGGTGCGATGTTTTTAAAATTAAAGAGTGTTAAACAATGAAGTTAATATATTACATATCATCCATACATATATATAAAATATTGAAATGTTTTGATAATGCATAAGATAAACTGTTGATCAATGATTTTAACAAATGAATTATACTTAAATGTTAGAGTAATACATGTTATTAGATCTTATATAATAGTGTATAATTATCAATAGAAAATTTTGATAAAAACCAAAAACTGCATATAGGTTGATGTACTATTCTGATTCCCATCTATAAGCTCAATTATGAGAAATTTATCCAAAAACCATAGGGTACATTCAATTATTCTGACATGTATACCTATAGTCTACATGGGTACCATATGGTGGCCTATGATAGGTGTCTATACATCTCAATATGTTAGGACTAATAATGTAAAATTTTATAGAAAATTTCAAAAAAATGTTTTCAGTGTTGATGTATTCTATATAATAATCTATCTAATAAGGTAAATAAATAATATTAATACAATTAATCATTTGGATCTGTGATGAAACCCAGGTCTTATGGTCCTATTATTGAAAATTTCATGTGACTCTGATCTTCCCAAAATGACTCTGCTTCCTCAGGTATCATAATGAAAACTATGAACTCATCCAGACATTCCTAATCTTAATATATAACATCGAATCTAGGAACTCATCCTGTCAGTCCCATGAATCATACCCAATATGGTATCAGGTAACTCATCCTGATATTCCCATGAATTATATCTCTTTTGAAATCCTAGATTTCATCCTGAAATTACCATGCATCACATCTCCCATGTAGAATATGGGTTCTCATACCATCATATTGAAGCATCGGATATCATGTGGAATCTTAGATCTCATCCTGGTACTCCAATGAATCATGTATTGGGAATAAGTTATCATTCTGGTAGTGATATTCAAAATAATTTATCGTTTGGGGGATTCCATGAAGCATAACTTTGTATCCCATTGAAAATAATATCATGTGGAATCCATGGAGATCATCCAAGATTTCTTATTAAAAAATTATCAAGTGGAAAACATGGATCTCTTCTTAAAATTACCAAGAAATTTATATCATTTGAAATGTTTGATGATCATACAATCATTATTATGTAATTTATATCCTATGAAATAAGAGTAACTCAGCATAGAATTCATAATCAATTTATATCATATTGAATCCAAGGATGACATCCTAGAATCCAAATGAAATTTATAACATCTGGAATCTAATGAGGTCATCCCAAAATTCCCATTTATTTGAAATCCATTTTATTATATCAATTTTGATCTTAAATACTCATGTTAACAATTTCCCATTTTTCCATCATTTGTCCCAATGCTAAATTCAAAACATTTGAAGTAACCATTCATTATTAAATAAAACCATTAAATATTAAATTAAAAGAGTACCTAGGAATATCATTCAAACATTACACTTATCATGGTTCAGAATCATGTTTTCCAAAATAAATCATTAGATGTTTTTTAAATAAATATCCATTATCAAAGGAACCTAATTAATATACTAGACTCCCAGTTTTTATACTCAAAATCTATTCATAATGATATAACCCATCTTCTATATCTCTTTAGTGTAATCCAAGAACCACCTAATCGAAAATATCCCTATGAGTTCTAATGATCCAATATTAAAATATTAATTTCTGATTCATGGAAATTAGTGGATCCATGTCTCAATTTAATATACATGTTAAACTATTTTAGATTATATGTCAACATAATGGAATTAAATAATTACTGAATACATATATTAAAAAATATTGTGAATCGTTTTTGGATAACATGTATATATCCATTATTAGTTCACATGGGTACCATATACTATGTATTAACCAATAGTTCTAGTAGAAATTAGTAAAATAAATTTACTAGAATACATCTCGTCATATTAATCACATTAGACTTAAATGGATAAAAAACCTATGAAAGAATGCTTAATGACATGCGGGATGATGAGTTGTATCATAACCGATATATTTGAGTATCTTCTTATATAAGGAGAATTAGTCAAGAATTAAAATATTTCCACCATGGAGGAAGTATATGAGATGAATATCCCAATGTAAGGCTATTTTTTGAATGAATAATGGAAGAATCTAGACAAGTATAATGGTTTAATGTTGGGGTAATGAAAAAACCACCCCCTAATAAATAAATGTATTCCATAGCTTAGAGACTATCCATTGGACCTCAATTTCCAGCTTCTACGACACTGGTGAGATGGTGTCAATATATAATTTATCCTTAATGCCTTTTCTTTGTTCAAAACATATAGAATGACTCTGTTACCCATGAAACCTCTTAGAGACTCCATTACAAAAAAATAATTTCTCTCATGAAAATTTTAAGCTTTATAATGGGGATGAGATTTATTATCTCCCCACCCTTAATCACATTAATCTCGTGTTGAAATATCAAATGATATTGGTGTCATGAGTGGAAAATCTCATCCAAGAATCCCATAGATCAAATTCCCCCTCCCTCGACTCTTTCATAATATGATCATGATTCTATAGTACACATATAGGGAAGAAAATTATGTACCTAGTGTTTTTCATGTTTCATGGCCAATAAAAAACTAATGTTTTAGAAAGTAAACATCATCTATGGGGTTTATATTATTATAATAAATCACAATATAGTTTTAATGTCACAATGAACAAGGTCATGATAATATCTACATTCCATAACACCAATGGAATAATCATCATGAACTCACATTATTGAAAGTATAACAATACTGGGTTTCATCACAAGACTCTCCCCAATTTCATGTCATGAAATGAAGTTTCACCTCTATATTATATCATTAAGCATTACATATCTGAATGAAAATTAATTTTCTATAAAGTCATTCATTGCGATGGTACCATCCATTTCTTAAATAACTAAATGAAATTTATCCAATATGATATTGTACACAATCATCATAAATTAACTATATTAAAATTAATACATAGACTTATTACTATATCATGTAGAATCCAAGGAGCTCATCCGAGATTTCCAATTTAAAAATGTCAAGTAGAATTCATGGAGCTCTTCATGAAATTGCATATAAAGTTATATCTTTTGAAATGTGTAATCATCATACAATCGTTATTTTGTAATTTATATCATGTGAAATAAGAATAACTCAGCAAAGAATTCATAATCAATTTATATCTTATTTAATCCAAGGATCTCATCCTAGAATCCATTATAATTTTATACCATCTGGAATCTTATGAGGTCATCCCAAAATTCTTATTTATTTGAAATCCATTTTATTATATCAGTTATGAGATTAATTACTCATGTGACTATGTTCCCATTTATGCATCGTTAGTCCCAATAATAAATTCACAACTTTTCTAGTAACCATTCATTATGAATTAAAACCATTAAATTTTGAATTAAATGTGAACAAAATAATATCATTCATACATTAAACTTATCAGGGTTCCAAATCAAATTTTCCAAATTAAATCAATTAGAAGTGTTTTTTATAAATATCCATTATTAAAGGAACCTAATTAATATCCTAGAATCCATGTCTCTATACTCAAAATATATTTATAATTATATTACCCATCTTCTATAGATCTTTAGTATAATCCAAGAACAACCTAATAGAAAACATCTCTATGAGTTCCTATAATCCAATATTAAAATAGTAATTTATGATTGGTGGACATTAGTGGATCCATGTATCAAATTAAGATACATTTTAAACAATTTTAGAATCTATGTCAACATCATGGAAAAATATAATTACCTAATACATATATTACAAAAAAAATATGACTATCATTATTGGATAATATTTATATATCCATTATTAGTTCACTTGGCTTCCACATACTATGTATTAATGTATAGTTCTAGGGGAAATTAGTAAAAGAAATTTACTAGACTACATCCCATAAAATATTTTCAATTAGACTTAATTGGAGAAAACACATATGATAGAATGCTTAATGAAATACCATATGATGAGTGGTATCCTTACAAATATATTTCAATATCATCATAGATCAGGATAATTAGATAGGAAGAAATATATTTAGACCATGGTGTAAGTATAGGATATGAATAACCCAATGTAGGGATATTGTTAGAATGAAGAATGAAAAAATAAGGACATGTATAATGGTTGAATATTGGTGGAATGAAAAACCCATCCCCCATTAAATAAATGCAATCCATACCTCATAGACTATGCAGTGGACCTCACCAGCTAGCTTCTACGACACTGGTGAGATGGTTTCTACATATAATTTATTATTTATGCCTTAGATTCTTCATGAATATATTGAATTACTATGTGACTTATGAACCATATCTATGACACCATTAAAAAATGTCTATCATGAAACTTTTATCATTTATAATGGGTATGTTATTTATTATCGTCACACCCTTAATCAGTTTATTCTCTTGACAGACTATCAAATGATGTTGGAGTATTGAGTGAAAAATCTCATCCATGAATCTAATAAGACAAATTCACTCTCCCTTGACTCTTTCATAATATGACCATGTTCCCATTTTACACATAGATGGAATGAAATTATGTACCTAGTGTTTTCTATGTTTTATTTTCAATTCCATATTAATGTTATAGAAATGACACAACATATATGGGGTTGATATAATTATAATCAATCACAATATAGTTTGGAGGTCACTGTGAACATGTTCAGGATCATATCCATATTCCTTACCACCAATGAAATAATCATCACGAACACATAGTATTGAAAGTTTAACTTATCTGGGTTTCATCACAATAATCACCCCAAATTCATGTCATGAAATGAAGTGTCACACCTATATTATATCATGAAGAACTCCATATCTGAATGAAAAATAATTTACTAAAAATTCATACACTGTGAAGGTACAATACATTTCTTTAATAACTAAATGAAATTTATCCAATATGATATTCAACACAAACATCATTAATTAACTGTTGTAAAACAAATACATAGACATATTACAATATCATTTAGAATCCAATGAACTCATCCATGATTTCCTATTAAAAAATTTCAAGTGGAATCCATGGATCTCTTCTTGACATTAATTATAAATTTTTATCATTTGAAATTTTAGATGATCATACAATCATTATTATGTTATTTATATCATGTGAAATAATATTAACTCATCAAGGAAATCATAACCAATTTATATATAATTAAATACATGGATAGAATCCTGGAATCAATTTGAAATTTTTACCTTCCCGAATCTGATGAAGTCATCCCAAAATTACCATTTATATGAAATCCATTTTATTTTATCATTTATGAACTTCAATAATCATGTTAAAAATTTCCCATTTATGCATCACTAGTCCCGATGATAAATTCAAAACATTTCTAGGGACCATTCATTATAAATTAAAACCAATAATTTTTAAATTAAAAAGGAATATATGGAAATCATTCAAATAGTCAACTTATCATGGTTCAGAATCAAAAATTTCAAATTAAATAAATTTAAAATGTTTTATATATAGATCCATTATCAAAGGAACCTAATTAACATCATAGAATCCCTATATTTATACTCAAAATATATTCAATATTATATAACCCATCTTCTATAGCTCTTTAGTATAGTCTAGGAACCGCCTAATAGAAGAAATCCCTATGACTTCGAATGATACAGTATTAAAATGATAATTTCTTATTCATGGACATGAGTGGATCCATGTCTCAATTTAAGATACACATTAAACTGTTTTAGATTCTATGTCAACATAATTGAAAAATAAAATTACTAAATACATTTATTTCAGAAAAAAATGAGTATCATTATAGGATAACAAGTATATATCAATTATTAGTTCACTTGGATTCCACATAATATGTATTAAACAATAGTTCTAGGATATATTACACAAATAAATTTACTAGACTACATTCTGTAAAAATATGTCACATTAGACATAAATAAAGAAAACACATCTAATAGAACGCTTAACGGAATGTGGGATGAGGAGTGTTATCCTTTTTATTATATTTCAGTATCCTCATATAGAAGGATAATCATAGATGAATTAAAATACTTCCACTATGGTGGAAATATAGGATATGAATACCCCAATATAGGGCTAGTGTTTGAATGAAGAATGGAAATATTAGGTCATGTATAATTGTAGAATATTGGGGAAATGAAAAAACCATCATCCAGTAAATAAATGTCTTCCACACCTTAGAGACAATCCAGTGGACCTCACTAGCCAGCTTCTACGACAGTGGTGAGATGGTGTCTTTATAAAATTTATCCTTCATGCCTTAGCTTTTTCCTGAACATATAGTATGACTATGTTTCCCATGAACCCTATCTGAGACTCCATTACAAAAAATAATGTCTATCATGAAAATTTTATCTTTTATAACGGGGATGTGATTTATTATATCACCACCCTTAATCAGTTTATTCTTTTGATGGACTATCATCTAATGTTGGTGTCATAAGTGAAAATCTCATACAAGGATGCAATAGTAAAAATTCTCCCTCCCTCGACTCTTTCATAATATTATCATGTTTCTATAGTACACATAGAGGGAAAATAAAAATGTACCTAGTGTTTTCTATGTTTGATTTTCAATACAAAACTAATGTTTTAGAAAGGAAACATCATCTTTGGGGTTGATATAATTATATTCAATCTTAATATAGTTGAATATCACCATGTATATTTTCATGGTCATATCCACATTCCATAACCCCAATGAAATAATCATTATGAAAACATATTCTTGAATGTTTAACTTTACTGGGTTTTATCACAAGAGTAACCCAAAATTCTTGTCATGGAATGAAGTGTCACCCCTATACTATATCATAAATCATTCCATATCTGAATGAAATATAATTTAATTCAAATTAATACACTTTGAAGGTACCATACATATCTTAATTGACTAAATTAAATGTATCTAATATCATATTCACCACAATCATCCTTAATTAACTATCTTAAAACTAATACATAGCCATATTACAATAAACAGAAGTTCTTTTCCAATGATCTAATACAAAAGTGAAAAAACCAATTAGTACACTATATATGTTCAAAAATAGCTTCTTCGACTAACCATAAAAATATATATGGTTGACAGTTCTCAAAAGGACATACAAACATAAAACAATATATAGCATTCCAAAAAAATTCCTCCTTCATATTTGGTGAACCGTCATGCTCACTATAACCCAATGCACTTTCCAAACTATATTCTTTTTAATATTTTTTGTTGTAAAAACACATAAAAAACATATAATTCAATAAATATAACTTTTATAGACATTGTGATGATAACTATTTCAATCATCGCCACCATGATTCTCCACTAATAGTGAAATTATTTACTTTCCAAATTTCCCAAATCACACTTCAATAGTTTATTCCAATAGATGAAAACTATTATTTTATTCCGTAATTAATCTCATAATATCCCATAGACACAAATCCAAGGGTACATATAAAATAATTCCTTTACAATTTATTCACATTATTCGGTTCTCCTTGAGCACCAAAATATCAATAATTTAGTCTCATTACCAACAAACATACGATAATAACACATGTCAATCAAACATGATCCTAATTATATAACTAGTAGTCATAAAATTCTGTTCTGTCTAACTATACACAAATAAACCACCTATATTCAGACAAAATCACTCAAATAAAACCTCCAATGGGTTGTTTTAATCAATAAGCTACCAAATTATTTTACTAGAAACTAAAAAAAAGGGTATCACAAAATCAAACAATCCATTGTATGATTCCCACCATATTAACTCATTAATACCAATCTAATATCAGAATCATACATCTTATAAATTATCATCCAAATAATGACATCCTTGATCCCATCTCATGTATCCTAAATATTTAATTAACTTTATCCTCACTCGATGATTTATTAACACCATGGTTATTCATGGAACATAAATATCATTATTTTTCAACAAACCACCACCATGAACCTATCAAAATTGATCTAACTGATAGTCCAAAACCATTCTCATCGTCATGTGACACACACATTCTATCTCACAACAATACAATCCTACACATGATAAAATATCATATTCATACAAGTTCTCCACTCACTATAGCATAAGCTCTCTTAAAAACTAATATCAATCGCATAGATGTATACATCATTCCAAAAGACCCAATAGTACCACATCACATGAAACATTTTAAAAAACATCACAACTTGTAACACCAAAAAAATTTAAATGAATAACATTATATTCATCAGAATGTATGAAACACACCACCAAGGAATGAAAATTATATTAACTCTTGAGATATCATCATATATATATATATATACAGTTACAAATAAATTTTTGGAAATTTATAAATTCAAATACATGAAAAATTGAGTATATATTTCCTTACATGGGACACTATGAATAGCTTTCCCTACATGGAAACATGAGATAGCTTGCGTAAAATTCAAGAACATCTCTCTTCAATGTCTTGCAATACACACCTGACTATGTTTTACCAAACAAACATATATATTATTATTATTTAATAATATAATATACTATATCTGAAATAAATTTATGGTTATGTATCTGATTTAATAACTAGTAATAATATATTTCTGAATTCGATTTTAATAATTAAAATATAAATTAAAAAACAACTGAATATATAGGATGTTTTTTATGAAAATTTTTATTTATACCAACCAATGTGTATTACATAATAAATTATACTAATTATTATTATTGAATGATATTAATGAAATATAATTATTATATATTCAATTTATAATTTTTAATATTTATTTTATAATTTTGATAGGCAGAATATATGAATTAATCCAGTTTCTTGTTTAAAATTTATATTAAAAAAAATTAATTTTTTCGACCTTTTGAATGGATCAAATATTTTGAAACTGAATTTGGAGGCTTTTACAAATATATTTTTTCAAAATAGACATCATTTTTACTATGAATGACATATAATGACATTATATATGGATAAGTGTTATTATGATGAAAAAAATATGTTGTAATTTGAGAATTGATATGTAATGTAATTATTATTTATGTATCTAGTATACCATGAATCCTAAATTGATAAGTCCTTCGAGATTCCTTTCCAAGTATCTCTTTACAATTTAATTCTCATTGACACTGCCATCAGGATTTCGGGGGTAAGGTAACTATAGTTTTTATCAAAGAATATTTGTTATATACCTTGGGAAAAAGATTTAAAAAAACATATATTATGAAAAATTACCATAAGATCGAATTTGGGGATAATTATAGAAGAACAACACAATATATTTTCAAGGTATAAACCATGTAGACATTCCTTTTAATACATACATATCTGGATAGTATAGTATTTTCATGATTTTATGAAATAAGACAAGTTCGAGTACAAAAAAACCATTTAGGTTTTATGTAATGTGAATCCATTCGAAATGAGTTCTCGATAGAAAAATTTATGGATTGTATATTAAGTGGAAAAGTTATTTAAGGAATACTGATTTTATATTTCATAGTAATAAGATTTAAGGTATTTATAAACATTAGGGATGATATACAAATATGATTATTAGATATTGTATGATATAATTAATTGTATTGAAAAATGATTTAATAATGTTATTTAATTGTTTACAATATTTGAAGAATGTATATAATATATATATCGAAAATTATAGGAATTATTTTTAATGTTTTTTAGAAAAAGGAAAACTGACACTTATGGTGAAAAATCATTCCATATTAGTAGATGGAGGATCATGATCCCATGATTGAAGGATGATAAGGGTTTCACTCATACCAATATCATAGGTTATTAGCTAGTTACACTATCACTGTTAAAAAAAGTGACAAATAAATTTTAATGTTGAACTAGTAGTATATATTTTGAGAATGTGAGTTTAATGTATTAACCATATTAGTTTTTGAAAATAGTTAAAACCCAAAAGAATTGTTTTATGGGTCTTTTGATCCATTAAAATATTACTGTTAATCATGAAGCATAAAAAATATTATAACAGTAATTTCCTGATGTAATGGATAAATTAAAAATTGATGGAAAAAAAATAATTAAAATGTTTTTATTTAAATAAATAATCTAAATATATTTTCTAGTTTTCTTAAATATAAAAAAAAATTACAGAAAATTAAGTAAATTATTTTGAAATAACATGTTATTTTAATACATTTTTTATTTATTCTCTACTCTGATAAATCCTAAGAGGTTTATGGTTTTGAAGACCTAAATTTTAAATTTATCATTTAGTAGTTTTTGATCAATTCCCTAAATCACACCCTATAAATATTTATGATTTTACTCCTAGTCGATATCATCACTTTTGACTAATTTAATCAATCATATAACCCTAACTATATATCTTTTCACGTGACCTTTATACATCCGGTATTATCTTATGAGTATGATATTTTACATTCCCTTTTACAATTTTGGATTTATATAAATTAATTTTAGACAATAAATTAATATATTGTCATGATTGAATTTATATTTCAAGGATATAATTTATTTAATTTGGGTATAATGTAATAGAGGAAAAATTCAAAAATGGCATCACTATATTTTATAGCTTTTATGAGACCCAGCACCCATCATAGAAATGAATATAAAATATAAAATAATTAGGATATATTTATTATTCTAAATGAATTAAATACATTATATTCATTAAATACATGAAACATTGAGTTTATATTGTGTTTTATGAATATATAATATTATAATGCTCTACAAAAAAACCCGGATCACCTTTTGGTACATCTAAGAACATATTTCATCAATATCGTGTATTATATGAAAGGTTCAGTTTCACTTATGAATAATAGATTGTTATTAATTAACATAATATGATATCAATGGGTTGTTAAATTTTTAATTTTGAATAGGAATAACTAACATATAATATAATTTTATTTGAATGGTTTCAAATTAATTAGAAATCAAAATAAAAAATGATTATAAATTAAGGATGTGTTTTAAGGAAAATTTTATTAATTCCCACCAAGAAAGTTTATGATAAAAAATTAAATTAAATACTATAAATGAATTATTTTAATTAAATATATATATTATATATTCAATAAAATGTTTTTTAAATTCATATAATATATTTTGTTGGTATAATATAAGAATCAAACTACTTTTATGTTTAATATGATTCGTTATATAAAAAGAAAATTTTTCGTCCATTCCATGCAAAACATATTTGAAAAATGATTTTTCAAAAATATATTGAAATTGTTCATCAAAATAGACTAATTTTTTTTAAATTGTAACATCATAATTATATTGATGTTTTTTTTGGTATATTTATATGAAATTTCGCTTTTAATGAACAATGAAAAATATTGATTGAAATTTTTTAAAATAGATTCCAGATTTGTAATTAAAATTACATAAAATTTATTTTTTATTAAACATAGTTTGGGAATGAAATTTTACTGAAGGAAATTTAACTTAATTAAATCCATTAAGGTAAAAAAAAGTAGTTTAATTAGTTGTTGAACATTAATATAAAGGTGAAAATGATCAAAAATTTTCTTATAAAATACAGTGAGTAGCCATATTTGGACCATATATTTCAAATAAAATATAATTTAATTATAATATATTCACATATAACATTTAATTTTCAATTTATTATTATTACAAGAAAATGTATAATATATTTCATTTGTACACATGACTTACCATCTCCATCACCAGTTTATTTTATTTCATATGACCAAATTTTATGTAGGAATCAAAATAAATATATTAAAAATATAAATCATATTTCAATAATATTATAAATTTTGGATAGGATGAATTATTGGTACATAAAAAATGAAAAATATTAATAATTTAAAACAAACTAAAAAAACATGGAAATTATGACCCAAAAAAGTGAAAATAATGAATTATTATCTACAAAATAGTAATAAGATATAATAAGAAAATAATATATTATTAGGCAAGTGCTAATATAGTCATATAATAAGTTATTAACAACATAAAAATAATTATATTGACGATTGAATGGTGTAAAACAAAAAAGGAGAATATGATAAGGGATTCTCATCTCACTTTTGACATTTGTGAAAAAAAATTATATTCAACACTTAATTCATTTGAGTGGTGTAATAGAGGCCCAAATTGATATATTATAAAATTAATAATTTTATATTAATGTAATTTAAATGTTTTCTTTGATGATTATTATTTTTTGGATTCCAATTAAATTTTTACGACAATATTAAGGTGATTTCTAGTCTCACTTTTACTTCTATGTGATTTATGCGATAATAATTCATTGTTTCATTTTTTCGGAGTATATACATCACATTAACATTATATTTAATAAATTTTGTTTAATTTTTAGATATAAAATTTTTTAATTTATAAAATTATTTCATAGATATCATGATTAAAATGATACTAAAGTAGTAAAGGATTTTCTTAACCTTTTTCATCATATCTGATAGAAATGTCATATAATCTAATTAATTATTTATATGGGGTATATCAATAAACAATGTATTTCATTACCCATCTCTAAATATTATGGATTACTCTAAATTAATATATAAAAAATATTTATAATTTATTAATTTCAATGTAACTTATGTATATTATGAAATCCTGACCAATTTAATTATAAAAATGATTTCCAGTCAAAACATACTGGAAATGCTAGGCCATTAACACCGAAAAGTGAATATAATGACATATTATAAACAAAAGGGAAATAAGATAATATAAAAATATCATATATGATATCATATATATTAATAAGGATCTGGAATAGGTTAGTAACATCATTAAAACCATTATAACTGTTTTATAGGGGGTTTAACAAAAAACTAGCTTAAGGTTACAACTTTTCATCCAACATATTACATATGGGTGATCAATGTCATATTCACCCCTTACTTATTTTATATAATGTATATACTATATTTTTTGATATATAATATAATGAACTATTTCATTTTCATTGAATTTATAATTTTATTTGGGTGAATATTACTTTTGTGGATTCCGATTCAAATTCTACCACAATTGTAATGGGATATATAGTGTAACTTTTATTTCCACAAGGCATACGACATATTCTCCACGCTTCACTTTTATGTTGTGAATATATTTCTATATAAAAATTTATATCATTGTAACACATGAGACTTTTACAAGAAATATTTTGTTTTTATTTTATATAAATCATCAAAGGAATATTTCACTACACACAACACTATCTTGTCTTTCTTTACATGCAATCGTGACCTTCCTTGATAGCTTGCATCGTACGCAATACCGAGTTTCACTAAACAACGATATAATTATAAAATATTATTAAAACTAGCCGTTATTAATAGTAATAAACACTTTTTAAAATTTTGTAAATTTTTTTTTTCAAAATGGACTTCATTTTTGGATTCGGAATATTGAAATTAGCCTAGGGTGAAATTTTGGTAATTTTATAGAAACTTTTAATTATTGATGAATAGTGAAAACAGTGGGTTACTATTTAAAAACCGATTTTTTATTTAAATAATTATTTATTTTATTCAAATTTATGTTAGTTCAAAATTGATACATAATACCTATATA
Source organism: Viscum album (assembly GCA_963277665.1). NCBI lineage: Eukaryota > Viridiplantae > Streptophyta > Magnoliopsida > Santalales > Viscaceae > Viscum > Viscum album. The sequence goes on along the minus strand of OY728139.1, from coordinate 731,074,100 downwards.
AGTTCAATGTAATTCATTTGAGTAATTTTTTAATAATTTTAGATATATAAAAATTTTATTGAACATTTCACCGTCTTTTACCCACCTTCTAAGAAATTTTCAAATTTACATAAAACATAATTTTACCACTTCTATGAGTGGAATTTGAAAAATCCGAGTGACACGGTTGATTTCAGTAAGTAAAATTTGGTTCAATGAGATGGAAATATTTTTTGGTGAATAGTAACTTTTTACTTTTATTTACAACGGTTAAAAGTAAATAGGGTAATTATTGGTAAAAATGATATTATTATCACCCTAACACATGTCCTAATTATATTGGATAAGTGTAATTCGACCAAAAACAACCGTAGGAATAAAATATGACCATTTAGGCCCACTTGGAAAAGATTACGACATTTATTATTAATTTATTTAAAGAAGGGTGAAAATAGTTAAAATCAATGTTTAATAAGTAAATAATTTTTAATGTAGGGTTATACATGATATAAATTAGAAAATAAATATTAATTAAAAATATAAATATATTTCCTACATAATGTTGTTTTATTTTTAACTTTTAGACAATAAATAATTTAATTTATTTAGGACACAAAGATGATGCAGTAATTATCTTATTAATGAAATATTGACATAATTGATGTTATAAATACCCAAATAAATGTAATTTGAGACTTTATATGAATTACAATAATTTTATAGGTTAATATGACATGTTATTATATATTTTATTAACTTTTTTCAAACTAATCATTCTGTTATTATTTTCAAAAAAATCCGTTAATAAATAGTGTCAAAATTTACATAAAATAGTTTAAAAAAAATATTATATTATTAATTGTTATTTTATTCCTAAAAAACTAAGGTTCACCAAATGACTTAGATAAGGTTATATATATTAATAATAAACAACTTGGGGTTCTTTTGGATTGTTATAGTAAGGTTATTAACCTTATAGTGTAAGAACACAAAAAGACTCAGTAAATGTAAAATTATGTAACTTAAAGTTAAATCTAAAGTATAAGGTTAAAATAGTAAACTAAACTTGTCAAAATTCTATTTTATGAGAGGATATAGACCCATAATTACCATTTCTTCTAAATATATCAATTTGGAGCTATTTATAACTGAATATGGCTTTATAATAAAATAATATTTGTTAGTTTTTTTAAAGGGGCCCCTCTCCTCCCTTATAAAAGGGCACCTCCTCCCACCCCTCCTCACACCACATTGAACCTTCATGCTCATCCAAACCCTGAAAATGTATCCTCTACACTTCCCTAGAAACATCCTAGTGGTCCTAGTCTTCTTCAATGTCCAATTTTGGTGCCCTAAAAGGAGGTCTCAAGGAGGCGCTTCAAAGAAGAGGTAATGTCCGTTACCGATTCTTTCAACGGTATTTATTCTTCCACTTCTTCTTCTTTAGTTGTTTCATTATTAATTAATAACATAAGTATCACTAATATACTGATATGCTATAATAAGTATGAAACAACCCTATTTCACCATCTATCCATCCTATAGAAAACGAAATCACCGCGCGTGTGTACGTACAGAATACCGTCTCCACGCAGTGGTGTAATCTATTTTCCACCACCACCTTATTTGGATTGGTATAATGGTGTAAAGAATGAATATATATTATTACTGTAAAGTGATATTGATTCTGAAATAGTATACATACACTCCAATAAAATTCCACCATCATGGGAACGATATCATTGCTCGTGCGTACGTACGGAATATCTTCTCCACGATGTGATGCGACTTGTTCTACATGATTTTTATTTCATAATGATTACATAAATGAATTGAGTGAATAAATATGATATTTATTACACTAATACCATTCTGGAAATGAGGTATCTATAACCTAAAATGAAGAATAAGAATTTATTCGACAAAACACGCATAAGAAGAAAAAGTAATAAACACTCGAATTACAATTAGCAATGAAATATTACTAATAATAAGCTAATAATATGAACATATATGATATCATAACAATGAGTATGATTCTATAATAAGTCAATGACATTATTTAAATCATTATACAGGAGGATTGGACACTTACGAATCCAATTGGACCTAAGGTAAGGGAAATATCACAATCTCATTTTTATCCGAGATTGTTTATACATTGGAATTTTATGGGGTGTATTTTATCATCCACATAAATGTTTCCTCAATATTTAATATTATTTCCATCCTCCTACAATTTTTTAAATCAAATTTTACCCTTCGGTGAGTTTTTAGTAACATATATGATAGGAATCATTTGTCATTTTTTGTATGAGGTACTTTTTGAGTTTTTCAAAAAATGTAAAAGAAGAATGTTTTTTTTACTTATACGAAATGAATGGATTTTTAAAACATTATATCAAAGAAGCTTCCTTTATAAGTTTTCATGTTTATTTTTAATCTAATTCTTTTTGTTTAGAATTGTATGACATGTTAAGAAAAGAAAATTGTTTTTGAAGTAGAAATGATATTTTCCTCATGAATGGAGATCAAGTGTTTTATCAAAATTATTTTCCATATATGAAAATAAAGGGTTATGTTTCTATCCCTATTATCACATTGATTTTATTATGTTATGATGTAATTATTTTTATGAATTCATTTATCTTATATGAATTGTTTTATGATGTCATGATGTTTAAGAATCCCATTTTTGTTACATGGGTTATGCTATGATGTATGGTTTATTATTTTGTGGCACACAGAATAATGGTGTCATTATGAGATGGGTGGGACCTATATATCCCTCCAATTAATTGGGTAAATATTTTATATCTCATGAGATAGACATGGCTGGAACGGTAGGTTAAACCGATTCAGTGAAACAGGACTGAAACGAGGAATGAACTCGGTTCAGAAATGGACATTGTCCACTAAGGGAGTCTTATAAATGAGTCTGCACTAATAAGAAATGATTCTCTATGATTATGTGTGTATGCCACAAAGCTTCATGTTTTATGTTATGATTATTGTGATTACATTTAACTACCATGAATTATCCCATGTTATGAAAATTTGATCTCTTTTTCAGGGTAAGATTTCCAAAATGTTTTGTTCTTATGAATATGATGTGATTGATATTTCTTTTTTTAACCATACTGACCATTTGAGCTCACCCTATTGTATGTTTTCTTTCCCCAGTTCATGAAAAAGGTTATTAAGTAAGATATTCTAAAATGGACTATAGATATGATGAAATAAATGGGAGACGGTGTAGACGCTTTATGAACCAGTTTTTTTATGTTTCCCAGTTTCTAAAGACACTATACCTATACGGTCCGTTCATGGTATTGTTATATGTTCTAATAAGTGTACTTCAATTTTGAAGTACTAACAATGTATGTAAAGTATGGGTCGTTATAGTTGGTATCAGAGGAAAGGTATAGTCATCCTTTGGAAACTAGGATGTGAAATCCTTAGTAAGAATCCTAAGGATAAGTCTAAGCATAGAACACAATATTGGTGTTTTAGAAATGGCCATGAATAACCTAGGATAAGACCTTAAATGTGAAATTTTATTCTTGATTATGTGGTTTTCCTATTATAATTAGTGTTTCTCTCACTATTCGTCTACGTTTTAGTCAATCGCTGGAACCTGAAGAAACCGTGTTAATGCGGAATGCGATGAGAAATGAAATGATTGTCCCCCTGAGCAAACAAACGTTATGGGAGCTAGAATGAAAAATCTTGTAGCCATTGTCACTCAACTTTCTCAAGATATGAATCATGCAGGACTTCCAAACGAGAAATGGAAGGAGAAACATTCTGTTGAATCCTTCACGAGACAGTGTCCACCTCCTTTCAATGGGTCTACTGATTCATTAGTTGCTGAACAGTGGATCTGTAATACTGAAAAGATATTTTCATTTCATTAATGTTCTGAACATGATAAAGTCATCTTATCAGTGTATCGTTTGGAAGTTGATGCTGATCAATGGTGGAATCTTATCAAGAATATGATGCCAAGAGATGAAATTGAGTCCATGGAATGGGAAGAGTTCAGGAACTTATTTTTCAATAAGTACTTCCCTGGAATTCTCTGAACAAAGATGGAGAAGGAGTTTCATGAACTAAAGCAAAAGGATGATGAATCTGTTGGTACCTATGAAGCAAATTTTACAAGACTTGCAATGTACGCTACTGTTATTATTATCCAACCTGAGAGTAAGATCAATGGATTCCTTAGTGGCTTAAAACCAAGTCTTCTATGGGAATTAGACATAAGGGGCTTCAATAGCTACGAGGGAATCGTTCGATGTGCTCTCAACATTGAGATGGAGATTGGAGTAACCCATCAGTAATATGGGTTTGATAAGAAGAGGAAAATTGAATTCAAAGGAAAATCTAAAGAGAACACTGAAAAGAAGATGAGTTTTCCCTTATGCTCAATGTATGGAATGAAACATGGAGGGAGTTGTCTTAAAGGGACAAGTAAATGTTTCAAATGTGGAAAAGAAGTTCATCGTTCATTTGAATGCCGCAATGATGTGAAGAAGTTGTCTAGTGATGCGAACAATGAAAAGTCTACACAGAGATCACCTCTTACACTTCAATGTTACATGTGCAATGAAATGGGGCATTATGCGAATCAATGCCATAATCCAAGGGTTGTTGATGATGATCGATGTCAATAATTTCTTAAGGCTAAAGGAAAAGGAAAGTCACATGTAATTTCTATCAGCGATGTGAAGTACGATAACAAAGTGGTGAAAGGTACACTTACCATCCACTATAAAGTAGAAAATGTTTTATTTGATTCTGGATCCACCCAATCCTTTATTTCTGAAAAACATTTCTATGTGTATCACCGTATTACATCAACAATTAGATGTTGAGTTAGTTGTGGCAACCCCTATTGGAACAAAAGTCGCATCAAAAGTTTATAATTCTTCTCCGATTGATGTTTTTGGTAAAGTGATTCCTGCAAATCTTGTGATCCTCCCTATAGTGGAATTTGATGTGATTCTTGGCAAGGATTGACTTTCTCTATATGGAGCTCATATCAGTTTCCAAAGAAGGGAAGTCACATTTCATATTCCAGATCAATCATTGATCGTCTATCAATGCAAGGATGAACATAACCTTCCAGTGGAAATTTCATCCATCTTATGGGTCTTGATTCCAATAAATGAAGATTATTTATCTCAATTTGTCTATGAGAAACTCACAATTAAGAATATTCCCATTTTACGGGAGTTCTATGATGTCTTTCCGGAGGAATTTCCGGGTCTTCCACCAAATCGTGAAGTTGAGTTTTCAATAGAACTCATACAGGGTTCTTTACCTATTTCAATGACACCTTATAGAATGTCCCCAATTGAGTTGGAGGAATTAAAGAAGCAACTCCAATAGAATCTTGATAAGGTGTTCATACACCCTAGTGCGTCACCTTGGGGAGCACCTGTTCTGTTTGTCACGAAGAAAGATGGATCAATGAGACTCTGCATTGATTATCGATAACTTAACAAGATTACTATCAAGAACAAATATCCTCTCCCATGCATTGATGACTTATATTACCAACTACGCAGGGCTCAATACTTTTCCCAGATTGATCTTCATTCAGGGTATCATCAATTAAGGGTCAAAAGTGAGGATATACCAAAGACGCATTTTCGTACAAGGTATGGACACTATGAATTTATAGTGATGCCATTTGGTCTTACTAATGGCCCTGCTATCTTCATGGATCTGATAAATAGAGTCTTTAGAGACTCTCTTGATTAGTTTGTGGTTTTCTTTATAGATGATATTCTTGTACATTCAAAGAGCATGGAAGAACATGATGATCACTTGAGAATTATGTTGAAGACCCAGATAAAGGAGAAGCTTTATGGAAAATTTACCAAGTGTGAATTTTGGATTCAAAAAGTTTCATTTTTTGGTCACATAATCTCAAAAAAGAGGATATCTGTGGATCCAGCAAAAACAGAGGTTATCGAAAGATGGTCGAGACCAACAAAAATAACTGAGATCCAATGTTTTCTTGGTTTGGATGGATATTATTGACGTTTTGTGAATGATTTTTCATGGTTATCTAATCCACTCACCAGGTTGACTCGGAAAGGAGTTATGTTTGTTTGGATGGAAGAATGTGAAGAGAATTTCAAGGAGTTGAAAAGAAGGTTATCCAGTGCACCTGTGCTCACACTACCTTGTAGTGGAGAAAGGTTTTTGATCTACTATGATGCATCGAATAAGGGATTAAGGTGTGTTCTAATGCAAAATGATATTGTGATAGCTTATTCCTCATGACATTTGAAAATCCATGAGAAAAATTACCCAACTCATGATTTGGAGTTAGCTGTGGTAATCTTTGCATTAAAGATTTGGAGGCATTATCTTTATGGAGAAAGGTGTGACATTTATACTGATCATAAAACATTAACGTATATTTTCACACAAAATGAGATGAATATGCGCCAAAGAAGATGGTTGAAACTGATTAAGGATTACGACTTCTCAATTCATTACCACACTGGGAAAACAAATAAGGTGGAAGATGCATTAAGTCGAAAAGACCATGCTAGTTTATCCATAATGATGATCACAAAAGATCCAATATTTATGGATTTACAAAGGATGGATCTTGGAATTATAATGAAAGGGGAAAACTCGTATCTTTCTCAAATGAATGTTCAACCATCTATACATGTTAAGATTAAAGAGGCACAAAAAGAAGATGTAGAGTTACAAACAAAGGTGAGAAATGTTCCTGAATTCATCCTTGATTGTGATGGGATAATAAATTTCAGGAATCAGGTTTGGTTCCTCCCATCCCTCAATTAAAGATGGGGATGATGGATGAGGCTCATAGTTCTTCATTCTCTATTCATCCTGGAAGCACGAAGATGTATGGGGACAAGAAAGAGTACTTCTGGTGGGATGTTATGAAAAGAGATGTTGCTGAATATGTCTCTCGATGCTTGGTTTGTCAGCATGTTAAAGTTGTGAGACAAAAGTCTAAGGGGATGTTACAACCATTTCCCATACCCGAATGGAGATGGGAAAACATCGCTATGGAATTTGTCACAGGAATTCCTAAAACATCCAAAGGAAATAATGCTATCTGGGTCATAGTTGATCGTCTTACAAAGTCTGCACACTTCATTGCTATAAGAGAGGATTTCTCTCTGGATCATCTTTCCAGGATATATGTAAAGGAAGTGGTAAGATTTCATGGAGTACCACTTTCTATTATATCTGATCGGGATCCGAGGTTTACCTCAAAGTTCTGGCGAAGTCTTTATCATACTCGGGATACAAAGTTGAGTTTCAGCACTGCTTATCATCCTTAGACAGACGGTCAGTCTGAGAGGAAAATTCAAACTCTAAAAGATATGTTGAGAGCTTTCTATATGGATTTGAAAGTTGGTTGGGATCAACACCTACCTTTGGTGGAATTTTCATATAATAATACCTTTCACTCCAGTATTCAGATGGCTCCTTATGAAGCTCTCTATGGAAAGAAATGCAGGACTCAACCTTTCTTGGATGAAGTTGGGGAAAGATAGCTATTAGGACCTGATCATGTTGATGAGATCGAAGAAATGTTCTGATCTATTCAACAAAACATAAGAGCAGCTCAGAGTCGACAAAAAAGTTATGCCTACAGCCGAAGAAAAGACTTAGAATTTGATGTGGGTGGTAATGTTTTCTTACGAATATATCCTTGTAAGAGAGTAACGAGATTTGGAAAGAAGGGAATGTTGAGCCCTAGGTATATCGATCCTTTTGAAATACTGGATCGTGTTGGTAAGGTAGCTTACTGATTGGCGCTTCCACCGAATCTCTCTCAAGTTCACGATGTGTTCCATGTATATCTCCTGAGAATGTACATACCTAATCTTTCACATGTACTCACCTCAGAATTTGTACCATTGGAACAAGATCTTTCTTATGAAGAACAACCGATAGAGATTCTGGATCGTAGAGAAAAATTTCTATGGAACAAGACCACTCGAATGGTGAATGTTTTATGGTGGAACCACCAATTAAAAGAAGCTACATGGGAGCTTGGGTATATGATGAGGGAGAGGTATCCTCATCTGTTTGTTACAAGTGATGAATTTCGAGGTCGAAATTCATTTTAAGGGGGGTCGAATGTAACACCCGAGACTTTTATAAGAAATATTTTGTTTTTATTTTATATAAATCATCAAAGGAATCATTCACTACACACAACACTACCTTGGTTTTCTTTACACACAATTGCGACCTTCCTTTATAGCTTGTGTCGTACGCAATATCGAGTTTCAGTAAACAACGATATGCTATTAAAATATTATTAAAACTAGCCGTTATGAATAATAATATCCAATTTTTGAAATTTTTTAAATTTTATTTTTCAAAATGGACTTCATTTTTGTATTCTGAATATCGAAATTAGCCTATGGTGAAATTTTGGAATTTTTCTGGAAACTTTCAATTTTTTGATGAATAGTGAAAACACTGGGTTACTATTTAAAAACTGACTTTTTAGTTAAATAATTAGTTATTTTATTTAAATTTATTTTTGGTCAAAATTGATATATAATACCTATATATGTTCAATGTAATTCATTGGAGTAATTTTATAATAATTTTAGATATATAAAAATTTTATTGAACTTTTCACCGTCTTTTACCCACCTTCTAGGAGAATTTGAAAATTTACATGAAACTTACATTTACCGCTTCGGTGAGTGGAATTTCAAAAATCCGAGAGACACAGTTGATGTCAGTAAGTAAAATGTTGTTCAATGAGATGAAAATAATTTTTGGTGAATAGTAACATTTTACTTTTATTTACCATAGTTAAAAGTAAATATGGTAATTAAGGGTAAAAATGATATTATTATCACACTAAAACATGTAATAATTCTATTGGATAAGTTTAATTCGACCAAAAACAACCTTAGAAATAAAATATGACCATTTAGGCCCACTTGGATTAGATTAGGACATTTATTATTAGTTTATTTAATGAAGGGTTAAAATAGTTAATATCAAAGTTTAATAAGTAAATAATTTTTAATATAGGGATATACATAAGATAAATTAGACTATAAATATTAATTAAAAAGATAAAAATATTTCCTATATAATGGTATTATATTTGTAATTTTTAGACATTAAATAATTTAATTTATTTTTGACACAAAGATGATGCAGTAATTATTTTATTAATGAAATATTGACATAATTGATGTTATAAATACCCAAATCAATGTAATTTGAGACTTTTTATGAATTAAACTAATTTTATAGGTTAATATGACATGTTAGTATTTATTTTATTAAATTTTTTCTAACTAATCATTCTGTTATTATTTTTTCAAAAATCAATTACTAAATAGTGTCAAAATTGACATAAAATAGTTTTTAAAACAAATATTATATTATTAATTGTCATTTTATTTCTAAAAATCTATGGTTTGGAAAAATGACTTAGATAAGGTTATATATATTAATAATAAACAACTTGGGGTTCTTTTGGCTTGTTATAGTAAGTTTATTAACCTTATAGTGTAAGAACACAAAAAGACACGATAAAAGTAAAATTATCTAACTTAAAGTTAAATCTAAATGATAAGGTTAAAATAGTAAACTAAACTTGTCAAAATTATATTGTATGAGAGTTTTTTGACCCATACCCACCTTATATTAGAAATAAATAAATTTGGAGCTATTTAAAACCGAATATGGATTTATAATAAAATAATAGTTTTTAGTTTTTCCAAATGTGCCCCTCTCCTCCCTTATAAAAGGGCACCTCTTCCCTCTCTTCCTCACACCACATTGAGCCTTCAAGCTCGGCAAAAACCTGCCAGTTTCTACTCTCCACATTCCTAGAAACATCCTAGAGGTCCTGGTCTTCTTCAAAGGACAATTTGGGTGCCCTAAAAGGAGGTCTCAAAGAGGCGCTTCAAAGAAGAGGTAATGTCTGTTACCGATTCTTTCAACTTTATTTCTTCTTCCACTTCTTCTTCATTAGTTGTTTCATTATGGAGTAATAACATAAGTATCACTCATATACTGATATGTTATAATAATTATGAAAAAACCATATTTCACCATCTATCCATCCTACGGAAAATGAAATCACTGCGCGTGCGTACGTACGGAATACCGTCTCCACGCCGTGGTGTAATCTATTTTCCCCCACCACCTTACTTGGATGGGTTTAATTGTGTAAAGAATGAATATATATGATTACTGTAAAGTGATATTGATTCTGAAATAGTATACATACACTCCAATACAATTCCACGATCATGGGAACGATATCATCGCTCGTGCGTACGTACGGAATATTGTCTCCAAGATATGATGTGACTAATTCTACATGATTTTCATTGTATAATTATTACATAATTGGATTGAGTGAGTAAATATGATATATATTACACTAATACCATTATTAAAATGAGGTATCTATAACCTAAAAATAAGAATAAGAATTTATTCGACAAAACACGCAAAAGAACAAAAAGTAATAAACACCCGAATAACAAGTAGAAATGAAATATTACTAATAATAAGCTATGAATATGACCATATATGATATCATAACAATTATTATGATTGTGGAATAAGTCAATGACATTATTTAAATCATTATACAGGAGGTTCAGACACTTACGAAGCAAATCAGACCTAAGGTAACGGAAATATCACAATCTCAATTTTATCTGAGATTGTTTATACTTTGGAAATTTACGGGGGGGGGGGGTATTTTATCATCCACGTCCATGTTTCCTCAATATTTAATATTATTTACATCCACCTATAATTTTTAAAATCTAATTTTTCCCTTTCGGTGAGTTTTTAGTAAAAGATATGAAAGGAATCTTTTGTCGTTTTTCGTACGAGGTACTTTTTGACTTTTCTGACAAAATTACTAGAATAATGTTTTTTAACTTATACGGCATGAATGGATTTTTGAAAAATTATTTCCAAGACGAATCCTTTACAAGTTTTCATGTTTATTTTTAATTAACATATTTTATATTATAATTGAATGAAATGTTAATAAAGGAAAAAAAATGGAAGTAGAAAGGATATTTTCCACAAGAATGGAGTTCAAGTGTTTTCTCAAAATTATTTTCCATATAAGATAATAAAGGGTTCTATTTATATCCCTATTAATACATTAATTTGATTATGTTGTGATGGAATTATTTTTATTAATTCTTTTATCGTATATGAATTTTTTTATGATGTCACGATGTTTAAGAATCCCATTTTTATTACATGGGTTATGCTATGATGTATGGTTAATGATTTTGTGGCACACATAAGAATGGTATCATTATGAAATGGGTGAGACCTATATATCCCTCTAATGCATTGGATAATGATTTTATATCTCATGATATAGACATGGCTGGAACGGCAGGTTAAACCGGTTCAGTGAAATAGGACTAAAACGAGCAATGAACACGGTTCAGAAATAGACTTTGTCCACTAAGATAGTCTTGGCAATGAGTCTTGACTAATAAGAAATGATTCTCTATGATTATGTATGTATGCGAAAATGATTCATGTTTTATGTTATGATTATTGTGATTACATTTCACTACCATGATTTATCCCATGTTATGAAATTTTGATCTCTTTTGTAGGGTAAGATTTCCAAAATTTTATGTTTTTATGAATATGATGTGATTGATATTTCTTTTGTTTACACTTAATGAGAATTTGAGCTCACCCTTTTGTATGTTTTCTTTCCCCAGTTTAGGAACAAGGTTATCAAGTAAGATATGCCAAAAGGGATTATAGATATGATGAAATAAATGGGAGACATTGTAAGCGCTTTATGAACCAGTTGTTTATATTTCCTAGTTTCTAAAGACACTATACCTATACGTTCCTTTCATGGTTTTGTTATATGTTGTAATAAGTGTACTTAAATTTTGAATTACTAATAATTTATTTAAATTATGGGTCGTTATAATCATGGGTTTAATTTATTTCATAACATTATATGTTTCCATTGATTTGTTCATTACAAATATATTACATTTCAAAAGATACTCATGTGGTAAGATACTTTCATCTAACATCTTACATATGTGAAAAAAATATCATATTCACCACTTACCTAATTTGTGTGTTCTATGTAACAACCCCTATGATATATTATTTCAGGAATTATTTTTAATTTATTTTATTTAGTTTATAAATTTTATTTATTTCATCTATGGTGATTTTGACATAATGAAAACAAGTGGTAATGAAATTAAACAACTCAATTACTTTTCATTGAGTTTTATAAAATACTTGTAGTTTCGGTAATTTATATTTATGTACATAATATCATTTGAATATACATTGATATATTTTTAATTGGTATATGCATAGTCAAATTTGGTACACATAATCGAATGAATTAATAATTATCACGTGGAGTTTATGTACATTATATGTGTTTATTTCATATTCTCCATAAAATTGAGATTTTTCATTATTTGAATTATAATTAAATTAAATTATTTATTTATTGATTAATAAACCATTCAATTTTATTATCCTCTAGTTATTCATGAATTTATTCGAGTTAATGTACAATTTAATCAATGATAGGCAATTAAAATGTTTTTCAAAAAACCAGACTTCATTTATTTCGACAGTTATAAATACTTTTTCTTCCATAAAATGATTGATAAAAATAATTTCTATAAAATTTAAAATATTATTTACTAATGAAAATTTTAATGAGTTTTTTTCTTTAAAAAATATTTTCTGAAAAATATTCTTATTGACATTCTAAAAATTCACTTTCCTAACCAATTTATAATAAAAAAGAATATTATTTTTACCTCATATATAATTACTTTTCATCATTTCTATGAAGCTTCCTTTTAAATTTTACAAAGTCATTTATGAACGGAAATGTTTTTAAAAGTGTTTTTTTAAAGAATAGTTTTTCTAAAATATTATTCAGAATGAAATTGAATACTTTCCTCAATAATATTTTTTAAATATATTTTTTATTACATCAATAGAAATAAAACATATTATTACATTAATAGGTATACGTCATATTCACACCATCCTAATTCTTAATCTAGATGGAATATAATTATTTTAATTGAGGATAGTGTTAGCATTCATTTCCATGAATCATTTTTTCAATGAATAACATCACTATGAATTATTCACCATAGGGTGATCATTGAATATAAAATATTCCCAAGTTATCCGTATAATTTATCAGGGGTGTTATTTTTTCCTATAGCATATACAATATTTAAATACTATGTTTACATTGATATTTATATTTCTAGCTATAGAAATATTCATAAATATGTAGTCTTTAATAAATACAAATATTTTATAATTAAACTTTTTCATTAATTAGATAGATTTTTCTATATTTGAGTAATGCTTTGGTCATGCAGGGATTGGGTGGCTAGGACATTATATAGTACCTTGAAGCATCGATTGGTCCTCATTAGACTAATCATTTTGAAAAATTATATGGGGTTCAACATATATTTTTAAACCATATTATGGAAGGTCTTGATGGTATAGGTTTTCATGTTTCTCATAAAATAAATATATTTATTTACCACTATCCTCAATGGGATTTTAATTACTATTATTATTATCAATGATATTTTAATATGATAACATCTATGGATGCATTTAATTTTCAGTTTATTTATTAAATGGAATATGTTTTATGTTATTTACCTTTACATATATTTTAATAACTTAATTATCAGTTTATTAATTTTATGGAATGTGAAGTCATATATTTATTGGTCCATAATGATTATTATCATTTATTAATTTTTTTTACTATAATTAAATCTGACATAACATTTCAGATAAACCTTATTTTGTTTATTTTCCAAAGGATTCAATGATATTTACTAAGAACAATATATAAGAATATTTTAGATGAACAAAATTTATTGTTATGATAAAAAATGTATGTTTTAATTTATTAATTAATATGTAATGTATGAATCATTTATGTATCTATTATACAATGAAAACTAACTTTATGATTCCTTTGAGATTCATTTTGATGCCAATATTTCCTATGTAATGGATGATGACACTGTCTTCTGGATTGATGGGGTAAGGAAAAAATGACATGTATTAAAGAATTCTAATTATATTACATGAGAAAAATATTTTGAAAAACATAGATTATGAAAAATTTCTAGAAGATAGAATATGGAGATAAGTATAGAAGAACAACCCAATATTTTTGTAATGTATAAACTATATGTCCATTCATAGTAATACATTCTTATATGGATAATATAGTTTTTTATGAGTTTATGAATTCAGATAATGTCAAAGGCATAAAAAGACCTTTTAGGTTTTTTGTAATATTAGTCCATTGGGAATAAGATCTCCATAGAGAAATTTCTGGAAACTATATTTCTTTAGTCAAAATGTAATCCAAATAATAATGATTTTATATTTAATAGAAATAAGTTTTATTTTATTTATAAACACTAGAGGTGATATAAAATATGATTATTAGACTTCGTATGATAGAATTATATTTATAGAAAACCTATTTAAAAATGATATTTAATTTTTTACAATATCTCAAGGACGTATATTATATTTATTTGGAAAATTAGAGGAATTATTTTCATGTTTTTAAGAAAAAGGACTACAATATTTATTGGTGACAACCCATTCTATCATGGGAGATGAATGATCCTGAAAACATGATGGAAGGATGATAAGGGTTTCACTCATGCAACTATCCTATGCGATGACCTATTTACTAAGTCAATGTTAAACAATGTAATAAATAAATTTTAATGTTGAACTAGTTTTATAACTTTTTATAATTAGAGATTATGGTATTAATCATATTATTAGTTGAAAATAGTTAAAAAACAAAAAAAAATAAGGATCTTCTGATCCATTAAACGATAATTTTAGTTCCTCAAGCATAAAATATATTATAATATTCATTTCATAATGTAATGGATAAATTAAAAATATATGGAATCATAAAAATTGGTGAAATTGTGTTTATTAAAATGAATCAGCTAAATATATTTTATTATTTCATTAAATTGATAAATAATTAAAAATCATTCAATAAATTATTTGGAAATATAATGTTATTGTAATACATTTTTATTTAATCATTTGTATGATAAATAAAAATATATTTATTATTTTAAGGCACTAGATTTTATATTGATCATTCACTAGTTTTTTTTCAATCCAATATATCACTCCCTATAAATATTTATGATTTTACTCCAATTCCATATCATCACATTCCAATAATTTCATCCAACATAGAATCCCAATTATATATTTTTTCATGTGACCTTTGTACATCAGGTACTTTCTTATGAATATGATATTTTTCTATCCCTTTTAAAATTTGGGGTTTCCATAAATGAATTTTATACATTCAATAAATATATAATCATTATTGAATTGAAATTTCATCGAAACAATGTTTTTAATGTGGGTAGAATGTAATCGAGAAAAATTAAAAAACTATTTCATTATATTTGATAGTTGTATGACATGCAACACGCATCATAGGAAGGAATATAATATCTCGAGAAACTATGATATATTTATTATTTTAAATAAATTCAATTCATTTTTTTAATTTAAAAAAATGAAATATTGAGTATATTTTGTGTTATATAAAACTATAATATCATCATTCTCAACAAAAAATCAAAATCACCTTGTGTTACATTTAAAAAAGTCTTTCATCAATATACTATGTTACAGGAAAGGATATGTTTCACTTAAAAACAATATATTATTATTATTTAATGTAATATGAGAACAATGGGTTTTTAAATTTTTAGTTATTTATAAGAATAAAAAATATAAAAAAAGTTTCAATTAAATGGTTTCAAATTTATTATAAATCAAAATAAAATTCAATTATAAATAAACTATGTGTTTTCATTAATATTATATTAATTCCCACAATTATAATTTATGATAACAAATTTATTTAATTATTATCTGTGAATTATATTAATGAAATATATATATTATAAATTCAGTAATATGTTTTTATATTCATCTAATAAATTTCTTAGGAGTAAATAAGAATATATATAGTTTTACTTTTACAAAATTTAAATATATAAAAAAAAATTTCCCTCTATTTAATGGAAATAATAATTGAATTTTTTTTGAAACATATATATAAATGTTTTATCAAAATATACAACAATTTTGTAAATTTTAACAGAAAAATTACCTCAAGGTGACTTGTTTGGTATATTTATAAGAAATTTAACTTCTAATGAATAATGAAAAAAATTTATTGGAAAATTTTAAAATAGATTCTAGATTTGGAATTACAATTAATTAAAATTTATTTTATGATAAAAATTGTTTGGGAAAGAAATGATATTGGTAGAAATTGAAATTCATTATATCCATTAATTTTAAAATAATTTTACATAGTCGTTGAACATTATATAAATGTGTAAAATGACTTATAAAGTTTTCAAAAATAAAAAGACTCGACACATTTAGGCCATGTATTTTATTTAAATGATTTTTTTATTTATAATATATATATATATTTCACTTACTTTTAATTTTTTAAATACAACATGAAAATGGATAACATCCTTCATTTGTACATATGCCTTACCATATCCATAACCTGTGTATTTCATTTCATATGACCAAATATTTTGTAGGAATCAAAATAATTATATAAAAATTAAAAACCATATTTAAATGAAATTTTACATTTTGGATCGGATGAATTCATGATCCACGAAAAAAATATATATTTTAAAACATACTAAACAACCTTGGAAATTAGGACCCAAAAAAGTGAAAATAGTCAATGATTATCGACAAAATGGTTATAAGATAATATAAAAAGATAATATATGATTCTACATTAATTAATATAGTTATATTATAAGTTATTAACATCTCAAAAATAATTATATTGGCGCTAAAATGGTGTTAAACAAAAAATGAGAAAAATATAAGGGATTTTTCATCTCACTTTTTACATCTATGAGATAAATTGGAAATTCACCACTTAATTCATTTGAGTGGCGTATAAATAGACTATATTGAAATATTATATTATTAATAATTTTATTTTAATGTAATTTATATGTTCTATATGATTATTATTGGTTTTTTGGATTCCAATTTAATTATTACGACAATTGTAAGGTGATTTGTAATCTCACTTTTACTTCAGTGAATCTTATGCCACATTCATCACTAATTTCATTTTTTGATGTATATAATTACCATTAAAATTATATTTCAGAAATTGTGTTTAATTTAAGATATTAAAATATTTAATTAATGACAGTATTTCATAGATCATACGAATCAGAAGGTAATGAAGTAGTAAAGGATTTCTATATCCCTTTTGTACATATCTGATAAAAATTTCATGTTCTCTAATTACTTATTTTTTATGTTTTATTTATGACCCAATTTGATATATTATATCATCAGTTTTTTATACACATGGTATTTTGATCCTGGATTTGAATTATTCCATTAAGGGGTTTTGAATATAATGTTGTCAAGTGGTAATAAAATTTCAAAAATAATTTCCATTTCATTGAGTATTATTACTTCCTTATTTGTAAACACTCGTTTTTTAAGCTGGTTAAAAAATTTAATGATTTTGAAAATTGTTATTATAAATATAGTTATGTTTTAAATCATTGATTTGGGATGATGTTTCATGTGTTGCGATCTTTTAAATTTTGTTATATTACACTTAGGTAAAGGTACAATGAGTGTCTCAAATGGATGAATGGTTTTCAGGAGCAATGGTCCCACAAATGGTGTACATATAGGCTATGTATGATTAGTAATATTTTGTGGGTCAGTCATGATTTTTAAATAAGGTGTCCATAAATGGACACACAGTGTGTGCACAGTCTATCAGACCGTGCGAGTCAAATTGTGTGTCTTACCGATTTTTTTATTTTGGGTTATTTTATTTCATTAAATTAATTAAATGATGTAAATTGGTGGATTTTTTATTAAATAAATCTTTAAGAGGAATTTAAACAATTTATATCAAACAAGGAATTTATTTAATTAAATTAAAGCTGGGAGAATATAAATAAATGATAATGAATTTTGGTATTTATTTAATTAATCTAAATGGAAAATAATTTATTTAAATAATATGAAATGAGGGGATTGATTTATTAAAATTAAAAAATGGAGAATTTTATTAAATGACGACGAATTGGAGAACTTATTTGATTAAAATCTGTTTGAAAAATTCATTTTAATAATGTCAAACTGGGAGTTTATTTAATTAATTTAAACATAAGAGAATTTAATTAAATGAGGAGGATATGGATAATAGATAATTCAAATAATTAAATTTCATTGGATAGATTTTAATTATATTTTTGTCAAATGGGTGAATTATTTTAATTAAAATATATAGAGAGTTTTTAATTAATTGACTTCGAGATAGAGATTTTATTTAATAAAATTGAGATGAATGGAATTCAATTTTTTAAATTATTGATGAGTTGGACTCCTTATTTAATTAAATTTATATTAGTGGAATTTAGTTCAATTACTTATAAATGATGACATGGGGGTAATCAAATATGGGGAATATTAAGTTTTAATATTTAAATGATGTGTAAATTAAGAGTATGGGGTTTTTTAATTAAATTCAATGTAAAGATGAACTTAATTAATTAATCCAAAGTAATTAAATTCACGGTTAAAAAGAACATAAATTCTCATTGATAAATTGGTGTTATTATTTAATTAAACTGATGTAGTGAAAATTTAATTAAATAATTATGATGCATTAGTGTTTTTAATTTAATTAAATTTTGGTCAGTGAATTTAATTATAAAACATGAATTATAGATATTATTTGATTAAATTTAATTGGAAAGAATTTAAATAAATGATGTTTAATGAGGCGTTAGGGTTTCGTTAACTAAATTATATTGAAATAATTTTAATAAATAATTATTATTTTTAAAATTTATTAAATTAAATTTGGTTGGTAAATAATTTAATGAAATTCCATATTTACGGTAGAGTTCTATTTTTATTTAATAAAATTCATGGTTATGATAAATTTAATTTTGTGATAGAAAATTGTTCTTTTATATAATTAACTATTTTGGGGAGATTTAAATTAAATAATGATGATTTGGAAATTTAATTTAACTAAATTTGTTGGATAAGAATTTAATTAAATGATATGTAATTGGGGAGTTGGGGTTTATCTAACATATATTTCATTAATGGGTATTAATAATTATATAATGGCTATTATTATTATTATATTATTTATCATAATTGTTTTACAATATTTATATATTATTTGTGGCAGAATACAAGTAGGAGGCGCACATCTCCCTCCTCCTACATGAGGCGCAACACACCCATTGTGCAACATCAGTGGGTGGTGAACCACCCTCCACTCCTGGATCCCAATATGAGCATCAGATCGTGGCATTTTCTTCATAGAAATTTTTTGAATCGGTGTGGTTATTCCTTATCTTCATGTTTCATTCATCGAATCAGTGGTCTTGGATCTCCTTAACTTGGGTTATATTGAGCTGAGACCCTAGGTTCATGATTATCCTGGATTTCGTGTTTCTTGAGATCCTAGGTGGTGTGAAATATGTCTCGGGACACATTAGTTCGTATTCTAATGACCGCCTCCAAAGGATAACCGACTTAGTTTGGCTTGGTTCACTGCATTCATATTTAGGAAAGTATATATGCATGATAAATGGTTTCTCACTCTTGGATTATGTGCATATGGGTTGTTTCAGTTTCAATTGATTAGTATGGTGTGCATTGATCCCTACCACAGAAATTGGGAGTGACCGTGGTTATTGTTTGGTTTTGCGATCAATTCCAAGTATGTGCCGACATTAATGTCGAAGAGTGTATGTGTGAATGGGAAGCATTTTGAGTTAGAAGGTATTGGCTCGGTCAATTCCTGGAATAAGGGTATCTATAATTTCTAATTTAATAAAACACAATAGTTGTTTAATTTTTGTTGATGATGGATTTGAAAAAAATTGATTAATGATTATTTATTGTTAAAAAATGAGTATTTATATTTGAAAATCATGTTTTTTTAATAAAACCCCTCATTTGAGGTGTGTTGAAATCAAGCTAAAAACATGGTGATTAGATTGATTTGTTCGTTTATCTTGGTGATGTGTGTTTTTTTATTACCTCCCTTACATGTTCACGCACTTAGGTTAAGTGGTAATTATGAATATTTGGTGGATTAAGACGAGATAATTAATAAAAAACTATTTATGAGGTAATAATTTGCTATGTTTAGATAATTTATTTTTGAATTAATTATTAGATTTGAGGTTGTAAAATGGATAATTAATTGGGAGATAAATTATGAGTAATTAAATTTGTGAAGTTGAGGTAATAAATTATGATCTAATTATTTAACTTTTAGATTGATAATTAATCGGTGGAAAATTATGAGATACTAAACTATTTTAGTTTAAATAATTATTTATAAATTAATAATCTTCTCTGAAATGATAATTAATCAAGGTATTAAATACTTGTAATTAATGTGGTTAAGTTGAGATTATTAATTATGAATTAATTATGTTCTTTTAACTGATAATTAATTATGAGATTAATTATGATAATAATTTAGTTAAGTTGAGATAATTAATTATGTACTAATTATGATACTTGAGATTATAATTAATTGGGAAATTAATTATGAGATATTAAACTGGATAAGTATAGCTAATTAATTATAAATTATTAATTTTTCTTTGAGAATATAATTAATCGAGGTTTTAATTGTGACATATTAATTTGGTTAATTTGATATAATTAATTATGAATTATTTTGGTGTTTGGTGAATTCTAATTGAGATAATAAATCTATGGATTAATTATGTGATTTTAAATATGATTACATGTGATTATTGATTGTGAATTAATTTTTAGTTTTTATTGTTTTAATTGAGATAATTAATCGGGGGATTAATTAAGAGATATTAATTTGGTTATGTGGAGATAATTTATTACGAATTAATTATGTTCGTTGATAATTTTAATTGACATTTATAATCAGGTGATTTATTAAAAGATATAAAATTTGAATAGTATAGATAATTAATTGTGAATTAATTGTGTTCCTTGAGAATTATAATAGAGATAATAAATCTTCTAATATTTATGAGATATAAAATTTTTCAATGATAAGAAAAATAATTTTGAATTAATTATGTCTATTTTATATTCTGATATAGATATTTATTTGTTGAATTCAAAAAGAATATTTGAGATTTATAATGAGATAATTAACTATGGAAAATTAATTATATGATATTAACCGTGTTATTGATTAATTAATTGATGAATTAACTAATGGGATTTGATTCCCTAACTAATGGTTGTCTTAACTAATGTATTTTTGCATGGCCAATGAGACGAATTTGAGACCCTTTCCATATGTTTTTTATTTTATTATAAATCCCATGATATGCTTTAATTGAAATACTTAAAATGGGTTTCGTTTAGTATAAATTTGAATATTCATGGTTATATGTAATTGAAATAGTCTAATGAAATATAAGAGAGGTTAAATGCTTCATAAATTATATGTTGTTAATGGTTATGCCTTGTATAGGTTGTGGGGATAAGAGACTATGATATTCCTTTAGGGGAAAGAATATGTCAGTTTTTGTGATGGTCCTATGGAGACTATGAGAGCACGTGGAGTTGTGACAGGGTATAGACCGTGTGTGCAACTCTTGGTGATGGATGGCTTGGTGTTATGTCATAATCCATCCAACATATTTTTCAAAAGGACCACGAGATCTTGAGTTATGATAGTCTGGTGAGCATACATATTTTTTTCCATGAGACTGTGAGAGCTCTTGGTGTTTGGACTGGGGGAAAGACCATGAGCGCTTCCCTTAGAAATGAATTCTTCTACATAATGTCTTGGTCTATCCAGAAATAGTATCTAGGGTATATATGTTTTTGGAATTTGTATGTATTTGGTACATATAAGAGGATGAAAAGCATATAAATCTATATATATATAAACACTATCACTATATATATACATAATTTACATGATCAAACATACCAACTGTGGGATGAAGAGGGTATCATTATCAGGTGTCCCTTTAGAAACCAAACGGGTTATTGGTTATTTATTCAATTATATTATTGTTTTGATATAAATTTAAGACGATAAATTTTATTTCATTATCTATATTGATCTATACATTGTCATCCTAGCCTACTGAGATTTATATCTCACACCCTATTCAAGACTACATTTCATTGGGGTACACGAGTAGTATTTTCTAGTTTTCAATATTATGGCCTTTGTCTTTGATTTTTTCTTATGCTTGAGAGTTTTCAGCAATAGAGCGAGTGTGGGATCGAGATTCATGTGGACATAACCCTTGGGGATTTATTCATTTTCGTTATATATGTTCTTTGATATATTTCATGATGTTTTTAACTTCTTTCAAACATATATCACTATGACATGCATGAATTATATAAATTGGCATTTTACCTTTCAATTATTCAGTGGATTATTGCTTACACATTCTTTGGCTGTTGTTTGATTCTACTATCTCTTTCAACTATGTTGTCTTAATATGAGTGTATAGTCTCTCGACTGACAATCCATAAACCAATGCTACTAGTTTTATCCTCTTGTGTACATGGAGACACTCTTGAGGTCATGCAGTGTCCAGTCCAGCTAACGGTTTGAGGGTTAACCTGGTGGGGACATTAAAAAGTGTCATTAAATGGAAGGTCTTTTTTTACTTTGTCTTTCTGTTTTGGGTTGGTAGACATGAGACTAGGAATGTGTCAGTGCTCTATAAACAAATGTGCTTGAGACAATCACCACTTGTCCATGAAATTTTCAATTTTCCAGAGATGGGAATTTATTTTTATACTGCTTGAGATTATAGTTGATATGATTTAAACTTGAGCAACTGGATTATTTTTGGATACTTATCAATCTTAAAAAAAATTAATTTTTTACATGGATTAATATGGAATGGAAATTTCATTATATTCATCGTATTATGAACATAAATATTCACATACCAGCATATCTAATTCTATGTAGTTCATTGGTTGGATGCCTGCTAATTCTTATTATGAGACTTCGATGTAATTCAAGGTTTTGATCTTTTTTCACATACCTACTTGTATTAAATATTTATATGATTATATATCATGGTGCCTCTATTAATAGCAATTTTTTGCTGTTCCATGCTTTTGTGTTATAGACTATTGTTCTATTACTAATTTTGTTAACATACTAGAAATTTTTTGATTTTTAAATGGATTCTTGAGTTGGAATAAATTTGTTTCATTTAGGTACGGTATGGGTATAATGGGTTAATTATTTTATTCAAGGAAATCCTAGTGGGTTGGGGTTATAAAATTTTTCAGGGTGCATTGTGGGTTTGGGAATGTAACACGGTCATAAAAATAAGACTACATGACCTTGGTTGGTTGGTTGATTCTTTAGTAGTTCCCGATAGCTTCTCGGGATGACATGTTTTTATGATTGGTATATTGTAAAGTCCCATGTTTTTTAACTGGGATAATAGAACAAATGTTTTTGATCATTTTTTTGTAATAATGGGTCAGTTTTAAAACCAAGATTTAGAAGGATTTTTTGATAGTTGGGATGTATTAAATGTGTTTATATCAGGAGTTGGTAAATTCTTGAAGAGTTTATTGGATTGATGGATGGGATTGGGGAGCACCGGTAACTAGAGAGGTGTATGCACAGGCTGAACACGGTTAGTATAACCTTGCGGGAAAACCATGCATTTTATAATGGGTGTCCAGTAGTGGACGCACAGTCTGCACACGAGAGGTCAGACCCGGTGAGTGAAATAGTACATCTTACTCTTTTTTAAGTTTCAGTAAAATTTATTTAATTAAATTTTGGATTAAAAATAATTAAATTAAATTATTTGAAATGGTGGTTTTCTTTATGTAATTCAATGCTATGAGGAATTTAAGTAATAGATATAAAAAAGATAATTTATTTAATTAATTTAATGTTGAAAGATTTTAATTAAATGATGATTAATTATAGAATTTATATAATTAAATTTATTAGAACATAAATTATTTAAATGAAGTGAAATGGTGGGATCTATTTTTCTAAATTAAATTTGAGAGAATTTTATAAAATGACGATGAATTGAAGAATCTATTTAATTAAAATTAGTTTACAAATTTTAATCAAATAATGTCAAATGGGGATTTATTTAATTATATTAATGTTGAAAAAATTAGATAAATGAGGTCGAGATGAAGAAAGGAGAATTTATTTAATTAAATGGAGTTAGAGAGAACATATTTAAATGGCACTGAATAAGGAAATTAATTGAATTAAATTAGGTTGAAATTATTAATTTAATAAATATTTAACGATTGATGTTATTTATTTAAACTAAGATGAAATGAATTATCTTTTTTTTTATAATGATGATCTTGAGTCGTTATTTAAATAAATTGGGATCACAGAAATTAATTTAAATTAATTGTAATTAAGGAGGTGGGGGATATCAAAGTAGGGGAATATTTAATGGTAAAATTTAAATAATGTGTAAATGAGGAGTTGTGATTTCTTTTAATTAAATTCAATGTATAGAAGAATTCAATTATATTATGTAAAATTGATGTTTTATTTAATTAAATTCAATGTTAAGAAGGATTTTATTATTATATACAAAATGGGGATTATTATTAATTTAAACTAAGGTTGAGTGAAATTTACTGAAAAATATTAAAGTGGTTGAGTTTTTAATTTAATAAATGCTTTTCAGATAATATTATTAAATAACATGAAATGTAGATATAATTTAAATAAAATAAGTCAGAAATAATTTAATTAATGTAATATTCATGAGGTATCCAGTTTTTTAATTATATTATTTTGAGAGAATTTAATTAAAAAATGACTTGTAAATTTTATTTAATTAAATTCGATTAGAAAAAAATTTAATTAAATGGTGTGTTCATTGAATAGTTGGTGTTTTATCTAATTAAAGTAAATGTTATGAGGAATTTAATTATTTTTTAAAATGGGGGTTTTGATTAATTAAATTATGATGAGAGAATTTAATAAAATAATGATGAGTTTTAGAATTTATTTATATAAAATAGTTGGAGATGATTCTAATTAAATTATGTGTAATTGGGGTGTTGGGGTTTCTCTAATAGGTGTAGTTTTAATAGGTGATAATAATAATATGATATCTATTTTTATAATTATTCCTATTATATTATTTCATATAATAATTTTATTGTTTTTAATATATTTTTTGAGGGTGAATATAAGTGGGTGGCGCACCTCTCCCCCCTCTTACATTAGGGACGACGCACCCATGGTGCAATATCCATGTGTGGCACACAACCCTCCTCTCTAGCCTCCCTCTCTACCTACCACATAATGGTAGTTCCTTCAAGGAAGATGACTATATCATCATGATATGTCCTTATCCACTTTTTCTATTCTTCACATCTATATCTCAGCTCCCCTTCAGCTGGGTTCTATAGGCTGAGACCCTATGCTTGGGTATAACCCATATTTCATGTTACTTATGATCATATGAGGATAGAAATAGGTATTGGGATGTGTTGGTTGATATTATGATGACAGAAACCTAAGGCGAAGAAACTCAGTCTATTTTGGTTCACTGTCATCATATTCAGGTAAAGCTATATACCCGGTAAATGGTTTATCATTCTTGGATTAGATTCTTAAAGTGTTTTTTGAGTTGTGTGGATTATTTTGGTGTCCATTTGTCCACTACAAACTAATTGTGAGTTCCATTTGTCTTTATTAATTGTTGTGATCAATTACAAGTACACATGTGCATTATTGTTGAAGTGGGTATCTGCGAACTAGAAGAATGTTGTGTTAGAAAGCATTGGCTTCGAAATTTTCTTGATGTAGGTTCCTCAAATTTTCTTAATTAATAAATTGATGCAGTTGTTTAATTAATGTTGATGATTAATTTCACTATAATTTTTATGAATGATTTATTTATTTTTATTTAATGAATTTTAAGATTTCGAAATCATGTTTTTGTAATAAAACCCTTCAATCGAGGTGCACTTACTTCATGATAATAACATAGTTATTTGATTGATATGTTTGTTTAGCTTGCAAATGTGTATTTTTTATTGAATCCCTTACATTTTGTAGTAATTATGTTAATTGGTAATTATGAATATCGGGTATAATAAGTTGAGATAATTAATCGGGGAATTAATTATGAGATAATAACATGATATGTTCAGATAATTAATTTGTGAGATAATTATATACATTGAGGTTTTAAAGTGGATAATTAATTGAGTGATTAATTTTGATTAATTATGTTTTTTAATTTGATATAATTAATTATGAATTAATTATTTTTCATTTGATGGATAATTAATTTGGGGATTAAATTTTTAATATTAAACTATTTTTAATAATTAATTATGAATTAATTACATCCTATGAAATGATAATTAATTAGGGGATCAATAATGAGTAATTAATTTTTCTATAGTGTGATAATTAATTATTAATTAATTATGTTCTTTGAAATGATAATTAATCAGGGTATTACATTTGAGTAATCAATTTGGATAATATGAGATATTTAATTATGAATTAATTATGTTATTTGAGGTGATAATTAATCGAGGGATTAATTATGAGTTATTAAACGTGTTAAGTAGAGATAAATAATTATGAATTAATTCTGTTCTTAGAGATGATAATTAATTGAGGGTCAAAATATGACTTATTAATTTTGTTAATTTGGAATAAATAATTATGAATTAATTATTTGTTTTGATATTTTAATTTATATAATTTATTAGGGAATTAATTATGAGATATTAAATTGGATATGTTGAGAGAATTAATTGTTGATTGATTTTTTATTTTGAGATTTGTAATTGATATAATTAATCAGTAGATTAATTATAAGATATTAAATTAGTTAAGTATTGATAATTAATTTTAAATTAATCATGGGCTTTGAGAATTATAATTGAGATAATGAATCATGGGATTAATTTAAATATATTCCATTTTTATGTTGATATAATTAATTGTGAATTATTTATGTTCCTTGAGAATTATAACTGAGATAATTAACTGGGAGATTAATTATGAGATAATAAAATTTCTTTAAGTTTAGATAATTAATTATGAATAAATTACAAGACATTGATATTATAATCTAGATATTTAATTGTGGAATTGAATATAGAGAGTTTATATTTATAATGATATAACTAATTCTGAAAAATTAATTGAGATATATGCATTGGGTTGTTGATTATTTACATGATTAATGAATAAATGGGATATGTGTACTAGTTAATTATTTATTTAACTAATGTATTTGATCATGGACAATGAGATGAGTGGGAGGCCCTTGTATCGTGATTTTGAGTTGAATGTAAAGCCCAGATTAATTTTTTTATTGAAATACTTTAGATGGTTTTCCTTATGGAAAAATTTGAATATTATTTCTTATATGTAATTGAAATGGGATAATGAAATTCATGAGAGGAAAAATGCATCATTCATTATATTTTTTTAATGGTTATACCTTGTTGAGGAAGTGGAGCTAAGGTACTGTGAGAGCCCTTGGGGGATTGAATATGTTATTTTTTGTGATGATCCTCCTGAGACTATGATAGCTCATGGAGTGGAGCTAGGGTACATACCTTTTGTGCTACTCTTGGTGATGATTGTCTCTGTGTTATGTCATGATCCATCCAATAGCGTTTTACAATGGACTATGAGAGCCTCATGTAGAAATATCATTTGATATTCCATATTATGTTCCATGAGACCCTGAGTGCTCTTGGAGTTTAGACCAAGGGCCAGACTCTGTGCACTTCCCTCGACAATGAATGTATGTGTATTATATCTTTGTCCAACTAGAAATAAAACCCAAGGTATATATCCTTTTAGTGTTGGAAATAATTTGGTTCACATATGAGGATTCTAAAAATATATATCTGTATATAAATATATACAAACACTTACTATATATATATATACATGATTTATGTGATCATACATACTAGTTGTGGGATGAAGAAATTATCGATGTCAAGAGTCCCTTTGGAACCTCGACGGTTTCTTGGTTATATATAAATTCTATTATTACATCAATATAATTGAAAGCTATTTAATTTTATTCCATTCTCTAGATTGAGCTATAAATTTGTGGTCTCTGACTACTATGATTTATATCTCACATCATATTCTAGTATCCATCACACTGGGGTACCTAAGTAGACTTTTTCTTGTTTGCATGACTTTTGACTTTTTCTATGATGTTTTCTTATTCATGGGAGATAGGAGAAAAGGAAGAAGTAGTAGCTCATGAGTCTTATGGAGGTCACCTTAGGGGCATGAGCATTTTTATTTATTTCTGTATCTAGATTTATGTCATAATGTTTGGTTTACTACATTCAAATATACATCACCATGACATTCCTGAGTTATATTAATTAGTGTTGTCCATTTCCATTATTCATCTGCTTATTGATTACATCTCCATATGATATTGTCTATGTTTATTATCACTTTCTAATTTTTACTCTGAATATGAGTTTATACTCTTCCCACTATCTATCTGTAGTCCATCACTGCTATTAGGCTTCCATTGGTGTATGGGTATATGCGCTTGAAGTCATGTGGTGACCGGTCCATCTACCGATTTGAGAGTAATCGGGATTGTGATGTTACATCATTATTGTTAGTATTGAATGATTATGTCTATAATTATAATTTAATCTTTATTTATATATTTAAAATTTTCCTATGTGGATTTAGAATTCGTACAAATAATACTTAATGTTATTAATTTTCAATTCAATATAATTATCATTTAATTTTCTTATTTCCCAATTTCATTGTAATCGAGATTGTCTATTCATTAATTTTCATTAAAGGAAATTATTTTATTATTGGTTAATAATACAATTAATTTTATTAAAATATATTTTTAATTTATTTTTTTCATGTTAATTTACTATTTCCAATCTTTTTAACAATAAATGTTTTATAAAATGTTATTAAAAAATAAAATTTAAATTACCTCTTTGGTAAGAATTCGATTTTATGAAAAAAAACAAGTTTTCAAAAAAAAATTCAAAAATGTGTTTTTAATAATTAATAAATTCGTTGTGAAAATTCATTTTTACAGAAATATTCTCTTCTAAATTGGTTTCAAAGAAATGTTCTTGTCTCCTTCCCTGCAAGAGTCTTTCCCGGCCTTTTATCAATGAAGAAGATAAGTTATTTCTAATTAGTTAATACTAAACTATTATGATTTTTTCAATGATTATAATAGAATTTAAAAAATATTATTAAATGTAAATTTTTAAAATATATTTTTAATGCAAAGGATTTTCGGGTTTTATCAAAATGAATAAGATATTTTCCTTAGTAATGTTTATAATAATATTTTTAGTTCATCAAAAACAGTAACCATAATTCCCTATCTAATGGGTATATGTTTTTTTGATACCATCCTTATGCTTCCTCAAGCTACATTAAGTTTATTTTGGCTATGTAACGTCTTTAAATTCAGTTTCATGAATCGTACATGTAATAATTAACTGTAACAGCCTGAGATTTTATTAAAAATATTCTTTTTAATTTTATTAATGTCTTTTGTTGTACGCTACACCAAAAGGAGCTTGCACAACACGCATCTTTGACTTTCCTTGCACTACACGCAATCGCAACCTTCCTCGATAGCGTGTGTAGTACGAAATACTGAGTTTCACCAAACAACGATATGCTATTAAAATATTATTAAAACTAGCCGTTATGAATAGTAATAACCACTTTTTAAATTTTAGAAATTTTAGCACTCAAAATAGACTTCATTTTGGGATTCGGAGTATCGAATTTAGCCTAAGGTGAAATTTTGGTACTTTTCGGATAACTTTCATATTCTGATGTATAGTGAAAATTACTAAATTATAATTAAAAACAACTTTTTTAATCGAAATAATTAATAGTGATAAATTAATAATTTTAGTGGTTTTAAACTATATTTAGAATATATTTTCACAATTTAACACAATGTTGGTCATTGAATGTAATTTCACATTTAAACCAGACATAATCAAGTGTCAATCTTTTGATAGATATTGTTTCTTAAAAACACGCTATTTGTTTTAACAGCGGGATTTAATTATAAAATTAATTAATACAACTTCTATGTTATGAATTTGGTAAAATAGACTTCATTTTTGAATTCGGAATATGAAATATATCTTAGGATGAAATTTTGGCATTGTTCTGAAAAACATCAATTTTTGATAAATAGTGAAACTACTAAGTGGTAGTTAAAAAACTGAATTTTTCATAAAACTTAATTTTACCGCTTCGATGAATGAAATTTCAAAAATCTGAGAGACACGGTTGATGTCAGTAAGTAAAATGTGGTTCAATGAGATGAAAATAATTTTTGGTGAATAGTAACTTTTTACTTTTATTTACCACGGTTAAAAGTAAATAGGGTAATTAAGGGTAAGAATGATATTAATATTACCCTAACACATGTCCTAATTTTATTGGAAAAGTGTATCTCGACCAAAAACAACCTTAAGTGTAAAATATTATCATTTATGCCCACTTGGATTAGATTAGGACATTTATTATCATTTAAT
Organism: Viscum album; assembly: GCA_963277665.1. Taxonomy (NCBI): domain Eukaryota; kingdom Viridiplantae; phylum Streptophyta; class Magnoliopsida; order Santalales; family Viscaceae; genus Viscum; species Viscum album. The sequence continues at coordinate 731,043,383 of OY728139.1, read as the reverse complement.
TCAAAGAAGAGTTAAAAGAGTTAAAATCAAAGTATACTTACTAACACATTTTTAATATAGGGTTTTACATAAGATAAATTCAATTGTAAATATTCATTAGAAAGCTAAAAGTATTTCCTACATGATGGTATTTTCTTTTTAATTTTTAGACATCAAATAATGTAATTTATTTATGACACAAAGATGATGCAATAATTATCTTATTAATGAAATATTGACATAATTGATATTATAAATACCAAAATAAATGTAATTTAAGACTTTTTATGAATTACACTAATTTTCTAGGATACTATGATATATTAGTGTTGATGTAATAGACTTGGTTTGAACATATAATTCTGTTATGACTTTCAAAAAAATCATATATCAAATAGTGTCAAAATTGACACAAAATAGTTTTTAAAACAAATATTATATTATTAATTGTTATGTTATTCCTAAAAATCTAAGGTTCGTCCAAATGACTTAGATAAGGATATATGTATTAATAATATACAATTTGGGGTTCGTTTGGCATGTTATAGTAAGTGTATTAACCATAGAGTGAAAGAAAACAAAAAGACACGGTAAAAGATAAATTATTTAACTTATAGTTAAATCTAATTGATAAGGTTAAAATAATACCCTAAACTTGTCTAAATCCTATTGGATGATATTATTTGACCCATACCCACTTTAGCTTCGAAATAAGACCCTTTGGAACCAATATAAACAGATTTTGACTTTAATATAAAATAATATTTTGAGATATTCCTAAGGTGCCCCTCTCCTCCCTTATAAAAGGGCACCTCCTTCCCCTCCTCCTCACACCAATTTGAGCACTCAAGCTCGGCCAAACCCTGCCAAAATCCCTTCTCCACTTACCTAGAATAATCCTAGAGGTCCTGGTCTTCTTCAAAGACCAATCTTCGTTTCCTAAGTGGAGGATTCAAAGAGGCGTTCCAAAGAAGAGGTACTATCCATTACCGATATTTTCAACTTCTTTCTTCTTCAACTTATTCTTCTTTAGTTGTTTCATGATAAAGTAATGACATCAGTATTTCTTATATACTGATATGTTATTATAAATATGAAACAACTCTAATTAACCTTCTATCCATCCTACGGAAAAAGGAAATCACCGCGCGTGCGTACGTACGGAATACCGTCTCCACGCCGTGGTGTAAACTATTTTCCGCCACCACCTTAATTGGATGGGTATAATGGTGTAATGAGTAACTATATAAGATTATTATAAAGTGATATTGATACTGAAATAGTATACAAACACTTAAACACAATTCCACGACCATGGGAATGATATCATCGCTCGTGCGTATGTACGGACTACCATCTCCACGACGCGATGAGATTCATTCTCAATGATTAACCATTCATGAATGATTATAAAGTATATATATAATAAGTAATAATGAAATATATGACATAATAATGAAACTGGATTTATTTATATTTATATGTATGTCATCTACTTAATTCCATTCAATTCAATAAGGAAACGAAAACAGCGTTCATGCGTACGTACGGACTACCGTCTCCATGAACGGTGTATTTATTTCCATTTACTGATTTATTATATATATGTATATTATGAATATATATATATAAATCATGTTTTATATTCTGGAATTATGTAATCATGATCTAAGTAATCATATGAATAATTACAAGTCAAAACACGGACGACAAAGAAACAATTTTACCCAAAACGCTCTTCAACATGGAATTTACAAAAGAACGGGTAATATAATGTCATAAGTGAACCATATATGATATCATAACAATAAATATGATTCTGTAATAAGTCAATGACAATATTTAAATCATTATACAGGAGGTTCAGACACTTACGAAGCAAATCGGACCTATGGTAAGGGGAAATATCACAATCTCATTTTTATCCGAGATTGCTTATACGTTGGTATTTACTGGGGTGTATTTTATCATCCACATACATGTTACCATAATATGTAATATTATTTCCATCCACCTACAATTTTTTAAAACCTATTTTACCCTTTGGTGAGTTTTTAGTAAAAGATATTAAAGGAATCTTTTGTCGTTTTTCGTACGAGGTAGTTTTTGAATTTTTCCTAGAAAAGTACGAAGAATGTTTTTTTAACTTATACGGCATGAATAGATTATTAAAACATTATTTCAAAGAAGTTTCCTTTACAAGTTTTCATGTTTATTTTTAATCAACTTCTTTTATTTTAAAGTTTTATGACATGTTAAGTAAGGAAAAAATGTTTTTGAAGAAGAAAAGATATTTTCCTCAAGAATGGAGTTCATGTATTTTATCAAAATTATTTTCCATCTAAGATAATAAAAGGGTTATGTTTTTATCCCTTTTATTAAATTGGTTTTATTATGTTGTGATGGGAATATTTTTATGAATTCTTTTATCTTATATGAATTGTTTTATGATGTCATGTTGTTTAAGAATCCCATTTTTATTACATGGGTTACGCTATGATGTATGGTTTATGATTATGTGGCACACATAAGAAAGGATTCATTATATGATGGGTGGGACCTATATCTCTCTCCAATGCATTGGGTAAAGATTTTATATCTCATGAGATAGACATGGCTGGAAAGGTAGGTTATACCGGTTCAGTGAAACAGGACTGAAATGAGGGTGACTCGGTTCAGAAAGGGACTTTGTCCACTAAGATAGTCTTGGCAATGAGTCTTGACTAACAAGAAATGATTCTATATGATTATGTGTGAATGCCACAAAGTTTCATGTTTTATGTTATGATTATTGGGATTTCATTTCACTACTATGATTTATACCATGTTATGAAATTATGCTCTCTTTTGCAGGTTAAGATTTCCAATAGTTATGTTCTTATGAATATGATGTGATTGATTTTTCATTTATTTACCCTTACTGAGCATTTGAGATCACCCTTTTATGTTTTCTTTTCCCCAGGATATAAAGAAAGGTTTTATGTAAAAAAAAGGGAAGATCTTTATGGGAGATATTGAAGATCTTTCACCACGATTAGAAGATTACGTTCCGAGTTTCCAAAGACACTAAACTATTACGATCCTTGTGTGTGTGTTTTTTTAAGTATTCCGCAAAATTAATGTAATGTTCATGTACGTTAAGCTTCGGGTCTCTACAGTTGGTATCAGAGGAAAGGTTTAGTCAACCTTTGGAAACTAGGATGTCAGAACTTTAGTGAGATCCCTAGAGATATTTCTATGGTATGTATAGGGATGTCCCTAAGGTTAAGTATACGTATAGGTTATAGTACTATAATTACGCTAACGATCATAGAATTAAACCTAAGATGTTAGATATTGAAGGTACTCCCCCTTTATTATGTTGTTTCCCTAGCATGATTTTTGCCTCTCACACTATTCTTTTTGGGTTTTAGATGATGGCTGGAACCCGAAGGAACCGTGTTGATCAATGCAATGGACAATGCAATGATTGCCTTCCTAAACAAACAAATGTTATGGGAGATGGAGTGAAAAATATTAATGCTATACTTACACAAGCTATGAATCATTCTGGACTTCCAAATGAGCAGAGAAGGGAACAATATTCTATTGAGTCCTTCATGAGGCAACATCGACCTTCTTTTAGTGGGTCTTCTGATCCACTTGTTGCTGAACAATGGATCGGTACCAGTGAAAAGATATTTTTCAGTTCTTCAATGTTCTGAACATGATAAAGTCATCTTAGCAGTATATCGTTTGGAAGGTGAAGCTGATCAATGGTGGACTCTTATCAAGAATACGAGGCAAAGAGATGAAATTGATACCATGGAATGGGACGAGTTCAAGAACTTGTTTTTCAGTAAGTACTTCCCTCGTTTTCTTCGAAAGAAGATGGAAAAGGAGTTTCTTGAGCTGAAGCAGAAGGATGATGAATCTATTGGTATATACGAAGCAAATTTTACAAGACTTGTAAGGTATGCATCTGGCATTATCATCCAACCTGAAAGTAAAGTTGATCGATTTTTCAGTTGCTTAAAACCACGTCTTCAAAGGGCATTAGCTATAAGAGACTTCAGTAGCTATGAAGAAATTGGGCGTTGTGCTATGAAGGTAGAAATGGAAGTTGGTGTTACATATCCATCTCATGGTTTTGAAAAGAAACAAAAGATGGTGTTCAAGGAGAAATCTCAGAATAATGGTGAAAAGAAAATGAATGTTTCCTTATGATCAAAGTGTGGAAAGAAGCATGGTGGGGATTGACTTAAAGGGACTAGAAAATGTTTTATGTGTGGAAAAGAAGGTCATCGAGTAGCTGAGTGTCGATGTAATGGAAAAAGGGTTTCTAATGATTTGAAAAAAGCAAACACTGCAGATAACGCACCACCAACACTTCAATGTTTCATGTGCAAGGAGATGGGACATTATGCCAATAAATGCCGTAATCCAAGGGTTAGTGATGATCAACATGAGCAACCATTTAAGGCAAATGACAAAGGGAAGTCACATGCGATCACTATTGGCGATGTTGAATATGAAAACGATGTGGTGGAATGATTAAGTGTTTATGTAATGGGATTCCAAAATAGTGTTGTATATAGTATCGTGGAATATTGGAATATTTATGTATTGGTCTATTGTGGTTTTCAATAATTTTATGGTACCAGTAACCATGGAAAGTGATTGAGATATTTTTGGAAAAAGAATGATATGTGCATAATGAAGGGAAAATGAGAAAAATAAATATTTGATAGTATTCATGAGCTCATGATTGATATAAGGACTAAGTGATATCATGGATTGAGTATATAGAATTTTGAGGATTTTGGTATGTGGAAAGTGTTAAATTTTAACTTCATTCATGTTTTCACTAAGGTATTAAGGACTTTGAATGTTTGGAATGTGACCAACAAAACATATCTTATGATAAATGGGGATCAACGATGGTATTAAATCTCTGGTAATCGTTTCACTATGTTATGAGAGTGGGCTACAGTATTATGGATAAGCCTAAAGATTGAAATGGATTATGTTGGACATAAGTGAGTATTGTTTAAGGATAGAAGTTTTTTTCGATATTATTGATGGGATGTTATAGTAATGTAGTTTTAGAAAAAGGACAACCTGCAGGACGGGCGACAGCCCATCGCTTCGGACAAGGCTGTGGGAATCGAACCCACAACCGAAGTGCGACTGGCCTTTATCGCCTACCACTGGCCTACAGAAAGTCCCCGTTTAGTAGAAAATAGTTTTATTATATTAATCTGTATGAAATATGATGTATAAGTCCATTTTAGGAACCATATATGATTAATCTCACTATAGATCGACTTATGTATATAATTTTTTTGCTAACCTTTTGTTTGAGACAAATGGAATGACCCGTCATTCTATCACATGATCTGCTAACACTTCACGAATAACAAATTCAACATCATTTATTTAAGAGGTGAAGTGGAAATTGTTAAAGGCACGAACAACAATGAGATTGTACCAAAATAAAGTTAGTATTTATTCTAATTCAAATTCTTTAACTTTAGGGAAACAATCTTGAAAACCAAAAATGTTGTCCTAGTGATCTTATATCTGATGAATCAGATGGTACCTTAGATCGTCACAAATTTATGGCTTTGTGATTGCTAGCTTTTCCATAGCCATGTTCTCTACCACTCTCTATCAGAACATGATGGTTAGATTTCTCTTCCATATCCATATTTTCACCTATGTGGAAACACAGTGATTAGTTTATTTGGGTAACCGATACGTTTCATACTTTTGTTTTTAAAAACTGGTTTTGATATTCCTTTTTACGATGTGGGTTTCTATTAAAGAAACTTTCGAATAGTAAACCATTTATAACCCTGACGAATTTCGAGGGCGAAATTCATTTTAATGGGGGTAGAATGTAACAGCCCGAGATTTTATGAAAAATATTCTTTTTAATTTTATTAATGTCTTGTGTTGTACGCTACACCAAAAGGAGCTTGCACAACACGCATCTTTGACTTGCCTTACATTACACGCAATCACAACCTTCCTCGATGGCGTGTGTAGTACGCAATACTGAGTTTCACAAAACAATGTTATGCTATTAAAATATTATTTAAACTAGCCGTTATGAATAGTAATAACCACTTTTTAAATTTTAGAAATTTTAGCTCTCAAAATGGACTTCATTTTTGGATTCGGAGTATCGAATTTCGCCTAAGGTGAAATTTTGGTACTTTTCGGATAACTTTCATATTCTGATGTATAGTGAAAATTAATAAATTATAATTAAAAACAACTTTTTTAATCGAAATAATTAATAGTGATAAATTATTAATTTGAGTGGTTTTAAAGTATATTTAGAATATATTTTTACAATTTAATACAATGTTGGTCATTGAATGTAATTTCACATTTAAACCACACATAATCAAGTGTCAATCTTTTGATAGATATTGTTTCTTAAAAACACGCTATTTGTTTTAACAGCGGGATTTAATTATAAAATTAATTAATGCAACTTCTATGTTATGAATTTGGTAAAATAGACTTCATTTTTGAATTCGGAATATGAAATATATCATAGGATGAAATTTTGGCATTGTTCTGAAAAACATCCATTTTTGATGAATAGTGAAACTACTAAGTGGTAGTTAAAAAACTGAATTTTTCATAAAACTTAATTTTAACGCTTTTGTGAATGGAATTTCAAAAATCCGAGAGACACGGTTGATGTCAGTAAGTAAAATATGGTTCAATGAGATGAAAATAATTTTTGGTGAATAGTAACTTTTTACTTTTATTTTCCACGATTAAAAATAAATATGGTAATTAAGGGTAAGAATGATATTAATATTACCCTAACACATTTTATAATTCTATTTGACAAGTGTATCTCGACCAAAAACAACCTTAAGTGTAAAATATTATCATTTAGGCCCACTTGGATTAGATTAGGACATTTATTATTATTTAATTCAAAGAAGAGTTAAAAGAGTTAAAATCAATGTATATTTACTAAAAAAATTTAATATAGGGTTTTACATAAGATAAATTCGTTTGTAAATATTCATTAGAAATATAAAAAGATTTCCTACATGATGGTATTTTATTTGTAATTTTTAGACATCAAATAATTTAATTTATTTATGACACAAAGATGATACAGTAATTATCTTATTAATGAAATATTGACATAATTGATATTATAAATACCAAAATAAATGTAATTTAAGACTTTTTATGAATTCCACTAATTTTCTAGGTAACTATGATATATTAGTGTTGATTTAAGCAACTTTTTTCGAACATATAATTCTGTTATGACTTTCACAAAAATCATATATCAAATAGTGTCAAAATTGACACAAAATAGTTTTTAAATCAAATATTATATTATAAGTTGTTATTTTTTTCCTAAAAATATAAGGTTCGGCCAAATGACTTAGATAGGGATATATGTATTAATAATATACAATTTGGGGTTCGTTTGGCATGTTATAGTAAGTTTATTAACCATATATTGAAAGAAAACAAAAAGACACGGTAAAAGTTAAATTATTTAACTTAGAATTAAATCTAATTGATAAGGTTAAAATAATTCCCTAAGCTTGTATAAATCCTATTGGATGATATTATTTCGACCCATCCCCACTTTAGCTTCTAAATAAGACCCTTTGGAACCATTATAAATCGATTTTGACTTTAATATAAAAAAATATTTTGAGATATTCCTAAGGTGCCCCTCTCCTCCCTTATAAAAGGGCACCTCCTTCCCCTCCTCCTCACACAAATTTGAGCACTCAAGCTCGGCCAACCCCTGAAAAAATCCCTTCCCCACTTCCCTAGAATAATCCTAGTGGTTATGGTCTTCTTAAAAGACCAATCTTAGTTTCCTAAGTGGAGGATTCAAAGAGGCGTTCCAATGAAGAGGTAATATCCATTACCGATCTTTTCAACTTCTTTCTTCTTCAACTTCTTCTTCTTTAGTTGTTTCATGATAAAGTAATAACATCAGTATTTCTTATATACTGATATGCTATTATAAATATGAAACAACTCTAATTAACCTTCTATCCATCCTACGGAAAAATGAAATCACCGCGCGTGCGTACGTACGGAATACCGTCTCCACACCGTGGTGTAATCTATTTTCCGCCAGCACCTTAATTGGATGGGTATAATGGTGTAATGAGTAACTATATATGATTATTATAAAGTGATATTGATACTGAAATAGTATACAAACACTTCAACACAATTCCACGACCATGGGAACAATATCATCGCTCGTGCATACGTACGGACTACCGTCTCCACAACACGATGAGATTCATTCTCAATGATTAACCATTCATGAATGATTATAAAGTATATATAATAAGTACTAATGAAATATATGACATAATAATTATATTGGATTTATTTATATTTATATGTATGTCATATACTTAATTCCATTCAATTCAATAAGGAAACGAAAACAGTGTTCATGCGTACATACGGACTACCGTCTCCATGAATGGTGTATTTCGTTCCATTTACTGATTTATTATATATATGTATATTATGAATATATATATATAAATCATGTTTTATATTCTGGAATTAATTAATCATGATCTATGTAATCATATGAATAATTACAAGTCAAAACACGGACGACAAATGAAACTATTTTACCCAAAACGCTTTTAACAAGGAATTTACAAAAGAACGGGTAATATAATGTCATAAGTGAACCATATATGATATCATAACAATAAATATGATTCTTTAATAAGTCAATGACATTATTTAAATCATTATACAGTAGGTTCGGACACTTACGAATCAAATCGGACCTAAGGTAAGGGGAAATATCACAATCCCATTTTTATCCGAGATTGCTTATACGTTGGTATTTACTGGGGTGTATTTTATCATCCACATCCATGTTCCCTTAATATGTAATATTATTTACATCCACCTACAATTTTTTAAAACTTGTTTTACCCTTTGGTGAGTTTTTAGTAAAAGATACGAAAGGAATCTTTTTTCGTTTTTCGTACGAGGTACTTTTTGAATTTTTCCGACAAAAGTACGAAGAATGTTTTTTTAAGTTATACGGCATGAATGGATTTTTAAAAAATTATTTCCAAGAAGTTTCCTTTACAAATTTTCAAGTTTATTTTTAATCAACTTATTTTATTTTAAAGATGTATGACATGTTAAGAAAGGAAAAAATGTTTTTGAAGAAGAAAGGATATTTTCCTCAAGAATGGAGTTCAAGTATTTTATCAAAATTATTTTCCATATAAGATAATAAAAGGTTTTTGTTTTTATCCCTATTATTACATTGGTTTGATTATGTTGTGATGGAAATATTTTTATGAATTCCTTTATCTTATATGAATTGTTTTATGATTTCATGTTGTTTAAGAATCCCATTTTTATTACATGGGATACGCTATGATGTATGGTTTATGATTATGTGGCACACATAAGAAAGGATTAATTATAAGATGGGTGGGACCTATATCTCCCTCCAATGCATTGGGTAAAGATTTTATATCTCATGAGATATACATGGCTGGAACGGTAGGTTATACCGGTTCAGTGAAACAGGACTGAAACGAGGGTGACTCGGTTCAGAAAGGGACTTTGTCCACTAAGATAGTCTTGGAAATGAGTCTTGACTAACAAGAAATGATTCTCTATGATTATGTGTGAATTACACAAAGTTTCATGTTTTATGTTATGATTATTGGGATTTCATTTCACTACTATGATTTACCCCATGTTATGAAATTATGCTCTCTTTTGCAGGTTAAGATTTCCAAAAGTTATGTTCTTATGAATATGATGTGATTGATTTTTCATTTATTTACCCTTACTGAGAATTTGAGCTCACAGTTTTATGTTTTCTTTTCCCCAGGATAAAAAGAAAGGTTTTAGGTAAAAAAAATGGAAGATCTTTATGGGAGATATTGAAGATCTTTCACCACGATTTGAAGATTACGTTCCGAGTTTCCAAAGACACTAAACTATTATGATCCTTGTGTGTGTGTTTTTTTTAAGTATTCCTCAAAAGTAATGTAATGTTCATGTACGTTAAGCTTCAGGACTCTACATTAACTTTCCCAATATTTTTAACATTTTAATCATCATTATACATAATATTTTTCCAACATATTAAAATTATTTACCAAGGATATGATTATTTTCTAAACCATCTTCAATGTGTACATATGGACTTCACATTGACAATTATTTGATAATATTGAGTAATATTGATAAATCAACAGTCTTTAACAATAGAGATATTTGATAATCCACATTATTCTATAATTAAATTTCTTATTTAGTATATGAGTAATGCTTTGGAAATGCAGTGATGGCTGGGGACCGTAAAATATATAGCCCCTTGATATATCGATAGGTTTTACTAAGACAAATAACTTGTCCAAATAACATGAGTTTTTTACCGACAGTTTTAAACAATCTTATGAAAGGTCAGGATTGTGTAGGTTTTCATTGTCCTCATACACAATGTCTGGAAATACTGCATTTAATTCATTGATATTTTATTAAATATTGTTATTATCTTTGATATATTCATATGATAAATTATTTGAATGAATTACACTCATAGTTTGTTGATTAAATTCCAATTTTTTCATTCATTCAACGATTCATATTTTTAGTCACTTCCTTCTTATTTTATTTTTCACATGAATGTGTGTTCAGTTATGATCCTTTCAATTTAGATAATTCTCATTGATTCATTAATAATACATTGTACATAACCCATAATAATTATTTTATCCCAACTTTATTTTTTTTGTTTTCTTAGTATTTTATAAAGTTTACATATAATGATATAAAATTATAGAAAAAGGTAGAATAATGATAATATTATTGAATCCAATTCTATTTTATTTAGGGATTTCAAATGTAATGTGAGACTCTTGTATTCCTCTAGGTTACCAAGACTAGTAAATTTATTTGTCATCCAGGATTAAATTCTTTATGTCCTATGCCAATGGAATGGTAGTGGAAACCATCTTCAGTCTCACTTGGGTTTGGATAATACAGAACTCATTGTCCATAAAATTTTTCCCTTCTCTACATATCTAAATTCATCATGATCTTTGGGTTTTCTAATCCTCACATAAAAGGAGAATTTAACTTACATCAGTTATACACATATGTATCCCATTCTAGAAAATAATCTATCTATATTCATACCCCTCAACCTTTCATCCTCTTATAGTCATAGAACATAACACTACGGTTCGACGCAATCATTATATTCTTTAAGAAGTAATGAATATAAGACATTTCCACTATCATTTATATGTATATAAAAAATAAAAAAAAATTAACACACAAACTCGGACTATAATATTGGTAAAACATAGGCGTCCTTGACCACATTAGATTATTCAGGTAACTCATAAGGTCTTCACCAAAACGTATCTCGAGATATGGAACACATATACCCCATAATGGTATTTTCATATACTAAAAGCATGAAATAAAAATGTCATGAATATTCATCCATTTTGAATAACATCCTTCATGTGTCACATATATTCTCTATAAATTCTACATTCCTATGGTATTTCCCAAAAACCAACAATCGATAAGTCCATCATTCCATCGATGTCTCTCTCATCAACTCTGTCATTAATCTTACATCTTCAAGGTTAGTCTTAGGATGCACTAAACCACCTACCATTCTAATATGATGAAATCAAGACATATATTACAATGAAATGATATATTTTATATAATTTTACATCCCATGAATGCATTATATATATTTACCGTTCAACTAATATTAAATTCATTAACATTCTTAACCCGAACTAAAATATGTTCTTGATACATTATTATATTTAATTATTAATCATTAAAAGAAATTTATAATAACTTTATATATACATATATGTAATAAAACACTAATTTTTATTCAATTATAAAATTGTTACGAAATAATAAATATGCACATAATGTTTAAGAATTTCATTTTTAAATAATTGAAAAATATTTAATATATTTTTTATTATATTATTTAATTTAAATGTTGATTTTTGAAAAAAAATTAATTGTTAATATTAACATTAATTTCAAATTTATAGTATTATATTTTATTTAGTATGATATTTGAGAAATTTCGGAAAACATATATTTTCATAGAAAATTCAATTTTTACTAAAATAATTATATACATGAATTTATATATATAAAAAATGTAAAAAAATGTTTTCAAATAATTTAATTGATGAAATAAAAATTTTTTATTAAAATTATTTATTATAAAATATTATTTAAACTTAGAGAACTTTGGGCATTCATTTTAAACATAAATTAAAAAATTGTTTTTAATAAAAAATTACATTTTTTTAATACCATTTATAAATTTGTTGATAAATTTAGCTTATGGATGGATTTTAAAATCAAGTTATATTATTTTTATTTATAATAAATATATTTAGTTCATAAAAATAATTAAATTAAAATGATTAAATCGAATAAATATTTTAATCTTCAAAAAATATTTCCTTCAAATTTGATTTAAAGAATTGATAGCATTTATTATGAAATTATCATCTCTTAATCATAGTTATTTTAATTTCTCAAAATTTAATATCTAGTATAATTGTATGTCAATTTCATTATTATGATCAATATTAATATATATAATTTTAATTATTTGACATCTGTGAAAAAAAAATCTAGGTAGCTAAAAGTACACAAAGGTAATGGAAATAGAGAAAGGTAAAGAACCTAAAATAGTCAGGGCTTTCCCAAAAATGAAATTATGGGAATCATTTCGACATTAACATTTCAAAAACACCATTTTTTTAAATATATGAGTTTTTAACCATGAATATTGTAAATATAAATTTTATAATTTAATATAAATCCAAAAAATATCCTTCCATTCAATTATAATATGGACCACTAACACTTTTTATTTAAACATTAATACCATATATTTACTTTGCGAAAATAATCCCTTAAGTTCATCTTACAATCCACTTCCACAATGTATCTCTTTTAGCTTCCATTAATTACACTAAATCCTTCATTTATATGGACAATTCCATTCAAAATCAATGTTCTCTATGAAATTATTACTCACCTATTTTTCTTAATTTTTAATTTTTCTCTATAAAATAATCCAAATTGATGTTAATATATTTATTCTATATCATAAATTTTTTTAAAATTATTTATATTAATTTTACTATAATTATCAATTATTTTTGTAGAATCCACAGAAATATTCAAACGAAATCTACATCTGTATGTATGGACCACCATACCATGATTACATGTATTGTTTTAATTACAAAAATTTATTGAATGGTACCTAGGATGGTTTTTCTGAATACAATTTTTTTTCAATAGTAAAATTCAATAGTTAAACCATTTTTTATTTTTCATCATTTCTGCCCACTAATTATGATATTAGATTGTTAATCATGCATATGTGATGACTTAAAACACAATGAATGGCACATGTATTTTTTTAAACACCAAATATTGATGTACAGAAAATATTAATTAATTAACTAATACTAATTTTTTATGTGGTTAAAAATAATAATTTCTAAATTTCCATATATTGTGACTCATTATTTTCATTGGTAATTTTGGTTTGATAATAGTGTTTATTTTCAGATGGACAATCTACAAATGATGAATTATATTTTTCATCAACAACCATAAATATTCATTCTATGGATAAATTTAATAATTTTATAAGATTTATATTATGCATATACCCTTATTTATATGTTATGTTGACATTATGTAACATCCCATTATTTTTTTATTTTATCATTACGACATGCATTTTAGATTTGTTTCCTCCCTACACGAGTGATATAATAATGATTATATATTGGATGATTTAGGATTGTTAAATACTATATAGAGAAATAAAATGAATGAAATATGTATTTTTTTAGTTGTTCGAGAGTTATCATAGTTTTATTTGACTACGATAATATTATATAATGTTTGTTCATTATGATCTTTTGAAAAAGCCATTCCTCCAACTACCTCATGTAATATCATATTTGAAACCCTCAAGTAATGAAAGTGCTTCGTTTTCATTAATAATATGAATTATATGATAGAAAAAACAATTGAAATTTAAATTATAAACATGGTTTCAAATATCAATGATCAACATTTAAATTATAATAATTGTGAAATATTATTAAAACAGTTAATATTTGATGATAAAAATAATATATAATTAACCACTACATTCCTTGTAAATAATTCCTATGTAATTATAAAAAAGATTTATAAATATGAATAGAGTTAAAAATACATGATTATAATATATATGTTTGATTCATATATATTTTTACTTTTATCTATTATGTAGAAAATTAATTTAATGGATTTTTTCTCCAACATCTTTCATTGATAAACAATTTTATAGACCAATTTACACTTTTATGGTGTATTTGATTATAAATTGTTATAGTATCATGAATTATCATTTATTTGGGGGTTTTTTGGTTCTTTATAATTCAATTTTCATTTTCGAATAAAATTTTACTCAATTTTAATATATTTTATATATTTAATTCCTTTTTATTATAAATCATGAAATATATTATTGGACACCATATTCAAGGTGTCACCATCCAACCATTATTATTTGATATGGAAAGTTACTTTTTATTTAATGAAATTACATGCCTTTTTTAAGTTTCTATCCAATGAGGAAATAGTTCCTCAAATAAATTCATGATGTGGATGACAAAAATTCCAATAATACTAAATATGTTTCTGCTTAATTGAATATAATATTTCACGTAACCACTTTAATATGAATTTTTAATTATCCTTTTTATGAATTAGGTTTCACAAATTTTCATTAATGTCTAGTAATTACATTTTTTATTATTAGTTTTCAAAAATGAAATCATCAAATTTTATGTTTCAAAAATGTATACTTTCCAAGTCATTTAAAAAACCAATTTTAAACTAAAATGAAAAATATTTATAATATTTATATAATTAAATCATTTAAAAATTACCTTCTGAGTCATTTTATATTTAAATAAATCATTCATACATGATTTTGTACAGAATATATTCCTAATACCATTTTTATTTTCAAATAGACATTATCTCTATGAAATCATGTTTTGAAAAAGGAAATTTCTAATCTCATAGTTTAATAAAATATTCTTTTTTTCATGTATGAAGAAAAATTATTATTTTCAATGAAATTTTGTTGAGAGATCTCTAACTATTCATCATTAATGTCATATGTCTGATCATTTTTATTCTCCAAATGATAATTTCACCGTATTTATCTTTTGGAATTATTAAATTATATTTTGTATCTTTTTTATGATAAATATTTATTTTGTATTTCATAATCATCTATTTTATAGGAATGATTTATTTCTAATTACATTCCTTTAAGAAATTTATATGTTTTAGTATCTAATTGTTGGGTGTTCACCAAGATTCCTAATACATCATGTGATTGGGTAGATGTGTTTATTACCCATTTTTTTGATTTCTTATTTTGTGATTGTATCATATCCCTAACCAAGAATAATGGATTGAATTGGTATTTTTATTGATAAATTTTTTGGTACCTCTATATTTTATGGTTTTTTATCATGACATTTCCATTGATGGAATAATAAACACATCCTCAGGGAACCACTAGAAAATGTTGTAATTCAATTTTATTTCCATGTGCATTTATAATTTGTTTATTGAAACCATGTTTCACACATACATATGATTTTCAAGAAATTATTAGTTGTCAAATAATCAAATAACCCTCCAGTGGATTTGGTATTTTCTTTCCTCTCATGATATATAATAGATCATGTGTAGTGAGAATAACCATGAATTTTCAAACGAAACATATCAGAGTTATTTATGTAATGTTAACAGGGAAGAGGTCATTAACATAATCTTTTGATATCTATTATATATAGATTCAAAATTTTCTGTTATATCAATATTTTATGTTCTTTTAGTTTCTCAATATATGCTAAAATTATATAATCAATTTCTTCCATTATTCTATTATTATGATCTTCCCAATTATGATATATTATTATGGCTAATTTTTGTGTAGATATTATCCAATGTTATATTATCCCTTAATAAGAGTTTTATCTCAAACCTTTAATATGATTACATTTCCCAATGTGTAAATATAAATTATTTTGTATTCTAATCCTATAAGAGATTATCATTTAATATGTAGGATAACATAAGTTTCGCTTTTATGATAAGGGTTTATATTTATCTGTATGTGCTTTTCCATAATCCTATAAAACTCCAATCGAAAAGGTATTTGTATTGTAATTTTTTTAATATATAGTAAACTTAAATTTGTATCATATTTATGCGTCATTTTATATATTTTCTACACAACACACATGATTGTGGGCCTTAGTGGTTCTACAGTTATCATTTGAGTAGTGTTTAGATAACATGTTATTTTTTGATGTTATTGGATGAGGATTATATTATAGGATCGAATATGTATAATGAGAAGCTCAAATACAAGAGGTAGTGAATTGTATACTTTAGAAATTCATATGGACCCATTAAAGTTGATATAAAAAATTCATAAAGAAAGTTTCTTAACCTAATGGAAATATATTTCTTATGGTTAGCTTTTAACATTAAGTAATCTTTGTTTAAAATTTAAAAAACATTCAAACAACATCTTAAATAATCATTTTCTTAAACATTAAAACCTTATGATAATAACATAATAAAGACTTTCATGAAAGAATTATTATACATTAATGTATTTAGATTCTTTAATAAATCAATGTAAAGAAATTAGAAAATATAAGAAATTTATTCTTTCTATCATTAACAAAGTTAAGATTACATTGGAATAAAAAACATGTAACAAGTAATAATATTATTATTTCAACCCAATGTGATGGGTGTCTGACATCCTTGTATAAAGATTCCTTGATTAATACATTCATGAATGGGTTTCTTACCCAAACCCTGATAATCCCTCAATCCGAAGATTAGTATCTCTCTTGCTGTCCCTGCATGCCCTAAATTTAGAATGAAATGAGAACCTCTATCTTCCAACGCCAAAATTCCATGATCAGGACGTTTGGAGTCTGCACGAAGAATGTATGAAAAACAATTTCACACCCGAACAAGTTTTTCACAACATCAGCATGAAGCATTGAGTGTTGTAAGAGCATCTCTCTCTAGAAAACATGTCATAGATTTTTTCAAATGCATCATTTTCATCCACACTCTACATTGATATCCAGGTCGAAGGCCTTTTATCGTTCAAATGGGATTGTATTTAAATGAAAAATCGTCCCAGTGGTTGGCTCTTATCCAATAGTCATATTTTCCTTAAATTTCGGAGGGACCGGGACACATTTCAATCATACAATGGTTAGTCTGTAACAGATTGTACAACAACATTTTACGTATATGAAACGATGTTAAGTTATATATAAATGATAAGTATAAGAAAACATAGAATCTGATAATACTAGAATAATACATTAACCAACTATAACATTATCAAGAAAACAGATTCATAAGAAAACCACATGATTTTGAAATCACTATCTCATTTGTACCGGAATATGAATAATAAAATCGGTATGAATTTTTTACTGGACTCAGAATCATAAAAATAGAATCACATTTTCATAGGAATTGGAATCATAAAAATAGAATGACATTTGCACCAGATTTGGAATCATAAAAAAATAATTACTTTTTCACTAGTTTCGGAATCATAAAAATAAAATCTCTTTTCCACTAAAATCTGATTCATAAAACTGAATGATTAACAAAATGAAAAATAGTAATAATAAATTTGTAAGTATAACAAATTGTCAAATTGTAATAAAAAATCTGTAGGTGTAAAAGAATTTCAAATAATAATGATATATTTATAAGTGTAACAGAATGAAAAATTATAATGATATTTCTGTAAGTGCAACGAAATGAATAATCATAATAATATATTTATAAGTTTAATATAATGACAATTGCAGATCTTAAGAAAAAATGTAGAATGTATGAAAAATTTCATAACAAAAGAAAATGATCAGAAATTAAGAATTTTTTTTTTCTGATTTTGAAAACATAAAACTATAAGGAATATAGAAGTTATAAAAAAACCATATTGACTCAAAATACTCCACCATTTGGAAAGAACAATCAACATTTCTAAGGAAGAATATATAGACTTAGATAAAAAACGAAAAAATTATATTCCCTTTTGAATAACATTTATGATGAGTACGACTAACTCCTCCTTAGGATATGTTTCCCAAGGATCATATTGTTGATCATTAGTTTCTTGTTTTCATTCTTAAGGAAATATCTCCTCTTTAGCTAAAAAAAATTCATAAATGAAAACTCCCCCTAACATGAACATTATACTTTTGTACCATAATCCCCCTTAATAGATTCTTCTCATTTGGAGTCTTCATTAAATTATCCCTTCAAATAAATACCCCCCCTTTGGAATTTTTAAAAATAGAGAAAAATATGTAGAATTATTAGATTAACTTGTATGGTTTAGAAATCATACATTCGAATACAAATGAAATATACGATAGAAAATTATTAGGGAAATTTTTTAAAATAAGTTTTAGATTACAACAAAACATTGGAATGTAAATAAAATCATACATCCTTATTCTACTCAGAAAACATTTTCTTTGTCAATGAATTATGTATGATGACATCCTTATGATTTTTTTGATGTTTCTTTAGCAAGATCTCCTATTTATGGTTCTTGTTTTCTAAGAAAAAGATCCTTTTATATTGGGATTTGATTCTATCATCTTGATTTTTGTTGAACTCTTATTGGGAGGACACCTTTTTAACTAACTAAGCTCCAAATTCCTTCTCACTACTTACAGATTAGGAAACATAATTTAGATGACTATCCTTCTCATAGATTGATTCCTTAACCTTGTTGAACTAGGATTCACTATTATTGAAAGCTCTCTTTGTTTAATCCATGAAGCCAATGAACATATTAAGCTCTTCATTGATTGTTTTGGTCCAGTTAAAAACTATATCTCAAGTGACCTTCTGAGATTTGTAATCAATCAAATGATTACTGAAGTCTTCTTCTTTCTATACCATCATTTCTATAATCATATTGGATGATTTCATGTTTTGATTCTGGGATTCGTGAATTATTTGACTATGGGCATCTATATTTGCAAGAACATGAATGGTGGTGACTGACTTTCTTAAAGATTGCATAACAATGTCATGTTCAACATATGATGAGGATTAGGAGCCTGAAATAAAGGAATCAAATTTTGTATTTTACAATATTATTTGAACTAAGATATCCCACTCACAAAAAAAGAAATCTAAAATTAAAATGAACCAAAACAAATAATATTGTTTTATGTGATTTAATTTAATTAATTTATATTTATATTAAAATAAAATATTTTTTGATTTTTTCTTTCCAAATTACTATCCATTGATTTATAATCAACCAATATATTTTATAAATGTTTTTTAACTAAATAATTTTAAATCAATCATAAATTTATTCCTTAAAACACCATGATCTTATAAATGGGTTTTAGTGTTAAATATATTTAGTTATACATAACATTTCATAATTAGAGTCATTATAAATGATCAAAAAAATATTATTTATAGAATTGTAGTCATAATATTATATTTCATGATGAATATAAATATACAACATTATAATTAATTATCATGGGTGGAAGAAAAAGTTACATGCGTAAAATAACAATACAGTAAATTGAAAAGTAAATGGATATTCAAAAATATAACTCAAGTTTCTTGTCACGACCCGTCCCCTAGGACCCATGCCGTGACTACCCCAAACCTGCCTTCCATAGGCCAGGGGCTAGTGACTAGCAGCAAGTCATAAATCCCTAAACTGGGAAGTCATTGCCTTTGTAACTTGAAAACACACACAACAGAGTACGAGCTGGATGAAAAACACTAAGTAAAACTTTATACAAAAGAGTGTTGTAAAGTATAAATGGGTCACCAATACAAGCCCATCTGTAACGTGCAAGTACAACTGAAAAGGGAAAAAATAGACGAATGGTGAATGAAAATCATGGATCGTCCACCACCGATCCTACCTGATGGGTAGGTACAAATAGCCTCCACATCACTCCATGTTTTTCCGTCTCCACCGTGTACTGTCAGGCCGTGTGGTCCACCTACGAGTACCATCCATTCCTGTCTTCCCAGTCTCGGTCAATGTTAACCTTCATCTGCTTCCTACACAACAAGGTGAGGGCATAGCCCGTGCAGGGGTGAGTATAACGATACTTATTAGGTATCTTGAGACCCTCATGGTCTCACAAAATCCAACAAGGATAAACAACAAAGTAAAAATTCAAAAGATATCCCCACATAGGTATATGACCATACATATACCTAAGTTATCATGTAATCTATCTCAATAATGAGGTAAAAAAAAGTTTCTAACTCAGCTCAAACCATTATTTTTATTGTCGAAACCATGGCTTCTGGATAACTCCTCCTATGTCGAGTACTGTGAGCGTGCCATGACACCATGGAGACTCCCAATAACATTTTACTACTGAGGTTCTCCTCCCGTAGAGTACCGTGGGTCTGCTGCATCACCAAGGTGCTTCCCACCATGGGAATTCCGCGACACAAAGGAGGTACCCTCTACGATTTTGCCACGACACCATGGAACTCCCCCCAAGGCTAGTAGATTCATATCGTGTCAAATGGTCAGTAGTTGTCAGGTCTCAGCCTGCTACTAGGTCTTCATACTCGGTCTTCTCATCACTAGAGGGATCCTCTCCATGAGCTACTGGGAAATTACTTAACTTTCTCAATGTGCCACGAAAAAGTATCACAAAGTTCTGCCACGTCATAGGGGTTTCAACGCAACAGACGACGCACCAATCAAACACCGGGTCTGTTAGTTATTAGGCTTGTCCCAGGGGACCGGTTGGATTTGTGTATGATCCAAAATGACTGTATCTCTACTATACCCCATTTTTTGGTTGGATATAATCAATGGACCATTGTGCTCCAAGAATACCAGCACCGCTGACGTTTCGTCAAACGGTCGTCTGGTGACAATGATATGGCCAAAGAACGTAAAGGGTTAGTAGGGGGCCTGGGTCTGGTATGACCCGATCAGACTGAATCGACCCAATCCAGTCTAGGAAGACCCGGACTGGGACAACCTATTCAGACCTGTTGGGTTTGGCCTAGACCATTGGGCCATCCAGCCTGTTAGGTTCATCCCAGGCCTAGCGGACTACGAGGGCTGTTCGGCCCGGAGGTCGCCGCGTAGGCGGCTCGGTCCAAATCTCTGGGCCGGTTCGCTTCAAACAACGCCACTAGGGGTGCGGTCCGTAGGTGTCTCGGTCTTTAGGTGGATCTGTCCAGAGGCTGGGGATGGTTCGGCTTGGTGCCCTGAACTGCGCCCCTCGTGGCGCTGGATGAACTGAACTGACCCCGTCCTCTGGACCGAGCTGCATATGTGGCGACCTCCAGGCCGAACCGCCATCACAGTCTGCTGGGCTGGGGCCAGCGGACCGAGCCCCACAGAACGGACCGAACATAATAGTCTTTCCCACCAAATGGACAGGGCTAGAGCTATCAAGTCTGACCGGGTCGGCCCAAACTGGGTTGGGCCGAGTCGGTCCGACTAGGTCGGACCAGACTCGGGCACAGTACTGACCATTTACATTCATTGTCTTTATATTTGGCACAGGATGACCATTTGACGAATCATCAGTGGAACTGGTATTCTTGGAGAGTGATGTTCCCTTGATTATACCCCCCCCCCCCCGAGAGTTTGGGGTATAGTTGAAATACAGATAGGTTGGATCGTACACGAATCCAACAGGGGCCCCAAGACAAGAAGGATAAAATCTAACAGACCAGGCATCTGATTGACGCGCCGTTTGTTGCGTTGACACCCCTAGGACGTGGCGGACCACCCCGATACTTCTTTGTGGATCTTCGCTATAGTTGGGGTATTCCCCTGTAGCTCGTGGTGCGGATTCTTCCCATGAAGTGCAGACAGAGTACGGAGACCTAGTAGCAGGCTGAGACCTGACGACTACTGACCGTTTTACTCGGTGTGATTCTACTAGCCCAGCGGGGATCGCCACGGTGTCGTGGAAGACCCACTGTGGGGAGAAACATGGTGTTGTTTCACATCCACAATACTCTATAGGAGGAGTACCGAAGTAGGCTATGAGGGGGAGTGCCCTGGTGACGTGGCAGACCCACGGTGGGGAGCGCCTTGGTGATCCAGCAGACCCACGATACTCGACATGAGGAGTACCTTAGCAGTCCAAGGGTAGTGGGAGGTGCCATGGAGTCATGATATTCCCATTGTACTTGACAAGGGAGTAGTTCTCTATAAATTTTGGTTTCTATAATAAAAATACATGTTTGATCTGAGTCATTAACTATTGTGATTACCTCATGATTGAGATGGATTACATGATAACTTAGTTATATGTATGGGAATATACGTAAGTGTGATTACCTGTTGAATTATTACTTTGTGGTTTATCCATGTTGGATTTTGTGTCACCATGAGAGTATCGGGGTCCCTACTGAGTATTGTTATACTCACCCCAACATGGGCTATGAACGCACCTCGTTGTGTTGGATTCAGATGTCGGACAACACTGACCGAGGCTGAGTGGATCAGACTGGATGGTACCCAGAGGTGGACCACATGGCGTGATGGTACACAGTGAAGGTGGACGGACCTGGAGTGCTGTAGAGGCTATCTATACCTAACATTTAGGCAGGATCAGTGGTGGATGATCCAGGAGCTGCTATCACCATTCAGCTATTTTGTCCCTTTTCTGTTGTACTTCTACTTTACAGTTGGGCTTGTATTACCGTCCACTTTTTACTATACATCACTAATTTTTATATAGTTGTACTTATTGTTTTTCCTCAAGATTGTACTCTATTGTGTTGTTTTCATGTTATAAAGGTAATTCCTTCCCAGTTGAGGTATTTACCCTTTTGGTGCTAATCACCATCCCCTACCCTATGGAAGGCGGGATTGGGGTAGTCACGGCATGGGCCCCGGGGATAGGTAATGAGAAATTGTTATCAGAGGAGTCGGTTATACTGCATAACATAAGAATATGATCATATTTTTCTATGAAGCAATAGTGTTAAGTTTACTAAGTGTGGTTTTCAATTCAAAGAGTCCAGTGTCAGTGCAGAGATCGACGTATCCAGACACCAAGACACTGACTACTGATTTCAGACTCAGTGCACGAAAACACATATTGTGTGTTTTTTTTAAAATATTTCATTAAGTCATCTCAACCATGTCAGCTCCTCGGGTATAGTCTTTTGACAATGTCACATCAATTTCTTTCAGGATGCCTCCCCATGGTGGACCATTTAGAGACTCTAAAGTTATACGCACGGATATCGCACCTAGCGATGAGTACACAGTGTAGGGCCCTTTACCAGTGGAGGAACCAATGGTACCAATACCCTTTGGGCCAACAATGCCACCAGCCCAGGCAGTATACGATGCACATCGCTTGAGCGCATTGCATGAGTTCCAGTGCCAGAGGCCACCTAGGTGCAAGGGAGAGATGGACCCACATGGTGATGAGGATTGGCTGGAGGCTATGATGAGAGTCTTCCGACTGGTAGAGATAGCTGCAGAACTCATGGTGATACATGAGTCTTGCCTTCTCCAGGTAGTAGCAGTCATATTATGGAGCTTGATGCTCCCTGTTCATGATGAGATGGAACTTCTCTGGGCAGACTTTGAGATCCTATTTCAGGCAGAGTTTGTTTCAGCGACTCTTCGCGCAGTGCGCATACAAGAGCTACTCCATCTACAGCAGGGCAGCATGACAGTGGCAGAATACTCAAGAATGATCAAATACCTCTAACACTACTCCAGATATATGGTACGATACTGATTCTTTAGGGACCGGTCCATCGAGAAGGGACTCAGGTGAGATATCATAGCTTTGATGACCTCACTCAGCATCCTGACGCTGGCAGTGGTGCTTGAGAGAGCCCTCATGGGGGAGAGTTTCATCATTGAGTAGTCTCCTACAGTAAGACCCACCACATTTGACATTCAGTAGAGTCTTCTGTAGCTGGGAGTAGAAAAATGTTGCAGACTTCCAAGAGGACCGGACCCGTAGGTGGTCGGCCGCTTGACTCAGGATCGGTTGTGTGGTGCACTTGGAGCAGAGACACATAAGCCAAGAGTGTGCTATGTTTCACATGCACCAGGCATGGTCACATGGTTCATGACTATCTGACACACCATTCAGATGAACAACAGATGGTTGAAGGACCACCCTGGAAGAGACATTGATTCGATCAAGGCAGTTCGCAGAGAGTAGGCGGACGTGGGAGAGGAGCTGATCATGTAGTTGGTGTTGCATGACGTTATGAAGTATTTCCACCACCACAACTTGGAGGTCCACCCCAACCGAAATGAGGAGGTGGACAGGCGAGATCTCATCTCCAGGTAGCTCATACTTACAATCATGACATTCCTGAGATTATTTGAGGTACGATATGTTTTTACTCCACCTTAGATTCAGTTCTTATAGACACATGTTTCAGTCACTCTTTCATTGACACTGCACTCGTTTGGATCTCATAGATTCCGACGGAGCCGTTGGATCATTCCTTATGGCTAGAGACTCCTACGGGAGTAGACATGATGATTACACACTAATGCCGGCAGTGTGATCATAATCTAGGAGGCGAGTGCTTCGGCTGGGATTTCCACGTAATGACTTCGAGGCCTTACGAAATCATATAGGGTGTGGACTGGTTATCCACAGTTCATACTCAGATTGATTGTATTAGGCACAATTTGAGGTGTTTCCGCACGGACGGGACCATGTTTACCTTCATAGGAGTGAATGGATCTTTTGCAGCATTTGACAGATATACTCAAAGGAGGGTGTAGATAAACACTCATTAGTTGGCCTACCATACCCTCAGAGCAGTTGATGTCGAGATTCCGAGGTATCTTGTAGTGGTGGACCATCACATGGATGTTTTCTCTGATGTTGTTCTAGGACTACATCTTCATAGAGAGGTGGACTTGTAAATTGAATTGTACCCCGATATGACATTGATATCTACACCAGTGTATCAGATGGCTCCTCCGGAGCTTCGCGAGCTACTGGTACAACTATAGGACCTGAAGGGGGAGGGATTAATCTGGGCCAGTGTCTCTCCCTGGGAAGCCTCGATTTTGATCGTCAAGAAGGTGGATGGTAGCTTGAGGATTTTTTCAACTACCGTTGCCTCAAACTGGTGACCATGAAGAACAAGTATCCAATGCTTAGGATTGAATACCTATTTGATTAGATGAATGTATCACAGTGGGTGTTGAAGATATACCTTAGATCAGGCTATAACAAGCTCAGAGTTCGAAATGAGGATGTGTATAAGACAGCCGTCAGATGTCGGTACGACTATTGTGAGTTCATGGTTAATCCATTCGGTGTAACCAACGCACCAGCAGTGTTCATGGGACTGATGAACATGATCTTCCAGCCATTCCTCGATCGCTTTTTTTTAGTCTTCATCGACGTCATTCTGATCTACTCGACTATAGAGGAGGATCATGCCTACCATTTTTAGGCAGTACTAGACGCACTCCGAGAGCACCATCATTATGATATTCTCTTGAAGTGCTAGTTTTGGATCTGAGGGGTTTACTTTTAGGGACATGTCATCTTGAAGGATGGAGTTGCGGTGGATATAGCGAAGATTGAGGTATTACATGCTTGGGAGCCACCCAATATTGTGACAGAGGTTTGGAGTTTTTTGGGTTTGGCTGGTTACTACCGGAGGTTTGCGCCACACTTTAACAGATTTTCAGCACCACAGTCATTCCTGACGAAGAAGGGGTAACCCTTTTTATGGTTAGTGAGATACTAGCAGAGCTTTCAGGAGCTGAGGAAACGGCTGACTAGTGCCACCATCTTGAGGCTTCCATAAGAATGTGTTGCGTATATAGTTTTATGCGACGCAACAGGGACGAGAATCGGGTGTGCCCTGATGCAGGAGTGAGTTGTGATCGTGTATGGTTCTCGGCAGCTGAGACAGTATGAGCAGAACTACGCTACCCATGACATGGAGTTAGTAGCTCTAGTATTTTCTTTGAAGATGTGGCGACACTATCTGATTGGAGAAGATTTTACAATGTACGTTGATCATAATATTCTTATGTATATCTTCTATCATAAATAACTGAATCTGAGACAACGACGATGGCTTCAGTTCCTCCAGTATTATGACTTCGAGTTAGTCTATACTCTTGGAAAGGGGAACGTTGTTGCAAATTCACTCAGTAGAAGATCTGGTATATAGCTTCTAGGAGAGGAGACTGAGTAGATGGATACATTACATATATCTTTTGTGGATATATATGGAAAATAAATTCTTCAGTCTCTTAAAGTCACTCACCCAGTTCTTAAGTGATTAAGGATGGTGCAGCGTGGGGATGCTGACTGCGAGACACAATGTTCCCATATACCCACTGGGCAGGCACCTGATAGATTTTCTGAAACTGGGGAAAACGTCATCCTCTTTAGTGGATGTACAATGGTACCAGTGACACTTCAGGAGGAAGTATTGAGGGAGTTCCACACATCCCCTCTAGCGGTACATCTATGTGTGGCGATGATGTATGAGGACCTCAGACGACAACACTGGTGGCCAGGTATAAAGAAGGCGGTAGCGAAGTTTGTCTCTCGATGCCTCACTTGTTAGGAAGTGAATATTGAGCACCAGGTGCCTTCATGCTTGGTAAAATCTTTAGAGGTCCTAGAGTGGAAGTGGGATGGGGTATCCATGGACATCATGATGGTTCTTCCACATTTTTATGATGGACATAAATCTTTCTAGGTGATCATCGACCGACTCATCATGTCAGCCCACTTCCTACCGATCAGAGAGAAGGGTTCAGTAGAGAGAATGTGACACCTCTACATGCTTGTGATTGTGTGGATACATGGAGTACTATCTTCTAATTTCTCTAATCGTGACACATTATTTACTTTCTGGCTTTGGAAGGGTTTGCAGGAGGCTTTCAGGATGCAGCTTCGTCTGAGCACTGCCTTCTATCCTCTGAAAGATGGTCAGCCCGATAGGACCATTCAAACCCAAGAGGTCATGCTACATGATTGTGTCCTTGTCTATGGTTGCAGCTAAGAGGATCACTTTCCTTTGGTGGACTTTTCATACAACAATAGCTATCACACCACCATTGGGATGACAGCTTTCGTGGCGTTGTCCGGGCGACCTCACAGATCACCCTTGTGCTGGACAGACCCAGGGGAGATAGCACTAGTGAGACCAGAGATTGTATGGGATACCACATAGAAGGTGCATATCATCTAGGAAAATATGAAGACAGAACATAGTAGGAAATATTTGTATGCTTATAGGAGATGGAGACCTCTAGACTTCAAAGATGGAGACCATATCTTTTTACATGTCTCACCTCGACGAGGTCTACGATGATTTGTCCGAGGGGGAATGTTATCTCTACGGTATATTAGAACATTCCAGGTCCTCACTACAGTAGGAGAGGTGGATTACCACCTGGCTCTCCACCACAGTTGCAGAGGGTGCACGACGTCTTTCATGTATCTTAGCTGAGGAGATAGGTTCATGACACATCTCTCATCCCCGACCATTGAGATATGGTCGTCGATGATGAGGTGACATTCACGGAGGTTCTAGTGGTGATTGAGGATCAACAGGAGTGGTTCCTACATGGATGTTCGATAACTCTGGTGTGTGTTTTCTTGCAGCACGAGAACCTTCGAGAGAGCACATGGGAACGGGAGGCTCATATGCATGCACAGTACACCCACTTGTTCCCTTAGTTCGAGTTGTGGCTTATGAGGATGTAAATCCATGAGGTTGGGAGAATATAAAGACCCTAAAATCTCATGTAAATTTTCATTTAAAAAATACATAATAATTTTATGAGTCCGCGAAAATTTACGGCACTAAATTTTGAGGCCAGGTGTGCCCGGAATCAATTTCGGATATTTTCTTCTGGTATGTTCAATAAACGTACGAGTGGGTTTTTATATCTTTTAAAAAATTTCTTGTATTTGAAAACTGAGGGCACCGTTGAACTTGAATCATCGGTATTCGATTAAGAAGTCTTTCACCTCGACGACAGTTTCTCGAGAATAAAAGTTAGTTTTTGGGTTTTCATGGAAAAAATTAATAAAATAAAGTGAGCTAAAATTTATTATATTTTAGCCTCCATGTGAGTGTTGGTTGTTAAAACCTCTTCATGGGAGTTGGAGGTGGTACCACCACACTTAACCTCCCATGAATGGTTATGGTGGTGGGGCCCACCCGAACATAACCTCCCGTGAGGGGTTACGATTTGGGGACCACGTGAGACCACATAACCTCCCATTTGATTAATATGGGTGGGGACCACCTGACCCCTATTAATGGGAAGAGTGTAAAACCTCTCAAATCTCCCTCATTAATAAGGGAGAGCCTCTTGAACTCCCCAAATTAATTCCTTCCAACACACGTGAATTAATTAGTTAGATCCTTTTAATTAGTTCTTTATATTTGAAATTTCTTTCCCAACAAAATATTAGATAACTCAATCTAATATTTTTCACATGGAATTTGGCTAGATTATTGGGGAGAGGAAAGCATGGGAGGATTAGAATTCTCCCAACGATGAATGAAGAATGAAGAATTCCGACAATGATCATTCTTCAACATCTTCCCTAGACACCTACCGACATGGAACCACTTCCACAACCGTCATTCGAATTTAGGAGTGGAAGAGTGAAACAGAAGCGACGAACGACAACACCATTTATTTCAATGACTATTTTAATGAACAATGCCAGACAATCATTGGTAAGTGGATTATAAAATGTTGATACTATTGATTTTCTATCTTCTTCAATGGTTGGAAAGAAATTGTTTGTGGGTGAGTTGTTATTCTTCTTCTTTTCTTGATGAGACAATTGTTACCACCCTAAACGCGAAGGGAGCGGGCCAAACCCACAAGGCCCGACCCCACCAACTTTCATGTTTTGATGATCTGCGGCATGACGATGAAGCTATGAGACATCGAAGGTGGAGATGACAAAGTTCGTGCTTCTTGCGGCCTCTGCAACCGCACATCCCTCACGAAGATCTTGTAGAGAGGAGCCCCGACAAAGTTGAGCCCTGTCAGTGCCATCCTCCATGTGTCCCACACACCCGGCCACCCCTCCGGCATGAGCCATGCCGAACTGACCTCCCTTGCCACCGACCCGCCTGGTCCTGCCCTGCCCAGCACCCACCAGGCCACCTGGAGGCCTCCCTGGCCCCCTCCCAGCCGCATGACGACCTACCCAGCGCTCTCCATGTCAGCTTCTGGCTGACCCGGTGCCCTGTCGGCTGACCTAACGGCCTGACCCGGCCACCACCCAGCCTGCCCAGGCCTCCGGGCCGACTGCCTGGCTACCCTGCCTGCCTGCCCTGGCCGCCGCCCGGCCTACCCAGACTCCACCCAGCTCCCGGTCGAACCAGCGAAGGCGCACCGGCCTCCCAAGCCAGCCTGCGGAGCCACTGGGCGAGCCACCTGAATGATTCCACTCGCAGATCTGCCTGAACCGAACCGGCTGCGGCCTCATGACCGAGATGCCTACCCCGAAAACTCTAGGTCGTACCGCCCTCGCAGTCTGCTGGGTCGGGCCCAGCATATCGGGCCGAACCTAACAGGCTGGCCCACCCAAATGGGTCGGGCCAGACCCTATGTAACGCTTCGACCCTAGTTTCCCAGAGTCGGTGCATTATTACTTAACATTGGCATGATCACAAGAAAGATCAAATTTCGAAATACCGATTGGTTTAGTAGCCTTGGAAACACTAGATATATTCATAAGTTTTACGTTAAATCATAAAATGAAAAAATACTACAACAACATAATGTCTCCATAATTCACACTCATATCCCCACATAATATCCATGCAGGTCATTCATAATTTACTTTTTCACTTCCTGGGAAAAAATAAAACATAGAAAAGGGGTGAGCTCAAATGCCCAGAAAGGATAACAATATAGAGAAAACATTCATAAATAAGAATAAACATTTATGGTAATGTATAACTAAAACAAAAGCCTTTCAAACATGAAAATTCAACATTGTATGGCATAAATAAAATGAAATAATTCCATGTACTCATTCACATGGATATTCTACTAGTCGAATAATCACATGCAAAATCACTAACCACTTTCATAATGTTGGAATGCATAATGCCAGACTATCATAACAACATAGCCAAGGCCTCATGCCAAGACTACAAATACGATTTTTTCAAGGCCTTGTGCCAAGACACTAGTTTGTCTCATGAGACCTATCGATGCATCGAGGAGCTATAGCGGGCTCCACCCGTCACATATTAAGTCCAATGCATTCCCATATGATAAGGTTTAAACATAACATAAACATTTGTATTAAAAATAGCATACGAAATGTCAATAATTTCGCCATAAAATATGAATGGTATAAAAATAGCACATCCACAGTAAAACATATCACAAAACCTTCAATACAATATAGAAGTTTTGTGTCATAATAAATCAACTTCAAATAAGCGTAAAATCCATCAAAGGATGTTGACATAGATGAAATCAAAACAGTTTTTGGAGAAATGTCTCTTTCTATTTTTGAAATCATTTAAGAGCCATATAAAATAAAGCATTTTCTTGGAAATATTCTTATAAGCTTGTAAGGAAATCCTTGAAGATTTTATAATGGCATAAAATAACCGCACTCGCCGTATAAGTTAAAAAAAACATTCTTACCTTAATTTTGTCGAAAAGGTTAAAAATGACCTTGTTTTGAAAACGACGAAAAGATTCCTCTTATAAAAAGTCAAACAAGGGTATAAATGACTTTAACCCATATTCTTGTAAATAATAAATTTTTTTTGAAATACATTTTGAAGAAACATGGATGTGGATGATAAAGAGATCCCAGTAGATTATTACATATAAACAACCTCGGATAATGAAGAGATTGTGAAATAACCCTTACCAATTTGGTAACTTATGAAACATACAACTCATGAAAGAGGTATCATACAACGAATATGTAAATACATATAAATTAGAGTGTATTACACAATGAATATATAATTATGGGCAGTAAATACACCACACAAAAGGTGATGATGGCAATATGGCATGAATCTCACAGGAATAAGGAGTGAGATGAAAACCCCTTACCACGTTAATCAACTGAGTTGTATGGAAAAAATTTAATAACCACCAAATGATGTACAGAATAACATGAATATAAATAGAATCATGATAATATATATCAAATGGCAGTACACAATACACCACTTTCAATAATTTAGTGTCGAACAATGGAAATCTCACGGAATTGAAAGTGAGATAAGAAAATCCCTTACCTTGTACTTTTCCTTGGTTGGGGTAGGTTAACCTCCTGTATAATGGTGAAATAATTGTTATTAAATTGTACAAGAATCATATACATTAATATGATATCATATATGATCTTTTAATATTGATTTGATAATAATATCTTAGTATTATCATTGTTTCGGGTGTTAACTTACTTGTTTTCTTTTATATGATTTGTTACGTAAGCCATGTTTGTAATGGATAGGTTGTATATTATTCATATCCAGATTGATATCAAGTCCTTAAACATCATTTTTAAATCATCAAATGATAATTATACTTGAATGGATATGATGGAGAATGAATCTTATCGCGTTCGTGGAGACGGTAGTCCGTACGTACGCACGTGCGAAAATATCATTCTTTTGATATTAAAATAATATATAAATGGATGGTATATCATATATACAGAATAATTAACATGTTATATTCATTATTTACATGAGTTACACATCATTATTATACCCATACAAATAATAATATATTGAATAACAATTACACCACGACGTGGAGACGGTAAACCGTACGTACGCACGTATGGTGATATGTTATTCAAAGGGTGGATAGAATACTGAATATGGTTGTACAATATTTATAATAACATCACAGTATATATATGATACTGAAGTTATTATTTTAGAATGGTAACAACAAAGGAAGAAGAAGTGGAAGAAGAAAGGAACTTGAAAAGGGGTGGTGAAAACATTACCTCTTCTTCGGGTTCTTCCTTTTGATGTGATCAAAAGGGCTCCTTAGGTTGGCTTTCGGATCAAACTAAGGCATCTAGGTTGTAGTGAGGGAAGTTGGGAGAGTATTTGGGCAGAGTTTGGCCGAACCAAAAGGGCTGGAAGGTGTGAATAAATGATAAGGAGGAGTGCCCTTTTATAAGAGGGGTGAGGGGCACCTTTGGAAAAGCTATAAATATTAATTTATAATAAATTAATATTCGGTTTCTAATGGCTCCAAAGTTTATTATTTAAATTTTAAGGTGGGGATAGGTCTAAAAAAACTCAACCAATAGAATTTAGACAGGTTTGGGTACTTATATTAACCTTATCTTTAAGTATTAACTCTAAGTTAACTAGTTTCACTTTTACAATGTCTCTTTGTATTTTTATATAATATGGTTAATAAACTTACTATATACATCCAAGAGACTCTCAAGTGGTCAATTAATGATTAAACTATCATGATATAAGTATCTTGTCCGAACCTTAGATTTTTAGGAATTTAATATCGATTAATAATATAATATTTGTTTTAAGAACTCTTTTATGTCAATTTTGACACTATTCAATAGTTGATTTTTTTGAAACTCATAACAGATTTATTACTTCGAACAAAGTATATTAAATCAATCCTAATATATCATATTATCCTAGAAAATTAGTTTAATTCATTAAAAGTTTCATATTATATTCATTTGGGTTTTTATAATATCAATTAATTTAATTTTTCACTATTTTAGTAATTACTGCATCATCATTGTATCATAAATAAAATAAATTATTTAATGTCTAAAAATTATAAATAAAATATAGTTATGTAGGAAATCTTTTTATATTTCTAATTAATATTTATAATCTAAAATAAAACATCTATAACCCTATGTAATAATTGATTTTCTAAAAGATATATGCTTGTGTCATTTTTGTATTCATTTTAACTTAATTAAAATAAAGTGTCCCTATCACCTACAAGTGGCACCATCGGCTCCCAAAATCGACCAAAAGATGCATATGGTCGAACATGTATCAACCAAAAAGTCTAGGGCACGTTTTAGGGTAATTTAGTATTATTATAATATTATATTTTAACCCTTATTTACTGGATTTACCCTTAACTATGGTAAATAAAATATTTACCGCAGTAATTATTCAAAATGTCTAAAAATAAAAGTTACCTATTTACACAATTTGGAAATACTGATTCCAAATATGGAATCCATTTTTCTAAATTCAAAACACAGAATTGGCTGAAATTAATTTAAAATTAATTCCCGCTGTCAAAATAAAAAGCGTGTTTTTAAGAGATAATAACAATCAAAAGATTGACACTTGTTTATGTTCGGTTTAATTGTAAAATTATGTCCAATGACCAACATTATATTAAATGGTAAAAATATATTTTAAATATACTTTAAAACCACTCAA
This sequence comes from Viscum album, assembly GCA_963277665.1. NCBI lineage: Eukaryota > Viridiplantae > Streptophyta > Magnoliopsida > Santalales > Viscaceae > Viscum > Viscum album. The sequence goes on along the minus strand of OY728139.1, from coordinate 731,009,783 downwards.
ATTCATAATTTATCACTATTAATTATTTTTATTAAAAAAGTTGTTTTTAATTAAAATTTAGTAATTTTCACTATTCATCAAAATATGAACGTTATCCGAAAAGTACCAAAATTTCAGCTTAGGCTAAATTCAATATTCCGAACCCAGAAATGAAGTCCATTTTAAAATATAAAATATATATAATTTCTAAAAGTAGGTATTTCTATTCATAACAGCTAGTTTGATTGGTTATGGTGTGTTAGAACTTGGTGTTGCGTACAACACACGCTATCACATTATTCAAAGAGAAGCGTACCGTAGAAGCTTGGGGTGTTACATTCTCCCCTCCTTCAAATAATTTCTTCCTCGAAATTTCTAGAATACTACCGCAAGAAAAGACGCGGGTGGTTCTTCATCATATGTTCCTCGGGTTCCCACGTTGCCTCTTCCATCTTATGGTTTCTCCACAAAACTTCTACCAGACGCGGCGTCCGGTTTCTCAGTACTTGTTCTCTTGTATCAAGAATCCTGACAGGATCTTCACAATAAGACAGATCAGGTTCCAGTTCTAATTCCTCATAGGTGAGTACATGCATTGGGTCAGGCATGTATTTCCTCAACAGAGATACGTGGAACACATCGTGAACTTTGGAGAGACTTGGCGGCATTGCCAATCGGTAAGCTACAATCCCAATTCGTTCTAGAACTTCGAAAGGTCCGATGTACCTGGGACTCAATTTACCTTTCTTACCAAAATGTATGACTCCCTTCCATGGAGATACCTTCAGGAAAACATGATCACCGACTTGAAATTCCAAATCCTTCCTTCGATTATCGGCATAGCTCTTCTGCCTACTTTGAGCTGCTTTGATGTGATTTTGGATTACCTTCACCTTTTCCACCGTTTCCTCCACCAGTTCTGGGCCTACAAGTTTTCTTTCACCAACTTCATCCCAACAGGTTGGTGTACGACATCTCTTTCCGTATAATGCTTCATTTGGTGCCATCTGAATACTCGAATGGAAGCTATTGTTATAGGAAAATTCTACCAGTGGTAAATATTGATCCCACATACCCTGAAAGTCAAGTGAGCAAGATCTCAACATGTCTTCTAAGGTTTGAATAGTCCGTTCTGATTTTCTATCTGTCTGAGGGTGGTAAGCAGTGCTCAAATGAAGTTCAGTATCCAGGGATTTCTGAAGACTTTTCCAAAATCTTGAAGTAAAATGGGGATCACGATCAGAAACAATCGATAGGGGTACTCCATGAAGTCTCACAACTTCATTAATATATAGTCTTGCTAGACGTTCTAGGGGTAGATCTTCTCTTATATCATGAAAATGTGCTTACTTGGTAAGACGATCAACAATAACCCATATTGCATCATTCCTTCTAGGAGTCTTTGGTAGCCTCATGACAAAGTCCATCATAATATTGTCCCATTTCCACTCCAGTATGGGAAGAGGTTGCATGACTCCTCCAGGCTATTGCCTTCCAGCTTTCACTTGTTGATAAACCATTCATCTTGACACAAAATCAGCAATCTCCCTCTTCATGTTGTCCCACAAAAAATGTTCCTTCAAATCTCTATACATTTTCGTGCTCCCAGGGTGTATAGAGAAATTTTAACTATGAGCATCATCCAACAATTCCCTTTTTAGATCAGGTAAATCGGGAACACAAATCCTCTTCCCGAATTTCAAAATTCCATCTTCATATACAAAGTCTCTCAATCTCCCATCATTCACAGCTTTAATCTTCTTTTTAAATTCTTCATCATCGGTCTGAGAACTCTTAATCCTTTCTAGTAAAGATGGTTTGGCAACCATTTGAAAAAGAATTGATGTTTCACCTTCCCTTGTTATTCCCATGTCCATCATCACTAGATCCATGAAAATTGGTTCCCTTTCAATTCTCATATTGTTCAAAACTCCATGGTCTTTTCTACTCAAAGCATCTTCCACCTTGTTTGCTTTCCCCGGGTGGTAGTGTATCGTGAAATCATAATCCTTGAGTAATTAAAGCCATCTCCTTTGCCTCATGTTGAGTTCTTTTTGTGAGAAAATATACTTCAAACCCTTGTGATCAGTATAAATCTAACATTTTTCACCATAGAGGTAGTGCCTCCATATCTTCAAAGCAATGATCACGGCTTCTAACTCGAGATCATGAGTATGATAGTTTTGTTCGTGAATTTTCAACTGTCGTGATGCATAGGCAATAACTCTATCATTCTGCATAAGGACACAACCAAGTCCTTTCTTTGATTAATCACTATAAATAACGAACCCATCATTCCCCGATGGTAGAGTCAATATAGGAGCGTTGACTAATCTTCTATTCATTTCTTCAAAACATTCTTCACACTCTTTTGTCCAAACAAATTTAACCCCTTTACGTGTGAGCTTTGTTAATGGGTTAGCCAATCGGGCAAAATTCTGGACGAAACGTCAATAATAACCTGCCAAACCAATAAAACTGCGTACCTCAGTTATACTCGTAGGTGCTGGCCATTCATGGATTTCCATGGTCTTAGAAGGATCAACATAGATTCCATATTTAAAGACAATATGGCCAAGAAAAGAAATCTCATGAAGACAAAATTCACATTTGCTAAACTTCCCATATAATTCATGCCTCCTCAGAGTCTTCAAGATAATGCGCAAGTGATTTTCATGATCTTCGTAGGTTTTGGAGTATACCAAGATATCATCAATAAATACCACCACAAATTTATCGAGATACTCCTTGAAAACTCTATTCATCAGATCCATGAATATAGAGGGTGCATTAGTCAATCCTAACGGCATTACAGTAAACTCGTAATGCCCGTACCTGGTTCGAAATGCTGTCTTTAGAATGTCTTCCTTCTTCACACACAACTGATGGTATCGAGATCGATGGTCAATCTTTGAAAAGTATTTATCTCCATGCAGTTGGTCAAATAAATCATCAATGCATTGTAGGGGATACTTGTTCTTTATTGTTATTGCATTGATCTCCCTGTAGTCGATACATAACCTCATAGATCCATCTTTCTTTTTAACAAAAAGAACAGGGGCTCCCCATGGAGAAACACTAGGGTGAATAAATACCTTATTACTCAATTCCTCTAGTCGTTTCTTTAGTTCAACTAATTCTACAGTGGCCATTCTATACGGGGTCTTTGATATAGGCCTTGATCTAGGAATCAAATCAATGGAAAACTCAACATCTCGTTCTGGAGGATGTCCAGGTAAATCTTCCGGAAATACATCTACAAATTCATTCAAAACAGGTACATCCTCTATTTGAACATTCCTTTCCTCACTGACAGTTATTTCATTCTCTTCCTCCCCAATAATTGAATTAAGTTGAGCTACTGGGGGTGGATCTAAATAAGAATTAGGTGGTGACGATTCTGCTCTAAAGATAAGGTGTTCCTTATCATTATCATCAAGAATCGTAACCTCTTTCTTCTTACAATAAATCTTCGCATCATAGTCCGAAAGCCAGTCCATACCGAGGACTATATCAAACTCAATCATAGGTATGACGACGAGATCAGCAGATAAAGAACATTTATGTGCTCTAATGGGGACTGATTCACAAAACTTTGTTTTAATGATACTTCCCTTAGGAGTTTTAACTGACAACTCCCTTATTAAATCAAATTGGAAATATCTAATTTTCTTAGCAAAATGGGAAGATATGAAACAATGTGATGATCCAGAATCAAATAATGCATTTTCTAAACTTGATGAAACCATTAAATTACCTGCCACCACGTCTTTCGGAGCTTCTACCTCAGCAGTAGTGATAGCATAAGCCTGGCCTTGATCCCTTGGCCTTTTCTGAGGTAAGTTCTCCTGACGCTTAGGACATGCATTTGCATAATTCCCCATCTCCCTGCAATTGGAGCACTGAAAATTGGTAGCTTCCTTCTTCCCTTTGCAATCACGAGCTTGGTGGCCTTTTTCACCACATTTGTAACAGACGCCCATTCCCTTCAAGCAAGTACCGGGGTGTTTCTTCCCGCATTTACCACAAGATGGATATTCAACCTTTCCCTTCTTCCCCTTATTCCCATTCCCAGATTGATCAGAAGGTCTCTTCTTCTCTTTCTTTGCTTTAAAGTCATAATACATAGAGAATTCCTTTTTGGTCGGGATAGCACATGAGACAATGTCTTCGTACGACGAAAAGGATTGTGAGACTAATGCTCGACGAAGAAATGGTTTTAACCCATAAAAGAAACGATCAATCTTACTTCTTGGGTTACGTATGTAATCTCCAACATACCTTTCTATCCTTGTAATGTTAGTCTCATACTTTGTGACATTCTCATCCTCCTTTTGTCTCAGACTTAGAAATTACCTTTCCATATCTGCGCGATGGTCGCGAGGAAAGTATTTTTCTAAAAACAGATCTTTGAACTCCCTCCATTCCATATTTGATACTTCATCATCTTCCTTCATACTTTGAATTAATGACCACCATTGATCAGCATCTCCAGTGAGGCGGTAAACTGCCATGATAACTTTTTCCCTTTCACTACTCCCCAAAGCCTGAAATATTTTCTCTAGGGAATTTATCCATTTCTCAACTACTAAGGGATTTGTATTCCCATTGAACATTGGTGGTTTTTTCCTCATTAATCGATCTAACATTGATCCTCCACGCTGTGGATCAGGGTGCTCCATACGGGTAAGGTTATTATTCATAACCTGAGTAAGTTGTCCCAGTATGGTGATTAGCTGATCGACACCAGTTTCATCACAAGCTCCACTATAACTATCTTGAGCAGGAGGGAAATCCCTACATGGAGTGCGTGCATTGATATGGTTTCCATTTCTTCCACTAGGCACCATTTCTAAACAATGGCATAAACTAGATCAGTTTATGAATCAAAATACATAATCCCATACTTATAAAACACTTAACATAAATTGAACTATTTATGGATATAATCCATAATCATAAAAATGTTTTCTTTGAGGAAGTATATACTCATAAACCCTTCATAATGGTTTGTAAAGAAAATGAGAGTTATCCTAAGCATATCCCCCGGGAGTGTCATAACCAACAGTGCAGCAAGGCCCGTTGTCGTGCACCAGTTCCCGTTCGAGTCTAGCTCAAAGCAGTGTTTTCGGGTTTTACCCCTAGGTACATCTGTGCCAGAGCCGCCTCTACCTGCTCGTATCCAGACACGGATGTATTGCTCGGAAAACTCACAAAATTTCTACAATACCAAAATTCTAGGAAGTTCTTCTATACTAATCCTCAAAGTTTATCTTAGGTCTATGTTCTCTAATCAGAGTTTATCTAAATCTAGCTTCCAAGGTATGTACTAAACTTCCTTTGATACCAACTGTAACGCCCCGAACCTAGTTACCCAGAGTCAGTGCATTATTATATAACATTGGCATGATCACAAGAAAGATCAAATCTCGAAAGACCGATTGGTTTAGTATCCTTGGAAACACTAGATATATTCATAAGTTTTACATTACATCATAAAATGAAAAACTACTACAACAACATAATGTCTCCATAATTCACACTCATATCCCCACATAATATCCCTGCAGGTCATTCATAATTTACTTCTTCACATCCTGGGAAAAAATAAAACATAGAAAAGGGGTGAGCTCAAATGCCCAGTAATGATAACAATATAGCGGAAACTTTCATAAATAAGAATAAACATTTAAGGCAATGTATAACTAAAACAAAAGCCTTTAAAAATTGAACTTTAAACTTTGTATGGCATAAATAAAATGAAATAATTCCATTTACTCATTCACATGGATATTATACTAATCGAATAATAACATGCAAAATCACTAACCACTTTCATAATGTTGGAATGCATAATGCCAGACTATCATAACCACATAGCAAAGGCCTCGTGCCAAGACTACAAAAAAGATTTTGTCAAGGCCTTGTTCCAAGACACTAGTTTGTCTCATGAGACCTACCGATGCATCGAGGAGCAATAGCGGGCTCCACCCGTCACATATTAAGTCCAATGCATTCCCATATGAAAAGGTTTAAATATAACATAAACATTCGTATTAAAAATAGCATACGAAATGTCAATAATTTCACCATAAACTATGAATGGTATAAAAATAGCACATCCACAGTCAAACATATCACAAAACCTTCAATACAATATAGAAGTTTTGTATCATAATTAATCAACTTCAAATAAGCGTAAAATCCATCAAAGGATGTTGACATAGATGAAATCAAAACACTATTTGGAGATATATCTCTTTCTATTTTTGAAATCATTTAAGAGACATATAAAATAAAACATTTTCTTGAAAATATTCTTATAAAATTGTAAGGAAAACTTTGAAGATTTTATAACGGAAGAAAATAACCGGACTCGCCGTATAAGTTAAAAAAACATTCTTACCTTAATTCTGTCGAAAAGGTTAAAAAGGACCTTGTTTTGAAAATGACGGAAAGATTCCTCTTATAAAAAGTAAAACAATGGTATAAATGACTTTAACCCATATTCTTGTAAATAATAAAAATGTTTTGAAATACATTTTGAAGAAACATGGATGTGGATGATAACGAGATCCTAGTAGATTATTACATATAAACAACCTCGGATAATGAAGAGATTGTGAAATAACCCTTACCAATTTCGTAACTTATGAAACATACAACCCATGAAAGAGGTATCATACAATTAATATGTAAATAAACATAAATTATATTGTATTACACAAAGAATATAATTATGGGTAGTACATACACCACACAAAAGGTGATGGTGGCAATATGGCATGAATCTCACGGGAATAAGGAGTGAGATGAAAACCCCTTACCACGTTAATCAACTGAGTCGTATGGACAAAAGTTAATAACCACTAAATGATGTACAGAATAACATGAATATAAAGATAATCATGATAATATATATCAAATGGCAGTACACAATACACCACTTTCATTAATTTAGTGGCGAACAATGGAAATCTCACGGAATTGAAAGTGAGATAAAAAAATCCCTTACCTTGTACTTTTCCTTGGTTGGGGTAGGTTAACCTCCTGTATAATGTTGAAATAATAGTTATTAAATTATAAAAGAATCATATACATTAATATGATATCATATATGATCTTTTAATATTGATTTGATAATAATATCTTAGTATTATCGTTGTTTCGGGTGTTAACTTACTTGTTTTCTTTTATATGATTTGTTACGTAAGCCATGTTTGTAATGGATAGGTTGTATATTATTCATATCCAGATTGATATCAAGTCCTTAAACATCATTTTTAAATCATCAAATGATTATTATACTTGAATGGATACGATGGATAATGAATCTTATCGCGTTCGTGGAGACGGTAGTCCGTACGTACGCACGGGCGAAAATATCATTCTTTTGATATTAAAATAATATATAAATGGATGTTATATCATATATAAAGAATAATTAACATGTTATATTTATTATTTACATGAGTTACACATCATTATTATACTCATCCAAATAATAATATATTGAATAACAATTACACCACGACGTGGAGACGGTAAGCCGTACGTACGCACGTATGGTGACATGTTATTCAAAGGGTGGATGGAATACTGAACATGGTTGTACAATATTTATAATAACATCACAGTATATATATGATACTGGAGTTATTATTTTAGAATGGTAACAACAAAGGAAGAAGAAGTGGAAGAAGAAAGAACTTGAAAAGGGGTGGTGAAAACATTACCTCTTCTTCGTGTTCTTCCTTTTGATGTGATCAAAAGGGCTCCTTAGGTTGGCTTTCTGATCAAACTAAGGCCTCTAGGTTGTAGTGAGGGAAGTTGGCAGAGTATTTGGGCAGATTTTGGCCGAACCAAAAGGCTTGGAAGGTGTGAAGAAATGAGAAGGAGGAGTGCCCTTTTATAAGAGGGGTGAGGGGCACCTTTGGAAAAGCTAGAAATATTAATTTATAATAAATTCATATTAGGTTTATAATGGCTCAAAAGTTTATTATTTAAATGTTAAGGTGGGGATAGGTCGAAAACAACTCAACCAATAGAATTTAGACAGGTTTGGGTACTTATATTAACCTTATCTTTAAGTATTAACTCTAAGTTAATTAGTTTCACTTTTACAATGTCTCTTTGTATTTTTATATAATATGGTTAATAAACATACTATATACATCCAAGAGACTCTAAAGTGGTCCATTAATGATTAACCTATCATGATATAATTCTCTTGGCTTAACCTTATATTTTTAGTAATTTAATATCAATTAATAATTTAATATTTTTTTTAAGAACTCTTTTATGTCAATTTTGACACTATTCAATAGTTGATATTTTTGAAACTCATCACAGATTGATTACTTCGAACAAAGTAAATTAAATCAATCCTAATATATCATATTATCCTAGAAAATTAGTTTAATTCATTGAAGGTTTCATATTATATTTATTTGGGTATTTATAATATTAATTAATTTAATTTTTCACTATTTTAGTAATTACTGCATCATCATTGTTTCATAAATACAATATATTATTTAATGTCTAAAAATTATAAATAAAATATCCTTATGTAGGAAATATATTTATCTTTCTAATGAATATTTATAATCTAAAATCCAACATGTATAACCCTATGTAATAATTGTTTTTCTAAAAGATATATGCTTGTGTCATTTTTGTATTCATTTTAACTTAATTAAAATAAAGTGTCCCTATCACCTACAAGTGGCACCATGGGGTCCCAAAATCGACACAAAGATGCATATGGTCGAACATGTATCAACCAATAAGTCTAGGGAACGTTTTAGGGTAATTTAGTATTATTATAATATTATTTTTTAACCCTTATTTACCGGATTTACCCTTAACCATGGTAAATAAAATATTTACCGCAGTAATTATTCAAAATGTCTAAAAATAAAAGTTACCTATTTACACAATTTGGACATCCAGATTCCAAATATGGAATCCATTTTTCTAAATTCAAAACATGGTAGTGGCATAAATTAAATTAAAATTAATTCCCGCTGTCAAAACAAAAAGCGTGTTTTTAAGAGATAATAACTATCAAAAGATTGACACTTGTTTATTTTCGGTTTAATTTTAAAATTATGTCCAATTACAAACATTATATTAAATAGTAAAAATATATTCTAAATATACTTTAAAACCACTCAAATTCATAATTTATCACTATTAATTATTTTGATTTAAAAAGTTGTGTTTAATTAAAATTTAGTAATTTTCACTATTCATCAAAATATGCAAGTTATCCGAAAAGTACCAAAATTTCACCTTAGGATAAATTTGATATTCCAAATCCAGAAATGAAGTCCATTTTAAAATATAAAATATATATAATTTCGAAAAGTTGGTATTACTATTCATAACGGCTAGTTTGATTGGTTATGGTGTGTTAGAACTCGGTGTTGTGTACAACACATGCTATCACATTATTTAAAGAGAAGCGTACCGTAGAAGCATGGGGTTTTACACCCTACAGGTCCGACCTGGTCAACCTAGACCGGGTAAGCCCAGACTTGGTTGGGCCAGGTCGGTCTGACCAGGTCGGACCGTACCAGTTCCCACTACCAACCCTTTATATTCTTTGGCCATATCTTTGGCACCGGACGACCGTTTGACGAACTGTCAGTGGCGCTGGTATTCATGGAGCATGGAGGCACATTCAGTATACCCCACCGGACCTCGGGGTATAGTTGAAATATGGTCATGTTGGATGATACACGAATCCAAGCGGCCCCCCAGGACAAGAAGGCCAATTACTAACAGACTGGGCGTCCGATAGACGCATAGTTTGTTGCGTTGAGACCCCTATGTCAGGGAGGAACTTTGTGATACTTCTTCATGACACTTCTTTATATTTGGGGTATTTCCCAACATATCATGGATCAAATACTTCTAGTGAAGAGAAAACAGAGTACGAAGACCTAGTAGCTGGCTGAGTCCTGACGACTGCTGAACGTTTTACTCAGAGTGATTCTACAAGCCCAGTGGGGAGCGCCATGGTGTCGCGGAAGACCCGCAGTGGGATGCGCATTGGTATCACGGCAGACCCACGTTACTCGATAGCAGGAGTACCTTATCATGTTACAAGGGTGAGCACATGGGTGATGCGGCAGACCCATGGTGGGGATCACCTTTGTGACGCAGCAGACCCACGATACTTGACATGAGGAGTACCTCAGTAGTCCATGGTTAGTGGGAAGTGCCATGGTGTCGTGTCAGGACCACTGTACTCGACATATGGGGAGTTTTCCAGTAGCCATGGTTTTGATAATAATAATATTGGTTTGTGCTGAGTCAATAACTTTTCGGTTTACCTTGTTTTTTGAGATGGATTACATAATAACATAGCTATATGTATGGGCATATGCATAAGTGGGGTTATCGTTTGAATGCTTACATTGTGGATTGTCCTTGATGGATTTTGTGATACAATGAGGGTCTCAGGGTCCCTACTGAGTATAGTTATACTCACCCCTACACGGGCTATGCCTGAACCTCGTTGTGTTGGATAAAGATGATGGACAACACTGACCGAGGTTAAGTGGACAGGGCTCGACGGTACCTAGAGGTGGACCAAACGACATGACTGTACATGATGGAGACAGACCGATGTGGAGTTTTGTGGATGATATATTTACCTACCCTTTAGGTTGGATCCGGGGTAGATGATCCATGAGCTACATTCACCTTTCACGTATTTTTCCCTTTTCTGTTGTACTTGTACTTTACAGTTGGGCTGGAATTTTTGACCACTTTTTACATTACAACACTCTTTTGTATATAGATTTACGTAGATTTTTTCTTCCAACTCAAACTCCGTTGTGTGTTTTTTGATGTTATAAAGTCAATTCCTTTCCATTTAATGGATTTAAACCTTTGTTCTAGTCTCCACCCCTTGTCGATGGAAGAAGAGCTTGGGGTAGTCACGGCACGGGCCCCGGGGGATAGGTCGTGACAGTTCTGTCGAAATTAATTTGATGTTATGATTTTTGACATTAAAATATCCCATAGTCTATATTTTTAAAATATGGGAGTATTTTAATATTAATACTATAATGAAATAATTTAATAAGAAAAATAAATTTCAAAACAACCCTTCCCTTCAAATATAAAATGTGAAAATCCCAACACTTCATTAAACACCCATCAATTTGAATTTATTGAGGAATAATACTCCTTTATTCCTATAATCATATCCCTCAAACCATAACGACTTTTTGAAATTAATTATCACAATCCATTGACTTCCAATTCTAATTCTATAAAAAATCAATCATCCTCATGTGATTATTACTAACCTCTATGTCATTCTTTTTAATTTTTCTCATACAAAGTATTTTAGACATTGTTAATATCATCAATTTTGTATCATCGATAAAATAAAATTTCATTATATTATATTCTAAATTTTTTCCATTATTTCAATAGGATCCCTTATATAATATAAACACATAAATCTTGAAATTATATTTATGACCACACCCATAATGAGATAACATTTTTTTCATCGCGACTTATTATTGACGACACACATGATGGTGTAAATGAATAAGTATAATTAAAATTTATTTATAATACTCAAAAAAGTTCACAATATTGATTGACCACCATTCCATCCACATGATAGGTAATGATATCATTAATCATCAGTATATGTAGACTTAAAAATCCATGAATGGGGTATATTATTTCTCACAAACACTAAAATTTATAGTGTTAGATGTATAATTAATGAAATAATTTAAATTATAAATTTTTATTATTATTATAATGTGATTAATTTTTCTATATCAGGTAATATCCCAACACATGTTCCATACATTGTTTCCTGGATCCAGTCGATTATATAACCTCAGGTGTGCCTCCCATATTCTAGAGGCTCCCAATTAGTAGTGAGGAATTCATATCTATCATTTTGATATTATTCCCTATTTATCATAGTGACAAAAAATTGAAAATAATAAAAAAACACAACAAAATAAAGAAAAGAATTCTATAACTAAAACATACAAATGTCACATGCTGAACCCAAACAAGGATCCAATAGCCAGAATAAAAATAGTATATCATTTATCCAAAGCATGTGTAATGTGTCAAATGAAAAAACAAAAAAAAATACATTTAAAATTCCCATTTGGTTCTTGATAACATGTTTGGTTCTCTCTTCCCTTCATCATCCCATATAATCCATCTGACCTATGACTATTTCTATTTTCAGGACTATAAAGAAAGAAGTCTAATTGGGTACTGATCATGCATCTTGAGTAGGTGGTGAGTATATCTCACATGGCCACCACCAATAGAGTCTAAATAATTATATTTTTAATAACAATGTATGAAGTTTCATAGACAATAAAATCCAATAATTAAAGTAAACAATATACTAATATATAATTATTCATTATTTAACCACATAACCCCTATGTTCATGAGGACACCCGCATAATCTATACCTTTTTCAGTATGTTCCAAAGTATGAAAAATCCCTAAGGGATATCACGTATAAACATACTATGTTTATAATTATTAATTTTAATGTAATTCATATTATATTTAATCTAGTAAATATTCCAATTCCAACATTTTAGTACTAGAATACCATGTCTAGCACTATATGGGTATTTAAATCCTCAGTCAATGTCCCTAAAACAATTTATAACTACTATATTTTGAATAATTACTCCATTTAAAACACACATATATCATTCAACCACATATGAAATTTTAATTTATCACTCCATGTATCGTACATGTTTGTACATCAACGACACAATATTGATATTGAATTATGTGTTTGTATCCCACAGTAATTTATCAATCAATCAAAGAAGTGGGATTTTGAAGCAATATTCCATTTCCCACACTCATATATAAATTTATCACATATTTCAAATTTTCACATTTTTCTTAGTTAATCATCATTAACTCATTCATCAACCTTAAACATCATTGTATACCATTAAGTTTTGTCCAATGAAATCATGGTCTAATACTTTAATCAAATGAAATAATTTTATCAATGTACCACTAAACCATTTTTCAATATTCAATTATTATAACTTATTAACACATTAAGAACACATTTTCCATATCACACTCCCTGTTATAAATTAATTAATATAACATTAATTTAAATATTACATAATCTGAATTTACCATTAGTTCTACCTTCAAAAAAATCATTTTATTAATTGAATAATTAATTAATCCAAATTCCCCAAATTTTTATTTACCCATGTTTACCTAATTAATTATCACATGGAAATTAATATGAATTCAATTAAATAATCAGTGAAATTACCAAATCCTAGAAATTTATAATATCCAAATTACATAAAATTAATTGAATCAAGTCTACGGGATTTCAAATATTTAACACTTACATATTAATTGATGATGAACAATAACTTATGAAAATCACAAATTAAATAGGAACAACCATGATATTGTCAAGGAATGGGATCTAGATGTGAATACAAAATCCAATATCAAATGAAATATATCTATTAAATCCATGATCTATATTCACTACATATATATTAAAAAATAACTTCAGGTGATGATAGAAAAATGAGATGGAAGAATGAAAAAAAAATTTGTAGTAGAATCTCTCATAGAGAGAGGAGAATATCTTTATGATGTGAAATGATTCCTCAAGAAAAGAGGTTGAATTTCTTTTAAATACTTATTATTGTCTCAAAATATTATTGAAATATTATTAGGATCATGTTTGGACAAAATTTAGTGAACTCTGAGGGTTTTGGAATTTTTAATGAAAGTATCTTGAGGTTAAAATTATGCACAAATGATTTCCAGTGTGGGGTGAAAAGATTGCCCTAATATTGTGCCTTTCGATGCACCTACTCCCAAGGGATGCAAAGTTACTACATTGAGGGAATACTATTTTTAAAATCATTTGTCAACCCTACAGTACCTCTCTAACTAGGTATTTATAGTTTTCATTGGTAGTGCACATATTTTAGGAAGAGATTGTCCCAACTCCTCACTACCCAAACCCTTCCAAAATTATCAACATCTCCCATGAACTCCCCAAGGGGAAAAAATTATTCCACATAAAAGGAAATAATAATACCTAAAAATAATCACATGTAATACCCATAAAAGGTTGGGTTCTCACAATCTCACCGACATATAAAATATCTTCTTCATTATGTAAACCCAATGATATTTAAGATTCTGTGGTAAAATCAGTAAGCCACTGATCCCATAGATATTGTTCACTATAACATGTGTCCACTAGAACAAAACCATGTTGACATATTATATTAACTATTTGAATAGTCTTCCCCATAAAAATTCCTCACTATAATCCTACACATGTATCAGATGTTGATCAAATAACTCATCGATCATAATCTGAAAATCATCCACCTCAATCATATGAGAAGGGTTGGGGTAATATCGACAAATTTGTGACGCATTATATAAATCATTCATTGAAATTTCACCATTATGTGATATCTAATCAATATCCCACAAGCACTATATTATCCAAAAACTCAAAATATCCAACAACCCAGGGTGGAATGTTTCACTATCTCTATATCAAAGGGTGACACAATATAGGAAGAAACCTAAGGAACACACGATCACCAACTGTAAACTCTATTGGTCACTGATATTTATTATCATACCAATTATACCTGTTCTTATCCATAGTTATACTCTTCAGAATTAGCTATATATTATTTTACAACTCCAATAGGAGACTCAGTCCCAACAATTCTAAATCACCCAACTCCATCCATTATTGAGGTGATATACAATTCCTACCATAAGGAGAATCGTATGTTTTCTTTTTGATAGTCTCTTGATAACTATTGTTAAATGATAACTCCACCAACCATAAGTAATTCACAATAATCCAATGAATGTATATTTAATATGCTGGAATAATATCCAGAATCAACTATATAGTACATCCAAAATACCCATATATATATATGAATGGAATTTAATACTCAATAAATCTTGTATTCCAAAAACCTTTTTCATAATATACCCGATGCACGAGGTAAAGCATGAGTCACATTCGAAAAGAATACTCCACAACACGACGTGAAAACAGATAATCTCCGGAATGTATATATCTCACAAATGATCCACTGAAATGTCCTACCATATTGGAAATAATTGTTTTACATTTATCAATGGGTCTAAAATCACCAAAATATAATCATTATTATGAGGTTTCCGGGGGAGACCCACCACAAAATACCTAGTAACACAATCCCACATCCACTCTATAATGTGATAGGGTTGTAATAATACTCTAAGTCATTGATTCTAGACCATCACATGTTGAATAGTGTAAAATCATGTCACGAACTCTATAATCTCTATTTTAATCACCAAACACAATAATTTCCATTGTTGGTCAGGATATAATTTGGTCTACCCAAATTTACCACCCACTTAGAGGCATCGAACTCATGCATCAACTCCTCTCAAATACTTGTACGCATAAGAACTCAATTCCAAACATAGATGATCCCATCCTCATAAATGGTTAAGTGAGATAGTGGCAACCCACATTCATGGATTTACCTTAATGAAAAATATTGTGGATCCCGATACTACCTCTTCCAACACTAGTTAAAATGTTTATACGCCACTAAAACTAATACAAGAGTTATCTGAACCTAAAAATATTGAACCAACAATAAAATCCCTTCCAGTAAAGTCATCATCTTCCACTCAATACTAGTCTCCTGAACAACCTGAATATGAGTTGTATAGTATAACGATTCAGTAACACTATTTTCCTACGTGGTAATATGTGTTATATAAAAATAGAATCAATAGATATAATTAACCCATATAAACTATTATTGATTCATATATCATTGTGAAAATATATACTTTATGATATTTTTATTAGTATACATAGTAAAATTATCTACCAAAAGATAATGTCTCCAACACTAAAAGGAATAATCCACTATAGCTAAATTGAGGTTATCCATAGGGTGGTACTCTTCAACTGACCTCAAATAAGGGGACCCATATGCCCACAATTCTACATCCATACATTAACACATCTCCATGAACAATCATTGTAGAATCATAAAAAACTGTATTATCCTCTAATGTCTAAGGTATTATCACGATTGGTGTAGTAGTCTTGTGATTATTCAAATTTTTTAAGGTATTATCACATGAATTTGACCATTCGGTCATTATCCCAATATTAGTGAAGGATGAGAGTGGTGATTCTAAATGAGAAAATTTATAGATAAACATCTAGTGATAACCCACTATTCCTTGAAAACTGCAGATATACTTGAAATTCATGTGTTCATCTCAAGAAACCGTGACATTTACCTTCTCTAGGTCCACTAAAACACATTTCTCTTAGATAATGTGACCCTTGTATTATAGCTAATAAATCAAAAACTAACACAGGCATAGATTTTCATATAGATGATGAACTCTTAGTATTCTCATAATGACTACCAGAATATGGAAATCTCTATCATGAGTCTAGGAGTACACCATTATATCAAATAAAATACTACCACAAGTTATTCCTGATATGGGTGGAATATTCAATTATTCATGTCCATAAACACTATTGCGACATTCATCAACCCAAATGTCAACCCAAAAATTTCATAATGGACATACCATATTCAAGAATTATTCTTCATTATATCAGAAGGTAAAAAAATAAATGATCATACCCTAATCTCAATTACTTCATTTAGAAGAAAAAAGCTCCCCAAAACTAGTGCAACATAATATTGATAAAAGGAAGCTGATATCAGTTCTTCATGGTCATTCAATTCAATATATAGTAATACACACATAAGAATTATTTCATGGAATCAATCACTAGAAGAAAAGATACAAATCCCCGAGAAGACATACTCATATGTATAAACCCATTATCCATAAACTCCTACACAGATAATTTTTCTCTTCATGATATATTTGTATAATAAAATATGGTGGAATAGAAAGTGGAACATTCGCAAGCATTATATCAATTGTAGATTCCATATATCTCTCTAGTTGTATCCTAGAGAAGCCCATAGGAAACACATCATGGAAAAAATCCACCTTGAGTGTGAAGACATCATGTTCCACACCCCCATCATGTAGCTATAAACTAGTAAATTGGGAGGTGAGTACACATTGTTGTGGATAAAATGGACCTCCACGGCCCATCATGATAATCCTCTCTTCCTAGTGAATATAATTGTCACCCCCAAAGATATGTAAACATCTATCTCTAGTTGTAACAATGTTTGTGGAATCATTATGCTACCAACTTGTCCATAATGATAATCATGTTAAGGAATGGCATGTCAAGAATGTGAGATCCCAACTGAAATGATACTCCCCATCTTCATGATAAAACCCATTTCAAAAATTGTCGTCACTCCACCAAACTATCAAAATAGTATCAATCATAAAAAATATAATCAATAATTAATCCATAATGCTCCAAAATTCATAGTTTGTGCATATAGAAATGAATGTGAGGCACAAGTATCAAAAAAGGAAGTAGTAAGCATAAAATCTAAAACAATGATAGATCTGACAATCAATGTTCCATACATGGTATTCACATGTGTTGAATAAAATATATGAAATTATCCTCTCCCTCTTAATTGTGATTTAGTCTGAGTACCTAGAGCTACACCACTCTACTGATATGTGTGTTCTTCCCCATAACAACTATTCCCACTACCTCTATCTTCCTGACAAGTAGAACTCCAGCTATCCAAATTATATATTGTAAAATATCCCCTTCAAACACTTTTATTCATATTAAGTACTAATCCATAATCCATAAATAATTGTTTACTCAAGATCCAATGTAGATACCTATCCTATCGTAATATTAGTGCACTACTGGTGGCTGGTGTTACTATTTATTTATGTGACCTGACCAACCGCACTGGTAATAGGTCACCCGAGTTAGGTCTTGTGTAACTGATCCCACCCCATGGGAGCTCATATTTACATTTTTTTAGTTAACATTCTCCTATCCATGCTTCCATATCTCAGAATTTTTACCATTTTACTAACCAGAAGAAACAACATATACAATACTAAAGTCCTCATTTAGGATTTCCTTCGAAATGAGAGCCTAAATCAAAACATCAAACGAAATTTTTATCATGAAGATATTCACATGGGGATTTTTTCACAAAAAATCTAATCCAAAACCATATTTTCTATAATAGAATCATCTCCAACCAGTGTTGTAATAATTCAATGAAAATTACAAAAGTTTCCAACATAGTCCATAACAATCTTATTCCCCTGAGGAACCATCGCAACCTCATCCTCTCTCTCATGTCAATGCATCTTGGTGTAAAATTTCTCCATGAACTACAACTAATTGTCCTCCCACTCCATATTCACTATATTTCCATCACATGTCTGGATATCCCACCAACTTGTTTCTGGACAATTTAACATATAATCATCAAAATTCTTGATCTTCACATCATGATTCACCCGGATGTAATGAATCTTCTCGATTTATTCTGTCTATAACTCAACTCTCTCATGTACACCCTCTCTAGGGAAATTTACAGGGCAACACAGCTGAATCTACTTTGATAGATTAGTTAATATTTTATTTTTCCACACTACATCTCATTCTATTCATTTCATGATGTGATAAAAATTATCATGGAACTACAATATATCTCCATAAAACAAAAAAAATCAGGCCACAGGTTTCATTAATGGTGGATCATCTCCAACCATAGTCTCCATTCATAGTCTCGAAAAATATTTTCATCTATAAATAAATATACAACTCCATAATCAAGTTTTAGGAAACAAAATAAAAAATTAATAAATTTAACAGCCGGTTTTCTCAAAATCCATAATAATTCCATCAACTCATCCCCACTGCATGGTCTGAACTGAGGTGATATCTCGATCATAATCTACCTTACATATATGTCATAGTTTAATGAATAAATTAATCTTGATTATTCAAGATTGTCAGTAGAAACATTTTGAGTCACAAAATCAATTATTTTAGAACATTCATATCATATGTGGAAACATTTTCAATTTAGTTACTCAAGAAAGTAAAAAAATTAAAATTTCAATAACTTTCCAAAAAACCATTTTACCACGCATTCATAAAAATGATGCATTTCACACTAATTAATGAGTACCTTGAATTGTTCATTAATACTAAACCCCCATTCAATAAAAATCATTGATTCATATCTCAAAATATTGAGGAAAAAATAAAAAAAATCAAACAAAAAGTACATCAACCAAGTCTAAATGGCATCCATCTGTAAAAAAATTATACTAACAACAAACCAACCATCAAAACATACGTTTCCCCACATACATGGGATAACTAATCCAAAAACATTATCATAACCATGTTCAAATTTATCCTACTAACCTATTTAAATTTCCTGAATAGTAAGACACATGAAATTAAAATATTAATGGGCTCTAATACAACATTGTAATATCCCAAATAGGATGCCACACACTAGATTCCTAAGTTTATTAGTCACATGAGATCAGAAAAGACTCTCTATATGCCAGATACAACTAACTAGTAGCAAGGATATAATATTGGTAAAGGAGATAATATACTATATTTTTCAAAGAAGTACCCTAATGGAAATAAATCAACAAAATCATGTTTAGTAACCAAACTAAAAACTATTACTAAAATAGACCACTACCACATAATAAACTACAACATGGATAAAATATCCAAAATATAACAGTATATATATCATGGAAAGAATGTTCATAGTACAAATGAAAAAACCAAAAAAAATACAATGACATCTACCAAGATGTTCTTGATTCCATATTTGATTCCCTAATCCATAATCCTTTCAATATAATTCATCTATCAAGGGAATCTTAACCATATCCTATCTTTAAAACCGGATGTCTAATGAGGTACAGATTAGGTATCCCATGTAGGGTGTCAGTAATACTCACGAGACCACCACCAATGGAGTCTAATGAAATATCATGTCAATAAAAGTGTATGTAGTTTTATAGTGAATAAAATACAGGCAATAAAGTAATTAGATCGCATATATTCACTTATTCTCTATTTAACCACATAAAATAATTGATAATCAAGGAAACTCCCATAATCAATACCTACTCCATCCCATGTCAGAGTCTGACCTATCCCCAAGGAATAACACATGTCCAAATGCCATGGTTATTATTTGTCAAATCAATATAATTCATGTTAGTAAAAATTTTTACTATATTCCAATTCCATCATTTTGGGCCTAAAACGTCATTTTTAGCCCCCATGGGATTTTGAAGCCTCAAACAATGTACTAAAAAATTATACCACAATATTGTTGCGCTGAATCAATCAACGTCCCAAACAAATATATTATTCAATAACATAAGGGATTTCGGAGAATCATTCCATATACCAAACATGTTTATCAAATAATAACACAAGTGGGATTTTGATGAAACACTCCATATCCCATATTCATTTATCAATCAATCATAGAAGTTGGATTTTGAATCACTAATCAATGTTCAATACTCATATAAAAATTTAACACATATATCAAATATATAACAATAAATCATCATTTACAAATTTTATACACATTTCACATTGTTGTATACCATTATAATTTATCACAAAAAACATGGATCTATAATTTATTCACATGAAATAATATGAACTATACACCTTTAAATCATTCATCAATATTCAATTCATATAACCTATTATCCCATTATGGTAATGTCAGCTATTTCAAAATACATGTTGTTATTAATAAATATAACATTAATAACCAATTAAAAAAATTCAAATTTTTCATAAATTCAACCATCACAACATTCCATTAATTAATTAACCAATTATTTAATCCAAATCCCACCAATTTAAAATACCCAAATATTACCCAAGTCATTATCCCATGAAAATTAAATTAAACACTATAATTCATCCATCAAAATATTAAATCGTGGAAATTTATAAATTCAAATTTACATAAACATAAATTAATCAAGACAATTTTATTTTAAATTTTGACCACCAACCTCAAAATTGACGACGAATGATTTCCAACATAAATCCACAATTAAAACAGACCAACCACGATCACGACAAAGAATTAGATCAAGATTGAATCCTAAATCCAAGATGATTCATATTTTATCTATGAAAACCTATATCTAGAAACACTGTCAATGGAGAAAAATGTCACTTTGAAGGATGATTGAATGAAAATAGATAGGAAGGAAACCAATAAATAGTATACTATCTTAATATGAGAGGTGAAAATCATCAATTTGGGCATTGAATAATCAATAGAGAAAGTTGAAAAAGAATAAAATCCACCATGGTGCCTAAAACAATCATAGAAAACGTTTAGGGATGTCTTTTTATGTCCTTTGATGAATTTTGGGGGTTTTAATATTATAACAAATGTTCAGGGAGCTAAAATTCGTCGCCCATGGTTTTTTATAAGGGATCATGGTTTCCTATAACAATATGGATAACCATGAACCTCATCAATAGGGGAAAAATAACAACATATAGGTAACATGGTTTTCCAATCCATATCCCAAATGTGAAATTCCCCTCTAGATGGGATGCACGGTTTTCTGGGGTATGTGGTATGGTTTGGGAAAACTATGCACCAACGAAGAACTACCCAAAAACCATATATCATTTTCCAATTTCACCCAATAAATCCCCAAGTGAATACTCATACAAAATAAAGTCAATAAGATAATGAATTCATGAAAAAAGCAACACATATCTATAAATGTATGGTATAATACATACAATCACTTCATCCATTCATTCGAAAATGGATATGTTAATCTTGTGTATGTTCATATTATCACGTCAATGAATGAGGTATTTTGTTTTTTATCACAACACATCACTAACGGTAAAAATAAGGGTTTATATATATATATATGATATATAATACATTTATATGACTCTTTAATTTTTTTATTAACATTTTTTAATAGGATTTTCTTAATCATTTTTTCATTATGATTTGTTTTGAGGTCAGTTTACCACATATATGAATGATATTGTAACATGTATATAAGGAATTAACATGTATTGTAATTAAAAAATTAATAAAATGTAATGATATGGTATTAAATATTTTTAATGGATCTGAAATTACAATACTAATATATAAACATGTTTATAATATGTCATCATCTTTTATTAAATACATTCCAAAACATATTAATATTTCTCTCTATCTTTGTGAGTTGTAATTATAAATATTATGGGATGAAATTATTACCATATATATATATATTTGGATATATATTAATTAACCCTATGTAATAATTTCTTTTTGAGAATTACTTTAAAATTTCAATTAGAACCAATAATTATACATAGCATGTGTATGGAAAATTAAAGTTAAAACATTGAACATAAAAAATAATATATAGTGAAGCACTATATTAAAAATAATAAATTATTGATGACAAATATTAATTGTTATAGTGATTAATAATTTTTTGAAAAAGAATACTTATATATTTATGGTAGTTTTTTTGAATTTATTGTGTTATCATCTAAGTGAGTAAATTATGTTAGATGTTGTCATCTCAAACATTATATATTTAGGAACATTTCTAATTATGAACAAATTTACATAACATGGTTAATAGGATGAAAAATTTATATTTTATCATGAATTATCTTCTACTATTGGTTTATATGGTCTGTTTAACATATATTTCTCAATTAATGCTTTTTATTAAATTTTTAATCATGAAGATATTATTTTCCTGATAAAAGTTATTTTCCACATAATTCATGAAATCTCATATTAAGCCTAATATTCTAAGTCTCTTATTCCATTAAATATTTTATGATTGGAATAACTCCTTTTATATATGGATATTTCATCTCTTCAATGATATTCTCCCCTTTTGAAAAAAATATCTTAAAATAAAAACATGATATTTTTTATAATTATTCATGTATATTACAATGGATATTTTTCATCTACGATAATTTTTTACCTATTGAGTGTGTAATCTATAACCCAAATATTTTCAAATAAATATATAATAATTTATCTATTTGACTTTAACTAGTGATATTTTTATTATATTTCTTAAAAATGGGTTTTACTACCTTTTTATAATGAAATTTAATCACATTGTTCATGATTATTATTCAAATGTGCATTAATATGATGTATTATTTTAAAAAATAAATCTTTATTAAAAAATCACTTTGGGATTTTAAACTATCCAAAATTTAAACTTAAATATTCATAATGTAGGATATTTTAATTTTATCTATATGGGTTGTTTTTTACAGAAATTAATATCATTTAAATATTAACATGTGATCATATCTTGTCACATTTAATTTAAATTTATATGATATTTACTCCTTAATATTTCATGTTATCTAAAAATGAATTTATTTTTATCATGGCTTAATAAAATATTTTTTTTTATTTTTTTCAAAGAATTATTAAAATATATTTAATCATTGAAATTTTATTAATTTTTAAATGAATGTTTTTCATTTATGCTATATGATTAATCGAGTTTTTTATTAAAATAACCTCATCCAAAACATTTATCTATATGTACTAGGAAATTATATTTTATAGGTATGGTATAATCCATAACATGTTTTGAATTTCATAATAATAATATTGAGTATAAATTAGTTAATTCAAATTCCATACATATGTCAATGTTTTTTGTTCCTTTACATAGTTGAAAGGTGTTCCAACTGATACCCAATTCATCAATTTATTTATGAAATTAATTTCAAAACTATATTTAAAATTCAAATATAGTCTATGTACCATATGCCTATTCACCTATAGTGTGTATAATTTACCTAGAGTGAAGTATAAATTCATCATATACCCATTTATATTCAATGGCTTTATCCTAACATAGAAAAAAATATAAATACGAATTCTTCCTTTGGGAAATCCTTGATAGTGATGTAATTTTTTGAATTAATAACGATTTTATGATATAACAATTAAAACATTGTGGAGGGAATATTTATTATTTATTTATGGGTTTGAAGTGACTAAAATTATATTGTCCTATAATTCATTGGTAAATGGTTGCATCTCATGATATTCCGTAGTGCATAAATAGTGAACATATAAAATTATGGTGTAGTAGATGTTATTGTATATAAATATGTTATATTAACGAGGAAAGGAATCTTGGAATATTTTTTTGATGTCCTTTTTTTAGATACAAAATATCATGTAAAAACATGATGTTATTTTTTGATATTTATTTTATTTATTATTTTATGTTTTTATGTCTTTATTATACACTTCATTACTTATGATCTACTTCATTTTGAAATCATGTCATGTCTTAGGCCTTACATGTTATCAATTATTATTATATTGAAATTTATAGTACGTTTGCGCTTACCCATTCTTTATTATTCTATTTCACCATGTTTCCAAATAATATATTTATTTTTCAATGAGTAGAATATTTCTTTATGTGAAAAATTTATTGGTGACATTGAATCCCCTTTATTTATATTTTTGATTCTTATAGAGTGTGGAATAATATTTACACTTCATGATAAGGATGAAAACTTATTAATTTCTGATCATTCACTATTTTCCATAACACTAACTAAAAGGAACATAAATTGTAAATGTGTGAAGGTTATTAGTCTCAATATTAAATATAACTAAATGTATAAATATTCAGTGGTCCTGTAATACATTACGGTCATTCAATGTACCCAATAGACCATATGTACCCTATTAACTCACAAGTATAGCTAATTGAATTATCCAATTGGTATCTATCTTGGATACTCATACATTAATACCCCAAGAGTTTTAATATTTTTATTTGAAATAAAAATGATTTATTCGATACACTTTTTTCACACAACCATTATTCTAAATGAACAATGATATATTAATACCTTTATAAATTATAAATTGGAATAAATCATATAATCATGATCAATTAAATATGATATACAAATGAATAATTTAGATCATAATTTCAATTTTATAGATTCAAACTTATTAAATATCCAGTAATAATAATTTCTCTACATTTTAAATAATTGTTAATCAATAGTGTATATAAACCACTATTGAATGATAATTTCAATTTATATGAATATTTTAATAGTTTATTATTCATTAGTTTTATAATGGTTAATGATGATGAAAAAGTAATTTAATGGTAAATATAATATTTCTCAGAAATTTATTTTTATATTCATAATGTAGTTAAATCATAATAAACTAAATAAATCATATTTTATAAATCGTTAAAATGAAAATATATATTATATATCCAATGAATTATATTGAAATAAATTTATAGTTTTTACACAGTATATAGTGAATGTTAATTAAAATTTATGCTTATAAATATATTATTATTACATATGGATTTCATAGACTTTTACACATTTATTTACGAATACATTTCTTCCAATTATATAATTTGAATTTCAATATATAGATTACATATTTTTATTATATATTTAAAATTATGTAATTATTTCACTATCATTTTTATAATATAATTATTATTAAAAAATATCTTGACACGATTTCTGTATAATTGGGTTTACCATGCATTCAAATGAAGAGATAAGAGTAATAATTCCACATATAATTTTATGAGTTTTATTCATTGATGATATGTTTATTCCACATTATATTTACCTTGAATCCATTTTCATTTTTTATTTATTGAAAGGAAAATAATCAAATATGATATAAATATTTTAAATAATTCTATTTCTATCCTCTCCAACACATAAAAAGGAGATCACCATATCCTAACTTATAAATAGAATTATTTTATCACATATCATCCAGTCCATGAACAGATACCATTTAGGATTACTACAATTTACCATAAATAATTGAGTACTCTCCTAAGAAAAATCTTTAAAGGAATAAGGTGTTTGAAAAATGATGTCTCTTAAGAATAAATATAAATCATAATGAAGCTCCTTAAAAAAATTTATTCATATTCATAATATAAATATATATTATCCATCAATAAATGATACATACTCACAGAAAATATTTTTATATTTAATTTTTATAATGTAAGAACCATTATCTAACATCATTCCATCCATTTTTAATCAAATATGTCACTCAGTAAAATCGTAGGACTATCATATGCATATAAATATGTGGTTTGTTGTCTAAAAATAATTCCAATGGATGTTTATAATGTTTGAATATATATATATATATATATATATATGAGATTTATAATTTATTAATTATTATTGAATCCTACAATACTTCCTACAAACTTTTTATATATATAAATTGAAAATAATTGTGTCATTCATGTGTACATACACAGTACCTTCTCACAGAGATATAAATTTATTATCAATATTTTCCCCTTCTGGGGGTTTCTGAAATTTTATATATTGAATATATATATAAATCATGAAATGAATAGTAAGAAATTAATATTTTATTATAATTATACATCGCCATTCCTTAATCATTTTTCCTCTATAACTTGTTATCATTTTGGTAGTTTTTACCAGCTTCGTTAATAATGTTTTAATGTTTATAATTGAAATGATTCTTGACTATTACATATAGATGACATATTGTAATAATATGTATCACTAATTATTAATTTAATTTATGAAATGATGAATGGAGGAATACTATACAAATACCAGAACTACGGAATTGAATCCTGTATGAAAAATTATGTAGTTGACACACAAAATAAGGATGATAATGATTTATTGTTTATATATTGGTGAAAAAAAAGTTAGAAGATGTAAATATGTGATAAAATAAGTATTTATATCATTATATTGGGGGATTATAATAAATATAAAATTATTTCATATGATAATAGAGCATTTAATTAGAAAGTAACACATGAGTTAGATGTTTTATATTACATTATCACTATTTATGTTGATTTTTAGGCTTAAATTTGAATTCAAAAAATTGTATAAAATATGTATCATCAAGCTCAATTATTTTATTATCCTCTTATTATATCAGGATATCATATGATTTCAAATAATTTTTTCCTCTATTTGTACACATAAATTCAGGATGATTGTTTTAAAGTGGAATAAATTTTGATTCTATCATCATTTGAGAACCATTTATTTTCCATATCCACATTTTGGAAAAAAAAATTATGAATTTTTTTATTCATTAATAATTGTAGAAACTAATTTTTACTCTATTTTAATTTTGATTTGAACTTTTTAAATTACTTTTCTTTTCATTTTCATAATGGTATATCTTTTTTAAATTTATTGATGTTTTCAATGGAATCATTATTTTATCATATTCTGTAAACAAAATATTTCTCCAAAATTACTAATAAGTATTTATAATTAGAATAAAACATTCCACAATATTTTACAATTGAAACCTATTTCATAATATTTATATATTTATATAATTTTAAAAAATTATATCATAATAAAGATGGTTATTTCGTAATGATATGTTCTATTGATAGTTATAATGAATTTCCATCTATTCATATACCATTGTTGTTACATATGAATCAAATTATGTATTATTAAATTACACTATCCTTATTATTCCACTGGATGATTATTGGTTGTGATGATGAATTCCTAATGATACCCTTTTTTTCTAGTATTTATGTTACGATTAAATGTCTAATGTTTTCAGGATCTATTATAATTAATATGAGGGAAGTATGGTTATGTGATATGTGGGAATATTAAATCCCTCTAATGAAATGGTTACTAATGACTAAGTTAACATAGTTGAAGTAACTCATAATATAATATTTGAATATCATCAATAGGTTTTTCCTAAGGAATTTTTGTCTACTTTTAATGATGGTCATTCATATTTCACATAACGCATGATTTACATGATTATGATTATAAAACAGTTATTATTCTACTCCTCATGAAATTTTCTTATTAATATGATAACAACACCAGACTCATGATCATTGAATCAATTTTTATTTATTACATATCAATTTAGAAAACTTATTTCAATGATTATGATATATAATATTCTAGATATAATTATCAAATATTAAACTCATGATATCAAACCCTTACTATCATGATAGAATTTCATATTATCATTAACTAATATCTATATATAATATCCATACTGATATCAAAATTTCAAAATTTCTTATATTTGTCATTCCAATAAATGTAAATAATAATTATATGTTTGTAAAACCTATGAATGTATATAGTCATGAAGAACATAGTGGGAGATGATGTAAATATTTAATTTAATTTTTCTTCATTTATACAATATTCAAAATACACAAAAATAATATTTTTTAATGTTGGATATTAATTAAAGGTATTGAAAATTAAACAAATTAAATGTCATATTTATATATTTAATTTTTAGTTCACCTCACACACTAACCATTTTCACTAAAAAAATATTAATTATTAATTTATATCATCACTAATAACCATATAATATGCTACGATTATACCCACTCATCAATTTATCCTGAGAAACATAAGTTATACCCCATTAATATAATTTTTATGATCTTCCAAAAGCTGTGTAAGAAGTTTATAACTCATCATAGCCATGATAAATCACCCATAGGTATCCTCTATGGGAATAATTAAACATGCATAGGCTTCCAAGAAAACAAAATAAACAAAAGTTATTCATTTTATTTTTCAAACACATGGACTCACATACAGGAAAAACAATGTAACCATTTATAATTCTAATAATTCAACAAATACAATCTAATATGTTTTTATTTTGGATCACTAAAAAATAGAAATAAATAGAGTCAACATTGAATAACCTAACCCCTAATTTTTTCTTCAATTAAATAATATATTAAATATGATATTCAAACCATGGGAAATCGAGATATAGGTACTATTATAGAATTTATAGAGTAGCACATTACAACTGATTTCCAATGAAAACAATTAAATATAAAAATATATAAGAAGGATTTAAGAGGTTATTGATAAGCCATGGTAGAATCAATAATAGGTCCAGCATTATGCGATTATTATGGGATGACTAAAGTAATTGTAATGAAAATTTTAACATGAAATATTAAAAAATAAATTTAAATTATAATTAAACAAGAACATTTTCTTTACCTAATAAATTTTAATTTTTATCCATTTCTCCTCTAGATACATAGTACCCTACTTGTGGAAGGCAGGTATGACAACCATCTAAATTAGGCTAGTTCTTATGCCACTATGTACCTGATGGCCTTTAACTAGTTACCATATAACCCTCTATACAATAATCAGAAGGGGTGACCATGATAACTTAAATTGAATTAATCATAGCTGTATATAACCCCAAAAATATATCAAATCAATAAATTATAAACACATTTAAATGAAAAAATATTGTATAATTTATAAATACATTTTTTGGATCACTATAAACACCACATATAATATATTATCATCCACATAAAACATCTCTTGGGAACCTCACTGGAACTCTAGGGCTATTGGGCCCATAAGTATAAATATCTTTGACATGTTTCTTCCTAGAAATTTTCCTGAAGATGTATGAAAAACAGTCAATGTGAAATTATCCCTTATAGCACTAACCAAATATATTATACATTAAACAATTGGGGATCCATTGGTGATACATATGACTTTGCCTTAACATTATAACATTCAATAATGTGATTTTGATTAAACTTATACTAATGGAACTATGAAAAATTAATCATATAATGTGTTCATCACTGTTTTAGAGGAATATTTAACTAGAATGTATCAAATTTTAATCCCTTTTCACGAAATAATTGAGAACTTTAGCATTTTCTTCCAATATATCCTTATATACAAATTACTCAATGAGAAGATACACATAATAATTATTAGTCACTAATGGTAAAATATTATATTCATTTACTTAAGGTTTCATACATGCACTAAAGGAATTTAATTTTTAAAAACATAATATTAATTTTTTATAATTGCTATATTGTGTTGAGAACCAATTATAGCCTCATTAATATTGGTTGACCAGCCACTATGTATCATTTTGGTGGTAATCATGATCCTAAAATATATGGACTGAAATTGGATTACTAGATTCAATTGGGAATTATATTATTATGAAAAAAAATACTTCCATGGAAATTTTGTCATCCATTTATACACTAAAAATGTACACATTCCCAAATCATGTCCAAGTGTATTTTTAGCATCCTTTCGTTCATCTTATCTAATTTTTGGTGGTATGTGATACTATTATTTATCTCATAGATGATAAAATTTTTGTGTAAATATCTAAATATTTATGTGAAATGCATATCCCAATTTGTTACTATTCTATTCAACACCAAAATCATATATAATAACTCTATCATATACAAATTCCATAACATATAGAGTAACATTGTGTTGAGAATTAAAAGGAAAATTTTATCCTTCAACCACTTTTTTACCATTAGAAATACAATAACACCAACAACTAGTTTCCTATGTATGCCCATTAATATTTATATACTTGCCTCATCCATTTCGACACTCCTTATAAAAGAAATACAATAATGAATATGAAGCATGGATATATTAAATATCAATGGATGTTAAAGGATGTAATTAAATATAGTTCAATGGAGATATGTGGTACACATACACAACATGAGGCCAACATAGTTCCTTCCTATATAGACCAATGTATAGAACCCTACATGAATGACCAAGGATGATGACCTCTACTAGGAACCAATGAAACATTATAATTTTCTCACCCCCTACGTGGAAGAGATACACTATGTGGTTATCCTGATGACCAATGCAGAAAAATTCCATTTGACAAGTTTCCCTCTTTCTCTATAAATAGCACTTTTGGGATCACCATTTTAACAACTGAAATTTTGGATGAAACTCTAAATCTCCCATTGCATATATCCCTTTTCCATATCCCCAAAATTTTCTTAGGTATCTATATAAAACACAAAAGTATAAAAAGTTAGATTGGAAAATAAATATTGAAGTCTATATAGGGATTGAAATAAAAAACACTTCATTAATAATTATTCTTACATAATGAAGAAGCTACCTACCCAATTACTATTCCTTAGGGACCAGTGTGGGACTCGTACAAAGAAACTAATGGAGACCCGTGGTTCATAGATTTAATTCTAATCCAAGTTTCGTCTTCCAGATAGTCATTTTTCAATCTTGAATAGTATTAATTCCCATTTTTTATGCATTTTTAAGTCGTTCATAGGACTTTTGCGGAACACTTACACAACAAAACTACGTGTCACACCTTGGCGATAGACCTAAACCGAATTTATAAGACCAAGATATATGCATATCACATTTTAAATCCTCTTAAATTCCATTTAGTATAGGGTACCTCTTTCCATGGATATCTTATCTGAAATGGACTATCTTGAAGCCTCCACCAAAACCTATTGACTTATCAATCATTTGAGAATGAAACCTCATTCTGTCTCACATTTGGGGCTGTATTTCTATAGTCTGAGGTTCCCCGCATTTGTCTTATCATAAATTAAATATCCAAGGGGTGTCTCTAGGTATATATATCTATTGTAACATGGAAACGTACCTTAAAGATAGTGTTGGAAAGTTCCCAGTCCTAAATTCTAGGG
This sequence comes from Viscum album, assembly GCA_963277665.1. Classification (NCBI taxonomy): domain Eukaryota; kingdom Viridiplantae; phylum Streptophyta; class Magnoliopsida; order Santalales; family Viscaceae; genus Viscum; species Viscum album. The sequence continues at coordinate 730,978,139 of OY728139.1, read as the reverse complement.
ATATGAATCTGTCCCCCTTCTCATATCTATGATATGGAACCTCTGATCCCAAATAGAGAGAGTGAGGATCACACATACTTTTCCCTTTCACAGGGGAAATGTATACCTCTTCTTCTGGGACCCAGGTAAGGGAATCCCACTGGGTCTAATCCGCATGTTTTTTTGGGACTGATCTAATGACCTTCACATTAATTTTACATTGAAAGGATCATTGATCAATGCCCACATCAACTATCACTATGGATTATTTTTCCATACGCCCATCCTCTTCCATCAATGGAAGAGTATATTTGTGGTCTGTTGAATCTATCACATCCTAATATTTCTCACAATGTGGAAGAATCAAATGAGCTTATGGAATTTCGATGATCACACATACTGACAATCGACCTCAGTTCTTTAACTATGAGAACTCGGATTTCCACCATAATTGGGATACATAAGAATCCTCCACGCATTGGCTTAAACTCAATGGATATCCTCCTAAAGAGTCCAACCATAATTCCCCTAATATAGGAAACCACTTTTGTAGTAATCCTTGAATTAAACCTCTCTAAATCACCATGAGTTATAACATATCTCAGGGGCCATGTTACAAGGGAATCCTCTTTGTGATTAACCATAAACTGAATCCTACCAAAGATATTTACTCCCATGAGAGATTAATAGAACTATATGGGAATTGATTCCCATCCATGTGGGATATTAAGGAAGCCTCGCAATGTTTAAAATCTATCACAACAATTCAACAATATTCTTTCTGTGAAACATTAATAGCATTATCTAATACAACATGGAATCCCATATTCTTTCCAAAGTTATTTGGGGTTCTTCTTGAACTATGATAATGCCAATTCTCACCATAATTGTAATATATAGGAAGCCATAACCTATGGACCGATCTCATTGGACACCCCTTATGATTCCAACCATTTTTACCTTACTCAGAGAAACCTCATTATTATTAATCCCAGAATTAAGGCTCCCTTAATAGCCATGATTTGTGAAATCAATCACGGACCATGTTATAAGATAATCATGTATATGAGTAGGTTCCAAAATATTCCCCTCAATGGGACGCAATCCCTTTTGAGATTAATTTAACTTGGTGGTCATTTATTCCCACCCATGTGGAACACCTTGGATGCCTCCCTAAGTATCAATCCGAACACTCAAAATCAACCATATTATTTCCTGGACACATTCCCTGTAGGTTTTAATCCATCCTAGAATCCCAAATTCTTTTCAAAATTCCGTATTGCAGTTAGGAATAAATCCTAGAGTAAGATTTTACTATGCATCTTCTCCCTATTTCTTTAACAAAATGACATTAAACTACATGGTTAGGTTCTTGTCACAAGACCATAAAAGGTATGATTACTTCCATTAAGAGGAAATTAACTATGATGCTTCTGATTCCATTCACATGGATATGTTGGTTTCCCATATATGGGTATGATCCCAACACAAAAACAATTTTAATATACCTAGATGACCATAAATTCCAGAGATCATGCTGAGTGGATTAAAACCAAAATCATCATAACAATATCTAATGAATATCTATGTACTATATTAGAGGATACCATTAATGGAGAACCTTGAATACATGCAAATATCTCCTTTGATGAAGAAATTCAAAAATAGAAAATTTATTTTTAATTCCCCATATTCTAAATAATAGATTGAAAATTCCAAGGTTTACCAAAAAATACACTTGGAAAATTAATAAGTATTCATTAACATATCTTAAATCTATAATAGATTTCTAGGGTAGTAAATAATTACCCCAAAAAAGGTACAATGATCCCGAACACCCATCCTCTCGATGAATTTGAGTTCTTATGTTTTGTAGGACAAGAAACCTAATGAATGTATGGCTTTGTAAAGAAGGGAATTTGGGATATATAACTATTTTTAGTTTTTAGTTCCATAAATAAATATGATTGAAGCCATCCCGGAATAATGATTCTGGTGAAAAACACACATTCTGGTGGAAAAAATGGTGATATCAATGTGAATCCATTACCAAGATAATGGTTAAACTATAAAACATCTATAAAGACAGATATTTATTTATTCGCAGTTAGAGCATTTTGTGTCCACCCATACCAAAAAAAAATTGGCGAACCTGTCATGTGTCCTTAACCAAGATGATAGTGTTACCCATATGTCTGGAACCTATAAATTGATAAAAGTGGTCCAGAAAAGGTAATCAATCAAGCATGTGTTTTCCAATAAAATTAAGCTTTAATAGAGTTCATTGTTATTATTTATCATATATGTAGGTACATTCTTTCTAGGAACTCCCTTCATTCCAAATGACCTCCTTCAAACTCTCACTTGTGAATTCCCAGACTACTACTAAAACTGGATCCTCATCCACTCAAAGGACATAATCACCCTCTTAGTGTCATCAATTATGGCCCTCTATTTTATTTTTCCAATAGTAAATTTGACGTGACACTATCCCAAAATTGGAGGCTTCTCGAAAGGCCCTCTAAATTATTAAAAAACCATTGTCATTTGGTTAATGTCGACCAGTGGTCCAGAAGAGGACAGTACCAACCCCCATATTTAATTGTTTAATTAGTTTTTCACTGTAATACAATCACCAATCCATACCCTATACTAGAGAGATTTACCAATAGACCATCAATGGGCTCATATTGAAAATATAGGGGACCTTCACAAGGGATCCTGTGAAAAATCATAGCCACCAACACTGCATGATAGAAAACCCTCAACATGATGGGAGAGTTATCTTCGGATCATCATCCGAAGTCCCTCAATCCCAAGTACACAATATTAACCACCATGGACAATATTCATACAAAAAGGAGTTAGATCCTATATTTTCCTCCTCCGGATATTCCATCAACCCGGATAGGTGTCAAACAGTGAACAATCACATACAGTCATCCCCCTAAATTCCACCAACTAGTAGACTCATCTGGTATCACCCAACCAATCTTGTCGTTAAAATATATTGGAATACTGTGAGTAGTAAAATAAACCTACATACACTCAATCATTCTGTAAGCATATTGTTCTATATGCATTCAAGGAAGCCCACCAAACATATGTGGCGACAACTTTTAAGCTGGAATATACACCTGCCTGCACCCCAAAGCCTACAAATAGTCTCATATAGCAGCACATAAAGAAACCATTAACAAAATATTGTGGAAAATATCCTGTAGAAACATACACCAGCTATCATCTATAAATTCTACCAACAGTCTAGTGTGGCAGCATTCAGAGAAAGATGCTGGAAAGCTCCGTCGATAAATCAGGGTCAGACTCAACTCCTTACACCTATACAAGAGTACTGTTAGTATCAACTGATAGGAAAGGGAGGAAATATAAGATACATCCAACTACTCAATATATGGAATACATATATATTACTATTCATAGAACTAATGTTACTGAACAAATTTTAGAAATGTTGAATGGGTAGAAACAAATTATTGCTCATATACTTCAATACTTCTTGAATATCATAACAGAAACATAAGTAGTACAAGAAGGACAGACACACAATTCTATTCCCATACCTGTTATGAATGATCTTCATATGATTTTGGAGAAAATAAACACCAATATTCTAGTATATGTGGATATGGGGGATACTTGTAACACCCCGAGATTTTATGAAAATATTTTTTTTAATTTCATTAATGTCTTGTGTTGTACGGTACACCAAAATGAGCTTGCACAACATGCATCCCTGACTTTCCTTACATTACACGCAATCATGACCTTCATCGATAGCGTGTACGCAATACCGAGTTTCACTAAACAAGAAATTATTATAATATTTTTATGAACTAGCCGTTATGAATAGTAATACCAACTTTTTGAAATTTAATACATTTTATCTTTCAAAATGGACTTCATTTTTGGATTCGGAATATCAAAATTATCCTAGGGTGAAATTTTTGTATTTTTCTGAAAACATTCAATATTTGATGAATAGAGAAAACAATTGGTTACTATTTAAAAACCAACCCTTTATTTAAATAATTATTATCTTATTTAAATTTATTTTAGGTCAAAATTGATACATAATACCTATATATGTTGAATGTAATTCATCGGAGTAATTTTATAATAATTTTAGATATATAACAATTTTATTTAACTTTTCACCGTCTTTTACCCACCTCCTAGAAGAATTTGAAAATTTACATAAAACATAATTTTACCGCTTCTGTGAGTGGAATTTCAAAAATCCGAGAGACACAGTTGATGTCAGTAAGTAAAATGTGCTTCAATGAGATGAAAATAATTTTTGGTTAATAGTAGCTTTTTACTTTTATTTACCATGGTTAAAAGTAAATAGGGTAATTAAAGGTAAAAATGATATCATTATTACCATAACACATGTCCTAATTCTATTGGATAAGTGTAATTTGACAAAAAAAATCTTACGAATAAAATATGACCATTTATGCCCACATGGATTAGATTAGGACATTTATTATTAATTTATTTAAAGAAGGGTTAAAATAGTTAAAATCAATGTTTAATAACTAAATAATTTCAATATAGGGTTATACATAAGATAAATTCGACTATAAATATTAACTAGAGAGATAAAAATATTTCCTATATAATGTTATTTTATTTTTAATTTTTAGACATTAAATAATTTAATTTATTTATAACACATAGATGATGGAGTAATTATCTTATTAATGAAATATTGACATAATTGATTTTATAAATACCCAAATAAATTTAATTTTAGACTTTTTATGAATTCCACTAATTTTATAGGTTAATATGACATTTTATTATTGATTTAATTAACGTTTTTCGAACTAATCATTCTGTTATGATTTTCACAATAAATCAATTACTAAATAGGGTCAAAACTGACATAAAATAGTTTTTCAGACAAATATTATATTATTAATTGTTATTATATTCCTAAAAATCTAATGTTTGTCCAAATGACTTAGATAAAGTTATATATATTAATAATAAACAACTAGGGGTTTGTTTGGCTTGTTATTGTACATTTATTAACTTTATAGTGTAAGAACACAAAAAGAAATTACAAAAGTAAAATTATCTAACATAAAGTTAAATCTATATGATAAGGTTAAAATAGTAAAATAAACCTGTCCAAATTCACTTTTATGAAATCATGTCGACCCTATACCCACCTTATCTTCGAAATAAATCAATTTGGTGCTATTTAAAACCGAATATGACTTTATAATAAAATAATATTTTTAGTTTTTCCAAATATGCCCCTCTCCTCCCTTATAAAAGGGAACCTCCTCCCTCTCTTCCTCACACCACTTTTAGCCTTAAACCTCAGCCAAACCGTAAAATATTATCTTCTCCACTTCCCTAGAAATAACCTAGAGGTCCCAGTCTTCTTCAAAGACCAATTTTAGTTCCCTAAGAGGATGTCTCAAAGAGGCACTTCAAAGAAGAGGTAATGTACGTTACCGATTCATTCATCTTTATTTCTTCTTCCACATATTATTCATTAGTTGTTTCATTATGAAGTAATAACATAAGTATCATTAATATACTGATATGTTATTATAAGTATGAAACAACCCTATTTCACCATCTATCCATCCTACGGAAAATGAAATCACCGCGCGTGCGTACGTACGGAATACCGTCTTCACGCCGTGGTGTAATCTATTTTCCACCACCACCTTACTTGGATGGGTATAATAGTGTAAATAATAACTATATATGATTATTGTAAAGTGATATTGATTCTAAAATAGTATACATACACTCCATTACAATTTCACGATCATGGGAACGATATCATCGCTCGTGCATATGAACGGAATACCGTCTCCACGATGTGATGCGACTCATTCTACATGATCCTCATTGGATAATGATTATATAAATGAATTTAATGAATGAATATGATATATATTACACTAATACCATTCTTGAAATGAGGTATACATTACCGAAAAAGAATAATAAGAATTTATTTGACAAAGCACGCATAAGAACAAAAAGTAATAAACACCCGAATAATGAGTAGTAATGAAATATTACTAATAAGAAGCTAAGAATATGACCATATATGATATCATAAAAATAATAATGATTCTGTAATAAGTCAATAAAATTATTTTAATCATTATACAGGAGGTTCGGATACTTACGAAGCAAATCAGACCTAAGGTAGGGGAAAATATCACAATATCATTTTATCCGAGATTGTTTATACTTCAGAATTTACTAGGGAATATTTATCATCCACATCCATGATTCCTAAATATGTAATATTATTTCCATCCACATACAATTTTTTAAATCTAATTTTACCCTTCAGTGTGTTTTTAGTAAAAGATATGAAAGGAATCATTTGTCATTTTTCGTACGAGGTACTTTTTGACTTTTCCGACAAAAGTAAGAGAAGAATGTTTTTTTAACTTATATGGAATGAATGTATTTTTAAAACATTATTTCCAAGAAGCATCCTTTACAAGTTTTAAAGTTTATTTTTAATTAAATTCTTTTGGTTTAAAATTTTATGACATGTTAAGAAAGGAAAAATGTTTTTGAAGTAGAAAGGATATTTTATTCAAGAAAGGAGTTCAAGTGTTTTATCAAAATTATTTTCCATCTATGATAATATAGGGTTATGTTTCTATCCCTTTTATTACATTTATTTGATTATGTTATTATGGAATTATTTTTATTAATTCCTTTATATTATATGGATTTTTTTAGTATGTCACGATGTTCATGAATCCCATTTTTTTTACATAGTTTATGCAATGATGTATGATTTTTTGATTTTGTGGCACACATAAGAATGGTATAATTATGAGAATGGTGGGACCTATATCTCTCTCAAATTAAATGGGTAAAGATTTATATCTCATGAGATAGACATAGCTGGAATGGCAGGTTAAACCAGTTCAGTGAAATAGGACTGAAACGAGGAGTGAACTCGGTTTAGAAATGGACAGTGTCCGCTAAGATAGTCTTGACTATGAGTCTTGACTACTATGAAATGATTCTCTATGATTATGTGTGTATGACACAATGATTCATGTTTTAATTTATGATTATTGGGATTACATTTCACTATTATGATTTATCCCATGTTTTGAAATTATGATCTCTTTTGCAGGTAAAGATTTCCAAAAGTTATGTTCTTATGAATATGATGTGATTGATATTTCTTTTGTTTATCCTTACTGAGCATTTGAGCTCACCCTTTTTATATTTTATTTTCACCCAGGATTAAAATAATGTTTTTAGGTACGGAAATAAAAAGTGGAAGATCTTTATGGGATATGCTGATGATCTTTCACCACGATTTGAATATTACATTCCAAGTTTCCAAAGACACTAAACTATTACGGTCCTTGTGTGTCTGTTTTTGTTATTTATTATGTATTCTGAAAAAGTAATGTAATATCTATGTACGTCAAGCTTCGGGTCTCTACAATTGGTATCAGAGGAAAGGTTTAGGTAACCTTTGGAAACTAGGATGCGAAAACTTTAGTGATATCCCTAGAGTAATTTCTAAGGTATGTCTAGGGATGTCCCTAAGGTTAAGTATAAGTATAGGTTATAGTCCTAGAATTGCTCTAACGATCATAGAATTTAACCTAAAATGCTAGATATTTAGGGTAATCCCCCTTTACTATGTTGTTTTCCCTAGCATTATTTTTACCTCTCACACTATTCTTTTTGGGTTTTAGACGATGGCTGCAACCCGAAAAAACCGTGTTGATCAATGCAATGGACAATGCAATGATTGTCCTCTTGAACAAACAAATGTAATGGGAGATGGAGTGCAAAATCATCTTGCTATACTTACACAAGCTATGAATCATTCTGGACTTCCACATGAGCAGAGAAGGGAACAATATTCTATTGTTTCCATCATGAGGCAACGTCACACTTCTTTCAGTGGGTATTCTGATCCACTTTTTGATGATCAATGGATCAGTACCACTGAAAAGAAATTTTCAGTTCTTCAATGTTCTAAATGTGATAAAGTCAACATAGCAGTATATCGTTTTGAAGGTGAAGTTGATCAATGGTGGAATCTTATTAAGAATACAAGGCCAAGAGATGAAATTGAGTCCATGGAATGGGACAATTTCAAGATCTTTTTTTCCATAAGTACTTCCCTCGTATTCTTCAAAAAAATATGGAGAAGTACATTCTTGAACTAAAGCAAAAGGATGATGAATCTATTGGTACATATGAAACAAATCTTACAAGACTTGCAAGGTATGCTTATGGTATTATCATCCAACCTGAATGTAATTTTGATGGATTCTTAAGTGGCTTAAAACCAAATATTCGAAGGGCATTAGCTATAAGAGACTTTAGTAACTATCAAGAAATTGTGTGTTGTGCTATCAAGGTAGAAATGGAAGTTGGTGTTACTTATCCATCTCATAGTTTTGACAAGAAACAAAAGATGGAGTTCAAGGAGAAATCTCAGAATAACTGTGAAAAGAAGATGAATGTTTCCTTATGCTCAAAGTGTGGAAAAAAGCATGGTCGAGATTGTCTTAATGGGAATAGAAAATGTTTTAAGTGTGGAAATGAAGGTCATCGAGCAGCTAAGTGTCGATCTAATGGAAAAAGGGTTTCTAATGATGTGAATAAAGAAAAGACTACAGAGAACACACCACCAACACTTCAATTCTTCAAGTGCAAAGAAATGGGGAATTATGCTAATAAATTTCCTAATCCAAGGGTTAGTGATGATCGACATGAGCTACCACCTAAGGAAAAGGACAAAGGGAAGTCACATGCGATCACTATTGGTGATGTTGAATATGACAACAATGTGGTGGAGTGATTATGTTTTTATGTAAAGGGATTCCAAAATAATGTTGTATATAGTATCATGGAATATTGGAATATTTATATATTGGTCTATTGTGGTTTTCAATAATTTTATGGTATTGGTAACCATGGAAAGTGATTGAGATATTTTTTGGAAAAAAGATGATATGCGCTTAATGAAGGGATAGAGAGAAAATGATATGTTTGAAAGTATTCATGAGCTCATGACTGATATAAGGAAATATTTATATCCTAGTTTGAGGTTTTGGTATGTGGAACGAGTTAACTTTTGACAGCACTCATGTTTTTAATAAGATTCAATGGGAATTAATTTTTCAAGAGAATACATGATTAAGGCCTTGGAATGTTTGGAATGTGACCAACAGGACATATCTCATGATATATGGGGATCAACGATGGTATTAACATGCTTTTTATATGAACTCTTTGGTAATCGTTTTTACTATAATATGATATTAGACAACAGTATTTTCGATAAGCCTAAAGATTGGAATGGATTATATAAGACATAAGTTAGTATTGTTTAAGGACATAATTTTTTCGATATTATTGACGGGATGTTATAGTAATGTAGTTTTAGAAAAAGGACAACCTGCAGGATGGGTGACAGCCCATCGCGTCGGACAAGGTTGTGGGAATCGAACCCACAACCGAAGTGCGACTGGCCTTTATCACCTACCACTGGCCTACAGGAAGACCATGTTTAGTAGAATCTAGTTTTATTATATTAAGTAGTATGATATATGAAGTATAAGTCCATTTTAGGAACCATATATGATTAATCTCACTATAGATGGACTTATGTATTTTTTGATAACATTTCTAACACTTTATTTTAGACAGATGGAATGGCCCATCATTCTATCACATGATCTGCTAACACATCACGAATGTCAAATTAAACATCATTTCATTACAAGATGAAGTGTAAATTGTCCAAAGAACGACCAACGGTGAGACTATACCAAAATCACGAAAGTATTTATTATATTTCAAATTACATAAATTTAGGGAAATGATCTTGAAATCCAAAAATGTTGTCCCAGTGATCTTATATCTGATGAATCAGATGGTACCTTAGATCGTCACAAATTTATGGCTTTGTGATTGTTGGATTTTTCATAGCCATGTTCTCTACCACTCTCCATCAGAACATGATGGTTAGATTTCTCTTCCATATCCATATTTTCACCTATGTTCTCCTATGTGGAAACCCAGTGATGAGTTAATTTGGGTAACCATTACATTTCATACTTTAGTTTTTAAAGAAAAGTTATGGTATTCTTTTTTACGATGTGGGTTTCTATTAAAGAAACTTTCGAGTAGTTTACTATTTATAACACCGACGAATTTCGAGGGAGAAATTCATTTTAAGGGGGGGTAGAATGTAACATCCTGAGATTTTATGAAAAATATTCTTTCTAATTTCATTAATGTCTTGTGTTGTATGCAACACAAAAGTATCTTGAACAACATGCATCCCTGACTTGCCTTGCATTACACGCAATCACGACCTTCCTCGATAGCGTGTACGCAATACCGAGATTCACTCAACGAGATATTATTATAATATTATTATGAACTAGACGTTATGAATAGTAATACCAACTTGTTTAAATTTTAAAAACTTTACCTTTCAAAATGGACTTCATTTTTGGATTCGGAATATCGAAATTAGCATAGGGTGAAATTTTTGTATTTTTCTAAAAACATTCAATTTTTTATGAATAGTGAAAACCCTGGGTTACTATTTAAAAACCGACTCTTTATTTAAATAATTATTTATTTTATTTAAATTTATTTTATGTCAAAATTGATACATAATACTTATATAAGTTCAATTTAATTCATTGGAGTAATTTTATAATAATTTTAGATATATAAATTTTTTTTGAACTTTTAACCGTCTTTTACCCACCTTCTAGGAGAATTTGCAAATTTAAATAAAACATAATTTTACCACTTCTGTGAGTGGAATTTCAAAAATCTGAGACACACAGATGATGTCAGTAAGTAAAATGTGGTTCAATGAGATGAAAATAATTTTTGGTGAATAGTAACTTTTTACTTTTATTTACCACGGTTAAAAGTAAATATGGTAATTAAGGGTAAAATTGATATTATTATTACCCTAAAAGATGTCCTAATTTTATCAGATAAGTGTAAATCAACCAAAAACAGCCTTAGGAATAAAATATGACCATTTAGGACCACATTTATTAGATTAGGACATTTATTATTAATTTATTTAATGAAGGGTTACAATAGTTAAAATCAAAGTTTAATAACTAAATAAGTTTTAATATACGGTTATAAATAAGATAAATTCGACTATAAATATTCATTAGAAAGATAAAAATATTTCCTACATAATGGTATTTTATTTGTAATTTTTAGACATTAAATAATTTAAATTATTTATGACACAATGATGATGTAGTAATTATCTTATTAATGAAATATTGACATAATTGATGTTATAAATACCCAAATAAATGTAATTTGAGACTTTTTATAAATTAAAATAATTTTATAGGTTAATATGACATGTTAGTATTGATTTAATAAACTTTTTTCTAACTAATAATTCTGTTATGATTTTCATAAAAATCAATTACTAAATAGTGTCAAAATTGACATAAAATAGTTTTTAAAACAAATATTATATTATTAATTTTTATTATATTCTTAAAAATCTATTGTTCGGATAAATGACTTAGATAAAGTTATATATATTAATTATAAACAAATTGGGGTTAGTTTGGCATGTTATAGTAAATTTATTAACCTTATAGTGTAAGAACACAAAAAGACACAGTAAAAGTAAAATTATCTAAGTTAAAGTTAAATCTAAATGATAAGGTTAAAATAGTAAACTAAACTTGTCAAAATTCTATTTTATGAGATGATTTCAACCCATACCCACCTTAGCATCGAAATAAATCAATATTTAGCTCGTTAAAACCGAATATGACTTTATAATAAAATAATATTTTTAGTTATTCCAAAGGTGCCCCTCTCCTCCCTTATAAAAGGGCACCTCCTCCCTCTCTTCCTCACACCAAATTAAACCTTGAAGCTCGGAAAACCACTGAAAAATTATTTTATCCACTTCCATAGGAACATCTTAGAGGTCCCAGTCTTCTTCAAATACCTAATTTACTGCCCTAAGAGGAGGTATCAAAGAGGAGCTTCATAGAAGAGATAATGTTCGTTACCGATTCTTTCAACTTTATTTCTTCTTCCACTTCTTCTTATTTAGTTGTTTTGTTATGAAGTAATAACATCAGTATCACTCATATACTGATATGTTATTATATGTATGAAACAACCCTATTTCACCATCTATCTATCCTATGGAAAATGAAATCATTGTGCGTGCGTACGTACGGAATACCGTCTCCACGCCGTGGTGTAATCTATTTTCCACCACCACCTTACTTGGATGGGTATAATGGTGTAATTAATAACTATATATGATTATGGAAAATTTATATTGATTCTTAAATAGTATACATACACTCCATTACAATTTTACTATCATGGGAACGATATCATCGCTCATGCGTACGTACGGAATACCGTCTTGATGATGTGATGCGACTCGTTCTACATGATCTTCATTGCATAATGATTATATAAACGAATTTAATGAATGAATATGATATATATTACACTAATACCATTATGTAAATGAGGTATCCATGTCATAAAAATATGAATAAGAATTTAGTCGACAAAACACGCAAATGAACAAAAAGTAATAAACAACCGAATAACAAGTAGTAATGAAATATTACTAATAAGAAGCTAAGAATATGTCCATATATGATATCATAAAAATTAGTATGATTCTTTAATAAGTCAATAACATTATTTAAATCATTTTACAGGAGGTTCGGACACTTACGAAGAAAATCAGACCTAAGGTAAGGGAAAATCTCACAATCTCATTTTTATCTGAGATTGTTTATACTTCAGAATTTACTGGGGAATATTTATCATCCACATCCATGTTTCCTCAACATGTAATATTATTTCCATCCACATAAAATTGTTTAAATCCAACTTTACCTTTCGGTGAGTTTCTAGTAAAATATATTAAAGGAATCTTTTTTCGTTTTTTGTACGAGGTACTTTTTGACTTTTCCGACAAAAGTACGGGAATAATGTTTTTTTAACTTATACGAAATGATTGGATTTTTAAAACATTATTTCCAAGGAGATTACTTTACAGGTTTTCAAGATTATTTTTAATCAACTTATTTTAGTTTAAAATTGTATGACATGTTAATAAAGGAAAAATGTTTTTGAAGTAGAAAGGATATTTTCCTCAAGAAAGGAGTTCAACTGTTTTATCAAAATTATTTTCCATCTAAGATAATGTAGGGTTCTGTTTCTATCCCTATTATTACATTTATTTGATTATGATATTATGGAATTATTTTTATGAATTCTTTATCTTATATGAATTGTTTTATGATGTCATGATGTTTATGAATCCCATTTTTATTACATGGGTTATGCAATGATGTATGATTTTTTGATTTTGTGGAACACTTAAGAATGGTATCATTATGAGAAGGGTGGGACCTATATCTCCCTCCAATGAATTGGGTAAAGATTTATATCTCATGAGATAGACATGGCTAGAACGGCAGGTTAAACCAGTTCAGTGAAACATGACTGAAACGAGGAGTGAACTCGGTTCAGAAATGGACTTTGTCCGCTAATATAGTCTTGACTATGAGTCTTGACTACTAAAAAATGATTCTCTATGATTATGTGTGTATTCCAAAAAGTTTCATGTTTTATGTTATGATTATTGGGATTACATTTCACTACTATGATTTATCCCATGTTTTGAAATTATGATCTCTTTTGCAGGTTATGATTTCCAAAAGTTATGTTCTTATGAATATGATGTGATTGATATTTCTTTTACATACCCTTACTGAGAATTTGAGCTCACCCTTTTTATGTTTTATTTTCCCCCAGGATTAAAAGAAAGGTTTTATGTAAGGAAATAAAAAGTGAAAGATCTTTATGGGAGATGTTGAAGATCATTCACCACAATTAGAAGATTACGTTCCAAGTTTCCAAAGACACTAAATTAATATGGTCCTTGTGTGTATTTTTTTGTTATGTATTATTTATTCCATAAAAGTAATGTAATATTTATGTACGTCATGCTTCGGGTCTCAACAATACTCTCCAATATCATACGAACAACATGATCAAGATCATACAATAATTCTAACTAGATATAATCATCCTATTCTGATGGACACTCCAAGTAATGAACATACATCTTTCCATTATAACCACATATGCCATAATGTGGCCCCAAATACATTAAAATAGTGTCTATGAAGAAGTCTCACCATCCATAGCTAGAGAATCAAGAGTTGATCTGGGGTATGTCTCTTCTTAATATTGGATTTTGTGAACCCCTCATACATTTATCTATTTAAGCTCATGATCCTAGCCTATCATTACAAAATTATGGTTGTGGTATTAGTAATATTATATTTCCTCCTATGAAATCTCATCACAAAGGATTTATTCATAACAATTATTTAAATATAGAGAATCTATCACTAGATGAGATCCATGAAACCATTTTATAAATTAACATGACATAATTATACTCATTATAATTGAATTGTTATGATATTTCTAATTATGTGAATAGTTGTAATTGGATACAACCGCAACTTAATCTGCCTCATGTCGAAGTTTATGCCATAATTGGGTTTTAGTGTTTTGGAACGTTTGAGCCACAATTCATGTGTGCCTTTACTTGTTCTATCTAAAGGGGAGTCTTCTTATAATAATATAATTGTTATTACTAATAATTTCATAATGTAATGTACCATGTATGGTTACCACTTGACCTACATACGGTAAGTGACTACAAATGTTTATCAAATGTGAAATATGAAATGTGAAATGGAAAGTATACTAAGTATATAAATTTTGCGTATTAAAAGAGATTGAATAAAGATTACATGTCCATAGCTCCCCATTCCATGTTGATGGAAGGTAGAAGAGTTTACATCAATAATTTATTATGGCATAAGGGCTAACTAACAAATGAATAAATGGTGGAAACTCTACATGGACTATCCACACTAATGGAAGACAATTCCTGGACCAATTGTTTAAACTCTAAATTACATATCCACAAATGTGAAAGGAAAAACATGAACCAAGTTAATTATTACATTATTACAATATCAAATATGAATGGACTGACTCTAGATTGCCTTGGATTATGAGAGGGGAATACCTTGGTTATCAGGAGCCACATTCTGATTCAAGTATATGGTTTTCTTAGATTAATACACACCTAGACATTTATTCTTGTATATTCCATGGATTCCTAGTATACTATAGTAGTGTCCAATTATTATTAAATGATACCTCAGATACACTCCTTGGATCCAGCAATGACTAGTAGGTTCCATGATGAAATCCCATCATGCCCATGTCTATGCATAGCCCCGTTTTACCTTGGCCAATCACCTTGGACTCGGTAGGCACCTTATTGTGGAATTACATGTGTTAAGATCTCTGAATTACACTCTTATGTATTATAAAGACTCAGATACTAAGGATTTATCTAACTTTGAGTCTTCATTACCTTGGATTTTACCCTGAAACTCCCTCGGTGGATATCATTGTCTTGTTGCCTTATTATGTCTTGGGACCTTCACAACTTATACTATCATGAGATGATGTTAGTTTTGGATATGCCTCACGTTACCTATTAACATTAAATGGTAATTGTGTAATCAATGAGCTGTTTACATGTTTAGAAAACAACTAATAGTTAATTTAGGAACATGGTTATTTAGTTATATTGTCTAACATGATTTTTGTTATATATGCATGTCTACACAGTGTTATATTCCATTACATGGGATAGATGTTATAGAAATTAATGGTGGTAACCCACTGATATTTAGCTCACAACCTCATTGTGTGATGTTGGGTACCTTGGGTAGACTACATGGTTGCATGTATCGACAATTAGAAGCATGCATCTCTCAATACTTGATTTTTTACTGATATGATAGAGCTTGATGGTAGATGACCGAGTAGGGTCTTGAGATACTACTAGTAGCCTTTATTTTCCATTACTTTGTGTGAACATGTTTTGCCTATTTCTTTATAAACATGTTCTCCTGCTTTTGAGTGACATGGAATAATAGTATCATTGATCAGGTTATACGTGTTTTGTTATTATTGTTTATATATTGCATCAGTTTGCTTTCGCTATTTAACTATATTGTTTCTAAAGTTTATTATTCATTTATATCCAATCAGATGTGATACACTCTTCTAATGGGAGAATAGTCTTCCAACAAACACACGCCAGGCCCCCGCTTCTAGTCGGTAGCCTCTGGTAATCAGGAAGATGCACTAGAGGCTATGTTCCACACCGGGATCGAGGCACACTTTAAGTGGCATTAGGGTCTAGGTCATCACAATGTGGTGTCGGTGGAAGGTTTTTTTTCGTGCTTTAGAATTTGTAGAAAATAGATTAGAGAATAGGAATACTTGGGACATGGTCATAATTTTTTCGTGGGTATCGTGAACTCATGTTCTGGGTAAAAGCCAAGTTACCCGTAATGCAATTGTTACTTTATTTTTACTATTACAGTTGATATTATTTCACCATTGGATGACTGACATGTTGTGGGGTGTTATGGATTATTACTCTTTGCGAATTTATTTCATGGTTTGCTCGATGATACGAGGGCAAGGATTATTCCAACATTCATCATTATATGGACCTAGAATTCACATGTCATGAAAATTACCATGCAATATAGGTGCATTTCACATTTGTGGATTTCTTTATATACATTTGATTGTTAAATGATGTTGTGACAGTTGCTAGTAAATTTATTAATTTTTCTTTGATTGAGTGATTTTCTATCTCAATTGATGTGGTTTATGGGCCCCCTGGGTTGGAATTATTAATTTACCAAGTCATGCCAGTATGCTATATGAAAATGGTGCCATTTTTGGTGATAGGTGTATGGGAACTAATTCATTAGAAATGAATATCCATTATAAATTGAATCCTGAAACCAAAAACTAATTGGTTTCTAATCATTATCCTCCATTGTCATGTTTATAAAAGGTAATGGAGTGAAACTAAGAATTAACTGCAAAATGAAATAAAACATATACATGAGAACATAACAATACCTAGCTATCTAAGTAGGCAGATTGGGTAGTATCCTTATCCTATATTGTCACGTTTATTAAAGGTAAATGAGTGATACGATGAATTTACTTAAAAATTACATAAAACATATACTTGAGAAATTACTGATACATTTACATCTAATAAGGTATTTTGGGTAGTATCCTTATACCTCTATGTCATGTTCATGGAGGATCAGTGTTCACATCAAACAAATATCCCTTGAGTAGATGATCATTTCAGGGAAGTCTTTTTGATGACGTTTCTAGATTACCTCCTGAGAGAGAGGTATATTTTTCAATATAATTTTTTACAGGAGTAGCTCAAGTGTCCCTTCTTCTGTATTGGATGGCACCTAATAATATTATGGAGCTGAAGAGTCAGATTGAGGACCTATAGTCAAACGTTTTAATACAGCCTAGTACGTCCTCTTGGGGTTCACCCGTTCTTTTTTCTAAGAAGGCGGATGGAACTCTCCGTTTGTGTGTGGATTACAGATGTTTTAGCCAGCTTACAGTTAGGAACCGGTATCCAATTCCTATAATAGATGACATATTTGATCATCTCTAAGGAGAAAAGGTGTTCTCTAAGATCAACCTGAGATAAGGTTTATACGGTTTGAGTCAGACCATTAGACATACCTCATCCCAAGAATCCATGGTCTATATGAGTATCTTGTTATGCCATTCGGTATTACGAACGCACCAGTAGTTTTATTGGCTTTGAGGAGTAGGGTTTTCCATTCCTATTTGGGATCTTTTGTCATGGTCTTTGTGGAAAGCATCTTGGGGTATTCGCGCACTCGTAAAGACCATTCCAAATATCTTAAGAACATTCTGAGTACACTGAGAGAGGATCATATTTATTCCAAGATTTATAAATGTGAATTATGGATCAATAGTGTCCACAACTTGGGTCATATTAGTTCAGAATAAAGAGTATATATTGACCCATAAATGGATAGTGATGTAGTTTCATGGTATCATCCCAATAACGTGATTGATATTAGAAGTTTCTTACTGTGATAACGTTATTACTGGTGTATCATATATGAAATTTATGAACATGAATCATCTTTTAATTGAGTTAAAAGGAATTGTGTTAACTTACTATGGTCAAAAGAATGTGATAAATCCTTTCAGAAGGTGAATGGGAGGCTTGTCTCAACATCGATTCTGATTCTAGAAAAACATGGTAAAGGTTATATCGTCTTATATGATGCATCAGGAATTGTCCTAGGAGGAGTGTTTCTGACGGAAGAGAAAGTTGTTCTATACGAATCGTGGAAGTTGATGAATCACAAGGGAAATTACCTAACACACTACCTTGATCTAGAAGCAGTTTTCCATGCCATAAGTTGTTGCAGACATTATCTCTTAGGTGAAAAATTTTTATGTTATAAAGATCACATGAGCCTCAATTATATATTTTATTAGTCTGAATTGAACCTCCAACAACAAAGACGGGTTGAATATCTACAATCCTTTGATGTTGTTCATTCCTATATAACTGGAAAAGGCAAAGTGGCTACAGATGAATTGAGTTGGAAAACTGAAAAAATAGGTTGTATATGAAACTAGTGATGATGGGTAGTTAATGGAACTACTTTATGGACTACAACTGGATGTATCTGTGTTCCTACAGATGTGAGAGACGAGTTGATGAAAGATTCTCACGCTTCTGAATGGGATGTTTATCTCGGCATCTTGATGATGTATCGAGTTATGCGACCCTGTTATTGGTGGCCTCGAATGGATCATAATATTGTAGGCTTCATCACTAGGTGTTCCACATATCAGTAGTTGAAGGTGGAGCACCAGAGACCTGCAGGCTTGTTACATCCACTTCTAGTCGAGGAATAGAAATTGGAAGATGTTGCTATGGATTTTACAGTTGACTTACCTAGGTCACCGAGGGGTAGTGATGCTATCTGGGTAGTAATTGATCGACTAATGAAATCATCACACTTCATTCCTATTCAGGAGTGTTTATTATTTGATGAGTAGGGAAGACTATCTGTTCGTGATATTGTATAACTACATTGGGTTCCACGTACTATCATTTCAGATAGAGATGATCTCTTCACTTCATGGTTTTCTTAGGGTTTGTAGAAAGCTATGGGAACTCACATGATTCTATTCACAACTATTCACCCTTATACCAATGGACAACCAGAATATATATTATGGGTTTTAGATGATATGATCTGACAATGCGTCCTTGATTTTGATTGTTATTGGTAGAATCGAAAACCTCTCATCGAGTTTTCCTATAATAACAATTTTTAGGAGATGATTCATATGGAACCTTTTGAGGCCTTATATGGTAGGTCTTGCCTTTCATCGTTGTGTTGGATAGTGGTAGGTGAGGAATCTCTACTTGGCCCTCTTCGCATTTAGGAGACTTCAGAACTTGTCCAACTAATCAGGAAGTGTATGAATACTACTAATTCTAGATAGAAATCTTATGCCAATCAACATCGCTGACCTCTTGAGTTCAAGGTTGGTGATAGTGATTCTCTTTGGTTATCTCCCATGCTTGGGCATAAACAGTTACAGAAACTGGGAAAGTTGTCACCTTGTTACGTTGCTCTGTTAGAGATTCTAGGGAGTGTCGGGCTGGTAACCAGTCATTTTCTACTACCTCAGAGGTATCATTTCATGCACGACGTCATTCATGTCTTATAGCTTCGCGAATATCATGTTGATCCATCTCATACCTTTGATCCCGAGGAAGTTGAGTTATATGGCGATACTACCATTGAGGAGTATCTAGTACACATCATTGACCAATGTACGAAGTCTCTATGAGGAAGGTATGTCCCTTTTCTATGGGTGTTATGGCAGCACAACCATATATTGGATGATACTTAGGAGAGGTAAGTTGATGTACACACTCAATGTCAATAGTTGTTCTCAAAATGTGTTTCCCTACCCTTAGAAGGAGAAATGGGTGGGGGTGAGTCCTTTTAAGGGGTGAAGACTGTAAGAACAAGGTTTTTGACTCATGTATAAATATTTAAATGTTTAGTATAAATCATTACTTTGGAAATTTTATATATTCCAAATGAGTTATCAATGGTTCTGAGGGTTTCCAAGCCTTATTTGGAGCACAAAACACATCTATTTATGAAAACATTCCATTTCACATTTTTTGCGCATGGTTTTCGAATGACCATGATGGGTAACCATGTGAACCCCCTTTTTTCCAAGGTTTGGATAGAACCATCTCACACAGTTTGTTCACAGTTTGAAAATCACTACAGACAAACCATACATAGGCTGAAAAAAACTGTAAAATGTCTAAAATTCCCTTAATGATCTATTAATCCTCTCATTTCTTCATTATTTTGTGCAAGTTTGACCTAGTTCTCTCTCAATATATGGGCTTTTTTCATATCAATTTTTGGAATTAAGTGATATTCTTCATACGGCTTCTGATAAAGCTTCTGTTTATCACGTTGGATACACAATGGTATGTACTCGAGTACCCACTATCCATTATTCTTCTCATTCACTATTGACCTAGATATCTCTATGTGAGAGGTTTTCAAATTTTCCTAGATATGCTATGATCCGAGGAAAATCAAGTGCTGATACTGGAAGATAGGGGTTGTGCATCCCTAAGGTGGGTGGCCTATAACTCATCCCTAAGGTTTGTTTTTTTTTGGAATGTTTTAATGGGGCCCCCCAGTTTTAGTGAAAACAGTTTCTTAAATTAAAATTCCATGATTATACTCGTTATAATCATATAGTTATGCTCATTCTAAATATGTGCTTATTTTTTAGAGGTTACACCCATAACATAATCCGCCTCATGTTGAAGGGAATTCTATATTTTGGTTTTAGTGTTTTGGCATGTTTGATCAACCATTAGGGTGTTCCTTCACTTGAACATTTTAAAGGTGAGTCTCGTTATAATAAATGGTTTTTTATTAATGATAATTTCATAATGGAATGTACCATCTATGATTACCACTTGACCCGAAACAGTTAAGTGATTAAAATGTTTATTTAATGGGATATGTGAATTCTGAAATGGAATGTGTACTATGTATATACCATAGACATATTAAGAAATATTGAATAAAGATTACATGTCCATAGCACCACTTTACATTTTTATGGAAGGTATAATAGTGAGACTAAATAATTGATTATGCCTTAATGGCTAACTAATACTTGATTAAATGGTTGAAAATCTACATGGATTATCCACAGTAAGGGAATAAAATTCATAGAATAATGGTTTATACTATACATGACCTATCCACACTAATGGATGGAAATATTTGATCCAAATGAATTATTACATGATTACAATATCAAACTGGAATGGACTGACTCGAGCTCGCCTTGGATTCTGAGAGGAGAATACCGTGGGTCTCGAGAACCCCAATCTGATTCAAAGATGTTATTTACTTAGGTTGATACCCACCTGGATTCTAGTTCATTCCTATCCCTTGGATTCCAGGTATACTACCATTGGGTCCCTTTATTCTTACAAGATATCTCAGATACACTTTTAGAATTAGGATATGACTAGTATGTGCCATTGTAAAATCCTATTGGGCCTCTGTCTTTTCATTGCCCCGATTTTCCTTGGTCGATCACCATTGACTCGGTAGCCACCTTATTCTGGAATGCATTGGACTATGCTCCATGGATTAAACTCTTACCCCTTAGTTAGACTCAAATACAACTAAGTTATCTTTTTTTAAGTCTACGTTACATTGGGATTTACCATAAACTCCCTCACCAGATATTTTTTTCTGGTTTCCCTGTTATATCTTGGTACTCTCACTACATGTACTATAATGAGATGATGTATGTGTTGGATATTCCTCATGTGACATATTAACATTAAATTGTAATTGACTATTTAATGAATGTGTAACATATTCAGAAACCAGAAGAGGGCGGAAGTAGTTATATGTTTATTTAGTTATATTTTACATCTTGATTTACTTTATATATGAGTTTCTACATACCATTTTATTCCATTACACGGTCCGTATGTTATAGACACCATTGGGGGAAGCCCACTATGATTTATCTCACACCCTCTCCGAGCATCGTTTGGTACCTGGAGAAGATTATATGGATTCAAGTATCAAGAACGGGAAGCTTGCTACTTCCAATACATGATTTTGTACTGATAAGAAGTAGCATAATGGCAGATGAATGATTAGGATCTCAGGATGGTATGAGTATCCTTTGTTTTCCTTTACTTTGGAGAAATTGTTTTTTCCTATTGCTTTCTATCCATGTTCTCTTGTTTTCTTGTGACATGACATTACATTATCACTGTTCTGTTGATACAATTATTCCTATTCTTGGTTATCTATTGCATCAGTTTTCTTCTACTATTTATTTATATTACTTCCATAATTTACTATTCATTTATATCACTTCCGATGTGCTACACTCTGCTAATTATGTGATAGTCATCCCAGGGACACACCCTCGCCCCATGATTCTAGATGGAAGCTTATGGAATTTGGAAATATGGGGTTAATGATATGTGGCCCACTGGGATCGGGGAACCTGTTTTGAGGCATCTAGGTCAAGGTCATCACACTGCATGGATGGGGGAATTTTCACATCCACAAACCCCTCCTCTTATGATATTTTTTTTCAAAATTTCGAGAGATTCCATGAAGTGAAAATTAAAATGAATTTTTAGAGGATTCTCTTCAGATCGTTATTCATTAAATAGTTACTGGTGAACTAAGGAATAGGGGAAGAATATGTCATGGAGGATGAAGATGAAGTAAATCTCACAAAGATAATGAGACAATGCCATTAATGCTATATGCATCGCTTAATGTCATTAATTACATTGTGGTAGATCCTATAGAAGATTATTCATGTTAGAGGAGTTTGACGATGATGTTCGTATTCATATTCAGGTACACACCGAAAGAAATGAAGGAGGAGTGCAAACACTGATGGACTGAAAATTAAATTTTTATTTCAAAAACACATTTGAGGAAAAGTGAGAAACTTGAGTGAAATCAAAGACGTAAAACACATCTATACCTCCATTGTCCAAGTACATCATGACAAAGGAAAATCCAATTAAAAAGTAAGAAAAATCATCACCCTAGTAACAAAAAACAATACGCACAACATCCACCTTCACATCACTGCATAGCTAGTTGTCTCATGAAGAGATTCACAGGAATAGTACCGATGGAAAACACCATAACCTTTCAAAAATCCAAATCCACGAATAAAAGGAATGGATAATTCTCCCTACTCTGAACCTCATCTGGGCAATCCCTTACATGAAAACTAGATGCAGTGTCTTATGGACCAAACCCAAAATTCCACAAAACATTCACTAAATTCAAACTGCAATATCTCCACAATGCACAAAAACATGAAACAATCCCACCTTCACCAATTGAAATGAATAAGAGATGAATCTCAAAAATCCAGGATAAAATTCATCTTTGTTAGAGCCTTCACTAAATCCAGATCAACCAAACTCGCAAGCCATGAAACATCAACACAAAAAACCGCATTGAATACCACGGTCATGAGGAGTTTCCAGTAAAATATTCCACTTTGTTGTTGTAGTACCGAGGATTCCACCTCACCCACACCAGAACAACCTCAAATCCATCAGCGATTACCACATCAAAAAAATAACATATCCGAGCATCACAAATCCAATGAAAACCACCTATGAAGATCCAAAATGTAGAATATCCAAAGAATAAACCCCAACAGAATAATAGGAAAGGGAAATAAAGGAAAACCGACCCAAAACCCAATGGTAGTCACTCAGCCTTGATGCAAACCAGGTAAGATCCTTTCACTGACTTCACATGCTTACCCAGAGACTGCCTCGAACCACCCCACACACTCCCAGTAGGCACATAACCACATGCCGACCCACATCAGAAGGAACTGGAACACCGACTGCATGCTTCATCGTTCATCTAGATGGATCCCTACCCAATGAAGAGGGGGTAGAGCATGGAGAGGATAAATATGATGAGAATTCCATGATAGTTGTTCCCACAAAGAACAACTCCACCCTTGGAAAAGAATATGTCATCACGAGAGTGCCGCAAGGAAACGGGGGTGATCCGATGAGATCTGAACCAGAGGAAAGCACAATGGTGATAGGGGAAACCCTACCGCATCGGTGCCCCTTACGGACCTATTGAGAGCAAACAAAAAAATCCAAGGTTTACCCAAATTACAAGTATTCCCTCGAATGATCAAATTACGTACATTTGAAAGGAACATATAAAGGGGAATGCTAAAGGTCAAATCATGTCTCACTTCAACACTTGGGTTCATAAATATATTTCTCTTGAATACGGATTTTCCCAACCAGAGGAGGAGATGAAGTAGTTGAGAAGACTCAATATAGAGTTACTCTAAAATGCATTCCTCCCAAACATGCTTCACTAGAAGATCCTTAACATGAAATTATTGTAGAATCTATGCATAAAAGATTGTTTTTTGAAACTAATGATGAGATAAGTGAATTCCTTCCATTGGGTACATAGCTAGAACATGGTCAAGAACATCCTTACAGGTCTATCCCAATTTGTTATACAAGAATAATGCCAACAAAAACAACACCTTAGGTCTTGCAAGTCGTCCAACATGTTTAGGCTCTATCGATTATAACTATAAAGGTCCTATATCAATTATATATTCCCAGAATTGTTTTTTTACTTCCATAAATTCATTGAAAACATGATTGGATGCTATGTAAGGATGTTCTAAACCAGTACAACCTAAAAAAAGGATTACCCTAAATGGGTAGATTAGATACCTCCCGCTCCAAACTTTGTGATTACCTAATTTTCAATAATTAATGGTTCGGGAGATCAAGAGAATCAATTGAAACATTTTATTTCACTTTTTGATCCAGTGATGGGACCCCTCAAAAATAAGAATAATTAATACTTAGAGTTTTTTTCCAATTAGTGCAAGGTCCAAACATTGTCTAGTCTACATTTTTTCAGTCTTGGACAATCTCTGGATGAGATGACCATAATTAGAAATTCCATTTCCAATTTAGCTGAACACTGTAGAAGAAAAAAATCATTTATCTAAAAAACTAAAAAAGGATATAATGAATGAGTTTCATATTTCATTTCTTAGTGGAATGGATTAATAGACTCATCAAATATAACACTCTCTCAAGATTATTTGTTTCCCATATGTGTTGAAACAATTCGTGAATAGTTGCAAAAACCAATAATACTTATTAGATACATAGAAGTGTTTCAAGATCATTCTGAAATATCCCAACATATATAGAATTCCATTATAGAAATTAAATCTATGTCATGTGTAATCCCATCTTCTCGAGGATGGAGAATAGAAAAAGAAGAGGCTTCTATAGTTACACTCAAGAAAGAACATAAACATTATTCTATATCAAATCTATCATAATATTGTAGGGATCATACTTATAATTATTAATAACAACTACCTCATAAATAAAATCGAGAAAATCATATGTGATTAATGATTGAGTAGTAATAAAATTAATGTATATTTTTTTTTAAATAAACAGGTTCCTCGTTACTTCAGTTTGGGTTTATTAAACAATGTACACCAGTTTCCAAGACCCAAAAAATTGAACAAATAAGTAGATGAAAAACTCTCAAACTTATTTCCATTCCATCAAATGTTGGGGAACCCTATCAAGAAGACATTATTTGAATGATATCCTACAAAAGATGGTAGACTCCGAACAAGTGAAACTAAAAAGGACATGAGCCTAGGTAGCAAGTGTCACTATTACCGATGTATAAGAATACATAAAATATAATAAAGTAAAACAAAATAATGCACAAAAGTTTATTTATTGGATGGTCACGAAAACAATGAATTGAAATCATTCCATTATATAAACACATTTCAATGTACCAACACTGCCTCATACCACTTCCTTAGCATGCAATCCATCTTCATCAAAATATCAGTTCTTCAAAGTCCAATCCTCAATAAATGAACATAGTAATATTGATAAATACCTATAAAAAGAATATGATCTCATTTCAGTTCCATTGTTGTAATTTATTTTGTAATATTTCATGCCCACTTTCTCAAAATCACATGCACTGCCCTTCCAAAGGGTTCAATAAGAATCTAATTGTCAAGAAAAATATTCATCGGATGACGAGGTGATCTTCAGTTTCGTTAATTTTA
Source organism: Viscum album (assembly GCA_963277665.1). NCBI lineage: Eukaryota > Viridiplantae > Streptophyta > Magnoliopsida > Santalales > Viscaceae > Viscum > Viscum album. Next base: position 730,951,889 of record OY728139.1, on the reverse strand, counting down.
TTCACATAATAGAACCATTTGAAAAATATGAATCTTATTATGAACCAAAATTCCTTATACATGATTGGGTATGTAGGGTATGAAGTATAGGTGAAAGATACAAGTGAAGATGTGGGTATGATAGAGGACACTATTTTAATTAGACCATCTCTCAAACCATTTATGCTATGGAAACTCGTTGGAGTGCCATTCCGAGATATCATAAAAAAATTTAATTCTCCCTCACATGAAAATGTAGCCCTGAACATGATCATCTTAGAAGACCCATTAGAGTACATACCACCACTTTCTCGGTAGGTAGAAAGACCCAGTCTTCCTAACCCATCAAGAGAAAAAGTATTTCAATCTTCTACCCAGACACAATGTCTATCTATTCCAGGAGAATCAATTTATAAGGAACCTACAAAGCCACATATGAATTATTGAAAATACAATCCTTTAGAACGAAATTATTATGTTTTATAGAAAATAGCACAAGTACCATCCTAATTATCAATCATAGATACTCTGAATCTTTAAATAGATCTCTAGGAAACAATTATTGAGGATTTTCGAGGTATTATAGTGTTTGAAACTGATGTTCTTGCTGCGGATTTCTACCATATAGAGAGTGATGTTTCATAATATCTTAAAGTTATATCTTTTATGTTCCATGTTGGGAATGATGTTTTACATGGACACATTAGGCCCATTTATTAATTTGGAAAGGTTAATGATAGACACATCTGATGAGCCTTCAATTATAATTGATTATAGTCAACCTCATCTCCATTTGTACACATTGTCAATTAGGTCTCACTAGATATGACTTATCTCCCACCACTATGTTGTGGGAATGTTATGATATAATTGAAGAGGAGCCACTTGGAAAGAATATGCTCAGAACTATGTTTGGAGATCTTATATATAATTTAGATTTCATGGTTGTCTGGTAGGAAAATGTATTTAACTTTATTTATGGAAGGAAATGGTTACAGATGCATACAACCATTTATCGTCATAACACTAATGGATCATGTATTTCATCAATGGGATTTTTTTTCACTGCCCAATGAAAAGGTCCCATTCAAAAATTGGGAATCTGATCATATTGATGTAGTATTTTATCACACAAAGAGAGAAAAATCCGTTTAATAATATATATTAAGAATCCATGCTATGAATGGTCAGGAAAAGATCACAACCATTCCCTTCAAGAATCTCATTGTATATTACGTGACGCTGATCATTCATGTTCAAAGGGTAGACTAACATCAAAGTCCTATTTTTGGGTCTTACACAATTTCAGTTCTATAAATTCAGGAAGACATTATGAGAGAAAGTATGGATTTACAAAAAAAAATGTGTATGCCAATGTGAAGAACACTTTATTCAATCCTATTAACTTCAAAAAGTCTCAACATCATTATCCTGGTAGGAAGATGTCATCATGTTAATGATAAAATATAGGGATGCTGATTCCCAACAGATAATTTTTACTTCAATGCTCCATTAAAAACCTTCTCCATCAATAAGTTCAACAATCGTTACCTCTTCAGCAGAATTTCCAAATAGTGAATCCTCCCCTAGCATTGAAAATTTTTCTTCATTACATGCCCATAATGCAGATACAGAATAAGATACAATTGAGGAAGAGGAAGAAGAGTAATAACTCAAGGATTCCCCTATATCATTTGAGAAAGGTATCTCCCGCACTATTGATCATCTCAGAGAAATAAATTTTGGTATATAAGAATATTCAAACCCCACAAAAATTAGTGCGACCATTACCTATAATGGTCCAGAGGTGTAATCATCATTTCTAAACCGATATCAAGTTGTTTTTGATTGGATCTACACATAAATTCTATAACATGAGCCAGATAGTGCCACCCATCATTTGGGATTTCTAAATGAGGATTGGGGATTTAAGCACACATCAAAAAGAACACACCCAACTCATTCCTAAAAAGATGATGCTGGTATTGGAAATCATAAAAAAGATGACATTATCACGGAAGTGACCTCTCCCAAATGACAAGAAAATATAGTCCCAGTGAAAAAGAATAATGAGGAAATCTTAGTTTTCATTGATTTCTATGATATTTACTGTAATTTACAAAAAAATGACTTTTTGGTTTCTTTCACCAAACATTTCATTGATGAATCAGTTATCCATGAAGCACTATTCTAGTTGGATGGAAACTCTAGGTGTATGAAAATCCAAAGTGAATCAAAATATTAGGAATCTACAACATTCAGATCCCCAAGACGCATATTTTTATATCGCGAAATTCGATTTGTTTGATGAATGCTAATACAAAAAATCATCACTTAATTAGCCATATTCTAAAACTCTTCATAGAATAATTCATTGAATGTTAGGACGATGATCTAGTGGTTATGTCCAGACAGTGCTCTGATCACATTGTTGTTCTAGATACCATATTTATCAAGATTCATTAATGTAATGTGAATATTAAACCATTGAAATGTGCTTTTGGGTTAACCTCAAGAATGTTTACCAGTTTGTTTTATGAAATCATGACATATAAGGAGATACAAAGAAGAGTAATGTTGTCATTGTCCTATCACCTCTACAAAACATGAACAGACTGAGATAAATTCGAGGACACATGACCTAAATCTATTGTTTCATATCCAATAGGCATGCAGGTGTTTTCCGCTCACCAAATTGATGAAGAAAGGGGTTACATATCAATGGAATAATGAATGGAAATAAGCATTTGAAATCCTCAAGAAATACCCTTGACCCCACCTATATTGATGCAACCATTTAAAGGATGACCACTGATTCTGTTTGGGAAAATGATGGAGTGATCACTGGGTGTCTTCCTTGCACAAATTAATGATGCTGGGAATGAAAACAACCTTTACTATCTATGTGGAACCATGCATGATGCATATAATCGATCATCAGATAATGATTAAATCATCCTAGCATTAACCCTTACAGTTCATAAATTGATACATTATGTATATAATTATTAGGTCAACTTCTTATTTGAAAACAACCCACTATTGTTAATCCTCAACAATCCTATTCTTATAGGATGTCTGGCTTTGTGGACGGTTATTCTGCAACATTTTGATATATAGTTTGTGCCATAGAAAGTAGTAGAACGACAAGAATTATTATATTTCCATGTTGAGAACCCTTCAATAGAATGAGGCACTATTTAATTTTGAATTTCATGATGATAAAATACAACCTATTTTTGAAATTAATCAAATACTGAAAATACACATTTATGGTGGTAAAATAAATCCAATAGGGATGATAATGGATGATCCAAAAAACTACAATGTTGGGTGGGGTTTTTTCTTCTGTTCCCAGAGAAGGTAGTGTTTCCATATTCCATTCCATTAATAAATAGTGGTACCAATAATTAAAAAGAAAATAAATTCATCATTGTAGGAATGGAATTATCACTCCATGTACTAATAGATTAACTATTGTTGAAAGGTGATTTATAATTGGAATTAATAAAAATCAAAATGTTTTGTATGTTCTTTTTCAAATCGACCAACAAGTTTGAGGAGAAGATGGCTGAAAAAGGGAGGGTTTACGGTGATTCTGGGCAGGGCGACAAAAGTTCATCGAATGATGTTTTGATCAAGGATCCAGATCTGATCCTCTCTCAGGATTTCTATGGGTATAAGGAACTCTTCTCCCTTTGTGATCCTCTTCTTCGTGATTCGTTGAATCAGGTATCTTCAATGCCTTCTATGTCAAAGAAGTGTTTTGCGGAAGCTGTTGGATCATATGTGAGCCCATATTTTGATGATTTTGTCTCCCCATCCTATCAGAGGGTAATCAAAAAGGGTAAGATTGCGCATGTCGCAGCCAATCAGGAAACGGTTGAAGAACGTTTTGAACCTCTATATATTTTCAATCATAACTCGTGTGATCACACCCAAAGGTGATAAGATATGGAAATTTGAGGAATTGAAGAAGAAAATAATTGCTTCTTGGGGATTTGAGGAGTGGATGATGACTGCCATGGGTAGGTGTTTCTTTCACATTTTCTTTCCTAATGATGAATTTAAGAGGAAAGCGTAGAACATTGGTTCTGTCTCCCTTAAGCCTGGAATCTTTCGTATTCGAGAATGGGAGAGAAATTTTGATCAATTTAATGTCACAAATACATGTGTACATGTGTGGGTCTGTATTTACAAACTCAACTGGCTGTATTGGCATCCTCAAATCTTATGGGACATTTCATCTTCAGTGGGAAACCCAATTAGAAAGGATTGGCAAATGGATAATTCAAGGTTTGGTCACTTTCCCTCTGTGTTGATTTAGATTGATATAGAAAGACCACTTGTGCAAGAGGTGGTCCTAACAATAAGGGATGACTCTATTACTTTAGTAATCTTTTATGAAAGGATTCCTAAATTTTGCAGATAATGTTATCTTTTTGGACACTCATCTGAGGAGTGTAGGAGGGTGATTATATGTGATTTATGTCAAGAAAAAGGCCATGATAAGGCTATTTGTAAAAAAGCAGTTGAATCCAGACTCAAGCATGTTTCTAAATCCTTTAAAGAACATAAAGAGGAGGTTATAGAGTCCTTAAATCTAGACCCGCTCACTCTTTCTGGGAATGTGGATGTTGAGAAGCTTGTTAACTATTTGGAGGACTGGAATTTGAAAGGTATAAATGAGTGTAATAATTAGAATCATCAGTTTTCCCATGGTTTAATCCATGATGAGTTGGTTAATGGTCAAAAGGATGTGACCGAACATGTTTTAAAATCAAATGATGAGGATGATCTTCCTTAATCTGATTTTACATTCATGAATGAGACTGCTGATTTACCTCTAATGGAACAGGAAGACCCTCTCTCCAATGTGGTCCCATCTGGTCATGATGCTTGTGTTTCACCTTGTATCCAATCTCCTTCTCATGCTCATAAGTGTATTACTTATGATCAATGCATGTAAGGACACTCTATACATGCCTTACTTGTCATAAAAAACTCTGATGAAGATGGGTCCTTTACTCAGGTCCCCTACAACAAGGCTTCCAAAAGAAATAATGACTCTCAAACAGTGATAGAAATTGGGAACTCTCCTATCAAATTTAGCCCTCTATCAGGTGTGTTTTTGTTAGATAGTGGAGATAGTCAAGCGGAGGTTGATCCTGAGGATGCCAACACTCTATCTGAAATCCCTAACAAAAAACACAATAAAAAGGGAAAGGATAAGATCAAATGAGATGATTCCATGGATAGGGCTCAAACAACAGCCATGGATGCCATGAATAAATGATGGTTTTGTTTTGGAATTGTCAAGGGATGGGGAATTACCCCTCGGTCAAGGTCCTTAGACACATTGTGATGACCAACAAGCCACAACTCATTGGTCTTACTGAGCCAAGGATGAGCGTTATTAATTGGAAATCATTCAAATGCGAGTCTATTGTATATTATATTGTTGATCACAATGCTAATGATGAGAATGTTGATAGATTATGGGTTTTGAAACATTATACAGTTAATATAATCTCCTACTCAAAAGGGAACCAAATCATTTCAGCCAAAGTTTATTTGAAAGGGAATAGATTTCTGATCTCATGTGTTTATGCTGCCAACTCATATCTGCGAAGGAGAGAGCTATGGGGTGACATGATGTCAATCACATCTTGGATGCCATGTAATTGTATAATTCTAGGTGAATTTAACACTGTGCTAATGTAAGATGAGAAAACTGGGCCCAATTTTAACCGGGTTGCTGCCAAAGAATTTTCTAAATGCATTGATGATTGTATGTTGGTTGAGGTGTCAGTAGTTGGTGCTGAATATACATGGGGTAGGTACACTATTAATGTGAGGTAGGCTAGTAAATTGGATAGGTGTTTCCTTCATCATGATGAAAGGAATTACTCTCTCAGTGCTGCTGGAATTATCCTCCCCAAAACTCACTCTGATCATAACCCCCTAGTGATTGAGATAGATAATAGTGGAATTCGTATGGTCTCTATTCTTTTCAAGTTTAATAATTTCTGTCTTGTCATGCCGGGGTGTCGGGAGAATGTTATTGAGGCTTTGAAATCCTTGACAGTAGGATCAGCTTCACACATTCTGTCTTTCAAACTGGAAACATTAAAGATGAGATTAAAGAAGTGGAGGAAACTCTCATTCTCTGGGTTAGATGAGGACATTAATGCTGTTGAATTTCATCTACTTTGTTTCCAGAATCTGAATCTGATCATCTAAATGCCATGCCTTCTTCTAATGAACATCAGGATTTTTCAAAGCTATATGAGTTGATAAGTACTAAGGATAATTTAGCCAGAACTGCTTATAATATAAGGTGGTTAAATGATGGTGACATGAAGTCTATGTTTTTTCGCTGTCTTCATAAAGAACGAAAATGTTGAAGACGAGTTTATGCTTTAAACATCAATGGTCGAGTTCTCACTGATGTGAATGATATTTCGACTGCGGTTCTAAAGTATTTTTGTGATTTTTTCACTGAGGATGGGGATGATAGATCACATATGATTGTAAATAACATATCACCATGAAATGTTGATCAGGTAAATGAAAAACTGGTTGCAGTACCTATAGTAAGGGAGGTTAGGGAATCTATTTTTTCTTTGAATATTGACAATGTTGCTGGCCCTGATGGCATCAAAAATAAGTTCTTCATGTTTAACTGGGAGATTTTTCATGATGATGTGATCAATGCAATGAGGTATTTCTTCAACTCTGTTTCTATGGATCATGGTTCCAACACAATATTTATTGCACTCCAACCAAAGAAGGATGGTGTAATTGATATTAAGGACTTCAGACCAGTTATGATTGGCAACACCATTCCCAAGATTGTTAGCAAAATTATAGCATACAAAATGGGAACTGCAGTTAAAGAAATTATCACCCCAAATCAATTTGGATTTGTTCCAGGAATGAACATAAATACATGTATCTTCACTTCATCTGAATATATCATTTTGTTAAGAAAAAATGTGAAGCATGGAAGTATTTCTGTTAAAATTGATATTTCTAAGGTATTTGACAATATGAAATTGAGTATCATTCTGTCTATTCTGAGAATGTATGGATTCTCCACAAGGTTTATCAATTTGATTCATACTGTTCTTCAATGTTCCATGATATCAATTCTAGTCAATGGATTTCCTAGAGGATTCTTTTACTCAAGGGGCCTTCGGCAAGGGGAACCTCTCTCTGGAAATATGTTTGCTCTTGCAGAGGATTATCTCAGTAGATGTTTTAATAGCCTTGTTCATGATGGATTATATAATACGATTAAAGTTGGCAGGGATATTCATGCCACAACTCACCTTCTTTATGCTGATGACATCCATTTATTTGGGAGTGCGGATAAAAGAACTATGTCTTCTATTAAAGCCATCATCATGCATTATGAAGATGTGGCTGGAAAGGCTGTCAATCATCAAAAATCATTTGTTGTTTTTGGTCAGGTAATTTCTAATAGAAGGAAGAATAAAATCAAGTGTTCACTTAGAATGAAGAAGGGATATTTTCCTTTTAACTATCTTGGGGTTCCTCTTTTTTTGGGGACATGTTAAGAGGTGTCCTTTTGAATCCAGCTTTTCATGAATTATCACTCAAATGGAAACCTGGAATGGGAAATCAATGTCACAAGAGGGAAGTGTATTTCTTGTTAATTCAGTCACCACATCAATGTTTGTTTATGTGTTCTATATCAACAGGTGGCCCAAGACCCTTTTGAGGGAACTCCAAAGGATGATTGGGAACTTTATATGGACTAGATCCATATTTGAAAGAAAACTGATAGTTGTGGGTTGGAAGGACTGTACTAAATCTGTAAATATGGGAGGCCTGGGTGTTAAAGACTTGGGTATGTTATGTGAGGCCCTACTTTGAAAATTCACATGGAACCTCATATCATCCAATGATATGTCCATGAAATTCATTGTAGTAAGGTTCACACATAGATTATGGAATGGTTATTCCCAATACCTTTATTCCTCAATATGGACTTCTATTAGATCATCATTTCATGGAATCATGGACCACTCAAAGTGGATTTTCTCTAGGTATTCTCCCTTGAATGCATGGAACACTACTTGTCTTGCAAAGCCAATTCAGGAAGATATTTTCATTCCTCCTGCTATGCTTCATGTCTCTATTGCCTCATTACAGGTTCAAAGTAAAGAAATACTGGAGTTCATTCCTCCATAGATTCGTTCTGCAATTTTAAGATATAATTACATTGATGTGGACACCCTTATTTGGATACCTTGTTCTAATGGTATTCAATCCACCCAGGACATGTATCAATTTCTCTGTGCTGAGCAGAATACTCCTACTTGGTGGCTGCTTGCTTACAGAAATAATTTCATCACTCCTACTAACATCATTCTAATATGGAGGATATGGAAGAGGAGGTTACCAGTGCAATGTCTTCTCCAACGAGTTAGAGTTCAGCTTGCATCTGTCTGTCCAATATTATTTGAAAATGTGGAATCAATTGACCATCTATTTCTGTAATGTTCTTTCATACGCAGGTTATGGTGCTATGTAAAGGACATGCCAGCTTCCTGTTTGGACTTACGGTCTATCGAAGGGCTCTTCCCCTACACAGTTGATATTAGATGTAGTGATCATGTGAGGAACATCCTTCTGGTTGATGTTGCTGCAACGGTTGGCTTCATATCGAAGGCTCGGAAAACCAGATTTTTTAGAGCATCCAACCCTGTTTTTAGTCAGGTGTCAGAGCAATCCATTGTGCGGTATGTACTACCTCTATGATGCAGTTGGGATGTATCAACATTTATGTTAATTATTTTATCATTCTGAGGAATTTTGGCCTATCTGGAAGAACAATAAAACCACTTGTCATGAAGTACATAAGGTGGAATCCACCAATTATTTCCTGGTTGAAAATTAACGTTGAGGGAGCGGCTACAGGGGCACATGGGCCATCAGGTTGTGGTGGAGTCTTTCGTACCTATCAGGGCTTCGTTAAGGGTTGTTTCCACCATTATATTGGGCATGGTTCTGCAATTGAGGCAGAGTTGTGGGTGATGATAAAAGCCATTTTTTATTAAGTTAAATACGGTTGGCTATTTCTTTGGCTGGAATCAGACTCGATGGTTGCTGATTAAATCATTAAGAGATGATCAAGGAATGTCCCTTGGGTGATTTTTCCTTACTGGATTGAATGCCCTCAACTCCTTGATGGTATTATCTTGGAATTATCTCATGTTTATAGGGTGGCCAATCAGGTTGCTGATTCATTATCTAAGAAGGCTATTGTGGAATCCAACTCTGTATGGTCATTTATGGATTTTGATTGTTGTGTTCCCCTTGTGGATGTATATGCGTGTGTCACTGTATTTACTAGGCTTTGTAAACCCTCTTTTTCATTCCTTGTTCTCTTATTTATTTTTCAATAAAATTTGGTGGGGGTGGATTTTAACCTGCTTCTGGGCCTTTTGGGTATGATGGACAAGAACACCCGAATATCCTTTATAAGTTGTGATTCAAAATATTTATTCTCAAAAACATTGATTGGGGCCAAACTGGGGATATTAGGAAAGAAGTACATGCCAGATCTTATGGTGCTCACTAGTCTGGGCATAGGCTTTCTAATCAAATTTGAAGGATTGCATAATTTTGGCCTTATATAACACACGATTTTTTAGATTTCACTAATAAGTGGCATCCCTTCCCAACTCATGACAACATAATTCATTAGACACCATTATTTCAACATACAGGTAAATACTTTTCACAATTTACTACATGGGTAATTGATGCATTAAGACCCTAACATCCATATATGGATAAGATGTTATTGGATATTATTACTACAACTGAATTTTTCTCCAAATGGGATGGGGAAATTCCTCTCAAATAACTCTAGGCCAAAATCCATGTTATCCTTTTCAATGCTCATATCATTAGGAAATTGTGTGTCTCCTATACCATAATGACAGCTAACAGCAAGAAATGCTTCTCTTCTAAGTTAAAAAAACATATATTAGAAGGAAAATATTAAATCTAATGGGTATATAGGGAAATTAAACAATACACTATCAAATATACTCCAAAAAATTATGGATAATGATAAAATTCCATGGCCTGAAAAGAACTTTCATTCTTTGTAGTCCTATTAGACTACTAATCATAATACAACAAGGTAAACCCATTATTCATTAGTGTATGAGATAGAAGCAGTTCTGCCTATTAAAATTCAATTCAATAAATTATGAGTTTCTATCTGTGATCAGTTGTATACAGATGAATAATATTAGAAGCTATTTGATGAGCTATAATGTTAGACGAAAAGTTATTGCATACCTTATATCTCTTTGATTTCTATCAGAACATAATAGCAGAAGCATTAGTCTTGGATGTTCTCCTCCACTCATTTCATCAAGGAGAATTGGATTACTCGTCATGCCTCTAATGATTCAAGGAAAAGAACCACTAATTCTTGAGACAAATTATGAAGGAACTTATTCCATACATAAGGCCAACTCTAATTGAGATTATTCACTAATTTCAATGTTTGGAGAAAATATTACAACTCCAACCAATGTAATATTTTTCATGAAGTAATTTGTGTATTAGATAGAGTAATGTCCTAGTTTAATGACATTAAACTACTTAGAAACCATATGTGTCTATATTTCATGACATTAAAATTCCTATAATCTTTGTCCATGTCGCATGACATTAAACTGAACGACACCATTTGCCATCGCTACAAGACATTAAACTATACAGTTAACAACATATTCATTTGATGATACCAAACATTTTTATTATTTATGGTTCATTAAAAATAAGTATCATTCAGGCATAAGAATTACTAACATTATTGCTACTCCCTAGTGGCACATGAGCCCCATTTGTCACTAATTTTAAATCAGATATACATAGGGACCCAATTTCATGAACTATGTGTGAATTGATTATTTCCCTGGGAATGACAAGTAGTGACACCTGAATCTTATCCCCTGGTCCAACCATAATTTTCCTTCACATAAGGTGAATTACATCCTCACCCCATGATGTTAAACTTCCTTATTCTTTCAATGATATGTATGTGATGATACTCATTCCAATGGTATTTGTATAGACTCCCAAATATCGAATATTGGTCCCATCCACAACAAAATAAAAATTCCCTCATTACATATGTTTATGATTCTGATCTGTAGAGGGAATAATATTTTCAAGAACTACATATGGAATGATTCACATTCAAATGGGATACACAGGGATTCCCATATCTCCATTCATGGGCCCAGTCACTAGCATAAAGAAAATTATTTCCTAGTTTTCATCTACATATTCCGCAAATATATATATAATATTCTTATAGAATACATGGTTTGAAATTCATAACATAATGTGTCAAATGTTTTACCATTATTACAGAATTAATTAAATTCCCTCGTCTCTCACATCAAACAGAGTTGGTATGTGGAATGATATTTTCAAGAACTATGTTTGGTTGAATCACATCCTATTGAGATATGTAGTGACACATGGATATCTTATCTTGGTTCCAACCATGAGAAACTCCCATCCATTCATTATGTTTGTGCATTAAAAATTCATAGGGAAGGAATCAATAACTACATTTGGATTGATTCTCATTTTATTGAGATATGTAGTGACACCAAGATATCCAATCTCGGGTTAATCTATGATAAAAAAGATCCTTCTTTATCTAAGTGTATGGATTAAACGTTCATAGGGAATGTTCAAGAACTATGTAGGGCTTGATTCTTTCTCCAACAAGATTCATAATGACAATAGAGTTTTATCCTAGGACATACCATAATATCTCATTCTTTTCCTATCAGTTCATCTTCATCTTTGTCGTATAACATGAAACTATAAGGAATTACATAGAACTATGTATGGATGGATTATAATTTTATTGAGTTACATAGTGACACCCAGATATCCTTTCTTGGGTCAAGAAATAATTAAAAAATAATTCCCCACTATTTCTATATTGAATAGAATTTCAATAAAAAGCGTCTCATGAACTATGTGTGTCTTGATTTTTTCCCTAGAATGGTACATAGTGAAATGTGATTTTTATTCCTTGGTATGGCCATATTATTCATTTTTGATGCTTGTATCACCCACATATATTACACATGATGATAAATTACACGATCTCTTATATAACTATGCATGGTTTTATTCTCATTCCATTTAAGATACATGGTGAAAACATGGCCTCAAAGCCTAGTCCAATCCATGGGATAAAAGAAATTTCATCTCTCATATATAATTGTTTTTATATGGAAACTTATTTCGGTTCTGATAATTATATATCCTATAAAGGAAACAAAGGATATACCCATTATATATTTGAGTCTGATCAATGTATGGGAATCCAAACTCTTTGGTGAATATTGTTCCAAATATTTATCATTTGTATTGGACATTACCTCTTTTTCATTTCAAACACCTAATCGTGAATACATTCATATCTTCAATATCATTATTTTATTTTTGGTGATGGAATATCTGATACCTATGATATATTATTAATAACTATGAAGTATGTTCCCCAACATGGCCTTCCATAAGTGTCCCATATAATTGGACTGTCATCCAACAGATGGCGTTGTTTGGCTATATGGCCCCCATAAAAAAAATTCGGAAAAGGGGTAACATAATTCATGGGAGATTATTATTCGATACCTTTAAATATTTGAATATGGTTTGATGGAACATATATTTTAATTTGGTCATCCATTCCTTATTTTTCCTATATCCTTCATCTTGACATGAAAATCCCCACGATTGTGTTTTACGTTCTTTCTTGTCACTTGTTCAATGAATGCTAAAAATATCCTTCGATCATTTGACCACTTGGATGTCATTTTTCCATAATATTTTATTCCTAATATAATGACATAAAACTACATGAACCATATTTCCTACATTTGGGACAAACCATCATAGAAAACCAATTAATCCTTTTGTTTGGAAATCATGAATGCAAATGTGTTTTCTATAATCATGTACTTTTCTCCATAATCCAAACTCTGTTCTTTGTAAAATATGAATCTCCATAACTATTCTTAAGATTTAATAAATTCAATGTGTGATACATAATAGATGTTTTTGCTGAGTGCAATTTATGTTCACCTAGGTGGCATTGCATAAGTTTCCTATATAATAGGCCTATCGGGAAAAATATGGCCATGTTTGGCATTGAAACACATTCCTTATTAGGCCCTACATAATATAGCCCCCCATAATGGTTTTTTTCATTCAATGGTAACTTTTTTCTGGAAAAGACTTCCTCTAAATCCATTAACTCGTTTCCCATATCACCTTTTAGATTCAGGAATCCCTAAGTCATAGTTTACAAATTTCCCCATCTTTTTTTTAATTTTGTAGTACATTTCCTTAAAAATTACATAGAATTTGAATACACACAAATATTTGGTTAGAGGTAAAGAAATTAAATTAATGCCCCACTAATATCCTTATAGAATGACTTAAAACAGAACAACATAATGTATTGTTTGTATGACATTAAGTTATATGAAAAAAGACCATAAAACCAATTTCTGAAAAAAAAACTATCATACTTCACACACTATCTTTGTGCAGGAATGACATGCCATTCATGGCCTCTGTTGGCACAAACAGACCTTTAATTCACATATACCATTCATTGGGAAATAACCATTATGGTCATGATATAATTAAATTTAAAACCCTTTTTTTGATTCTATCAGCAATAAAATTTCAAAATTCAAAGGAACTACTTTACCAGAATATTAAGCCCTCACCCAAATTGTCCATGTAATTGATTCTCACATAATGAGAATTTCAACCTAAGGCTTCTATTTTATGACTATGTAGAAGGTTCCATATCATGCCCCGTATAATACAACACCTATAATGAGTCTTCCAAATAGCAGAAACATTGTTCATGGAAGAGACATCATCTACTCACATACTTCAAATATTAGATATGGTTACCATAAAATCAGGATTCATGATTCCCCAAGGATGTATTTATTAAATGTTAGTACCTTCTCTTCCCATCAAGCATTATATTGAATATAATTTCAAATAAATAAATCATGTTAAATGATATTCAACATTAAACATTATAATTATTAGTACGTTTTCCATGACTTTAAACAACACATAAAAACTAGTCATGATACTCACCGAATTGAAAACCAACATAGTGAATTTTGGAGAAAAGTGAAGTATAATATATCTAGATTTATACGATATTATGTGTAGGAAATATCTAAAAACAAAAATATAAAAGAAAAAACATGTTCAGCTAAAACCTAAATGAGAATTCATATATCATCAGATATGTAAACTACATATTAGGTGTCGAAACAAAAGACAAAAAACTTATATGGATGTTCATATAACCCTAGTAACAGTCAAACTATTCACACATGGCCCCATGGTATAGGTAAAAGTTAAATTGCACTGATCCCTATCAGTTTATTTATAGTTATCTGATGAAAAGATGAAATGTTAGGAAAATTAAATTTCATATTTCAATTTAATAAATAATTAATTTATGAATACAGATATGATGGGTGAAAATCCTTTCCATTTATATGGAAAAATTGGAAGAATATCCATAGAATGGAGTTTCTCTGTTATATATTATAAATAGATTTCAGCATGATTCTTTATTTGTTCAATAACCTTCTAGGCCCTATCAACCACATTATAAAGCTCAGTCATTTGAGAAGCTTCAACCTCTCCCGAATGAAGAATTGCATATTCGGAAATTGAAATGGTAATTATACTATATTATTTGTGTTATCCCAATGATTGGTTTATTTGATCAAGGCTATTTTCAGCTAACTCCATTTGTTTTTTATTATGCACCACATCCTTAATTGTCTCCATTATTTTTTGATTGAGTTCAAATGATGTTTTTCTATAGTTCGATTATTCCTCATATAATACATGTTGATAATCCCCTAAATTGTTGAGTAGTTTCTCTTTTGTAAGATCTTACTAAAATTTGTGTTCTTTCTCCCACTAGACAATGACCTCAATCATTGTATTGTAAACAGGGTGATAGTAAAATAAAAAAATCCCAGTATGCTAAACAGTTCTAGGAGTAAGCCAAAGTATGAAGGTATCTCATCCAAAAGAAACTCAACGATTTTATAAAAAGTGGTTCTCTATGTTTTTTCTAGCATAATAAAAATATAATTTTGTAGTTCTATGTCTGAATCAGAATCAGTACCATGAGATGGAAAATATTATGGAATCAAATCTCTCAAAGTAGTTCTAGGATCTACATATTTCAATGTAGTGGATTTTTCATCAACTATTTTGGATTGAGTCAAAGAAGGGGCATCAAACTAAAACATAACCATGAGAAATGATCTCCCTAAATAGTAAATTAGTATTATTTTTAGATCCAAAAGTATATAAATAAAAAATAATGATTAATATAGTCAATGATATTTACCCTATAATAAGCCAACAACATGAGTAGATTCTTCCCCACTATTCCCTACACTAGTACTTTTTGTATGTATTTCAAAGGGAGGACCATTCACCTAGTCATTCATAGTGATTATAACCATATGCTCTAGAGCATATCCCAATAATGGATTTTCAGGTGGTGTCTCATAAACATTAGTAGATGTAGGATATAGTGGGATGCCCCATTATGGAAGGGTCTTCATGATGTTATGTTTTGAAAAAAGGCATAAATTGGTCATTGATATGCAATATCAGATAAAATAACAACTATGTATGCAAAATGCAATAATGGAAATTTAAAACCATTCAGTTCCTCATTGAAATCCACAAACTCATTGATGAAACCTCGAGTATCAATGTTTGGATTAATATTATCAATCATTTCAGTGTATATAGAATCATATTTTATATAATCCCCACCAATTATTTTATCCAAAAAATGTCAGTCAATATCTTAGTTGTATCTGCTGATATTTTCTTCCATCAACTCTTCACTGAGAGAAATGCCATCAGGTCACGTTGAATAAGAATTGGAACATTACATACCACAAATTTCCAATGATACTCACTCATTCCATATAAATAAGTATTAATATCAGTGTGGATTGTGATAGGATCCTTCGGTATAGGAATTAGATATGAAATATTATGGCGAAACAATGTTAGAATCAACATGTGATACCTATAAGAAATGCACCTCATATTATCATGACCTTTTTCTCTCTTAGTAGAATTAGGATCAGATGCAACCAAATGCTTTAAAACTTGATATGTTAATGTAAAAAAATCCTCAATAATGATTTTTACATCACCTGGTGTTACCTTCTTATCCCTTGATGATTTAATTTTTAAAAAATTAAGAGAATAAAGGGATGTTGAACCTGTGAAAATAAGAACATGGTCCCCACGGTGTACTATTCAATTAGTAATAATAGAGGATAGTAAAAATACTCACATTATTGACATACACATTCAATCAATCTCAATTCTATCTTTTTTCCTTTTCATAACACAATGGAGAGGTTGAAATAATTTTTTTGCAGCACAAACCTAAGGTATTTAATGAATAGTATCTATATCCATTACCTCTGTCACGGTGTTCCCTCATAGAGAGTGTCTGGAAGACCCAAGGGTTTAATCAAATGTGTCAGTAAAGTTACCTATGGATCCATAATTTGTTGACTCATGATCATTTACTAAGGTTCCTACTCTAATTTCATGTGGAAAATGAAATCCCACATGATTAATGATGGTGGGTGACATAGCATAAATGAAAAAAAGAAAAAAAGAAATACATTCTCTATATTAAAATAAATGTTCCACTCCCCTTCACAGTGAATAATTACCCCTTGATGTATCCCTCAATACAACTTGTCAAATACCCAATTTGATGATGGGACTAGGTCCTTATTTTCATATATAAAGGTATCAAACTTCTCAAAATTCTCTTTTATTTGAGACATATTAATGTTTGGATGAAAAGTAGAAGGTGCTCTACAATCTCCCACATCCGGCATTTTAATGGCAGATTCTTGAAATTCCCATGCATGCATGAGTTGACAAGTCACAAATTCCTATTATTAGAGTGCAAATGGCCGCACATTATATACATTGATTTTTTTGTATTCTAATAAATCACAACACCCTTTTATTAGGGGGCCTCATGAAGCCTCCATTGTTTGTCATAATATTCAGCATATGAGATGAAAACTTCTTTTTGATGACAGGGACTAGAACACCGTATTGGCATCGGTGTTGTTTCCATGTCCTTCATCTACTTGGGGGATTTTCTATGAGATTGTTTGGAAGGTTCTAAATATTATGTAGATTCGTAATCATCATTTTATTTACACCTTTTACCATGATCACTATGAAAAATAGTTTTCGTGGCCACTATCTAATGTATAATTGTTTTTAACCCCCTACGCTATGAACAACCCTAATATTTAGAATATACAGACTCTAATACAATTGATCCATAAGATGGATGCAAAGAAATAAACATTTTGGATGACTCTAAAGCCATCAGAATTCATAATTGTTGGGCTACCATTGGGTTCTTTTAATTCCTAACATATGTGGGAGAAAATAAACATAAATGCTCAAGGAATCTGAACTAAAGAGAAAACATATAAGTAAAATAAGTATCACAAATGATTTATACATCAGTCCTAGTTGATAGTACTCTATCCCTAAGGGAAGTTATGTATGATCTAAACTCATTATTTATTTCCTTACCATCATCAACAAATGTTCTAGTTGGTCGGTCACGAAAAGGAAAGAAGAATAATTCTTCGGATGCATTCAGTTCCCTCATCACTACCACGTGATTTAGGTTCAAAGTCTGAATCTGTAAAACATTCAAAAAATATAGTAAATATACCATTGTATAATCTATGAAAATTCAACATTGAATATGTCCAAAATTTTTCTATAATCAAACATCACAATTCTTCAAATGGTCTTGAATGTCTAAATGGAGCGTTCTCATTGTATACATTCATCTTTATTTGATAGATTAATGCAAATACATCGGTAGTCAACCAAATATATTTCTCCTATAATAACATGGATACAATAAAAAACTCAATTGTCTTACACCACCACTGGTCTCATGGACAACAATAAGATAACTGTTTGGCCACATGGAATGGAAGATAGCTAAGCGTACCTTTTAATCAATCTCAGATATAACCTTATATCCCAAATTCATGTAATACGATTTATCCAATGTGGGAAAGTGAATTCTTGAAGCACTCTGATTATTTGTAGTCTGGAAAATAGTTGGACTTCCACAAAAAAGACCCTTCTCGTTTTATGATTTTTAAAAAACATCCATCCACACCGTCTTATGAATATCGTCCCTTGTGAAAAATTTCATTATTTTGTTTTGTAAATTTATCTCTTATTTCGAATAATTCATGAGCCAATGGTGGCATTATCTTATCATCACCCCAAGTTGTAAATGGTATAATTAATTCATCATAAATCTCCCAAAGAATGGGAACCTTATATATTTGGTAGATATCATATAGAGTTATGCCAACCTCTCCATGTGTCATGTTTACTGAATTTTTTTGTAGACTTCATCAACTCATAAATTCAAGAATGATGTAATTTTTTAAACATAACTTTTTCCAATCCCCACAACTTTATAAATGTGAACATTAATCAGTTGATTCCAAACCTCTTTACATGTTTTCTGTTCACAAAAATCCCACATCAATTTATGTTTGAATCCTCTTCCAGAACGAAGGTCCCAGTATTCCTTCCTAATGCTAGGATGATCAGTTTTTGAAGCATGAATGTTTTAATCATAGAATTAAAACATTATATCTACAAAATGATCCTTCCTATCAAGAGTAAATCTACTGTGGTGTAGGATGCATCCAATAGTTAATCTCATATCATTAATAGGCATACCCAACACTGTAATATTCATACAATGACAGTTGATGTTATGAACTAAGAAATACTTATAAAAATATTTCTTATAAACCATAATTTGGACACGTGGAAAAATATCATGCATGTACAGTGGTTTGTTGTGTATTCAAATATATTCATATTTATTTTAAATAATGACTTTCAACCACTCATTATGGGTAAACTCCACAATATCGTAATAATATGGTCAACTAATTTTTATCAATTTGGATTGACAAACATTAGCATTCTTATTAGAATCCCACATTAATGCCATTTTAATCAAGATATTTATCAATATTTCCTCGTGAATTTATGTATTGACTAAATAATCTTCAAATTTTAATTTTAAAAATTTAACAAAATTTCAAAGGAAAATAATCACACAACTCCTTCAATGAGGCCACTAGAACAGGTCCTTTGATAGGGTTCCTAGTGTAGGAAATTGTATAATGTACTTCTATGTGGCTCATTCGATTATTTAACTCCACATATCTATATGTCCCAAATGGTTTAATACAAACTTAAACATGATTTATTACCTAAAACAACACTTAATACAACAAAGAAGATAGAGAGTTTTAGTGTCTTTGGGGCTTAGGATCATTACATAAAATCATAAAACATGAAATACAACATCTTTGTTGAAAACATAAATTGCATGACCACTACATTCCCTTGTACTTAACATTGCATGGGATAACCTGAGGATATGCATAAGAAAAGGGTGAGCTATAAAGCCCAGTAAGGGAGTACACATGGAATAACATGAGGATTACAATACATGTTAGACAATAATAATATCAATATATAATAAAAGAAACATGAACATAAAGGCACGATAAAGCATGGTAATCTTAACATGGAAATGTGGCAACAACACCTATAATGGAATTAGCAAGAGCCAAGGCTCATTGCACATGGACAATGAGTAAATCCTCATTGCACATAAAGCACGAGTAAACCCTCACTGCACATGAATTAGCATGAGTCAACACTCATTGCACATGACGTATCATGATATTATACTTTACCCAATGCATTGGGTTGCTATATGGGTGCACCCTTCTTAAACATTTCATTTCATGCATAAGTGTGCCACATGGATCATAAAACACGGATTCATAAAACATAATAATTTACTCCACAATAAAGTAATGTGGAATTAATACATGAAACTCTATAATAAAAAAGTAAATGTGCAAAAAGGTGAATACCATTGATGGATAAATGAGCATGGTATTCACTACACAATGACATTGGCATTGAAAATCGGTGCGATTTCGGCAGTGTAACGGCGTGACATAAGAAATCATAAAAATGGTTGATGAGAGAGAAAGTGGTTCCTCATAATATTTTCATGTAAAGTATAGTAAGGAGGTCATATAGGTACATGTCCCAACAATTGTAATGGAATTTAGATTCATGATACAAAAGTATTTCTTGAATGTAAAAGAGGAGAGAGAAGTTTCTTTCGGAATTTCGGCATAGTAACGAGTGTACATGGGAGGAATTTAATGAGATAGAAAAGGGTCTACCATCATTCAAAAATAAAGAGGGAAGTTTGAGGTAGGTGAAAAAACCATACCCCAAAATTCATAATTGAAATTAAAAGGCAAAACAACTTAATGAAAATTGGACAAAATGAGAAAGGAAGAAAAAACCCTTACATGGAAGTGAGCTTCCAAAGGCTTGAGAGAGGCTTGAGAGAGGCTTCTTGGGAGCTGGAGTCACCTTGGGATGATTCTAGAGAGAGTAGGGCAGAGGTTGGACGAACTCCAAGTGATTTTAGTGAGGAGAATGTGGGAGCTTCGGTGGGTTTATATAGGAAATGTGATGGAATTATTTATTATTTAGGTTTGGGACACCTTATATTAAGTTAATCCAAACCAAAAACCATCCCATGGTTTTTTCCCATGGTTTTTGGAAAAGTCAATAGGAAAATTATATTTTATATGGCCAATGTCCGAACATCTTAAAATAATTAGGTTTCTTATGTGGAGGTGCGTCACACTCCCATGAAAATTAATTTAAAACGACAAGGTGATTAATAAGTCTTGAGGGGTCCATTAATTCTTTGAAAAGTAAGTCAAAAAAACACAAAATCACATTATTTTAATGGTAAAACATATATTGTCCGAAGATAAAGCATATAGTATTTTATTACATCACTATTGGGTCATTATGATGTCACAAAATACATTATATATTTAAACAGTATTTAATTTTTACACAAAAATTTGACTGTCTCATAAAATTATGAAAAATTTACCGTTGGATAATTTCAACATCCTAATTCCAGAAATAACATTTATTTTATCAAAATAAATTTCTAAATGTGTTAATTCTTACTTTTAAAATAAAAACCGACATTTATCGAAAATTCACGGGTTTTGACATAAATGGATTTCAAACCTTACTAAAAATTATAATTGCATTCATAAAATTATAAGATAATTTATATTTAATATAAATTAATTTGATAATAATAATATTTTATTAAAATATTATTTAATTCAAAAATCCATTAATTTAATCAAATATATTTCTTAATTAAAAAAAACTAAAAAACACTATTTTCACGTTAAAAATTATTTACAGTGTATCGAAAATGACAAGGAGGTATATTCATTATCATATACAAAAAATAATATACATGAACATAGTACTAGAGATTTGTTACATAACCCCTTAAAATAGTCGTATAATACCTATGGGTAAGGTGTGTGATGGTAACAGACTATTGGGGTGGCTCGGATAAATTCGCTCGAGTGGTAATCTCTATCAACTTCCACTTTTCACGCAGACGGTCCCATTCAATCTTGACATGATGAAGCTCATCTTGGTATTGGACAAGAGTGAAGCCCAAGGATGCTACCTCTTTTCCAACCTCTGAAAAATGGGCTTTGTATGGAGCAATTCTACTGGATGAGGCCATATCTTCTTTTGTCTTAGTAAATTGGAGTTGTTAAAGTTCTATATTTATACAAATCATGTGATCACTGTTCATCGGCTATATTAGAAACGGAAAAAATTCTTAACATAAAACCTAAGAAGTTGACATCATATTAAAATATTATTCATAAAGAGACATTTAACTAGATCAAGAGGGATTTTCCATTAATCAATCTTTGGGTCGTTACAATATTCCCCCTTAATAAATTTCACCCTCGAAAATTTACTTTTCCCACACTAAAACAGATGGGTTAACTCAGCTTCATCATTTCCTCCGATTCACAAGTCACTTATTCAAACTTTTGGTTTCTCCACAACACCTTGACAAGGGGCATTGTCTTGTTTCGTAGAATATTTTCTCTATGATCTAAGATCTTCACTGGTTGCTCCTCATAAGAAATATCATCTTCCAATTGTACCACCTCAAAAGAGAGTACACGTGAAGGGTCTGGTATGTACTTCCTTAAGAGGGATACATGAAAGGCATCATGTACTTTGGCAATAGTAGGTGGAAGTGCTATTCGATAGGCCAAAACCCTGACATAATCAAGATTCTCAAAGGGGCCAATGTACCTTGGACATAACTTCCCTTTCTTTCCAAACCTCATAAACTTCTTCCATGGAGATATGCATAGAAAAACCATGTCTCCAACTATAAACTCAAGGTCTCGTAGATGATTATCTGCATAACTCTTCTGTCAAATCTAGGCTACCTTGATATGATGTTGAATGGTTTTCCCCTTCTCCACCATTTCCTTAACCATTACTGGTCCTAGAAGCTTATTTTCACCGACCACATCCAAACATGCCGGTGTTCTGCACCATTTCCCATACAGGGCCTCATATGGTGCGATTTGGATGCTCGAGTGGAAACTATTATTATAAGAGAAATCAACCAAAGGAAGATGTTGATCTCGTCCTTCTTTTAAGTCTATTGAGCATGCTATCAACATATACTCAAGTGTTCGGATAGTCCGCTCAGATTGGACATCAGTTTGAGGATGATCGGCCATACTGAAGTTCAGTTCAGTATTCAGAGCATGTTGAAGACTCTTCCCAAACGTAGACGTGAATCTTGTATCTCAGTCAGACACAATAGATAGTGGTACAACATGTAACCTTGCCACTTCCCTGATATATATCCATGCCATTTGATCCAATGATAAATCCTCTCGAATAGCAATGAAGTGTGCAGTCTTTGTAAGATGATCCACAACATCCCAGATTGCATTGTTTCCTTTGGATGTCCTTGGAAGCCCGATGACAAAGTCCATGGTGATGTTCTCCCATTTCCATTCTGGTATAGGAAATGGTTTCATTATCCCCTTAGACTTCTGCCTCTCTGCCTTTACTTTCTGTCACACCAATCACATTGATGTATATTCAACGATATCCTTCTTCATATTATCCCACCAAAAGTTTTCGCATAGATCTCGATACATCTTTGTGCTTCCAGGGTGAATAGAGAAATTTGAACTATATGAATCATCCAAAAGATTCTTCTTCAGCTCCGGACATGATGGAACACATAGACTTTCCCCAAACTGCACAATTCCTTCTTCATTAGCATTTAACCATGAGGATTTCCCCTTTTTTATGGATTCCACTTTTTCTTTAATTGCCACATCATCCATTTGAGCATCCTTTAACCTTTCCAAAAGAGACGGTTGAGCAATAATTTGTGAAAGAATTGATGATGTTCCCTTTTTTCATTCCCATGTCCCTCTTCATTATGTCTAAGAAGATTGGATCCTTCTCAAATCTCATCATTGATAGAATCGATGGGTCTTTTCTACTTAGAGCATCTTCCACCTTGTTCGCTTTCCCAGGGTGGTAATGTATTGAACAATAATAATCCATGATGAGCTCTATCCATCTTCTCTGGAGCATATTATGCTCTTTCTGTGTTAATATATATTTAAGACATTTGTGGTCAGTATCTATCTCAAATTTCTCCACATAGAGATAATGTCACCAGATTTTCAAGGGAAAGATCACAGCCTCCAACTCCAGATCATGTGTTGGATAGTTTCGCTCATGGGTTTTCAACTCCCTTGAGGCATAGGATATCACTTTATTATTCTGCATCAGAA
The DNA here is from genome assembly GCA_963277665.1 of Viscum album. Classification (NCBI taxonomy): domain Eukaryota; kingdom Viridiplantae; phylum Streptophyta; class Magnoliopsida; order Santalales; family Viscaceae; genus Viscum; species Viscum album. Next base: position 730,927,926 of record OY728139.1, on the reverse strand, counting down.
CACAGCCTATACCCTTCTTTGTTGCATCACTGAATACCACATAAAGTTCCCCACTTGTGGGTAAAGTGATCACGGGCGTAGTGATAAGCCTCATTTTCATCTTTTTGAAACTTTCTTCACATTCATCACCCCAAGAAAACGTTACTCCCTTTAATGTTAGCTTGGTAAGAGTGTTGGAAAATCATGACAAATTTCTCACCAATCGTTGATAATATAAATCTAACCCCAAGAAGCTATGGATATCTGTTACTAATGTTGGCCTTGGCCAACCTTCAATTGCATCTGTTTTGGAGGGGTCCACAGATATCCCATTTATTGTGATGATATGGCCCAAGAATGATACCTCCTTCAACCAGAACTCACACTTGCTGTACATTTCATATAGCTTCTCCTTGCTCAAAGACTCTAGTAAAGTTCTTAAATTCTTCTCATGATCCTCCTTGGTTTTAGAGTATATTAGAATATCATCTATAAAGACTACCAGAAATTTTTCGAGGTAATCTCTAAAAGCTCTATTCATTAAGTCTGTGAAGATTCATGGTGCATTGGTTAGTCCAAAAGTCATTAATATGAATTCATAGTGCCCGTATCTTGCGCGAAAAGAATTCTTGGGGATATCTTCCTTCTTCACCCTTACTTGATAATATCCCGACCGTAAGTCCACCTTGGAGAAGTATTGTGCTCCACGCAGTTGATCTAACAAGTCATCAATTCGTGGAATAGGATACTTTTTCTTTATCGTGATTTTATTATGTTCACGATAACCGATGCAAAGCCGTATTAACCCATCCTTCTTCTTGACGAAGTGGAATGGTGGACCCCATGGTGAAGCACTTGGGCGTATAAACCCTTTATCAAGATTCTCCTGTAGTTGTTTCTTCTACTCTTCAAGATCAACAACAACCATTCTGTATGGATTCATGGATGTTTGTAATGCCCCAGGTATAATTTCAATTGATAACTCAACATCTCTACTAGGAGGAAGACCGGGAAGTTCCTCGGCAAAATCTGCCGCGAATTCCCTCACAATAGGCATTTCTTCAAGGATGGTTTCTTCCTTGGACTCAATCATCTGAGCCAGATACGCGTGCTCATAGGGAAGTAATATCCATTCTAGAGATGATGGAGCTAAATGATATACATATTCCTCCTGAAACTTGTAAAGAATCGGTGGTCGATTCTCCATATGGAGTGTGATTTCTCTCTCTCGACAATTTATGGTGGCTCTATATAAGGAAAGCCAATCCATTCCAAGAATTGCATCAAATTCTACCAGAGGGAGTATGACGAGGTTCTCTGAGAAATTCAATCCACAGATTATAACAGGGGAGGACTTATACTCATGGGACGCAATGATTTCCCCATTTTCCGTCCTCACCGACATATTCACTTCCATGATTTGTGTTGGTGCTGGGATTGTTATACTAAACATTAGTGATATAGAAAAATGCATAGAACCTGAATCAAAAAGTACATTCACTATTCTTTAATGAATAACTAGCATACCTATCAGCACTTTGTTGTTGGGGTTCACTTTGGCAGAAGTGATGGAAAAAGCTCTTCCTTTCTTCCTTAGAGGTTGTTGGTTGCCTCAAAAAACCCTTGGATTAGGGCACTGATTTGAAAAGTGACCCGGTTCATTGAAATTGTAGCAATGAACAACGTGTTGAGGTTCGAACGGAGAATTCCTCTCCTCTGTCGCAGCCGAGGGTCTTTCTTGCTGACAATTAACAGCTAGGTTCCCTTCTCTTCCACACTTGAATCATTTCCTCATCCCCTAAAGGTAGTTTCCAGGGTGCTTCCCACACTTTTGGCAATAGGGGGGCTGGATCTTCATAGCACCGTTGGATTTCTCCATCGGACCGCCAGCATTGAAGTCCACCTTACGCTTCTTGTCCCTATGATACCCTTGTGATTCTCTGATCTCCATTTCAACCTTGAGGGCACATCGGACAATTTCCTCATAGCTGTCGAAGTCACGGATCACTAATGCTTTCCTGCAAGCTAGGCTTTAGCCAACCAAAGACGCGGTCAACCTTGCATTTGGGGGTAACGAAAAAGCTGGAAGCGTATCGTGCAAGACTTGTGAAGTTTTCCTCGTACGCTCCAACAGATTCTTCATCTTTTTTCTTGAGGGAATGGAAGTCACATTCCATATTAATCTGGAGGGTGCGTGGAAAATATTTATTGAAAAACATCTTCCGGAAATCCTTCCATTCCAATGCCTCGATATCCTCCTCAGGCTTCATATTTTTGATCAATGTATACCATTGATCAACTGCACCGTCCATACGATAAGCAGCCAGGATAACCTTCTCTTGTTCAGAATAATGAAGGATGGAGAAGATCTTTTCAATGGAGTTGATCCATTGTTCAACGATCATGGGATAGGATGATCCACTAAAAGTAGGAGGAATTTTTCTCATGAAGCTCTTGATAGCGACCTGTTCTTTCTTGGGGGGGGGGGGTTGAACGTTCCTCTTGCCCCTTGTTTCTATTCAAATCTTGAGTAAGATGAGAGAGAAGAGTGACAAAGTTTGCGATTCCCACTCCCATTGGATTGGGCATCTCATTATTACAGTCATCACACTGATCTTCACATCGGTTGTTAGCCCGAGTCCTCCTATTACCGGCCATTGGCTTGAATAAAATGAATGTTAGGGGGTAACACATTAAGGGTAATCCAAATACAAAAGTTGATGACTTACAAATAAACTTATATTTCCTTAACTCATGAGTCTATTGGCTTCAATCTAGGATTTTCATGATCTACTTTCTAACATATATTCTTAAGGGAAATTTTTTTTATTCCCTTAATAAGGGTTCATACTAAGATTTTGAATTTATAAAAACATATCCCCCAGGAGTGTCATAACCAAGAGTGCAGTAAGGACCATTGTCATGGACCAGTTCCCGTTCGGTTCCCGTTCGAGTCTAGCTCAAAGAGGTGTTTTCGGGTTTTACCCCTAGGATACATCTGTGCCATACCAACCTCTACCTACTCATATCCAGAAAGGGATGTATTTTCTTGATAACCCACTTACTCAATAGTCACCAAAACATAGGGACAGATTTATTGTACTTAGTCTTGTATATAAGGCTTTACTAGGGTTTTCTAATCCTAATCCCAAAAATAACTAAACCTATCCTCTGATACCAACTATGACAACCCTGCTTTTAATACAAACATAAACATGATTTATTACATGAAACATCACTTGATACAACAATGAAGATCTAGATATATAGTGTCTTTGGGGATTGGGATCATTAAATAAAATCTTAAAACATGAAATACAACATCTTTATTGAAACATCTTTTACATGACCACTACATTCCCTCGTACTTAGCATTGCATGGGATAACCTAAGGCAATGCCTAAGAAAAGGGTGAGCTATAAAGCCCAGTAAGGGAGTACACATGTTATAACATGAGGAGTACAATACAAGTTAGACAATAGGCATATCAATAGAGAATAAAAGAAACATGAACATAAAGGATGATAAAGCTTGATAATCATAAAATGGAAATGTGGCAACAACACTTATCAATGAATTAGCATGACCCAAGGCTCATAGCACATGGAGCATGAGTAAATCCTCATTGCACATAAAGCACGAGTAAACCCTAGTTTCAATTGAATTAGCATGATTCAACACTCATTTCACATGACGTATCATGATTCAATACTCTACCCAATGCATTGAAGCGCTATAAGGGCGCACCCTTCTTAAACATTTCATTTCATGCATAAGTGTGCCACATGGATCATAAAACATGGATTTATAAAACATAATAATTTATTCCATGATAAAGGAATTTGGAATTCATATATGAAAGTTAATAATCAATAAGTTAGTGTACATAAAGGTGAATATCTTTGATGGAAAAATGGGCATGGTATTCACAACACAATGACATTGGCTTAGAAAATCGGTGTGATTTCTGCAGCGTAACGGCGTGACATAGTAATTTATAAAAATGGTTGATGAGAGAGAAATTGGATCCTCACCATAATTACATGTAATGGACATTAATTAGGTAATATATATACATGTGAAATCAATTTTAATGGAATTTAGATTCATGATACTAAAGTATTGCATGAATGTAAAAGAGAAGAGAGAAGTTCCTTTTGGAATTTCGGAATAGTAACGGGTGTACATGGGAGGAATTTAATAAAAAAGAAAGGGGTGTCCCATCATTAAAACATAAAGAGGTAAGTATGAGGGAGGTTCAAAAACATACCCCAACATTCATAATTGAAATTAAAAGGCAAAACATCTTAAAGAAAATTGGACAAAAAAGAAAAAGGAAGAAAAAACCCTTACTTGGAAGCATGTTTCCAAAGGCATGAGAGAGGAATATTGGGATCATGGGGCACCTTGGGAGGATTCTAGAGAGATAAGGGAAGAGGATGGATGAAATAAAAGGGATTTTAGGGAGGAGGAAATGGGATCTTGGGTGGGTTTATATAAGAAAGGTGAGGAAATTTTTATTATTTAGGTTTGGGACCCCTTATATTAAATTAATCCAAGCCACAAATCATCCCATGGTTTTTGCCCATGGTTTTTGGAAAAAGGAATAGAAAAAGAATATTTTATAAGGCCAATCTCCTAACTTCCTAATATAATAAGGTTGATTATGTTGAGGTGATTCACACTCCCATGGAAATTAATTTAAAAATACAAGGTGTTTAATAAGTCTTGAGGGGTCCATTAATGCATTGAAAAGTAAGTGAAACAAACCCAAAATCACATTATTTTAATGGTAAAACATATATTGTCCAAACATAAAGCATATAGTATTTTATTAAATCACTATTGGGTCATTATTATGTCATAAAACACATGATATATTTAAACGGTATTTAATTTTTACCCAAAAATTTGACTGTCTCAAAATATTATGAAAAATTCACCGTTGGATAATTTCGACGTCCTGATTCAAGAAATAACATTTATTTTATCTAATTTTTTTTAAATATGTTAATTTTCTCTTTAAAAGTAAAAACTGACATTTATCGAAAATTCACGGGTATTGACAGAGATGGATTTCAAACCTTACTAAAAATTATAATTGCATTCATAAAATTATAAGATAATATATATTTAATAAAAAATAATTTAATAATAATAAAATTTTATTAAAATATTATTCAATTAAAAAATACATTAATTTAATAAAATATATTTATTAATTAAATAATAACTAAAAACACCATTTTTACTTTAAAAATTATTTAAAATGTATCAAAAATGACAAGGAGGTATATTCATTATTATATACAAAAAAATAATATAAATGAACATTGTACTAGAGATTTGTTAAATAACACCTTAAAACAGCCGCCAAAGTCCTAAGGGTAAGGTGTAAGATGGTTACAAACTCTTGGGGTGGCTCAGCTAACATCCCTTGAGTGGTAATCTCTATCAACTTCCACTTTTCACATAGACGATCTCGTTCGAGCTTGACATGATGAAGCTCAGCTTGGGCATGGTCAAGAGCGAAGGACGAGGATGCTACCTCCTTTCCGAGCTCCAAAAAATGGGCTTTATATGAAACAATTCTACTAGATGAGGCCATCACTTCTTTTGTCTGAGTAAATTGGATTTGTTAAAGTTCTATATTTATACTAATCATGTGATCACTGTTCAACGACTATATTAGGAATGGTCAAAATTATTGACATAAAACAAAATAAGTTGACATCATATAAAAATATTTTCAATAAATTGAAATTTAACTAGATCAAGAGGGATTTTCCATTAATAAAACATTGGGTCCTTACACTATCCAATAAGAGAATAAATCTAAGAATGTGGGTGAAGAAAACAAAAATGGAATGAGGGTATGTATTTTGACAACTAGCCTATATTGGCGACCTATGTTCCATCTATATATGACAAACCTGCATGGTCCAGAACTATATTATCTATTATATTTTTTCCCATTGTCAGGACTCAGGACTACACCCTCATTCAAATCAGATCCAATCACGAGGGGGAATTTTTTGACACTCCTTTGGAAGGAAAATTATTATGAAGATGCACATTGGATTTTTTATTGTGTTGGAGAAAGTTAAAAGAAGTTATGAATTATAGTTCAAGGGAGCTACGCGGCACACCTATGCCTCAAAAGAACAAATCATGTCTGGGCCATATAGCCCAATGTGTATCCCCCCACACCTTGGACCAATGCATAGGCCTTCCATAGGGAACCTATGTAGAAATATACATTTCAACCCCAATATAAATAAAAAATATTCTATGATGCTACTCTAACAACCTATGTTGAATAATTATATTAGAACATGAATCATCCATTCATATAAATAAAAGTATTAGGGTCGCCATTTTATCTTCTAAAAAATTGGATGAACCTATGAAGCTCCCATTTCACAGCCCATTTTCCATGGTCCACCATAATTTCTCAAGTGAATCTCTAATAAAAGAGAGAAGTTATAATTTTAGGGGATAGGGAAGACTAATGTATGGTCATTGTTTTGAATACCAAACATTTTATTAAGGAACCTTCTTACTTAATGATGAAGCTACCTATTCAATGCATATTCACTAAGGATATACAAATGACTCTTCCAAAGAAAAAATGGGGGATCCAGGGTGCATAGATTTAATTCTCACCCAGGTGTTGTATTCTGGGTAGTCATTTTTCATGTTTTCATAGGCTTAATTTACCATTGTTAGTAATTTTTCATCTTTCAGAGGACCTGTGCGGCACACATCCAAGGCACACCTGCATGGTAATGCTACACAATAGACCTACATTGAATATATACACCCAAGACCAATTCATATCACCTTGTAAAACCCATTCTATGCCATTGATGGAAGGGAATCAATTTCCTTGTCTCTCATATTTGAAAGATATTAAGATGAAGCCTCCACCAAAACCATTTATCTTATCAGACATTTGGGGAAGACACTGCTGTGTGTCTCCCATTTTGATTTTGATCTTTATAGTCATAGGCTTCCCAAAATTTCTTTATAATGGTTTCAGGATCATGGGGGTGTATGTGGGTCTATATATTTATAGTCACATGGAATCATATCCAAGAGATAATATTTTTAGGTTTACAATATTATATTATGAGGATAGGATTACGTCCTCCCATTATCTTATCTGAGACTCAGAACCATCAGTCCCTAATAATGAGAGTTAAGATCACATAGTCTTTTTACATTAATAAATTAAATGTCCCCCCCCCCCCTCTCCTGGGACCCTTGTAAGGGAATACCTAATGGAGTATGGAACAAGTCTTTTAGGATGAATATAATAAAAATAACTTCAATTTCGCATGTAAATGTTAATTTCTTTGCGCCCTTATCCACCATCACCATGGTTTATTTCGTCACAAACCTGACCTCTTCCATTAGTGTAGTAGACCATGTGTGGTTTTTTGAATATTTCACATACTCTTGTTTCTCACACTGAGAATGAATCACGAGGGATTTGATATTTTTTATTATAAAAAATATGCCGAATCCACATCACATTGTGAAAAATTAGATCTTTGATTCCCACCATAATTTGGATACATAGGAAGCCATCATCTAGGGCCTGAACATAATGGGAATCCTCCTCAAGAGTCTAAGCCTAATTCCATTAATTTTGGAATCTATCATCGAAGTATGCCCCAAATTAAGATTCCAAAAATCTGTATGATTTAATACATCTCTCATGGACTGTAATACAAGGGAATCCTTTTTATGAGTAATCCCCAACATAATCATCTAAAATGGACAAAATCCATTGTGTGATTAATCGAATCACATGGGATTTGGTTCCCATACACGTTGGGCATATTGGAAGCCACTTGGAGGTTCAAACAGAACACTCTAAATCCACCTTGTCCTTTCTAGGCCATATTACTAGTAAGGTATATTACAAAATGGAATCCCATATCATTTCCAATGTTCTATTAGATTCTAATTGAAGTACGATAACATTGATTTCCACCATAACTGGGATATTTATGAATATTTCACCCAGGGCACTAGAACACAGGACATCCTCCTTAGGAGTCCCACCCTGATTTCCTTAATAAGGGAATCCTACTTATAATTATTCCTCGAATTAATCCACCATAAATCTTAATACATTAATACATCAATCATGGACCCTATTACAAGAGAAAACTCTTTAGGATTATTCCCCAACTAAATCCTCTAAAAGGGTCATAATCCATTACGCCATTAATTGATCTACATGGGATTGCATTCCCATCGATGTTGGATATGTAAGAATCCTCCTTGAGGATCAATCCCAACAATTCAAATCAACCATGTTATTTCTAGTCCATATTTCTTATAGGGACTAATCCAACTTGGAAACCCACATTATTTCAAATTCCTCATGATTCATAGTCATAATTACCACACTAATCATTGACTAGGAATCTTCCTTCTATATTTTCTCTCAACTTGTAATTAAATAGTATGGAAATGTACTTATAAAATGACCTCAAATGGTGTGATTTTTCCCATTAAGCGGAACTGATCTATGAGGATATTAATTCATTTCAGAAGGATATGAAGGTAGACCATATATAGGTATGATCAAAACCTCAAAAATAAAATTAATCTACCTGGATGTACATAAATTCCAGAGTGCCCCGTTGAGTGGCTTAAAAACTAGAATCATCATAAAAATAACTAATGAATATATATGTAGTAAATGAGAGGATAAAATTGATGAATAACCTTGAATACATACAGATATCTCAATTGATGATGAAACTTGAATATATATGGATGATTATAAATTCCACACATGCTAAATAATGGATTTTAAATTTCAAGTGAAACCTACATTATTCTTGGTAAATTAATAAGAATTCATGAACGTATCTTAATTCTATAAGAGAGTCCCAGTGTGGGAAATTCCCCTTTAAAAGGGTGTGATGAGACCGAACTCCGATCCTATCATCCAATATATGTTCTTAAGAATTATAGGTTATGAATTCTAATGAAATCCTTCCTTTGGGAAGGAGGTCTATATGGATACAAAATCGTTCTGTGTTTTCAGTTCCATAAATATATCCAATGGAAACCATTCAGAGGTAGTGATGCACAAGATTAATAGAAATTATGGGGGGGAAATAATCACACATCCACACATGTATTTTTAGTTTTTAAGAATACATGTTTGGTTTCTAGTGATCCAAAAAGTTCTTATGATTGGAAAATAAATTATCAAAATTCCTTGTGATTTCAATCATCAATATATTCCACCAGATTTGTTTCCCTACATCATGGAGCATCTAGGTCAACCCTAGATACACTTCCCAATGTGAAGTAGAATATTTCCACATAAATTACCCTCACATTAAAGTAGGTACATCATATTAGTATAAATATCTGAAACCCATTAATAATCCTATGATAATGTATCTAAAAAGATTAAAACATTTCATAATATTATAATAAATATCATATATTTCTTAACAAAAAACACCAAGTATTAATTTCATTTTCCTACACTATGAAAATATTAAATTTTCTAAAAAAATCATTCTTATTTATCCATTTTATTGGTGGGGATTCATAAAATTAACTATAGTACGATATATATATATATATATATATATTCGTATAATTTTCCAACTTGATAAATAATATATTGAATAGTTTTCTAGAAATAACCACCTAACGTTTTGTAAAATAAATTTATTTAGTAATACCCTGAGATATTAAAATAACACAATCTTTGATAGCGTCTACAACAGACAATAATGAGCTCAAATGAACAAAAAATACTACTATTTAAATATCACCTTTGAAAACTATTTGTCCCATTAATGGTTATCAATATGAATAAATAATTTAAAAAATATCTATAAATATAATTGCCAGTACATTTTTTTATTAATCGTTAGTAAATAATAAATATATTTTAGTAAATTCGATTAATTCACCAAAATATATTTTATTAAAACAATTATTGTTGTTTTATGTTTTATTAAATATAATCTGATGAATATTTTCTTATTCAATAAATTTTTTTGGAAAAAATAAAATAAATATTAATTATTATTTTATGAAAATTCATTTTTTCTGAATTGTTGAGCTAAATCTGAAATGATTTAATTTTAAATAAAGAGTGAAATATACTTCTTTTAATGAGAATGTTAATATTTTTAGATATTTACATAATTCCAACATTTCTTGAAATGGTTTAAATAGTAATTACATTCATAATAATCGTTATAATCCAATTATTTTCATTAAAATTAAATTTACACATGAAATTGTTATCATGAAATTTCTAAATATAAAGATACTTTGTTATAAGAACCCTTTTTTCTCCATCCTTTTGAGTAATAATTTTCAACCATATTCTTCCACATATGAGAATTAAATTTCATAAAATAGTTTCCATATCCGAATAATCATTATTAATATTAGTTTATAATTTAATATTAAATTTCATTTAATATGAATGACATCTATTTTAAAAACGATGTTCCACCTTGAGGTTATGTTTGGTAATTATGGTTGAAAATAACATGATAGGGAAAGACCATTTAAACTCCAACTTGACACTATCCAAATTTCAAATAATTTTTTATAATGGAAATTACGTTCTAATTTGGATTGATGAAATAATTTCCATAAATATTTATGCAATATCAAGACACCATTTTTTTAATTAATCAAAAAAATAAAACAAATTATTATAAAAAAAACTAAAAGTTATATTATATGTCATAAATAAATAAAAAATGAAATTTTAATAAAAATTAAAATTAAAATTATTTTAAAATGGGTTATATTTTAATTTCTATTCTATCATGTTGTTTTCCAAGTAAAATTGAATTAATAGTCCCAAAAATTATGTTATTTGTTTAATAAATAATATTTATTAAATTATTTATAATTCCATATATATATATATATAATTTCATATAGATTAAAATATCATTCATTATCCATTTCATTATATGAAAAAATTTTATATTTAAAATTCAATTAAAATTCAAAACATTGTTGTCACTATATTAGCAAAAAGGGTCAAAACGAGTTAAAAAGCGATAAGGGTGAAAAAAATCAAAAATTATCCAAATTATATTTGATTATTGGATTATGAAACATCATATTTTATATTATGATTGAATTAGTTTTGATTGGTTTTTAATAGTTATATACTTTTATATTAATTTATTTCATTATGAAATTCCAAAAGTGTCCCTCCCCTCAATAATAGTAGGGAACCAGCTACCCTATTCACATCACATATAATAACACATCAAGATCATCAAATACCAATATAAATTTCTTTTTTAAATCCCACAAACATCTTAGACTCCTTAGTTTGATCAAATATATAATATATTTAGGCATTAGGTATATTTCTGAAGAGGTTGTTCATAAAAGATGAATTTTACATAACTGAACGTTTTTGTTTTATTTCATATTCCTCCATTTAAATTATTTTTCAACCATTATTAAATAATAAAATTATTATTTCCCATTAACTAATAAGTTTTTATGTTAATTGTTTTAAACAATTTCTATATCATCATCCTTCAAATGGACAAAAATATTATTCATGTGTACATGGCACTACCACCTCGTTGACTGAGGTAATTGGTTTTCCATCACCAACTATCATCAGTGATATTAATTTTATATTTAATATATATATATAAATATGTATATATAATTCATGTGAAATAATAATTACTTTTTAATGATAATATATGAAATAATTTCTTATATTTCCATCCTTTTAAAAATGATAGCATAGTTCATGCATCCGTGTAGATTTCCCCCTCAATGATGTGATGTGATATTTTTTATAAACAGTTACTAGGATTAATATATAATATTTAACTTATTGTGTAATTATATATTTTATATATAAAATAATAATAATCTTACTTCCATCATGATCGTAGAAAATGGAAATTTTACACAAGAGTATGTACGACTTACAATCTCCATGAATCATTCATAAATCATTTTTCACAATAATATTTCACCATTTATTTTTAAAGTATAAATGATGTTTAAAAATGATTAGCATTCCATTTTTTGTTTCTACATGTGATGTAATAATGACATGTTTTAGCATAGTAAAACTATAAATGCCAATTTGGATATATGAACAAAATATCATCAAAACAAATAACGTGAAATTAATTGGATAAGATAATTAATATATCTTGGTAATAAATAAAAGATAATTAAAAATAAATAGTTAAAATTTCGAAATATATTTAATAATTAAAATAATTTTTTATGGATAATATATAATATATTTCATGATTCAGACATGTGGTATGGGTTTTTTATTGAATTTTAAATCCATTTATACATATTTTATATTACGCACACACATTATTTTATTTGGTGTATACATTTGAAAATTTATAATATTAACATGAATAACTAATTATTCAGTTTTATTAATGTTTCAATAAATTTTTAATCATTTAAGGAGGTAATATTATTTGATACAAAATTTTTAATGGTTTATTGAAAAATAAATTTTGTTATACAAGATTATTATATTTATAACTCTTAAGTTGGAGTTAATAACTATTATTTATCATAAACTAAAACTTTTTCTTCTCCATTGTTTAGTTATAGCTTTTTTCCCATTAATTATATTCCCTTTATTTAATCATGATAAAAAATAAATTTTTAATAGAATGATGAGCCTTTTTTGTAATATTTTTTGAATCATTTTCATATAAGTCAATATTAACATTAATATGTTTTGTTTTTTGTTTTTCTCCAATGATTAATTAAATACATTTTAAAAAAATATATAACTTTTTAGAAAATATTTTAAATGAAATATTCTTATCATTTTTTCAGAAAGGCACTTTTGACTATTTATAGAATGTGTAAATAGATTATTTATTTTAACATACTTGGCATTAAAAAAATTTCAAGCTGCTAGGATTGATCAATAATTGTAATCATATTTAAATTATTACAATTATTTTTCTATTAAGAATATTTTCTATAAAATTCAATAATATTTTAGGTTATAAATGAATTCAAAAATTATAATTAATTTATAATTAATTTATTACATCTATCATATTATTATATATCATTCTTTTCACAATACATAGAATCCTATAGAAATGAATCAAAATAATGGTGAGGTCAAATGGTCAGAATGTTGGAGGTACAATAGAATAAATAATGAATAAATAAACATAATCAATATGGAACTGTAAATAACTAATCCAAATTCAATTTAAATAACTAGATAAGGAATAATCAATAGGATAAGGAATGTAAATGTCCACATATTATATTGAAATTACTAGAAATTGAAATATCAATTAGGAATGGAATATAATTGAGAGAACATGACATTAATATAACAAGACTGGGCATAATAAATATTGAAAGCCCAATAACATAAAACCATTACTTTTAATTAACACACTGACAATGATAATCATTTATATATTTTTTCACAATGGAAATATCATTTATTACAATAAAAGACATTTCAATGATGTCAATGATTAATTATTTGATTCCATGTCTGAGGAACATGAATACCTCTACCATAAAGACCATTAACACGACAATTTAAAACTAAAGGTATAAATCCTTTTAAATTTCCCAACTCATTTCTATGATGATACTAATTGATATGTCATGGGGATATATAAATTAGACTCCCTACCTGTCACTGATAGTCCAAATCATTCCTCATATATCAAATTATTGATTTAAGTTATAAACAATATTCCATAAAATAATTTGACTAATATGTCTAAAATTTTCTTTATTTTCCAATAATCAAAAAACTAAAAATGTAAAAACCATAGGAATAAATATATATCGTTTAGGATAAAATTATAATGATGATAAATAATATTAATATATAGGGTAAATTTTAGGATCAATTATCACTACAATGTGAACAACTAAATGGGATGTTAATGAATAAAAATATGAATCAAGTTCATGAATTTAAATAAGATACCATGTTTAAAAAATCCTAATATAGCTATAGGATGATTAATGATGATACCAATATCATGTATACCCAATTGATTTCGAATAACTGTTTTTATTGATGATATACAAATGATAATTGAATAACATTCTTGAGTGATATATCCTTTTAATTTTGAATATTTTTTAAATTACATAAATATGAATATCACTTATAAAAAATTTTCATTAAAAAATATGTGTAAAAATTAAAGAGAAACTTAATAAAATGAATGTCTGTTAATATGTTCGTGTCATAAAAAGTAAAAATTACATTCCCTTTTCATTGTTAATTTTTTTAAAAGCGACTTCTTAATAAAATATATAAATATTACTTTCAATCAAATTTAAGAAGAAAAAATAGTAAATTACTATTAGTATTTATTTTTATCAATTTTATAGAAACTTTTGTTAAAACATTTATAGAAAATATGTCTCTGTACCAAAATAGAGTTCCCAAAAAAGACAAAATTAATGTTTTATTTTAGTAAAGAATTTTTCTCAATAATTTTTAATACAAAATAGTACAAAAATTGTAATTTCAATTGAAGAAGATAATGATCGACTAGAGGAGAAGAAAAGAAAATTGTTTATATAAAAATTATATTATAATTTTATTTTAATTAAATATAACAAAATTAACAATCATGATTATAAATATATTTTGAAATAAATCCTTAAAATGATCATAATGTGGATGTGAGTATCAATAAATAATTGAGTAATATATAACTAATGTAAAAAAATTTGAAATACAATAGAGGATTTAATATGTAATTATAAAGATAATCATATAATATTAACATGAACTATAATGTGATATACCTTATTGGAAAGGAAAAGGGTAATAAATTGCATTACCACTTAGTAACATCAGGTTAAAATACCATAACCTGAAATAAATATATTTTTAAATTAAAAAACATGTAATAATGATTTTTGCATGATATTACATGTCAATGGGGAAGTATACACATAATATAAAAAAAATTTGTTCATTTCATTGTAATCTTCCTCAATGGAATTATATTGAAATGAAATCCCTTACAATCATCTTCCTTTCAGTTGAACGAACATTAACAACCCATATAATGGTTTTTTGGATGTATTTTACTTATTTGAGAACAATATTTATATTTAAAATATAATATAAGGTCTTATTATAATATCATATCACTTGTTTGTTAAAAATCATTCAATATTATTACTGTTTTGGGTGTTAATTGCATTTTCCATGGTATGTTTTGACTAGTTATTTTCTCCCTATTATATATATCAGGATGTCATCATCACTAAAACATAATCCATTATTTAAATTTCATATATATTTATTATATTTATATTTAAAGTAATCCAAAAAAATTAGAAAGAGGAAATGAAATGCACATTTCATGGAGATGGTAGGTTGTATGATGAATAGACATGGTATCCATTTTCATAATGTCATGAAAAAATAAAAAATAAAACTATATATATATATATTCATTTTATTATCATATTTATGAAATATATATAACATAATTTTATTTTATTAATCCTTAATATTTTCAATGTAATGGGTGGAGGAATAATATCACTTTATAAGGTGGTAGTCTACAGTACATAAGAATGAAGATATTATATTCCCTAAAAAATGGAATGAATGATGGTATGTGTTATAAAAAAATTTATGAATCATAAATAAATTATAATTATAATAAATAAAATGAATATATTATAAAAACATTAATCCCATAATTATTCTCAACCATGAATGTTGGTAGTGGAAAAAGGAATGCCATCGACTAGCGTGGTGGTAGTTCATTGTGCACATGAATGATGAGTTCATAACCCATTTGATGGACGGGTTTGAAGTTGTAGGATAACAATATTAACATTATATATTATAAGTATATTTAATATAAATGGTTAATATATATATTTATTTATAAAAATAATTAATGGTGGAGGATAGTGAAGTAAAACAATGATACACGTTGATGAACGTCACCTATTATTCAGGTTACTCCTATTAGTCTTCAGCATAAGTCATCTTTGGATGGATTTATGACCAAATAAATGCATATAAGATAATATAAATGGGTTTTATAAGTGACTTACGAAATTTTTTATTGGCTCTAATGGCTTTTGAGGTGTGAATATGTAATGAATGTGAGTTTCCTTTTGTAGTACATGGGGAGAGGTATTCATCTAATTGTCTATCAATAAGCACTATTGGGAAGTGTCACATGCCAACTATTCTTACAATAATAAATCCAATTGGACCTAAGATAGTATATGGTAGAAATATGAACATAAAATTGTGTTAAGATATGTTTTGGTTGTAACAACCCGAGAATTTATGAAAAATATTTTTTTCATTAATGCCTTGTGTTGTACACTACACCAAAAGGAGCTTGCACAACACACATCCTTGACTTTCCTTACATTACACTCAATCGCGACCTTCCTCGATAGCTTGTGTAGTACACAATACCGAGTTTCATTAAACAACGATATGCTATTAAAATATTATTAAAACTAGCCATTACGAATAGTAATAACCACTTTTTGAAATTTTGAAAATTTTATTTTTCAAAAAGGACTTCATTTTTGGATTCGGAATATCGAAATTAGCTTAGGGTGAAATTTTGGTACTTTTCGGATAACTTTCATATTCGGATGAATAGTGGATATTACTAAATTTTAATTAAAAACAACTTTTTTAATAGAAATAATTAATAGTGATAAATTTTTAATTTGATTTGTTTTAAAGTATATTTAGAATATATTTTTAAAATTTAATACAATTTTGGTAATTGGATGTAATTTCACATTTAAACCAGACATAAATAAGTGTCAATCTTTTGATAGTTATTATCTCTTAAAAACACGTTATTTGTTTTGACGATGGGAATTAATATTTAAATTAATTAATGTAAATGATATGTTTTTAATTTGGTAAAATAGACGTCATTTTTTAATTCGTAATATCAATTATAGCTTAGCACTAATTTTTTGTATTTTTCTGGAAACGTTCATTTTTTGATGAATAGTGAAACCACGAAGTGGTAGTTAAAAAACTGAAGTTTCCATAAAACTTAATTTTACCGCTTCTGTGAGTGAAATTTCAAAACTCCGAGAGACACGGTTAATATCAAGGACTAAATTTTAGTTCAATGAGATGAAAATAATTTTTGGTGAATAGTAACTTTTGACTTTTTTTTACCACGGTTAAAAGTAAATAGGGTAATTAAAGGTAAAATTGATATTATTATTATCCTAAAACATATCCTAATTATATTGGATAACTGTAATTCGACCAAAAACAACCTTAGGAATAAAATATGACCATTTAAACCCACATGGATTAGATTAGGTCATTTATTAATAATTTATTTAAAGAAGGGTTAAAATAGCTAAAATCAATGTTTAATAAGTAAATTATTTTTAATATAGGGTTATACATAAGTTAAATTTGACTATAAATATTCATTAGAAAGATAAAAATAATTAATACATATTTATATTTTATTTGGAATTTTTAGACATTAAATAATTTAATTTATTTATGACACAACGATGATGCAGTAATTATCTTATTAATGAAATATTGACATAATTAATGTAATAAATACCCAAATAAATATAATTTGAAACTTTTTATAAATTACACTAATTTTATAAGTTAATATTTAATGTTAGTATTGATTGTATTAACGTTTTTAGAACTAATAATTCGGTTTTTATTTTTACAAAAATCAATTACCAAATAGTGTCAAAATTGACATAAAATAGTTTTTAAAACAAATATTATATTATTAACGGTTATTTTATTCCTAAAAATCTAAGGATCAGAACAATGACTTAGATAATGTTATATATATTAATAATAAACAACTTGGGGTTCGTTTGTCTTGATATAGTATGTTTATTAACCTTATACCGTAAGAACACAAGAAGACACAGTAAAAGTAAAATTATTTAACATAATGTTAAAACTAAATGATAAGGTTAAAATAGGAACCTAAACTTGTCCAAATTATATTGGATGAGAGTATTTAGACCCATACACAACTTAGATTCTAAATAAATCAATTTGGAGTTATTTGAAACCGAATTTTTCTTTATAATAAAATAATATTTTTAGTTATTCCAAAGGTGCCCCTCTCCTCCCTTATAAAAGGGCACTTCCTCCCTCTCTTCCTCACACCACGATGAGCATTAAAGCTCGGCCAAAACCTGCCAAATTATCTTCTCCTCTTCCCTAGAAACATCTGAGAGGTTCTGGTCATCCTCAAAGTCCAATTTTAGTGCCCTAAAAGGAGATCTCAAAGAGGTGCTTCAAAGAAGAGGTAATGTCCGTTACCGATTCTTTCAACTTTATTTCTTCTTCCACTTATTCTTCATAGGTTGTTTCATTTTGAAGTAATAACATTATTATCACTCATATACTGATATGTTATTATAAGTATGAAACAACCCTATTTCACCATCTATCCATCCTACGGGAAATTAAATCACCGCGCGTGCGTACGTACGGAATACCGTCTCCACGCCGTGGTGTAATCTATTTTCCACCACCACCTTACTTGGATAGGAATAATGGTGTAAATAATAACTATATATGATTATTTTTAAGTTATATTGATTCTGAGATAGTATACATACTCTCCAATACAGTCCCACGATCATGAGAACGGTATCATCGCTCGTGCGTACGTACGGACTACCGTCTCCACGACGCGATGAGATTCATTCTCCACGTTAAAATTCATGAATGATTATAAAGTATATATATAATAAGTAATCATCAAATATATTACATAATAATACTGGATTTATGTGTATATATATGTATGTCATCTACTTAATTCCATTCAACTCAATAAGGAAACGAAAACAGCGTTCATGCGTACGTATGACCTACTGTCTCCATGAACGGTGTATTTATTTCCATTTACTGATCTATTATATATATGTATATTCTGAATATATATTATATATAAATCATGTTTTACATTCTGGATTTATGTAATCATGATCTAAGTAATCATATGAATAATTACATGTTAAAACACGAACGACAAATGATACGATTTTACCCAAAACGCTCTTTAACATGGAATTTACAAAAGAACAGGTAATATAAATTCTTAAGTGAACCATATATGATATCATATCAATGCGTATGATTCTGGAATTAGTCAATGACATTATTTAAATAATTATATAGGAGTTTCGGACACTTACGAAGCAAATTGGACCTAAGGTAAGGGAAATATCACAATCTCATTTTTATCCGAGATTGTTTATACTTTGGAATTTAATGGGGTGCATTTTATCACCCACATCCATGGTTCCTCAATATGTAATATTTACATCCTTCTAAAATAGTTTATATCCAATTTTACCCTTCGGTGAGTTTTTAGTAAAGGTAATGAAATGAATCTTTTGTCGTTTTTCACACGAGTTACTTTTTGTCTTTTCTGACAAAATTACGAAGAATGTTTTTTTAACTTATATGGCATGAGTGAATTTTTAAAACATTATTTCCAAGAATACTCCTTTACAAGTTTTCAAGTTTATTTTTAATCAACTTCTTTTAGTTTAAAATTGTATGACATGTTAATAAAGGAAAATGTTTTTGAAGTAGAAAGGATATTTAACTCAAGAATAGAGTTCAAGTGTTTTATCAAAATTATTTTCCATCTATGATAATATAGGGTTCTGTTTCAATCCCTATTATTACATTGATTTTATTATGTTGTGATGGAATTATTTTTATGAATTACTTTATCTTATATGAATTGTTTTATGATGTCATTTTTAAGAATCCCATTTTTATTACGTGGGTTATGCTATGATGTATGTTTTATGATTTTTTGGCACACATAATAATGGTATCACTATGATATGGGTGGGACCTATATCTCACTCCAATGCATTGGGTAAAGATTTTATATCTCATGAGATAGACATGGCTGGAACGGTAGGTTATACTGGTTCAGTGAAACAAGACTGAAACGAGGAATGAACTCGGTTCAGAAAGGGACTTTGTCCACTATGATAATCTTGGAAATGAGTGTTGACTAATAAGAAATTATTCTCTATGATTATGTGTGTATGCCACAAAGTTTCATGTTTTATTTTATGATTATTGGGATTACATTTCACTACTATTATTTATCCCATGTTATGAAATTATGATCTCTTTTACAGGTTAAGATATCCAAAAGATATGTTCTTATTAATATGATGTGATTGATATTTATTTTGTTTACCCTTACTGAGAATTTGAGCTCACCATTTTTTGTTTTCTTTTCCCAGGATATAAAGAAAGGTTTTAGGTAAGAAATAAAAGGAAGATCTTTGTGGGAGATGTTGAAGATCTTTCACCATGATTAGAAGATTGCGTTCTGAGTTTCCAAAGACACTAAACTTTTATGGTCTTCATGTGTGTGTTTTTGTTATGTACTAAGTATTCCGCAAAAGTAATGTAATGTCCATGTATGTCAAGCTTCTGGTCTCTACAGTTGGTATCAGAGGAACGGTTTAGTCAACCTTTGGAAACTAGGATGCGAGAACTTTAGTGAGATCCCTAGAGATATTTCTAAGGTATGTCTAGGGATGTCCCTAAGGTTAATTATACGTATAGGTTATAGTACTAGAATTACGCTAACGATCATAGAATTAAACCTAATATGTTAGATACTGAAGGTAATCCCCCTTTATTATGTTGTTTTCCCTAGCATGATTTTTTCCTCTCACGCTATTCTTTTTGGGTTTTAGATGATGGCTAGAACCCGAACGAACTGTGTTGAACAATGCAATGGAAAATGAAATGATTGTCCTCCAGAACAAATGAATGTTATGGGAGATGGAGTTTAAAATATTATCGCTATACTTACACAAGCTATGAATCATTATGGACTTCCAAATGAGTAGAGAAGGGAACAATATTCTATTGAGTCCTTTATGAGGCAACTTCCACCTTCTTTTAGTGGGCCTTCTGATCCACTTGTTGGTGAACAATGGATCAATACCACTGAAAAGATATTTTCAGTTCTTCAATGTTCAGAACATGATAAATTCATCTTAGCAGTATATCGTTTGGAAGGTGAAGCTGATCAATGGTGGAATCCTATAAAGAATACGAGGCCAAGAGATGAAATTGATTCCATGGAATGGGACGAGTCCAAGAACTTATTTTTCAATAAGTACATCCCTCGTATTCTTCAAACAAATATGGAGAATGAGTTTCTTGAACTAAAGAAAAAGGATGATGAATATATTGGTATATACAAAGTGAATTTTACAAGGCTTGCAAGGTATGCATCTGGATTTATCATCCAACCTGAAAGTAAAGTTGATCGATTCTTCAATGGCTTAAAACCAAGTCTTTGAAGGGCATTAGCTATAAGAGACTTCAGTAGCTATGATGAAATTTTGTGTTGTGCTATCAAGGTAGAAATGGAAGTTGGTGTTACTTGTCCATCTCATAGTTTTGACAAGAAACGAAAGATGGAGTTCAAGGAGAAATATCAGAATAATGGTGAAAAGAAGATGAATGTTTCCTTATTCTCAATGTGTGGAAAGAATCATGGTGGAGATTGTCTTAAAGGGACAAGTAAATGTTTCAAATGAGTAAAGGAAGGTCATCGGGCATTTTAATGCCGCAATTATGGGAAGAAGATGTCTAATGATGCAAACAAAGTAAGGGATACATAGAATGCACCTACTACACTCAATGTTTCATGTGAAAAGAGATGGGACATTATGCCAATAAATGCCCTAATCCAAGGGTTAGTGAGGATCAACATGAGCAACCACTTAAGGCAAAGGACACAGGGAAGTCACATGCGATCACCATTGGAAATGTTGAATATGACAACGATGTGGTGGAATGATTAAGTGTTTATATAATGGGATTCCAAAACAATGTTGAGTATTGGAATATTTATGTATTCATCTATTGTGGTCTTCAATAATTTTATGGTACCCGTAACCATGGAATGTGATTGAGATATTTTTGGAAAAAAGCTGATATGCACATAATGAAGGGAAAATGACAAAATGACATATTTGACAGTATTCATGAGCTCATGATTGATATAATGACTAAGTGATATCTTGGTTTGAGTATATAGAATTTTGAGGATTTTGGTATGTAGAAAGTGTTAACTTTTAACTGCATTCATGTTTTCACTAATGTTCAATGGGTATTCAAGATAACACATGATTAAGGCCTTTGAATGTCTGGAATGTGACCAACAAGACATATCTTATGATATATGGGGATCAACGATGGTATTAAATCTCTGGTAATCGTTTTCACTATATTATGAGAGTGGACTGAAGTATTATGGATATGCCTAAAGATTGGAATGAACTATGTTGGACATAAGTTAGTATTGTTTAAGGATGAATGTTTTTTCGATATTATTGATGGGATGTTATAGTAATATAGTTTTAGAAAAAGGACAACCTGCGGGATGGGTGACAGCCCATCGCGTCTGACATAGCCGTGGGAATCGAACCCACAGCCGATGTGCGACTCGCCTTTATCGCCTACCACTGGCGTACAGGATGTCCCTATTTAGTAGAAACTAGTTTTATTATATTAAGTAGTATGATATATGATGAATTTGTCCATTTTAGGAACAATGTATGATTAATCTCACTGTAGATGGACTTATGTATTTTTTGATAACTTTTCTAACCTTTTGTTTGAGATAGATGGAATGACCGATCATTCTATCACATGATCTGCTATCACATCAGAAATTACAAATTCAACTTCATTTCTTTAAGAGATGAAGTGGAAATTGTCCAAAGAACGACCAACGGTGAGACTATACCGAAATCATGAAAGTATTTCTTCTAATTCCAATTTCATGAACATTAGGGAAACGATCTTGAAAACCAAAAATGTTGTCCTAGTGCTCTTATATCTGATGAATCAGGTGGTAACTTAGATCGTCACAAATTTATGGCTTTGTGAATTCTGTATTTTCCATAGACATGTTCTCTACCACTCTCCATCAGAACATGATGGTTAGATTTCTCTTCCATATCCATATTTTCACCTATGTGGAAACCCAATGACTAGTTTATTTGGGTAACTGTTACATTTCATACTTTTGTTTTTGAAGATTGGTTTTGGAATTCCTCTTTACAAGGTGGGTTTCTATGAAAGAAACTTTCTAATAGTAAACCATTTATAACCCCAACGAATTTCGAGGGAGAAATTCCATTTAAGGGGGTAGAATGTAACACCCCGAGATTTTATGAAAAATATTCTTTTCATTAATTTCTTGTGTTGTACGCTACACCAAAAGGAGCTTTCACAACACATATCCTTGACTTTCCTTGAATTACACGCAATCGCGACCTTCCTTGATAGCGTGTGTAGTACGCAATACCGAGTTTCACTAAACAACGATATGCTATTAAAATATTATTAAAACTAGCCGTTATGAATAGTAATAACCACTTTTTGAAATTTTGTAAATTTTATTTTTCAAAATGGAAATCATTTTTGGATTCGGAATATTGAAATTAGCTTAGGGTGAAATTTTGGTACTTTTCGGATAACTTTCATTTTCTGATGAATAGTGGAAATTACTAAATTTTAATTAAAAACAACATTTTTAATTGAAATAATTAATAGTGATAAATTATTAATTTGAGTGGTTTTAAAGTATATTTAGAATATATTTTTACAATTTAATACAATTTTGGTCATTGGATGTAATTTCACATTTAAACGAGACATAAACAATTGTCAATCTTTTGATAGTTATTATCTCTTAAAAACACGCTATTTGTTTTGTCGATGGGAATTAATTTTTAAATTAATTAATGTAACTGATATGGTTTTATTTTGATAAAATAGACATCATTTTTGAATTCGTAATATCAAATATAGCTTCAGCCTATTTTTTTTTATTTTTCTGGAAACGTTCATTTTTTGATGAATAGTGAAACCATTAAGTGGTAGTTAAAAAACTGAATTTTTCATAAAACTTAATTTTACCACTTCTGTGAGTGGAATTTAGAAAATCCGAGAGACACGGTTAATATCAAGGACTAAAATGTGGTTCAATGAGATGAAAATAATTTTTGGTGAATAGTAACTTTTGACTTTTTTACCACGGTTAAAAGTAAATGGGGTAATTAATGGTAAAAATGATATTATTATTACCCTAACACATGGCCTAATTCTATTGGATATGTTTAATTCGACCGAAAACAACCTTAGAAATAAAATATGACCATTTAAGCCCACTTGGATTAGATTAGGACATTTATTATTAATTTATTTAAAGAAGGGTTAAAATAGTTAAAATCAATGTTTAATAAGTAAATCATTTTTAATATAGGGTTATACATAACATAAATTCGACTATAAATATTCATTATAAATATAAAAAGAATTCCTACATAATGATATTTTATTTGTAATTTTTAGACATTAATTAATTTAATTTATTTGTTACACAACGATGATGCAGTAATTATCTAATTAATGAAATATTGGGATAATTGATGTTATAAATACCCATATAAATGTAATTTGAGACTTTTTATGAATTCCACTGATTTTCTAGGTTCATATGACATGTTAGTATTGATTTTATTAACTTTTTTCGAACTAATAATTCTGTTATGATTTTTACAAAAATCAATTACCAAATAGTGTCAAAATTGACATAAAATAGTTTTTAAAACAAATATTATATTATTAATTGTTATTTTTTCCCTAAAAATCCATGGTTCGGCCCAATGACTTATATAAGGTCATATATATTAATAATAAACAACATGGGGTTCGTTTGGCTTGATATAGTATGTTTAGTAACCTTATAGTGTAAGAACACAAGAAGACACTGTAAAAGTAAAATTATTTAACTTAATGTTAAAACTAAATGATAAGGTTAAAATAGGAACATAAACATGTCTTAATTCTATTGTATGATAGACGTTCGACCCATCCCCACCTTAGCTTCGAAATAAATCAATTTGGAGCTATTTAAAAACGAATTTTGATTTATAATAAAATATTATTTTTAGTTATTCCAAAGGTGCCCCTCTCCTCCCTTATAAAAGGGCACTTCCTCCCTCTCTTCCTCACACCACTTTGAGCCTTAAAGCTCATCCAAACCCTGACAAATTATCTTCTCCACTTCCCTAGAAACATCTTAGAGGTTCCGGTCTTCCTCAATGAACAATTGTAATGCTCTAAAAGGAGATCTCAAAGAGGCGCTTCAAAGAAGAGGTAATATCCGTTACCAATTCTTTCAACTTTATTTCTTCTTCCACTTCTTCTTGTTAGGTTGTTTCATTATTAAGTAATAACATTAGTATCACTCACATAATTATATGTTATTATATGTATTAAACAACCCTATTTCACCATCTATCCATCCTATGGAAAATGAAATCACCGCGTGTTCGTAAGTACGGAATACCCTCTCCATGCCGTGGTGTAATCTATTTTCCACCACCCCTTACTTGGATGGGTATAATGGTGTAAATAATAACTATATTTGATTATTTTAAAATTGATATATATTCTGAGATATTATACATACACTCCAATACAGTCCCACGATCATGAGAACGATATCATCGCTTGTGCGTACGTACGGACTACCGTCTCCACGACGCGATGAGATTCATTCTCCACATTAACCATTCATGAATGATTATAAAGTATATATAATAATTAATCATGAAATACATGACATAATAATACTGGATTTATATGTATATATATGTATGTCATCTACTTAATTCCATTCAACTCAATAAGGAAACGAAAACAGCGTTCATGCGTACGTACGGCCTACAGTCTCCATGAACGGTGTATTTCTTTCCATTTACTGATCTTTTATATATATGTATATTCTGAATATATATTATATATAAATCTTGTTTTACATTCTGGATTTAAGTAATCATGATCAAAGAAATCATATGAATAATTATAAGTTAAAACACGAATGACAAATGAGACGATTTTACCCAAAACGCTCTTTAACATTGAATTTACAAAAGAACGGGTAATATAATGTCATAAGTGAACCATATATGATATCATATCAATGAGTATGATTCTAGAATAAGTAAATGACATTATTTAAATCATTATACAGGAGGTTCGGACACTTGCGAAGAAAATTGGACCTAAGGTAAGGGAAATATCACAATCTCATTTTTAACCGAGATTGTTTATGCTTTGGAATTTACTGGGGTGAATTTTATCATCCACATCCATGTTTCCTCAATATGTAATATTTACATCCTTCTACAATAGTTTATATAAAATTTTACCATTTTGTGAGTTTTTAGTAAAGGTTATGAAAGGAATCTTTTATCGTTTTTCTTACGAGGTACTTTTTGACTTTTCCGACAAAAGTACGAAGAATGTTTTTTTAACTTCTACGGCATGAATGGATTTTTAAAACATTATTTCCAAGAATATTCCTTTAAAAGTTATCAAGTTTATTTTAATCAACTTCTTTTAGTTTAAAATTGTATGAAATGTTAATGAAGGAAAATATTTTTGAAGTAGAAAGGATATTTTCCTCAAGAATGGAGTTCAAGTGTTTTATAATAATTATTTTCCATATAAGATAATATAGGGTTCTTTTTCTATCCCTATTATTACATTGATTTGACTATGTTGTGATGGAATTATTTTTATGAATTCCATTATCTTATATGAATTTTTTTTTGATGTCATGTTTAAGAATCCCATTTTTATTTTGTGGGTTATGCTATGATGTATGTTTTATGATTTTTTGGCACACATAAGAATGGTATCATTATGAGATGGGTGGGACCTATATCTCCCTCCAATGCATTGGGTAAACATTTTATATATCATGAGATAGACATGGCTGGAATGGTAGGTTATACTGGTTTAGTGAAACATGACTGAAACGAGGAATGAACTCAGTTCAAAATGGGACTTTGTCCACTAAGATAGTCTTGGCAATGAGTCTTGACTAATAAGAAATGATTCTCTATGATTATGTGTGTATTCCGCAACGTATCATGTTTTAAGTTATGATTATTGGGATTTCATTTCACTACTATGATTTATCCCATGTTATGAAATTATGATCTCTTTTGCAGGTTAAGATTTCAAAAAGATATGTTCTTATGAATATGATGTGATTGATATTTCTTTTGTTTACCCTTAATGAGCATTTGAGCTCACCCTTTTATGTTTTCTTTTCCCAAGGATATAAAGAAAGGTTTTAGGTAAGAAAAAAAAGGAAGATCTTTATGGGAGATGTTGAAGATCTTTCACCATTATTAGAAGATTACGTTCCGAGTTTCCAAAGACACTATACTATTACGGTTATCGTGTGTGTGTTTTTGTTATGTACTAAGTATTCCGCAAAAGTAATGTAATGTCCATGTACGTCTAGCTTCGGGTATCTACATTGGTAATTTCCCCAAAATATCATTTATGATTAAAAAATAATTAAACTAATTTTTGGAGTAATCCTTGTCGTTACCATTAAATTTTTTCCCAAATAGAATTGGTAAAATATTAATTCTACATAACTGGAAATAAATAAATGTTATTATTAAAAAAATTATCCATTTTTTGAATTTTAGCTCACACAGGGTGAATAATTTTTTTGAATATTTATCCCGTAGAGGGGACGATAATGAGGGTTTTTTAACATGAAAATGTTCTGAATGTTGTAATTTTTGTATATCATAATTCAATATTAAATTAAGTAAATTTACTTAATTTTTATATTTTTTATAATTGTTCTAAATTAAATTTAATACCAATTAAAAATATTATTTATCTACAAAAATTAATTAGTTGGAAATTCAGTTTCAAATTGATTTTAGAATTTATCAGTATTCATCATAAAATTAAATTTTTAGAAATACACCAAAAAATGACAAGTTAGGTAATTTCAAATATCCAATTAGAAAATCGAATTTTATTTTTTAAATTTTTATTATAAATTTATCAAAATTTTGTTTTAAAACTACTGCACCATTAAATAGTGGTGAATTTTCCATTTATAAAAACACATTACATTATGAGAAAAACTGGATTTCTAATGATATTATGAAAATAAAAAATATGTGAAGAATCATACAAATTGGTTAACATATAATATATAAATTTCATTAAGACCATTTTAAAATGTTAACTCATTAAATTTTTTATTTTAAAAAATAATTTGTAAATAAATGTAGTTTAAGAAAATATATATTCTCATTATATTCAATAGGTTTTTATTCATTTTTAATTAATAGGTAATTAATGAATTAAACAATATATTTTCATAATATAGTGAATGTTATTCTTATACAATAATTTATTTAGCTAAGAGATTAATTTCATTTTATATAATAAAATGTATATTATTTGGTAAATCCTGGTGAGACATGTAATTGAAACTCTAGATAGAAATCATTGTTGAATATATTGAATTCTAACTCGGGTTTTCAATATTTTTTTGATATTTTATAGATGGAATTTATTATAAATTGTAAAATTATTGTAACATTATTGAATTTTATATTACTTTATAAACATGTTGTTTTTTTCACATAACTATTTGAATATAATGGTAACATTTTAAAATTTATGTGTGTTAAAATATACCAACCTTATATAAATTTCATACTTGTTATTTAATCCAAATATACATAATTAAGGGAATGATATTTTAATATTACTTTGTTTAAATCAACGTATTGTACAAGGGTAACAACATATCCTCTTAATATGTGGATATTGGGAGTATGAAGGTCCTGTGAAAAAACACAAATATAGGTATCTAGGAATAAGAACATCGGTGTAATGTGATGATATGGGCTATGAGAAAAAAGAAGAAATATTTATACAGAGTGATTGAGATCATTAATCAGAAATAATTGAATGATTAATATAAATTTATATGACTACATTCCATAAACATTTAATTATCTACAGGTCAATTTAATTCATTGTTTTTAAATTTAATAAGATAAATTTTTTTATTCAAGATCATTTTCCTAATGTTGAGTAATTATTTCACTCCATAATAATATATTGAAATGAACATACATTAGAATTTATTATTTTATAAACTGAATGTCAACATATATTTCTTATTTAATCAATTTCTCACTCATCTATTAATTAATTAAATGAATATCCATAAATGAATTTTTTATTCCAGTATTAGTACAATTTTAATAAAACTTTTGGTAAAAAAAGTGAAACGAAATTCTATCTGTCTCTAACTATCTTCCAAAACCAAAATGGTAAATAATTTAATCTATATTCCTCAAAATTATAACAACTAGTTAATAATTTATCTTTATTCATAACATTTTTTTATAAACAAAATTGCACATTGACCAGGACACTATGTAGGCAAGCTGTTATCATGAATCCCATATCATCCATCTATCAAGGGTTGAAGCCCCACATCCTTTCTAGATGAAATAGTTTCTCCACCATCATGCGAGTAGACCTTTTTGTAAAATAAAATAACTTTATTCCTATAAAATCAACAAAAATATAATTTAAATATGAAAAATAATGCTAACATGTGTATAAAAATATCACTACGGTTTTCAATAGAACTATTTTTTAATTCAAAGAGTATGATATCCAATTTTACAACTTTTACAGTTTCATTAATAATTACATTATACTAAAATGTTATAGATGACATTAAAAATGTGTCAATAAAATTTAAAGGAATTATTCCTCAATAACATTTTCCACTAAAACAGATAATATCCAAATACATCACCAAAAATACATTAATCATAGTAGAACCTCATCACATTATACCAAATAAACAGAATTTAATTCTTTCAACTTATTATAAATCATAAACTCATAAACACATGATGGTACCCATAAGTATTATATTAAGGAATACACATTTTCTTCTTGAACCTAACACAGTAATTAGGTGATTCATAATTTAAATCAACTAATTACCATTGGTAAAATCATTCTAAAATTTAATAATAGAATATTAAAAATGATGAAACTATATTATTTACAAATATTTCCTTCAAAGGCCTCGTTTTTATCCTTGGTCATTCATTTTCATTATCTATTTAAACCATTTATAATGTTATGTAAAGAAAATGAGATAAATATTAATAGAACTATCCATGAGTCTCAAACATGGATCACAATAAGGAATATTCTTTTGTGTTAAATAATTCTCAAGTAATTCCCAACACATCCATTTTTTGATTTTTTACCCATAGGTATATTTATTCTGGAACAACGTCTATATCTATTATCAAGATAGAGATGACAGGAAAAAACATACTCTATACCATACAAAAACATTATAATATTCATTAACTCTTATTCTCAATGTGTATCTTTTGGTTACATTCTGAAATCTAAGGTTCTATAAATCTAGTTCCAAAGGATTATAATAAATATGTTAATATTCTAACTACAAACACCCCAACTTCTGCAACCCTAATTTAGTGCATAATTCATATAAATTATCATTGATACAAGAATCATATAACAAAGGACATATCAATTTAGTGGTTTTCAAAAATTGATATATACATGAGGATTTAATTAAAAATGAAAACAAAAATTATAACGTAATTTTTTTATAGAATAACATTATCCCATATATAATATCTTTGAAACTCATTCGTAGTACACTTAATGGAATCCAAGATAGTGGAAACAAAATATGGGAGTGATAGAATTCTTATTAATGGTTAAGTAGAATGTAAGGAATAATGAATCAATAAATATAATCAATATGGAATAAAAAACAACGGAGCACACTTGCCATTAAAAAACTGGGTAAGGAATAATCAATATGGAATGGAAATATACTAGTCTCCCATATAATACAAATAACTGTATAAAGAAAAATCAACACTAAAATATGAATATGTAAACCAAAGTTCATTTTAAATAATTTTAAAAACCATGATCAATATGGAATGTTATATACCTAAATGTCATTTCTTTTAATCAATAAAATGGGTATTAAATTAATATATATATATTCTTAATGATAGTTTCATGGATTATAATAAAATAATTATCCATGATGGTAAGGATTAATAGTTTGACATCATTTCTAGGGAATATGAAAACCTATAACATCACGACCCTTCACAAGATGGTTCACAAATGTATGGAGAAAGCAATTTAATTTAGCTAAGTATGGGGATATATAAAGTAAATTACAAGACCATCAATATCAGTCTAATTTAAATCACATATATCTAATAATAAATTTAATTCATAAACAATGTTCCTTCTATAATTTCCTTTTTATGTATAGAATATAGAATTGTACATATTCAACTAGATAAATAATAAATTTCCATGTAAATACCATATATAAATATATATACGGTTTAGTAAATGAATATATCGATTATAAATTATTTGGATATTTAGGGGAAATATATTTCTAAATGGTCATTTGAAAGAGAATAACTAAAGGTGATGTTAATGACTAAAAATATAATTCATGTAAGTGAATTAAAAAAATATTGTTTGAAAAAATATGAATAATCCATATAGTTGAATAATATGGTTTTTTAATATATTTCATACCCATTAGATAATGTATATGGGTGTTTATCATTGATGAATAAAAAAATTATCATTTAAAAACATTCTACAGAAAAATATACATTTTATTTTAAAAGAAAATTTTAAAATCCATTCCATTAAAAATCACTTTAAAAATGGATGTAAAATTATATTTATATATTGGAAATGTAAGATTCAATGTAATAAATACATGTAATTTCATACAGGTTTTACAAGGTAAAAAGGGCGTTTTCTTTTCGTTATAAATTGTTATAAAAGTTTGTTGTTCAGATTGTGGAATGAAAATTCCATTGAATAATTTTACTAAAAATAAAAGTGGGTAATAATATATTTTAATAAATTGTTATTAAATGGTAAAATAAAATGGTTTGATTAAATTTATATGAAATGGGATTTTTTTATGAAAACATATTTCCAATCTAATATAGAAATGAAGTTCATATTTTTTTAAAAAATTTTCTCACTAATTGTAAGTACCAAAGGGTGGAAAAATAGTACTATCAATTAAAACATATATGGATAAACTATACAGAATTAAATTAATTATTTTAGGAACAAATTATCAGATAAATTCCTATACTTGATATTTAAAAAACCAATTTCGATTAGAATGTGATTTTTAAATAAAATATTAAAACTATCCTAAAATTTATCTGAGGATTAATAAATGAATTGATTGTTATTTTTAAATAAAACCTCCATCTAAAAAAATATCAAATACACCAATATATAAAAAAATTTAATTATAAAAATAATAATATAATATTAATGTCAATTAAGAAATGAAACATTCCAAAGAAAATAAATTAAGTAATAGAATTACTTACCAATTAGTAACATTAAGATAAAATATTAATAGATTCAATAATAAATGTAATATAAAATACTGAAATATTTTATATTTATGATATTACTTTGAAATAGAGTTTATATTATCTAAATAAAAGTATTTTGGTGCATCATATTACAATATTCCCTAACGAAATGAACTTTAAATGAGATCCCTAACCTTATACTCCGTTATGGTCAAATTTACATTAACCTCTGGTATAATATTTTTAATATTGTTATTAATTTATATAAAAACCAATTTATTATTTATAATAAAATATATGATTGTTTTATAACATCTTATCACTCTTGTGTTAATAATCTACCATTTTTTTCTTCATTTTGGGTTTTAATTATCTTCTTCTTCTAGTATGTTAAAACATATTATCTATTAAACATTCATAGAAAATAATTTCTATATATTTATAATTTAGTATTTTATTCAAATAAAATATTTATTTATTATATATTTATTTATCGTAATCCATTAAATTTTGTTATAGGAAATTAAATATACCATTCATAGAGATGGAAGGTCGTATGTACACATGAACATAGTTTCTAGTTTATTATCTTACTAAGAGAATTAATATATATATATATATATATTATAAATTAATTATCAAATTAATTTCATATATAACACATAATTTCACTAAAATAATCACAAATATATTCCATGTATAATGTGAAATAATCGCGTCCCTTTACGGGGTGATAATCTGTTGTACACAAAAATGAAATTTTATTATTCCAAAAAATGTTATGTATATAGATATGGGTTATATAATAATTATAGAATAAAAATAAAACATAAAAATAATATATAAATTATATTTCTATAATTATTCTCATTCTTTAATGATGAGTATGGGAAAACGTACAACAATTGTTTTTGAGGTGGTAATCTATCACACACAGATATAATGATTTCGTAATCCATTTAATATAAATGTGTGATGTTTTAGTTCATAAACATAAAATTAAAACAATTAATTATATTTAATATACATATGTTAGAATATAATCCTAAAAAAAATAAAATTATGGTGGTGGAGAGATAAATAAAAAATAATTCATTTTGGTGAACGTTACGTCTTCCTCGGGTAACTCATGATGGATTGTACCTATTTTTTCCATGGATGGATTTGTAAAAAAATTAGGATTATAATATTTTCAAGATATTTTGGGGAGTGAATTTGGAGTTATTTGGATCATTTAAATCTACTAGAATGTTTGAATAAGTGGGAGGAGTGAGTTCCCTTTTGTAGTATAGGAGGTATGGATTTTTGGCAAATAAACAAATTTAATCGCTAATGGAGGTCTCCCTTAACCCATGTGAATCCAATAATGAACATATATCATTAAAAGATGGTATATGGTGTAAATATTTCCATCTAATGGGTTTTAAAAAACCATTTCCACACCAATTATCATTATAATTACCATTATATAAACTCAAATTTACCTAAATCACTAAGATTAACATTAACTATTTTCATTAATATATTTTGGGAAATATCATTTCAAACATATTATAAATTAAACATTATTGAGATTCCAAATATCGAAAACTTTTTTATAATCTAATCTCACATATGTTTTATATTATAATTCAAAATTTATCTCCCAACCGTGATGACAAAGTGAGGATTCATTTTGACAATTTTCAAAAATTGATTTTTTTTATAGAATCATTCAATAAGATTTTTTCTTAAATGTCTTAAATAAAATTAATATAAATATAAATATATATTGTAATATATCATTAAATTAAATTCAAAATAAAATCTATCATTATAAAATAATAACATGATTGTTTAGTTCTAAATTATATTTAGTATTATTCACGATTCATAAAAAAAATTTTATTAGAGAAATATAAAAAAAACCCCTATGATATTTTTGACATTAATAATTAAAGAAATAATATTATTTAGTCATGAAAATCTCTAAATGTAAAAAAATTATGTTTAAAAACAATTTCACCCATTAAATAGTGTCACAATTTCCTTTGACATAAATATATATTGTTATGCATGCAATTTAATTTTTTTAATGTAATTATAAATAAAAAATGTTGGATGAATATACCAACATGGTTGGATATATAATATAAAAATTTCATTAGTTTCATTAAATAATATTAATTAATTAAATTCATTTTTATTGAAGGCCTTTGGCCCATAAAAATTATTTTTTATAAAATTCTTTCCATTATATTAAATTCGTTTTGGTATTTATCTATATTTAATTAGTAACATATCAATTCAAGAAAATATTTTTTGTAATTTAGTTATTTCAATTCATTATAACCAATTTATATGTTTGGATATATTTAAAATTGTATATAATAATACTAAAAATATTCGATAGAACTCGGTTTGGCGTGTAATGTAAGATATCATTGAATGAAGTTATTGTATGTATTGCATGAAAACAATGTGTTTCATGACACAAAGAAAATTTAATATTATATTCTTTTTATAATTATTCAAGGTGTTACTTTTTTGATAAATTTGAATGTGGAATTTATTAACGTTCCATATGAATGTTAGCCTATTATTTGAAATAATGACTCAGAGTTTTCTTGGGTTTTTTTAATTAATGGTGAAAATAATAAGACCTGGGGAAGTGACGACACTTGATTCTGCGTCTTGGTGTGATCAGAATAAATCATTGACTAAAGATCTGTTTTTAATTAAAAATACCCATGCAGCTAAAATTGTACTTTAATACCTTTCAAATGGATGTCTGGAATGAAAATCTGAGGGAACCATTGAATTTTTAATAGCGAATCTACCTTTGGTAGGCCCTACCAACGACCGATGTGAGTTGAGGATAAAAGATAATTTTTCGACAGGAATGTCATTATAATATTCAATAAAAATATTTTTAATTTACTTTACATGGTGATGTAGAAATAATTTATATTTTTAATAAGCCGCACCATAGGGATATAGGGTTGTTTTCATAACCATGGGAAATCCTATAGGACAAGGAGAAGGAAATCCTCTCAATATAATGACAAATGGGAAAGCTGGTGGATCGACGATATGAGTTTGGATCAGGAATGAATGGAAAACAGCTCATGAATTCATATTCCTTCCTCCTGAGAGATCGATCCAATCCCAGGTTGGGTTTGAGTATTATTTTGATCTTCCACCCTATTTATTATCCCTATGATGATCATGGATTAGTCAATGAACAATAAAATCCACGGATCTCGCATTATGTGTTTGGGAAGAATATGTTTCTTTGTTTGTTATTGATTTATCAATGTTTAGGATTGATTTGTTTTAACCTCTGATCTTCAATTATAACTTGGACAGATTGAGGCCAATATGAAAAAGGCTTATATCCGACCACATTGGTTTTCTAGTTATTGTCCCTCCCCATGTTCTAGGTTCGTCTTACATTTTTTGATTCAATAAGTGGAGTTGAAATCATGATGAATTTTGGAGGTGGAGGCCTGAAGAGGATGCCAAAGATGGTGTCTTCGACCGTTCAAGGTAGGGTGAGATTGGGTTAGGCTTTCAGTTGGGCATCTGAGAGTTAAGGCGACACCAGACTAGAAAGGCTACCTGGAAAAGCATACTATGAAAAACGACCGCCTACTCGATGGCCACCGGTGGCAGCAACCCACAGTTTTGGTGGGATTTCTGTGTTGGGGTGGCTCGTTACGGGCAGGCTACGTATATAACTGGACAAGAATGCTTGCTCAATGAACAGATACATAATTCATGTATAGATGGATGTGGTGGTTGGGTAATGCAGTTTGGAAGAGAAGCGTTGGAGCATGGATACAATCACGTCATGATGATCAATGTACTGACCAGAAGACTCACGATAGTTGTCCACGACATGGATATTGAGGGCCACACAGATAGTTGATGCAGTGGACCCATGAGGGGCATATCCAGTGGCATACGTTCGGTGGTGGGGGGTCGGACCGCATGATGCGGGCCCTTCGGGAGAAACATGGAAACTCCAATATCCCAGTGGACAAATCAATATAGTGAAACGGTCCATGGACCAGTAGTCCCAATGGGATGGTTTGGACTAGAAAATACTAATCCTAGATGGATCAGGTCTACCTAACTGTGTATGGTAATACCCAGACATAATTAGGCATATTTTGAAAAAAAAAATTCCTAACATTAAAACAAATGTCCCATTTGATTATCAATATGCATTGTTGATACCCATGCGATGAGGAAGTCCTTTTGAGATGGGTTAGTGGGTTTTTAGTATGGACCAATGTATGTTTTGGAGTTTACCCTCATTTATTCCTTTAGGGTTTATTGTGTCATTGTGTCCACATCACTGGACAAAAATCCCCACTAGAGGTCATGTACTAGATAGAGTTTTAACATCCTACCTTATGACTGGAGTGATACTCCATCACCCTTATGGATTTGTTTTGGTCAATTTAAGTGTCCTATGAGCACAAGGTTATAATTTTAAATATAGTGGGTTGTATCCATAGGTTTATTGTTATTATCGATGGAGAATCCCCGACGTTTCAAGATGCATTGTTAGGATTGTCAGTATTCTCTGAGAAGATTCCCCTACATTGCAGATTAATACAAATTGGGTTTTGACTATTCCCTAGGAAGAATCAAATGTCTTTATATCATGACCTTGACCAGAAATTTCTATTTGGGTAAGGCCCAAATTAGTAGGATTTCATTGTAAGAGTCTTTGATGACATCGATTCCCAACAAGTGAATTCACCTAAAATGACCACGCATCAAGAAGAATCATATGGCTGATGATTTATTGTGACTTACCCTTTTTACCATATGGATGGTTATAGTATATCTAGATATTCATGTAATAATTGTTGTAGGAATATTCCTATGTAGATCTTTCAATTCATTTTCATTGTGTTTTATTCTTTTTGATTTTTGGGGTGTCCTGCTGATTATTGTTTTACTCACCCTAACATGGTATTTTCTTGAATGTGTATTATCTATCAAAGATGACTGAGATTTTTAAAGGGACCAATGTGGTCCAATGACAGGGGGTTTATAGAGTGATCTAGCGGAAAATGAATACTTCTACAACTTCTAACAATGATTCTACGCCTATGTTTCATGTAGGGGTTTCTTGGGATGAGCTTCATGAACTTATATACTTTCCTTTGTTCATTGCATTTCAAGTGGGCTTGTATACTATCTTGGTATAACATCCTATAAATTACATCCTCATTGTATATTTTGGTAGGTTTTCTTTGCGATTCTCCTCCATGGTTTGTATATAATTTTTTCAGTTCAAAATTTGTAGTATTGGATCTATGTGCTTGTGTATATGTACATTGGTAATTCCCCCCATGATAGGGATATGACTACTTGGTGCCAGTCACCAAACTCTAGACTATCGAAGGCAGGCTTTGAGTTTCTATAGTATGGGACCCAATGGGATGGGGTTGTGAAAGAGTGGTATGATAGGGGGTCTGGTCCACATTGGGACCAGGAGTCTGTGATATTGGATTGGGGAAACAATGTTAAGTGTTTTGAGTTCGGATTTCTGGCCATGAACTCTAGTCTTGTTCGAGAGAACAATGTCTCCATACACCAGGACAATGAGAACCTTTGTCCTAGTTCGTTACATGAAAACACTGGTTTTATGGAAATCAATGGTACATGATTCATATAGTAATGGGTTATTTTTTCATTTCCCTTCTTAAGTCTACATTATATATATACTCTATTTACAGTGGTTCATCGTGATTTGTTTTAGGATTCTTCTAAAAAATTCCTTCTATGATTATATTGAATGTCCATGGGGATGTTATTCCTCATGATGAAGCAATGTTAAAAAGGGCATTAAGAGAGATACACCCTACACATGAGATAGTACCTCTAGGTGGTTTACTGATGAAACCCCCACCCATAGATGAACAGTTACTACTAGGTCCACCAGTAGAGGATTCAAAAATGTTGAGTGTATTTCATGAGTTCTAGTGGAAGTAAACACCTAGTTTTATGGGTCAGATATACCCTGATATAGTTGAGGATTGGTAGGAATCATTCACTCATGGAATCCGTATATTGAGGATGCTTGCTGACCAGATGGTGGTCCTAGTCTTGATCCTTCTTTAGGGATCATCGTGGAAATGATGGAGCTTTGTGACCCAAACACAAGAATATGCGATTCTATATTGGGAAGACATTGAGATACTCCTCAGGGATAATTTCATTCAAGATACGTTACTTGTAGTGTGTATCCAGGAGCACCTGAATTTACAAAAGGGAAATCAGATAGTATCATAGTACTCAGTGAGGTTCATCGACCGATATCTTTACTGCACAAATATGGTGGGTGACCCGTTCTTCAAAGAGAAGACCATAGAGTAGGGGATACACTAGAAGATTAGTGCATTTATGACATCACTTTTCATTTGGATATATTCTGGGGTACTGGAGTGAGATATACTCATAGAGATATTTCTAGTAGAGTAGGTTCTAGGAGTGGGATCTACTAGCAGGAACCAGGTAGCAGAGTCATCGATAGCGGGTTGCTGATAGTGGTTGCAGGGGTCCGAGTAGGACAGTAACATTTGGAGATGACCTGAGATATTGGATCCATAGTGAAGGGATCCCATAGTGGTTCATGTCATCCAAGAGAGATACATTGTTACAAAAGCGATGGTCAAGGGCATCTAGCGTGGGATTTCCCTACTCGATGGTCAGCGGATCGAGGAATGGTTATGGGAGCACTGAGGTTGAGGAACAGGATTGAGAATGGAGGTATTACAAAAGGAATACATGGCATGGTAATAGGTAGAGTTGCAAGAGGTGTTCAGAGGATCATGGTAAAACCACCACCACCTCTATGTGGTCCTCTATAGGCTTAAGGTGCCAACGGACAGGGGAAAGGCCAGCTTCAGGTGATGAAGTCTTATGACACCAGTGATCTAGAGATGAATAGTGTTACGATATGTTTCTTCTCACCACTAAAAATACACCTTTTATCAGCACTAAAATGGCCTTTAGAAGCGCTATAAAAGCAATTTTAAAGCCGGGGTAGATAAGGGGGGTCCCCTTTATCAGCACTCCAAAAGGCGCTGATAAAGACCCCTTTGATCAATGCTTTGTTTTTGTGCTGATAAAAGAACCATTTATTAGTGCTTCCTTTATCAGCGCTTCCATTTTAGTGCTGATAAAGGACCCCTTTTATCAGTTCTTTTTTAAAAGCGCTGATAAAAGCTAAAAAAATATATAAAATTAAAAAAAAAATAAAAAAAAAATACTGCCAATCGATGGGATTTTATAGCGCTTGAGCACCCTTTTACAACGCTTTTCCACCCCCTACAGCGCCCCACACACCCCCTCCACCCTTTATCAGTGCTTTCTACCATATTCCCCCATGTGCGCGTTCCCCTACATCCACTAGGATTTGAACTCGAGACCTCCCCCTGCGCGCCTAAGCCCTTACCACTCCTCTATTTTGATTTGATTTCCATTTCGTGACACATATATATATATATATATATATAATTTATATTTATTCATACAGTAATATATGTTATTATTAATATATATATAGTTATATTAATATATATATATATATTGTTATATTAATATAAATCTCTATTTATATATATTTATATATTTAGTTATATTTATTCGTATAGTAATATATATTTATATTAATATATATATATATATATATATTGGTATATTAATATATATATATAGTCATATTAATATATATATAGTTATATTAAAATATATCACTATTTATATATATTTATATATTTAGTTATATTTATTGGGATAGTAATATATATATTTATATTAATATATATATGTAGTTATATTAATATATATACATAGTGATATTAATATATATATTTATAGTGATATTAATATATAGATTTATTGTAATATTAATATATATATATATGTAGTTATATTAATATATATAAATAGTTAGATTAATATATATAAATAGTTAGATTAATATATAGGTATATAAATATTCATATATATGTATTTTAAATAAAATGGATATTAGTTATTATTTAGATAAAAATAATATATTTTATATGTATATATATTTTATTATTTATTTTTATAATTAAATTTTTATGAGTGAATATATAAAAAATATGTATATAATGTTTTATATTTGATTATAAATAGAAGTTATTTATAAAAAATGATGAAATTTAAAAGACATGATATCAATATTAATTTAATTACTTGGAATAAATTCTGTCCCCATCAAAAAAAATACAACAATACACCCTTAAACGAGGCTGAAATTTCACAAAATGTTAAAAAATCAGGGCACCCCAATGAAAAACTCTGTTTTGGAGGCCTTTTGAGCCTTTTATGGACTCGAAAAAACCTTTACCAAGGTCCACCCAAGACACAGTGATGTAGATGTCTTCGCATGCTTCGATCTGATATGTGGTAGAGCTCAAACGGACACCCGGATCAAAATTTATGGTCGTTTGAAGTTTGAGTTGCGTTTTCAACATATTTCGGATCTTTTTTGAATTTTTTTAAATTTTTAATCATCAAATTTTTAGAAAATGACTATTACTCCATAATATATACAAAATTTTTAATTAAATTTTTTAATTTTTATATAATCCATTTTCACTAAATGTCATATATATTAAGTATATTAAGTGTAAATGTCTATTTATAAATATCTAAAATATATTTAAGAATTATATATTATATTTATATCAATATAACTATATTTATATATTTATATATTAATATATTATTTTTAATTTGTTTTTGAAGTCGACCCTTTATCACTGCTTTTAAAAGTGCTGATAAAGCCCCCTTTATCAGCGCTACTAATAAAGCACTGATAAAGGGGGTCCTTTTATCAGTGATAATAAAAGCGCCAATAAAGACGGTACCTTTATCAGCGCTAAAAAAATCACTGATAAAGGGGTTCATTTATCAGTGATTTTTTTTAACATGGATAAAGAGACCCTATATCAGTGCTTTTTTAGCACTGATAAAGGCACCCCACTTTATCAGCGCTATTTTGTTAGCGATGATAAAGGTTGGCGCTAGGAAAAACTATTTTTCTATTAGTGTCTCCACACAATTTAAATCTGTTATTGACATATGATCTAGTCACTCCTTTATTGGCACATCCCTTGTTTAGATCTCAGATATTCCAGTGGTGTCGTCTTCTCGGTCTATACATATAGAGACTCATACAAGAAGGGATTTGATGATCAGTTAGGGTGTGGACTAGTTATATGTGGTCCATGCTCAGGTTGACTATTTTTTGTATAAACTTATCTGTTTTCACAGATATGGGACTGATTTTTACATTTTTGTTGAAAAATTTTAATAAAAAACTGGATTGAATTTATCTTAGTAGGGTGTCATCGATTACTCACCACTAGGATAGCCTCAACCTTGGTGTTTTAGATGATGAGATTTATCAGTTTCCTTCAGTGGTAGAGAAGTATGAGGATGTATTTCCCTAGGATTTCCTTGAATTGCATCACCATAGGGAGGATAACTTCTACACTGATCTATACCCCAGGACGACACTAATATCTTCACATGAATATT
The DNA here is from genome assembly GCA_963277665.1 of Viscum album. Taxonomy (NCBI): domain Eukaryota; kingdom Viridiplantae; phylum Streptophyta; class Magnoliopsida; order Santalales; family Viscaceae; genus Viscum; species Viscum album. The sequence continues at coordinate 730,885,959 of OY728139.1, read as the reverse complement.
AGATGATTCTTACAGATCATCATGAATTGAGTGTTTAACTCGAAGACCAATAGATGAAGGGCTACATGAGGCCCATCATTTCTCCTTGGGTGGCACATTTTTTATTTTCCAAAATGGTCGATGGGATCTTCTAGCTATGTGTGGACTTCTAGCACCTGAATCAGGCGACTAGGAAGATAAAGTATCCACATCCTAGAATTCACAACCACTTCGTTTACCTGAAGGGATTGAGGTGGTTCTTGAAGATAAACATCTGGTCTTGCTACAACCAAGTTCGTGGATGGGATGAGGATTTACTATAGGTATCCATCACATGTCCATATGGAACTATAAAAATAGTGCAATAAGAGAGGTTTATGAACAATGTCCACTAAATTCACTTTCAGTATAATTATATGGGGCTTTTAGAACCCCTTCTAATCATAAAATTTATAGTGGGTTATAAACCCCCTAAAAAATAATTCTTTTGTATAAATTATAGGGGGATATGTGAACTTGTCCATAATCATCAAATTTAGAGGGGGTATTAGTAGAGACCCGTATCCTGAAATACATGGACATTACATTACATTTGCGGAATACTTAGTACATAACAAAAACACACACTAAAGGATCGTAATAGTTTAGTGTCTTTGGAAACTCGGAACATAATCTTCTAATCCTGGTGAAAGATCTTCAATATCTCCCGTAAAGATCTTCCATTTTTTTACCTAAAACCTTTCTTTATATCCTGGGGAAAAGAAAACATAAAAGGGTGAGCTCAAATGCTCAGTAAGGGTATACAAAAGAAATAAAAATCATATCATATCTTTTTGAAAATCACAACCTGCAAAAGAGATCATAATATCTTAACATGGAACAAATCATAGAAGTGAAAATGAGATCCCCATAATCATAACATGAAACTTGAAACTTTGTGGCATGCACACATAATCATGGAAAATCATTTCTTGTTAGTCATGACTCATTGCCAAGACTATCTTAGTGGACAAAGTCCCTTTCTGAACCGAGTTCACTCCTCGTTTCAGTCCTGTATCACTGAACCGAAATAACCTTCCGTTCCAGCCATGTCTATCTCATGAGATATAAAATCTTTACCCAATGCATTGGAGGGAGATATAGGTCCCACCCATCTTTTAATGAATCCTTTCTTATGTGTGCCACATAATCATAAAACATACATCATCGCATAACACATGTAACAAAAATGGGATTCTTGAAACATCATGACATCATAAATCAATTCATATAAGATAAAGGAATTCATAAAAATAATTCCATCACAACATGATCAAATCAATGTAATAATAGGGATAAAAATAGAACCCTTTATTATCTTAGATGGAAAATAATTTTGATAAAACACTTGAACTCCATTCTTGAGGAAAATATCCTTTCTTCTTCAAAAACATTTTTCCTTTCATAACATGTCATATAACTTTAAAATAAAAGAAGTTGATTAAAAATAAACTTGAGAACTTGTAAAGGAAGCTCCTTGGAAATAATGTTTTAAAAATCTATTCATGCCGTATAAGTTAAAAAAACATTCTTCGTACTTTTGTCGGAAAAGTCAAAAAGTACCTCGTACGAAAAACGACAAAAGATTCCTTTTATTTCTTTTACTAAAAACTCACCGAAGGTTAAAAATGGATTTAAACAATTGTAGGTGGATTTACATATTGATGAAACATGGATGTGGATGATAAAATACACCCCAGTAAATACTTACGAATAAACAATCTCGAATAAAAATGAGATTGTGATATTTCCCTTACCTTAGGTCCGATTAGCTTTGTACGTGTCCGAAGCTCCTCTTCTTTGGAACGCCTCTTTGAATCCTCCACTTAAGGAACTAAGATTGGTCATTGGAGAAGACCAGAACCTCTAGTATTATTCTAGGAAAGTGGAGAGGAGAAAATGGCAGGGGTTGGCCGAGTTTGAGTGCTCAAAATTGGTGTGAGGAGGAGGGGGAGGAGGTGCCCTTTTATAAGGGAGGAGAGGGGCACCTTAGGAATTCTAAAAAATATTAATTTATAATAAATCTAACCCCACTTAAAAACCTCCAAAAATGACTCATATTCGAATATTAGATGATATAGGGTTGTAATCTCATCAACCAATCAAATTTAGACATGTTTGGATATTATTTTAAACCTTATCAATTAGATTTAACTCTAAGTTAAATAATTTAACTTTTACCGTGTCTTTTTGTTTTCTTTCACTATATGGTTAATAAACATACTATAACATGACAAACGAACCACAAATTGTTTATTATTAATATATATATCCTTATCTAAGTCATTTGGCCGAACCTTAGATTTTTAGGAATAAAATAACAATTAATAATATAATATTTGATTTAAAAACTATTTTGTGTCAATTTTGACACTATTTGATATATGATTTTTGTGAAAGTCATAAAAGAATTATATGTTCGAACCAAGTTGATTAAATCAACATTAATATATCATAGTAACCTAGAAAATTAGTGGAATTCATAAAAAATCTCAAATTACATTTATTTTGGTGTTTATAACATCAATTATGTCAATATTTCATTAATAAGATAATTACTGCATCATCGTTGTGTCATAAATAAATTAAATTATTTGATGTCTAAAAATTACAAATAAAATACCATCATGTAGGAAATCTTTTTAGATTTCTAATGAATATTTAAAATCGAATTTATCTTATGTATAACCCCATATTAAAAATGATTTACTTATTAAACTTTGATTTTAACTATTTTAACCCTTCTTTAAATAAATTCATAATAAATGTCCTAATCTAATCCAAGTGGGCCTAAATGGTCATATTTTATTCCTAAGTTTGTTTTTGGTCGAATTACACTTGTCCAATAGAATTAGGACATGTGTTAGGGTAATATTAATATCATATTTACCCTTAGTTACCCTATTTACTATTAACCGCGGTAAAAAAAAAGTAAAAAGTTACTATTCACCAAAAATTATTTTCATCTCATTGAACCACATTTTAGTCCTTGATATTAACCGTGTCTCTCGGATTTTCGAAATTCCATTCACAGAAGTGGTAAAATTAAGTTTTATGCAAAATTCAGTTTTTAACCTACCACTTAGTGGTTTCACTATTCATCAAAAATTGAAAGTTTTCAGAAAAATGCCAAAATTTCATCCTAAGCTATATTTCATATTCAGAATTCAAAAATGAAGTATATTTTACCAAATTCATAACATAGAAGTTGAATTAATTAATTTTATAATTAAATCCCGCTATTAAAACAAATAGCGTGTTTTTACGAAACAATATCTATCAAAAGATTGACACTTGTTTATGTCAGGTTTAAATGTGAAATTACGTCCAATGACCAACATTGTATTAAATTGTAAAAATATATTCTAAATATACTTTAAAACCACTCAAATTAATAATTTATCACTATTAATTATTTCGATTAAAAAAGTTGTTTTTAATTATAATTTAGTAATTTTCACTATTCATCAGAATATGAAAGTTATCCGAAATGTACCAAAATTTGACCTTAGGCTAAATTCGATACTCCGAATCCAAAAATGAAATCCATTTTGAAAAATAAAATTTAGAAAATTTCAAAAAGTGGTTATTACTATTCATAACGGCTAGTTTTAATAGCATATCGCTGTTTAGTGAAACTCGTTATTGCGTACTACACACACTATCGAGGAAGGTTGCGATTGCGTGTAATGCAAGGCAAGTCAAGGATGCGTGTTGTGCAAGCTCCTTTTGGTGTAGCGTACAACACAAGACATTAATAAAATTAAAAAGAATATTTTTCATAAAATCTTGGGCTGTTACATTCTACCCCCCTTAAAATGAATTTCGCCCTCGAAATTCGTCGGGGTTATAAATGGTTTTCTATTCGAAAGTTTCCCACATCGTAAAAAGGAATACCAAAACTTGGCTTTAAAAACTAAAGTATGAAATGTAACGATTACCCAAATAAACTAATTGTTGGGTTTCCACATAGGTAAAAATATGGATATGGAAGAAAAATCTAACCATCATGTTCTGATGGAGAGTGGTAGAGAACATGGCTATGGAAAAGCCAAAAATCACAAATCCATAAATTTGTGATGATATAAGGTACCATCTGATTCCTCAGGTATAAGATCACTAGGACAACATTTTTGGTTTTCAAGATCATTTCCCTAAAGATGAAAATTTGAATTAGAATAAATACTTACTTTATTTTGGTACAATCTCACTGTTGTTCATGCCTTGAACAATTTCCACTTCATCTCTTAAATAAATGAAGTTGAATTTGTTATTCGTGAAGTGTTAGCAGATCATGTGATAGAATGACGGGTCATTCCATCTGTCTCAAAAGGTTAGCAAAATTTATATACATAAGTCGATCTATAGTGGGATTAATCATATATGGTTCCTAAAATGGGCTTATACTTCATATATCATACTGTTTAATATAATAACACTAGTTTCTACTAAACAGGGACTTCCTGTAGGTCAGTGGTAGGCGATAAAGGCCAGTCGCACTTCGGTTGTTGGTTCGATTCCTACAGCCTTGTCCGAAGCGATGGGCTGTCGCCCGTCCTGCAGGTTGTCCTTTTTCTAAAACTACGTTACTATAACATCCTATCAATAATATCGAAAATCTTCTATCCTTAAACTATACTAACTTATGTCCAACATAATCCAGTCTAATCTTTAGGCTTATACATCATACTGCAGTCCACTCTCATAATATAGTGACAACGATTACCAGAGATTTAATACTGTCGTTGATCCCCACATATCATAAGATATGTCTTGTTGGTCACATTCCAAACATTCAAAGTCCTTAATCATGTATTCTCTTGAATACCTTAGTGAAAACATGAGTGCAGTTAAAAGCTAACACTTTCCACATACCAAAATCCTCAAAATTCTATATACTCAAACCATGATATCACTTAGTCCTTATATCATTCATGAGCTCATGAATACCATTAAACATTTCATTTTCTCGTCTTCATTATGCGCATATCATCTTATTTCCAAAAAATATCTCAATCACTTTGAATACCACATCAATAAATATTGCAATACTCAATGATACAACATTATTTTGGAATCCCATTACATAAACACTTAATCATTCCACCACATCGTTGTCATATTCAACATTGCCAATAGTGATCGCATGTGATTTCCCTTTGTCCTTTGCCTTCAGTGGTTGCTCATGTTGATCATCACTAACCCTTGGATTAGGGCAATTATTAGCATAATGCCCCATTTCCTTGCACTTGAAGCATTGAAGTGTTGGCGGTGCGTTCTCTGCAGTGTTTGCTTTATTCACATCATTAGAAACCCTTTTTCCATTACTTCAACACTCAGCTGCTCGATGACCTTCTTTTCCACACTTAAAACATTTTCTAGTTCCTTTAAGACAATCTCCACCATGCTTCTTTCCACACTTTGTGCATAAGGAAACATTCATCTTCTTTTCACCATTATTATGAGATTTCTCCTTGAACTCCATCTTTCGTTTCTTGTCAAAACCATGAGATGGATATGTAACACCAACTTCCATTTCTACCTTGATAGCACAACGCACAATTTCTTCATAGCTACTGAAGTCTCTTATAGCTAATGCCCTTCTAAGACTTGGTTTTAAGCCACTGAAAAATCGATCAACTTTACTTTCAGGTTGGATGATAATGCCAGATGCATACCTTGCAAGTCTTGTAAAATTCGCTTCATATATACCAACAGATTCATCATCCTTCTGCTTCAGCTCAATAAACTCCTTTTCCATCTTTGTTCAAAGAATACGAGGGAAGTACTTACTGAAAAACAAGTTCTTGAACTTGTCCCATTCCATGGACTCAATTTCATCCCTTGGCCTCGTATTCTTGATAAGATTCCACCATTGATCAGCTTCACCTTCCAAACGATATACTGCTAAGATGACTTTATCATGTTCAGAACATTGAAGAACTGAAAATATCTTTTCAGTAGTACTGATCCATTGTTAAGCCACAAGTGGATCAGAAGACCCACTGAAAGAAGGTGGACGTTGCCTCATGAAGGACTCAATAGAATATTGTTCCCTTCTCTGCTCATTTGGAAGTCCAGAATGATTCATAGCTTGTGTAAGTATAGCAATAAGATTTTTCACTCCATCTCCCATAACATTTGTTTGTTCAGGAGGGCATTCATTGCATTGTCCATTGCATTGATCAACACGGTTCCTTCGGGTTCCAGCCATCGTCTAAAACCCAAAAAGAATAGTGTGAGAGGCAAAAATCATGCTAGGGAAAACAACATAATAAAGGGGGAGTACCTTCAATATCCAACATCTTAGGTTTAATTCTATGATTGTTAGCGTAATTCTATTACTATAACCTATACGTATACTTATCCCTAGGGACATCCCTAGACATACCTTAGAAATATCTCTAGGGATCTCACTAACGTTTTCGCATCCTAGTTTCCAAAGGTTGACTAAACCTTTCCTCTGATACCAACAGTAGAGACCCGTATCCTGACGTACATGGACATTACATTACATTTGCGGAATACTTAGTACATAACAAAAACACACACTAAAGGATCGTAATAGTTTAGTGTCTTTGGAAACTCGGAACATAATCTTCTAATCCTGGTGAAAGATCTTCAATATCTCCCGTAAAGATCTTCCATTTTTTTTACCTAAAACCTTTCTTTATATCCTGGGGAAAAGAAAACATAAAAGGGTGAGCTCAAATGCTCAGTAAGGGTATACAAAAGAAATAAAAATCATATCATATCTTTTTGAAAATCACAACCTGCAAAAGAGATCATAATATATTAACATGGAACAAATCATAGAAGTGAAAATGAGATCCCCATAATCATAACATGAAACTTGAAACTTTGTGGCATGCACACATAATCATGGAAAATCATTTCTTGTTAGTCATGACTCATTGCCAAGACTATCTTAGTGGACAAAGTCCCTTTCTGAACCGAGTTCACTCCTCGTTTCAGTCCTGTATCACTGAACCGAAATAACCTTCCGTTCCAGCCATGTCTATCTCATGAGATATAAAATCTTTACCCAATGCATTGGAGGGAGATATAGGTCCCACCCATCTCTTAATGAATCCTTTCTTATGTGTGCCACATAATCATAAAACATACATCATCGCATAACACATGTACCAAAAATGGGATTTTTGAAACATCATGACATCATAAATCAATTCATATAAGATAAAGGAATTCATAAAAATAATTCCATCACAACATGATCAAATCAATGTAATAATAGGGATAAAAACAGAACCCTTTATTATCATAGATGGAAAATAATTTTGATAAAACACTTGAACTCCATTCTTGAGGAAAATATCCTTTCTTCTTCAAAAACATTTTTCCTTTCATAACATGTCATATAACTTTAAAATAAAAGAAGTTGATTAAAAATAATCTTGAGAACTTGTAAAGGAAGCTTCTTGGAAATAATGTTTTAAAAATCTATTCATGCCGTATAAGTTAAAAAAACATTCTTCGTACTTTTGTCGGAAAAGTCAAAAAGTACCTCGTACGAAAAACGACAAAAGATTCCTTTTATTTCTTTTACTAAAAACTCACCGAAGGGTAAAAATGGATTTAAACAATTGTAGGTGGATTTACATATTGATGAAACATGGATGTGGATGATAAAATACACCCCAGTAAATACTTACGAATAAACAATCTCGAATAAAAATGAGATTGTGATATTTCCCTTACCTTAGGTCCGATTAGCTTTGTACGTGTCCGAAGCTCCTCTTCTTTGGAACGCCTCTTTGAATCCTCCACTTAAGGAACTAAGATTGGTCTTTGGAGAAGACCAGAACCTCTAGGATTATTTTAGGAAAGTGGAGAGGAGAAAATGGCAGGGGTTGGCCGAGCTTGAGTGCTCAAAATTGGTGTGAGGAGGAGGGGGAGGAGGTGCCCTTTTATAAGGGAGGAGAGGGGCACCTTAGGAATTCTTAAAAATATTAATTTATAATAAATCTAACCCCACATAAAAACCTCCAAAAATGACTCATATTCGAAGATTAGATGATATAGGGTTGTAATCTAATCAACCAATCAAATTTAGACATGTTTGGATATTATTTTAAACCTTATCAATTAGATTTAACTCTAAGTTAAATAATTTAACTTTTACCGTGTCTTTTAGTTTTCTTTCACTATATGGTTAATAAACTTACTATAACATGCCAAACGAACCACAAATTGTTTATTATTAATATATATATCCTTATCTAAGTCATTTGGCCGAACCTTAGATTTTTAGGAATAAAATAACAATTAATAATATAATATTTGATTTAAAAACTATTTTGTGTCAATTTTGACACTATTTGATATATGATTTTTGTGAAAGTCATAACAGAATTTAATGTTCGAAACAAGTTGATTAAAACAACATTAATATATCATAGTAACCTAGAAAATTAGTGTAATTCATACAAAATCTCAAATTACATTTATTTTGGTGTTTATAACATCAATTATGTCAATATTTCATTAATAAGATAATTACTGCATCATCGTTGTGTCATAAATAAATTAACTTATTTGATGTCTAAAAATTACAAATAAAATACCATCATGTAGGAAATCTTTTTAGCTTTCTAATGAATATTTACAATCGAATTTATCTTATGTATAACCCCATATTAAAAATGATTTACTTATTAAACTTTGATTTTAACTATTTTAACCCTTGTTTAAATAAATTCATAATAAATGTCCTAATCTAGTCCAAGTGGGCCTAAATGGTCATATTTTATTCATAAGTTTGTTTTTGGTCGAATTACACTTGTCCAATAGAATTAGGACATGTGTTAGGGTAATAGTAATATCATATTTACCATTAGTTACCCTATTTACTATTAACCGCGGTAAAAAAAAGTAAAAAGTTACTATTCACCAAAAATTATTTTCATCTCATTGAACCACATTTTAGTCCTTGATATTAACCGTGTCTCTCGGATTTTCGAAATTCCATTCACAGAAGTGGTAAAATTAAGTTTTATGCAAAATTCAGTTTTTAACCTACCACTTAGTGGTTTCACTATTCATCAAAAATTGAAAGTTTTCAGAAAAATGCCAAAATTTCATCCTAAGCTATATTTCATATTCCGAATTCAAAAATGAAGTCTATTTTACCAAATTCATAACATAGATGTTGAATTAATTAATTTTATAATTAAATCCCGCTATTAAAACAAATAGCGTGTTTTTACGAAACAATATCTATCAAAAGATTGACACTTGTTTATGTCAGGTTTAAATGTGAAATTACGTCCAATGACCAACATTGTATTAAATTGTAAAAATATATTCTAAATATACTTTAAAACCACTCAAATTAATAATTTATCACTATTAATTATTTCGATTAAAAAATTTGTTTTTAATTATAATTTAGTAATTTTCACTATTCATCAGAATATGAAAGTTATCCGAAATGTACCAAAATTTCACCTTAGGCTAAATTCGATACTCCGAATCCAAAAATGAAATCCATTTTGAAAAATAAAATTTACAAAATTTCAAAAAGTGGTTATTACTATTCATAATGGCTAGTTTTAATAGCATATCGCTGTTTAGTGAAACTCGTTATTGCGTACTACACACACTATCGAGGAAGGTTGTGATTGCGTGTAATCCAAGGCAAGTCAAGGATGCGTGTTGTGCAAGCTCCTTTTGGTGTAGCGTACAACACAAGACATTAATAAAATTAAAAAGAATATTTTTCATAAAATCTTGGGCTGTTACAGTATTGATACCCTTTTAATTTCAAAAATTATAAGGGGTTTCGAACCCCCCCTAAACATTTTAACATTATTTTTTGAATATTAGGTGGGATTTTAAGGGGGTTTTCAACATCCTTTAATTTAAGAAAATAGTGGGTGTTCATAACCATCATGAAACAATGAGATATGATGTTGTTAATAAATCCCTAGAATATCATAAATTATTCGGGGTTCAAAAAACTCCCTAATGACTTAAATTAGGGGCGGTTTAAACCCACCTCTAATATATTAAGTATGAGGGGTTTGAAAACCCCTTACAATGTCATAAATTAGAGGGGTTGAAACCCCCCTCTAAAGTTGTTAATTTATAGGGGGTTCAATACCCCCTCTAATGTATTTAAATTAGAGGTGGTTGTGAACCCCCAATATTAAAAAAACAAAATCCATAATATATATATATATAATTAATAAAATATATATAAATTTATTTCAATATATTATATGAACATATTTTGTAAAATATTTATATGATTGTATATGATTTTATTTATATGTATACATAAATATAGTTTTTAAATATTATGTACATTAACATATATTTTTTTTATATAAATTATAAATCATATATGATTAATTAAAAATAATATTGAACCTTAAACATTTAATTTAAATATATAAATAAATATACATTATTAGAAAAATCATATAAGAATGCAATCATGTAGGCTATATAATTTATTTAATAATAATAAAAAATATATTTTTAAATAATATATTCTTTTGATTTTATATTTCATATATTTAATATAATAAGAAAAACAATTTATAAAAATAAATATATATTAATTGACACAATTTTATACAAGTATATTTATTAAAATAACTATATTTTAATATGCATAATTATAAATATATGTATTGAAATAAATTAGATATTTTTTAGAAATTTTATTTCATATGAAATATTTTGATAAATTTATTTTTCTATTTTATTAATTATATATAATATTAATCAATTCATAGAAATAAATATTTATTTATATTCATAATATTAAATATATTTTTTAAAATAAATTATTAAATTTTTTTAATGATAATATATGAATTAAATAAATATATATATATAACGTAAATAAACATGTATATTATATATAAATATGTATTTAAGTATATAAATAATTTTCAAAAATATATTTATAAATGTTTAAATAAATGTGTACATACATAACATTAATAGTATAAAAAAACATTTACTCAAAATGAATGTAGAGGCACAAATAAAATATATATATTATATATATGAATAAAATTATATTAATATACAAACATAAATGCATAATATAATTATGTATAATTAAATATATAAATATATATGTTATATATTTAAATGTTTTGAAATATATATTCTAATATTGTATATATAAATAAGATTAATAATATATATATATATATATATATTTGTAGTATGATTGAAGGAAATTGATCGAACTATTTGTTAACCATTGGGGGAGGTGTTATGTGGCTCAATTTTTTGAATCTCAGTTGCATCATATTTTATACATTGGTTGGATAACAAGTTCTTCATTATGGAATGGTTTGTATGGTAGTAACAAGGGAACTGGAGGGGGGTATTTTGGCACTTATGGGGAATTGGATAGTGTTTAATGGAAGAAGGGGAGGGAGGAGGGGTGGAGAACAGGAGGGAAGTCAAGGTGAGGAATTATAGGAAGGATGGTGGCATATGGAGCACATGAGCGGTGGTGTTTTCGGGAAGTATAAAAATGGATATAAAAAACTAATTTTTCAAAAACATATAGAAGCTTTAGTGGTGTTTTCCAAAACCACCGAACAGGAATAAATGATTTAGGGTTGTTCAAACAGCCCATAAAACCCTCAATTAGTGGCGATTTTAGTGTAAATGCCCCGAGATTGGTGTACTCGCCTCAGATAAAAAGGTTTTTAGTTAATCTATGGTAAACATTATAGGGGGTTTAACCCCCCCCCCCCAATGTTACATCCAAAAAATGGATCCTTTATCTTACCAGCACTACCTCAAAACTGCCTCTACCAATAGTAGGCGGTCACATTAGTTGTGGTTCCTCATAACTCCCACTAATGTATTTAGAATTTATAATAACCCATTCTAAATTTAAAAATAACCACTTATAAAGTGGTAATTTTTTGTAATGTGTCCACTAGATTACTTGATTATTATGATTGGATTATCTAGTACCCTAGTACTATTCATGGGAATCTTGAATAAGATCTTCTAGCCTTATGTAGACCAGTTCTTCATGGTCCTCATTTCCAACATCCTAGTATACTGGTCATTTGAGGAGGATCATGCCATACTACTGGGGTAGTTATGGATATACTATTAGGGAACCACCTTCTTGGTAATCTATAGACATTTTTGTTGTTTATTCTGGTGGTCTATGATTGACAACATAACATTTAGGAGGCCGAAGTTCTACTCGATCCTGTGAAGACTGTGGCAGTGTTTTCATGGGATCCACCCAATAGTGTTACTGATGTAAATAGTTTGCATGGATTGGAATGGTATTATTGATGGATTTTCCCCATCTTCCACAGAGGGGAAGAGCCCTTAAAATATTTTACACAAAAGGGGCATTCCTTAATGTGGATGGAGATGTGCTAGTAGTTTTTTCCGAAGTACAGGAAGAGGCTATGAGAACTTTCAATATTGAAATTTCTTGAGGAGGACATTCATTATTTAGTGTTCTACGATGCATCATGGACCCGACTGGTTTGTGTCCTGATGCAAGGGAAAGTAGTGATAGCCTACGGTTTGTGAAAGTTGAGATGGAATGTGTAATATTATGCGACATAGGATCACGATCTAGTAGTAGTAGTATTCTCACTAAATATGTGGCAACCATACTTGTTGGTTGAGAAGACTACCATCTACTCCATACAGAAGATCCTCAATTATATCTTCTCCCTGATGGATCTGAACATGTGGTAGAGGTGTTCGTATTAGTTCCTCTAGGATTTTTACTTTGATATTCTCTATACTCCTGGGATGGGGAATGCGGTGGCAGACACACTAAATAAGAGGTCTATCTTGTTTTTGCTGAGTGAAGAATCTGAAATGAAATCCATGATGCTGATATCTGTAGTGGATTGTGATGGAACTTCTTACCTTCAGTCTATGGTTTCTCCCTACCCTCTTATAGCGATTTTTGGAGCAACAACAAAAGGATGATGACTGCATGACACAATATACTTATTTATCCAGATGAAAATTCCCCAATGGAAATTCATTAGGTTGGTATAATGTGATCCATTTTATAGGGTGCACCGTTGTACCAGTTGTTTTTTGAGTGGAGGTTATCAGGGAGTTTAACACACCCCCATTGGTAGAACATCCATTTGTGGAAAATTTGTACTTGGTCTCTGCCACTAGTTATGGGAGTAGGGGAATTAGAATCTAGTGGTGGAGTTCATTTCTCAGTGACTCACTTTGAAGAAATAGAAGAATGAGAATTAGTTTCCAAAATGTTTTATTCATCAACTCACGGTTCTATACTAGAAGTGGGATGGGATATCTATGGACATCGTGGTGGGTTTATAATGTACATTTATGGGACACAATACCATTTGTGTGATCAATGACTGATGCACCATGTCGACGCACATCCAACCCATCAGAGAGATTATTTTAGTAGAGATTTTTTGATGAATCTATGTATTGGTGATAGTGCTACATCTTAATGTCCCATCAATGATCATTTAAAACCATAACTATCATTTCACAAATCAGCTATGGAGGGGATTTCATTTAGTGATTGGGACTCAGTTGCGATTTAGTACGGAGTTTAATACCAAGACATATTGAAAAATGGAGATAACCATCTAGGATTTATTGTAAATGCTTTCTGATTTCATCAAGGATGTTGGTTGCAGTTGGGAGGATCAGCTACATATGGTAGAGTTTACGTACAACAAAAGAAATCACTCCCCAATTTGTATGGAGTAGTATGAGTCCATTTATGGGTGATATTGAAGATCAATTCTATGCTATATGGACCTAGGGGAGTCTTTAATCATGGTTCCAGAGTTGGTATGGACTACCAAATAGAGGGTGAAAATCATCCATGAGTGGATGGGGAGTCTATAGAGAAGATGAAAATCATATGCTGACCAGAGATAGATGCCCTTGGAGTTCGAGGAGTGAGACCTTGTGTTCCTTGTCATCTCACCTCGATGAGGTATGCCAATATTTGGATGGGTATGTATGTTATCACTGAGATACCTCATCAATTTTTATATTCTGATTATAGTGGGTGAGGTGGCATACCACATAGCTCTAACACTATAAATGCATCGGGTTAATCATTTTGTTCTACTGTCGCAACTGAGGAGGTACATGAATGATCAATCACTTGTTATTGACTCGGGTGAGATAAACATTGATGATGATGCGATGTTTGTAGAGTCCCAATAGATATCGATGATCAGCTAGAGCAGAACCATTTTGGGTGGTCGATTACTATGGTGCGCCTTCGAGGGAATCAAGGGAGTCTCTAGAAGAGCACTTGGGAGTAGGAGGCATTGAATTGTTATCATGTCCCTCATATATTATTCTAGTTTTCAATATTATGAAATTTAGGGAAATAATGACCTAATTTGGGAAGAATTTAGTGACTCTTATTTTCTCTTGTTTATTATAAGAAAATTAATTGGTAAAATTCAATTCCAATTGTTGTGACAGAAAGAGATTACGAGTCTCAGTGTGCCTCGAAAAATTTAATGAATAAATTTCGGATTTAACACAGAAAAGTTTAAGTGGATAACTTTGGACATAATTACATTTTAAACAGATGATGGATCAAAAATATGATGATGTTGTTGTGTTCAAAATTGTGACATTACATTTAGCATGATATATCTTCGGACAATGTTGGTTGATGGTTAATTTTTTTGATGTGATAATCATTATAAAATTTAATATAATTATTTTTAATTGACGTTACGTGGCGACATAGTGGTAGTTTCAATTTATAATAGTCCACAATATTGGGATTCCGAGTTATCATCTGAACATTGTGAATTTTTCGGAGCCAAGGAAAAGGAAACCCTATCAATGGATTGACAAATGATGAACACCAGCGAATGGACAATCATATTTCATATGAGGAATCGAGAATCAACTAGTGATGAACATGTATTTCTTTTTTCATCCATGATTCGTCAAATCCTAGTTTGGGTATGAGTTTTATTTAGAACATCCTCCACAATTCGTTATCCTTGTGATGATCATGAAGAGGTCAACTAATAGACTAATCCATGGAACATGAATTATGCAGGTTGGGCTGATTATGTTTTATGGTTTGTTTCGAGATTTATCCATGTTTATAATTGATTATTTACCCTCAATTATTTAATTATAATTTGGAATGATCGAGGCTGAAAATATCAATACCTAGATTAGTACACATTGGGTGTTACTATGGATGTTCCTCCCCACAATCCCCATTATTTGAAATTTTTGTGATTTGATAATGCGAGATGAAATCACGATGGATTTTGGCTGTGTTGGTGAAAAGAGGAGGCTAGATGTGGATGATCTGAAAATTCTAGGTGGCACACAACTAGGTGAGGCCATCGGTCGAGCGGCTGACTGTGGAGGATGCACATACCCGAGGTAGATGAAGGGCCAGGTGCACCTGGTGAGATGACTGCCGACTCGACAACCGATAATAGTGATATCCCACAGTCTTGGGGGTCATGGTGGAGGGATGGACTGCAATGGGCAAGTCATGATCGATGTCAAAAAAGGATTATGGTTCGATAGTCAGTGGTGGGATGCGTTCGAAGGTCCTGGTAGGAGGTTGTGACAGGGGTGAACGTGGCTCAGTAGAGCTGGTTTGGAGTGAGGCAGTTGTCATGTGAGGGAGACACAGATCCACGTCGTTTGTTGACAATTTTGACCAATTAGGTCTGAGACCAACAGGCTATGTTTGGTGGATATGGGTCGGCCAACACGACGCGGGTCGGGCTGGAGAAACTGATTCACTCTAGCATCCTAGGGGGAAAACCGCATGGCCCAATGTGGCAGTTCTGACTAGGTCATACTGAACTGGGGTGGGTCGGGTTGTCTGAACCGAATCAGGATGGTTCCTCACCAAACACGTACCTTTCTAAAAAATGTACACAGCATTCAAAAAAAAGGTCTCTTTGAGGAGTGATCACTAGAGTTGGGACCCTTCAGTTGAGGATATCCTTTTGAAATGCCTTGGTGGGTTTTTAGTTTTGACCATTATAGGTGCAGAGTTACCTTTGGTTCTTTCCTCGAGGGTTCAATGTTGCATTGGATCCACATCGTTGGATAAAAAACCCATATAGAGGCCATGAATTGGATAGAGTTGGGTCATTCCTCTATGGGACATGATAGAGCCTCTCTCAACCTTCATGGAGTTTTGTGGGAATTTACATGAAATATTAATACTTTGAATTAATCCACCATCCAGTTGTCCAAATTGGGAGGATTATCTATGTTCTGAAGGGAGAATCACCTACGTTACCAACCACATCGGTAGGGTTGTTATTATTCTAGAAAAGAATCTCATACATTGGGGATTAATACAGAATGGGTAATCGATATTCAATTGGATGAATCCCCTATCTGTATATATTGACCTTGACCAATGTATTTCAATTTGGACATGGCCCAAATTTGCGGGACAACATTGTATGTGTCTACGCTAACATCATGGCTATCGGGGTGAGTTCCCACAGAAGGATCATTCCTCGAGAAAAATCTGATGGCTAATTATTAGTTGTAACATACCATCTTTACAATGTGGCTGTTTATAAGCATATCTAGATATTCTTAGTATATGTGTTGTTGTAATATACGTATGTAGATATTTCTGTGCATTTCCGATGTGGTTTACCCTTTGTGGTATTCATGTTTCCCTAATGAGTAATGTTTTACTCAAACATTATATGAATTTTACCACACATGTCGTGTTTTATGAAAACAACAGTTGTTCTTTAGGGGACATAAGTGGACCTAGACATGTCGTGAATTGGGAAATAAAATAGCTGAGGCATATTTATATAACTTCTGACAGAGATCCTACACCTACCTTTCAGGTAATGTTTTATGTGGATGAACTATAGGGACTTCTGTATTCACTCTCATTCATTCATTCTTAGGTGAGATTATATACTTGACCAGTTTATCGTGACATAGACAGTGGTTTATTTTTAACAAAAATTTATTGGGTTTTATTGTATGTTATTATTATGAAGGATTTTGGAAAATAATGTAATAATTGGGGTCTAATAATATATATATTCCCATGATGTATTAGTATGTATCATGAGAAAACCTGTTTGAGTATTTTTTTCAACTCCTTCTGCATTTATATAAGATGTCTTGGAACACATTTTTAATGTTTAGCTTCAGATGACTTTCAGTATGAATCCAATAATTAAAAATTTATTTAATAATGTTAATGTGATAATGTGATTATTTATGAATTATATGGATATGATTCATTATAATTTTATTATTTTCTTGGAATAATTTATCTATTATTTAATCTTTACATTTTATTATTAATTCTCTTTATATTAATTAAGTAAAAACTATTTTTGTTATTTACAATTCCATATTTATTTTTCCTTATTTACTACTCTTATGTTATGATGAATGTAACCATTACTAATTATATCACCTAACTAATATTTTTTTCATTTCCCAAGGATATGAAGAAGTAATCATTGAATGAGTTCAATGATGAGGAATATTTTACGCTGACAATGTTTTATATTTTATGTTTTCAAATGTAACATTATATAAACATGTCTATCTAGTTTACCATAATAATTAAAATATAGTGTCCTTTATGATTTTATTTTACATATCATGTTCAAATTTAATAAATTACCAGCTAAAAAATTATTGTGTCTTGAATGGATTATATTGTGATAATTCTTAATGGGATATCACTATTTACGATTAACAACATTTCTTATGGAAAAATCTCAGACTAACCAAATAATAGAAGGATAGAGCATTATGAGTGCTCTAGTATTGGAGACCATAGATGAAATATTGATTAATTTACTTCAAGATAGAACCATGAAACGAGACACCCAACTAAATTTCAAAATGGATGATGGAAATTTTTAATGTGTAAAAATGTAATAAATCAATAAATTTGGATTAAAAATGAAGTCACTGATATATAGAATTTAATTACAAACTATTGATCCCTTCTTCAATCATTGTATTATGCCTTGGAATTATGGCAATTATTCAAGTTAATACACTTATCCTATAATTAGCTAGTATACTAAGGATGAACATAATCTATGTAACAACCCTTGTTTTAATAAATTATTAATTTTTATAACAAATTAAATTACACTTACTGTATATGTTTTACACTACAACATTTTATAATTTTAGTACTTGAAAAACTGAGTTTAGTTTTTATTGCATGAAATATTGAGTCTCTTCGATTAAATTCCCTATAGTTATAATCTAGTTTCACCAAACCATAATAGTCTATTAATATTATTATTAAAATAGTATTATTATAAAAACCAAGCCATTAGAATAGTGGGTTTGAAAATTACTATCTAAATTATGATTATATAGTTTAGGCATGTTTATAGAATTAATTCATTAGTAACCAATTAAATAAGAATGAATGTAATAACTATTCTAAAATAATGATATTTCTTTTCTAAAAAACTATTGTTTTATAAAAACAACATTTTACATAAATATATTTAAAAAATCACTCTTTATTAATGATTTAAATGAAAATAATATTTTATATCATCAATATACTATTTAAAATTAATCTTATGTTTTTTCTATACAATAGATAATAATAAATCCAATTTTAGAAATAAAATATATGTATTTTTCAAAATGGTTGTTTTACCACCTTTTAATGGATTAAGTGCCTTAAAAATAAAATTTTACACTTTTATTGATTTTACATGAAATCATTTAAAACATTTTTTAATTATTAATGTCAATAATTACATTATGGACAATTCTTGGTATTTTTTAAATGGAGTTTCATTTTTTGATAAATCTTGAAAATTATTGATTTTTAATTGAACACTAACATTTCATGTAATATATTTTTATAACTAATTTTTTTTTTTAATATTTTATTAAAGATTATTATGTTCAATAATAAATTAATATATCCAATTATTTTCATTGGAATCAATATAAAATTGAAATTTGATATTAAACAATTTCACATATTGAACATTTTAAATTTTAGAACTCATTGTTTCATCCTATTTGCAGGAGAAATTTTAAATTAATTCCTTCAAATCATATAAATTAAAATTGAAAATTTGGATTCAATAATTCAAATCAGAACATTTTATATCTTCTAAACATTTAAACATAATATTTTTCCAAAATCTTTTTTGAAAACAGTTGAAATTAATTATAATGATTAAGTGGTAATTGAGTCTACGAAGGGAGTAAACAATAAATTGAGTTTCTAAATAACATTGAAACATGAATAAGAAACCTGTAGATGGGAATATTTCAACCATGTCATCTTTTTAACGATTATTGTTCATTTTTGGTGGAACATTATTTAATAGAGTTATCCCAATAGTGATTACCATTTGGTATATACATGAATGTCACCACTCCTCTACTCTAAAAGGTTACCCAAAAACTCAATTATTTACATCACTCAATCCAATAAAATAATACTAACACTATACACATATTATAAAAACATTACTACAATTATCCTAGAATATCAAATTTGTGGAGGAATCCATCTAAGGATGTTTTTTGTTGCAAACAAAAAGGAAATACACAATGAAAAGGAAATGTTCACAAAAATTATTTCTGATTTATTTATTCATAAACCCCATTAAATTAATTTTATATATTTATTATAAAAAGAAATAATTATATTAAATATACTTATATTTTATTATGTTATGTTTATGACATAAAACAGACCAATGTCGAATAAAACTGGATTTGAAATCATCGTTCTTTTGTATGGAGGATTACCTCCTCATTAACTAATGTCATTCATTCTTCCATTAAAACCTAACAAGGATGAATATAATTATGTATTTATATTTTATATAATATATTTATCATGATTATTATATTGTTTATAATATTTAATTATTATATCACACATAATGTCTTCGATGCATTTTTTTCTAATACGACTACAACGTTCATGTTTAGGTAAACCGCCACCTGATAACTAAATGCGACTCATTCACACATTTACATTAATTGGATGAATTTAATATATATATGTGAGATGCATGATTAATTATAGTATGTTTTAGGGCTACATTTTAGTTAACTTATGGAATCTAGGATAATAAATAATAAGTGATATACCTAAATAAATGACTATGGTTATGTTTATTGATTATTTAATGAATAGAAAAATTTCATGGAATATTGGTAAATTATAGAACAATAGTTTTCTAAAAAATCATGATAATATGGATATAATATTTCAATGAGGATATGGAATTGAAATTAAAAGGGGTAATATCCTAGAAATCATCACATTGAGTTAGAATATTTCAAGAACTTGTGAATGAAATCTATCCTTACACCAGACCTAGTTTGACACCGAAAGTGAATATTATTTAGAAATTCACAAAATCATTAAAAACTAGCATGGTGGATTTTAATATAATGTCACTATTAATAATTGAGGATAAATCTATGATTTCATATACTAAATAATAATTTTCCATGATTTAGATATCAATGGAGTAATTTTCATGACTATATGGTTCCCCAATATCATTAGTAATCCTCAAATTAGGCCTTTCATTTTATTCAGTATTTGGAACTTGAAGGAATAATTCACACAGTAATTGGAATTGAAATTCAGTTATTATGAGAAAAAAATGTTGATGATAACTGTATAGAATCTTATTCTGATTATGCATAATTCAATATCATGATATAAGATCTACAATGTAATCTACATTCACATTCCAAGAACATTGAAAAATATGAATATTAAAATTTATTATAGTTTATGTGGATATCAGAATAGAAGAATGATTACTTGACAAATAATAGGTCTTTAAAGTGGGAAGAAAAAAAATCTCAAATGGAGAGGAAGATGTCATCTATGTGGAAAAAAGGGTCATCATATGATAGGTCATTAGGGAGTAAAATGTATTATCTTTAGAGAACATGATAATTATAAAATTCATTTTTCTGAACCAATAATTTACTTATAGACTATGAGAAGACTTATTCTATGTTAATCATTAATGTGGAATGCTAATTTTTTAATGTATTTTTAATCATGATTTATGAATTGGGAAATATGTTTAGATTTTTTATTGTATTATTTCATTAATGATTTTAATGATTACATTGAATGATACTGATGGACTACAAAAGTTTTTAATTGAAGGGAGATATTTTGATATTGGGGAGATAAACCATAACAATTTCATGAGGAAGATGACATTATATTTAGTATAAATTATGGGATGTGTATATAGATATTATAAATTGGATTGTTTTTATGACCGCATAACTTATAAAGAATGTTTTACGAAGTAATTTTTTCTATCATTAAGAAGTATTCCATTACTATTGTATTTAAGGAATGTAACCTATAATATTTTTTATAAGGAAAAATGTATTTTAATTAATAATGATTTATGGTATTTCATGTTATTATGATTTTTTATGAGAGTACATGATGAAGGTATTCACATGTCTGGTATTTGACTAACATGTGATACTTTTGATATATAGGGGATTAATGTTCATCTACTGTTTGAAAATTTAGTAAGCTACATTATAAGTTTTGGTATTATTTACCTTTTTGAAAGAATAAATGTATATCCAATTATGAAATTTTTAAATTTAATCTTCAGAAGTTGTTTTAGTGATTAAAGTATAATAATTCGATTTGAGGAATTATGCATATTGGATAACTTGTTCCAAAAATTGTTTTTATTAGAACTAAAGAAAAATATAATGACTTATCATAAATTATATGGATATTATGAACCCTTTGAAATTCTAGGATAAATAATTCACTTTAATTTTAGAGAGTATGATACAATGTGGAAATTGATAAAGGCACACAGAAAGAGTGGAATGTGCCTATGAAATGGAGTAAAAATAATTAAGTATATAAGAATGGAAATATTTTTTAACCTGAGGAAAAGGGTATTAAATTAAAATGTGATACATATATATTAATTTTTCTTACATAAATTATCTTTTTCCCCATTTATTTTATAGTTTTAGGTTTTTAATATTATATAGATAACAAATTTTCTTTTGATTAATGATACTTATCACCCTCTATAATTATTTATGATCTTCTTCCACGTCTAAATCATCACCTTCAATCCTTTTTCTTATATATGGAAACATATTAATAAGATAATTTTGGTAACTATTTTCTTTCCAAACTCCCCTTATTTTTAAAATATTATTTCATAATCCTATTGATAATGTGGGAATATATGAATGGAATTTTGAATTATTAATACATTAGGGACACAAATGAATTTCAATGGAGAAAAACAATTTATGATGGGGAATAATGTATCTCCACAAGTTTTTATAATTAATTTTTTTCTAAATTTAAATTGTTTTATTGATTTTGTCACAAAAAACACAATTTTAGGCTTCATGTATATTAATCACTTATTTTATATTGCATTACACTCAATACCAAGTCCATTTTATAGCCATTGTTACCCTAAAGTATTATTATTACAACAATAATGTATATGATTAATAGTATTTTAAAAATATTATTATAGTTATCTCAATTATATTATAATATATGGAATGAATATGATTACATAAATTATTAAAATATGGTATATTAATTTTTATAAAATGTATTGTTCTCTAAAAGATTAGTTAGAGACAGAAATAAAACCTAATTTTAAAAGGTTAAATTCAATTTCTGAAAAAACAATTTCCATACCCACAAACACATTTCGTCTCCAAAAATTAATCAAAACATTTTTTATTAAATATTTTAATTAAAATATCATATTATATTTTACATCAACTATTTAACATTCAACTAATGTGATTTCTACCAACGAGCCCGCACCCTAGTGGTATAGCCTCTCACTTTCCATCCAAAAGACCAAGGATAAAATTCGCGGAGGGGTGAATTTCTAGCCGACTGTATTGGTATTGTAGCATGGACCTATATCTGTACTTTACCAGTGGAATAATTGTAGTAGTGAAGACACCATTGTGACAAAGGGACTGTAGAAGGAGCTGTAGTGGTGGCGGCGTTGTAGCAGTTACTATTGCTGTATTGTTCACCGAGGGGTCCTTTGGGCCCAAAAAATGGGCTTCCAAGCCTTGTATTCAGGCTATATGAAATTGGGATTTTAGGATATGTAATGGTTCAGCATATACCCAGTATAATTTTTTATTTTCTTTAAATAATAAATTCTGTCTTGGACCCCAACCTTTAAAAAAAGAATATTTTTTTCAAAATTAGAGATAAAATGAAATTGATTGTTGGAATATAAATATTTATTTTTTATAAATTCATTTTTTGACGTCATTTAATGGTTAAAATAAGTTAATTTTATTAAAATTATAAATTATATTTGAATAAATAAAAATATTTTTTTATGATTAATTTCAAAATAAAATTGTCCTGACTTATTGGTCATTTTCTGGGAAGTAAAATTTCATGACGAATAATGAAACATTTTTAATTTTAATTAAAAAAGGAATTTTCATCTAAAATATTTATATAGTATACATATATTTAAAATTTTATTTAAAGTTAAATTAAATAAATTATACATGTATAATTAAAATTTAAGTCATTCTAATCAATTTAACAATGATATTGGATATAGAAACCTTTCAAACATTTAATATTTTTCACATTAAAAACACCTTTTTCCCCTCTGTTTGATTGATTTTAAAATAATTTCATCAAATTATGTTATTTTTATCTGTAAAACTAATTCCATTATTTATATCATCTTAATTTATTATTTTTAATTAGTTCACCATATTTTTATTCAAATATTTATTTTTATAATAGTTATTATTAAGTACTGTGATTTAGAGAAAATTTAGTTTAACATGGGACTAAAAATTAATATATGGGGTGAAATGACCTTGAAAAATGTCAAAAACAAAATTATATAACTATATTTAGACTTTATAAATTTTTAATGTATATTGGATCACTATTTTTGGCACATGGTTTAAGGGATACCTCCCAATAGTATTTACCTTTTTGTATTTACCAAAATATCACCCCTTCTCCACTATAAAAGGGGACTCACCCCCTAACTTATTGACCTTTGTCATGAAATTTTTATTCCGAAAAATGTATCCAAATATAATTAAAAATCAATCCATTGATTCAATTATCCATATTTTGGGCATAAATACAACCAATGATATCTTTTGGTGAAATCGCAATGGGAATTACTGATGGGGTTGCAACGTTCATCATTTCATATTTCTGTTTTTATTCCTCAAAACACTTCAATTAATCTTATATAGTTATTGTATAATGAACATTGTATATTTAATATAATTATATTTTTTATAAGGTTGTGACATACAATGTCACACACTAAAATAAAATGGGATACAAAATCCAGATTCTTCTGTACGATAGACTACCACCACTCAATCTGATGTAAGTTTTTCTTACATTACCATCATTAAATGTATATTATAATGATGGATTTATTGTTTAAATAATGTATTTTTTATTTTTATCATTTTATTAATCTTACTATTTTTATATCAAAAATACCCCAATTCATTCTAATTTTTTGTAATACAATAACATTTTTTTTGTATAAATCAGACTGAACATCACAATGTGATGTGATTTGTTCATTATTTATAGGGTATGTGTTAAGGATCATTTCAATAAAAATATTTAATATATATGAAAATAATTTTTATTTAAGGATACTATATCATATACTTTTATTTCTTTTACTCTGATAAGAAAATGAAAATAGTTTTTTTTTGCATAAGTATGACATACCGTCTCCATGAATGACTTATTTTATTTCATAATTATATCTTTGATAGATTTCTATAAATAGATTTATAATAAATATATATCAAATTTATATCATGTAAATCATTATAGGGATAATTAAATCCTGATCTAATTACGATGTTCATGAAGGAAACGTCAATATATCTCGGAATTATAAATTGTTATTAATAGACACATAATATAAAAATGGAATTATTAATAAACGATTAATAACCATTCATAAGTAAATCATAAATGGTACCTTATATATGAATATGGTCATATTATTGATGTATAATAGAATAATATTTATCATATAGGTGGTATGAATGACTACGACTTCAGTAAATACATATGGTATAAAAATTTTAAGTATCACTTCTATTTCTTTGAGATTTATTCCATATTCATCACATATTCATATTGTGTGGTGTATATAATTAAAAATATAATTTTATATAATTAATATAATTTATTTAATGATAATAAATATTTAAATTGAATGTATTATTACATAGATATCATGATTAAAAAGTTAATGAATTATTAAGCCAATTTCAACTGACTTTTTTCTTTTATGAGACTCATGCTATATTCAAAACCATTATCTACATTACGTTTTATTTATATCCAATTAATTGAATTTATTAAAATGAAACATAATGTTTTTTTATTTACAAATACATTTTAGGATATCATTTTTCACAAGATATTATTTAAATTTTACCAAATCTGTTAGAGAATTTCTTCTGAATTCACTTAGCTTGGGAAACATTGTATGCAAAAATATTCATTTACAATGTGTATATACTTCCCTATTGAAATTTTATATCATGAATATAAATATATTAATTATATATTATTCTTCATTCAATGGTATTCTTTCATCATGATTTTGATTTAATGTAACCTATGTACTATGATTTTAAGGCAAAAATGTCATCAAATATGAGGAAAGTTTATAATTACCATATATTGAAGAATTAATAAAAACTATATCTAATTAATTATCAATAAATAATATTACCATATGGATATTAATTATATATTCATTTAATTATACCTTTTATCCATGATTTAGTACAAAAAATAATTAAGAACATGTATTGAAGAAAATAAAACATTATTTCTCACTCTACTGGTAAAAATATTTTATTAAAATTAAATGTTTTCAATAAATGTTTTAAAAATGTTTTTAAATGATATTTCTGGAAATTTTATAAGGAAAAGGGTAATTTTTTTAATGTTTTAAAATGTTTTTATATTTTAATTTATGGATTCCATTATAAATTTTCATGGCAATTTTCAATGTGAGGGTATTTGAAATGTTTTATAATTAAAAAAGTTGTTTTCAATGAGTAAAGGATACCTTACTCAATATATGATTTAACTAATTTCAATATTTTAATTCATATATTGTAATAATGTTTTAAGAAAATAAATTCTAAATTATTTAATGGATAAAAGATGATTTCCAAATAAGGGTTATTTTCAATAAGAAATGATACTTGTTATCTTTAAAAATCCATATCCATATATGATGACATATTTTGATATATTTTTATCTATATTGCGGAAATGTTCAAGTAACCCATTCTCAATGTTCATTAAAAAAATTCCTTTTTTATATAAAATTTTTATTATGAAACTATTTTATGTTGAATTGGATTTATCAAGGAAAACAATTAGGAAACCTGCTTCCTTTTATGGGGTATTCAAAAATTAAATTATTAGAAAACATGTACCTTTTGAAAAGGTTATTATATGTTGAAATGTTAATGATGACCATTTTATTTCATTCATTATGATATGATGTTTTCAATACCCATATCTTTTTATAGGTCAGGATATGATGAGTATTTTATTATATCATGGAACAAGAATGAATGATTTAATTATGTGATGGTTGGTTCCAATATCCCCCTTAAATTCATTGGGTAATGGTTTATATTTCACGATATTTACATGGCTAGAATAGGGGGTGAACCCAGTTTAATAAATTACTTTTCCCACAAAGATAGTATTTGGTATCAAACATGAATATGAGGGTATTTTTGTGTGGGGAAGTATTCAACATTGATAACATTTTATAAATGTATTGTATACTACGAATATCATTTTGTATGTTTAGGTGTCTTCCAAAATTCCATTTATTATTCAAATATATCTCACTTGTTATAGTAAATCAGAATATAATATCACCCTTTCGTATGTTTCTGTTCCATTGTACAGAAAAATATTTATTATGTATTATATGTATATAAAAGATGTTAGTTATGGAGTAACAATTTGGATATAATGTAGGTCACTTATGTAATTCTATTTATGATTCCTAGTATCGAATTTCACTAAACTACTGTAGTCGTTGGATGAGTGTTTTTTTAATTTATTAAATATTCCAAAAATTGATTTAATGTCTTTTTAAGAGAACCATGGTTTTATATATTGCATGTATATCATTTTAATGGAATAATTTATTTGATTATTTATTAGTATATGAGAATTATATTATAGATGTGTTATATCAATGATATTCTAGTAATAATAATCATGAAACATCTATGGATTTTTTCAGTAGTTTTTCATATAGGACTTGAGTGGATATTTTTTATAGTACCAATTACTAAGAAAATTTATTCAGTGTAATGCTTTTTTTTCAGAATAAATTATTTTGGGAAGCTAAAAAATAATATATTATTAATATTATTTAAATTATGATAAATATATATTTATGGGAAATTATTGTTGACCCCTAAATTCGATAGTGATTTAATTTTTTATTTTATATTTTACTAATTTTTTTTATTTATGAAGTATATCAAACTATATGATATACATTTAAGGACAAATGATAGAACAAATTTTTGGATGGATTTATGATTTTATTATGGTATTATAGTGAAAAATGTATTTACATATTTGGTAGGTGAACATAAGAGATTATTAATTTTGATTGGGGAAACTAATTTTAAGTTGGTTTTTGAAATTTAATGACCAATATCGAAAAAAATTTAATTCATAATTGATAATTCAAATTTTTGAAGGGTCGTCAGGATAAATACTTTTTTAGAGAATTAAAATTAAATTTGGATATTATTGATGAGGTATTATAGGTTACTTTGTTGTATTTATAATATTTGGAAACCTGTTTTATTGGTTTTTGTTTTTGTTAATTTATAGAGACATGAGAAATGAATTTGAATTATTCATTGGGTAGTATGATTGATTAAATGTTAATTTGATTTTTTTATCAATGAAATATTCATCTTCAATATTCATTTTATTATGTAGGATATGAGGTGGAAATTTTTTGAAGCACATAAAAATGATATAATTAGGGTTATGTAATAAAAAGAAATAATTGGAGTTAAATTCATTTTTTTCTATCATGATGGTTAATGAATCCAAAAACATTAGGAAAATGGTATTTAAATATTAATTTTATATAATTACAATTATTTATGATGAGTTTAATTTATTTTCATTGCTCACCTATTATGTTTTTTGGTGTCAATATATTAATACTCAACATGTTCACTATTATTGTCTTCAAGTCCTAGGGTGTTAGTCATCTCTTCCGTGTCTATTTTTAACATTCCAAAAATTTTCCAATTATATTAGTACTCAAATACATGATATTTCCTGTAACAATTATGTTATTCACTATTACTTTTTATATGAATTTTTATTATCAATATATACATTCGTGTTTCCATCATAGGGTGAAATTTTGATGACTAAGGAAAAATTTCACAAGATAAATTACATAATAGTGGTTGAAAATGAAACATTGATATTTTAATAGATCATTGAGTTGGATAATTAATACAACACGTGACTCCATTTTTAAATAATGAAATAAATATTTTTTTTATATATGAATGTTATAAATTAGTTTTTAAATTGGGGGGTTTGAATTTGGAGATCTACAGTAAGAAACATATATAACGGAGTTAATCAATTTTTTTATAAAATTCATAGTAAATAATCACAAAAAAAGTAATGTAATTTTATTTTTCAAAAATATAGTTTCTTAAAATGTTATTTTATCATCACAAAAAATTAGTAAATAATAATATTAAATATATCATTTATAAAAAACATTATTTGATAATGTAATAATCATTCTTTATATCAGAAAATAATAATTACCTTATGGTATTATTTAGAGATTATTTGAAACGTTTTATTTTTCTATGAATGGTGAATATTTAAGATTTTTTTTTGGAAAAACGTACTTTTATTTCATGAATATTCATATTTACATATTCGATAAAAGAGGTTTTCAACAATTTTTTTATCAATTATATTATTTATAATATAATTATAATACATTCTTTTATTTTAGGCATTAATCATTTATAAAAAAATTTTTAACTTAGAGATAATTTTTTATGAAATTTTTTTTTCTTCCATGCTTGATGGGATTTATATTAAACTACGTTTCACTGCTTTTTTAAATTGAATTTGATAAAATGGGATATATAATTGGAATGATTGTAATTAATAATATTTATTAAGGTAAAATTAAATTTTTGTCATTTTAAAATAGTAAAAATAGTTGGAAATTATTTCCACGGTAATGGTAAGAGCAATAAATAATGATAAAAATAATACGATGAGGAATAAAAATTATCCCTAGTACCATAAATTGTCATGACTTGTCCCCTGGGGCCCATTCCGTGACTACCCCATGCCCACCTTCCTTAGGCCAGGGGCTAGCGACAAGCACCAAAGCGTAATTCCCTAAAACTGGAAGGTATTTCCTTCATAAACTATAAACACACTCATCAGAGAACAAGCCGGAAACAAAACACTAAGTAAAAGTGTATAAAAAATGTGTACTGAATATAAAGGGGCCAGAAATACCATCCCAACAGTAAAGTACATGAAACTGAAAGTACAACTGATGAATAGAAAAACTATCGTTGGGTCATCCTCCAAGGTTCCTACCTGAAGGGTACGTACATATCTCCTCCTCAGCACTCTAGCTCATTCCATCTCCTCTGTGTACCGTCACACCGTTTGGTCCACCTCGGGGTACCGTTCAGTCTTAGTGCTCTCAACCTCAGTCAGCGATGTCCATAATCTGCATCCAACACAACGAGGTGCGGGCATAGACCATGCAGGGGTGAGTATAACGATACTCATTAGGGACCCCAAGACCCTCAGGGTCTCCCAAAAACCCAACAAGGATTAACCAAAAAGTATGAAATCTACATATAACCACACTTAGGTATATTCCCATACATATACCAATGTTATTAAGTAATTCATCTCAATCATGAAAAAAACAAAAATATTACTCAATCAGCTCAACCTAGATTTTTATTCACATTATAGAAACATCGGCTACTAGAAAACTCATCCTCTATCAATTACAATGGGCCTTCCGCAACACCAAGGCACTTCCCACTAACTTTGGACTACTGAGGTACTCCTCCAATCAAGTATCATGGGTCTGTGACATCCCACAGAGGTGCTCCCCACAGTGGGTCTACCGCCACAACCAGGAACTCCCCCTAATATCCTGTAGAGGTACTCCTCCTATCGAGTACCGTGGGTTTTCTGCAAAAACCTAGCACTCTACTGCCGTGGGTATTCCACCACAACCAGGCGCTCCCCACTAGGCTAGTCGAGTCACTCTATGTCAATCTGTCAGCAGTCGTCATGTCTCAGCCAGCTACCAGGTCTATGCAATCTATCCACTCATCTCTGGAAGGATCCACTCCATGATCTACTCTTTAACACTCTAACTATCATGAAGTCCCATGAAAAAGTATCTCGAAAGACCACCACGTCATAGAGGTCTCTACGTAACTGAAGGCGCATCAATCGGATGCCCGGTCTGTGAGGTATTAGCATTTTAGTCCTTGGGGCCCGGTTGGATTCCTGCATGATCCGACCTGACCGTATCTCAATTATACCCCAAATTCTAGTGAAATATACTTAAAGGGACATCCACGCTCCAGATTACCAGTGCTACTGACGGTTCATCAAAATTACGACTAGTGTCAATGATATGGAAAAAGAAATGTGAACGGGTCGTAATGGGCCAGGGTCTTGTCCGACCCAGCCCGACCCAGCCCGACCTATTGTGTCTGGCTTAGCCTATTTGGTGGGCCCACCCATTTGGTTCAGCCTAGACCACTGGGGCCGGCCCAGTAGGCCACAAGGGGACTAGGAGGGCCGTGAGAGAGAAAACCGTTCACGAGGACGCGGACCGGCCGTGATTCGGCATGAGGGAAGTTCGGCCCGGAGGGTGCTGCATGGGCGGCTCGGCCCATAGGGCACAACAAGGGTGTGGCTTGGTCTGGAGGGTACTATGAGGGGATGAATTGGTGCGGCCCGACCCATTGCAGGGGTGTAGTTGCTGTGGCAACGTGGGGCGTGCGGAGGCCAGAAGCCAGATTGGTAAGCGGTGAAGTGGGGCGCTCGGTGGCGTGGGGTCCACGGATGACAGATTGGCGGAGTCCACATGGAGGTCGGCTCGGCCGGGAATCTAGAGGTCTCTGCGAGGTGTGCGAGAGCCGTGAAGACCAGGATATGGGGTGCGGTGCGGTCAGAGCGCGGCTAGGCCGGGGTGCAGGGTGGCTCGGGACAGTTCGGTCGGTGGGTGGCGCGGCAAGCAAGCAGCGCGGCCAGGGCAGCACAATTCATACCAGGGTGGCAGAGTGTCGTGGGGGGCGGCACATTTTTCCGTCATCGCCTTGATCATCTCGTCGCCTCGTCGCCATGCTGAAGAACATCACAAAGAATAATAGTGATGGGGGGTCAGGCCATGTTAGTTTGGCCATAAACCTCTGTGTTTTGGGTGGTTGCAATCAGTTCAATTATTTCTTGAATTTCAATGAATTTACAAGAAAAGAAGAATGAAGAAAAAAAATCCTACACCTCACATATTCCTACAAAAAGAATTCCCAACCAGCAAGGAAAAGTATCTACAACGATTTTTTTCTTTATAATGGATGAATTAAACGAATAATATCATATTCAAATAAATTCTAGACTGTTGTTCGTTGTAAGATGATGAATTCACGAGGAAGAAGTCAGAGTTGTCTTCATTCGTCACGTCCTCCACACAATTCCAATCCCCAACTCATGCATTGGTTCTTTGATAATGATGTGGAGAGAGGGTCACTCATCGAATACATCCCACGTCAGTTGCTTCTGCATGGTGCTTCCGAGGAAAAAGACAAAGATTCTTGTTTTCAGCATTATTATATGGAAGAAAATGATCTTCATTATTCGTTGGTGAGAGCTTTTCTCTCAAAATATCCTTCCTCATTTTCAAAAAAAATAATTGGTATCCATGAATAATGGTTAGTAAAATCCATTAAGTCGTTGGCCTAATAATTCAAATTTGGTGAATTAATTAAGTTGGCACCACTTAATTAATAAATGAGGTTGGGACAATTAAAAGAGATAAAGTGTTGAAACCATTAATGGAGGGGGTGGAGAGACTCTCCCTCACTAATGAGGGGTGTTGTGTGGTTTTCCATAATTAAAATGAGGGTTTTAGTTCATGGTGGTCTCAATCACCATAACCTCTCACCGGAGGTTAGGTTCGAGTGGGGCCCACAACCATAACCTCTCATGGGAGGTTATGGTCGGTTGGTCCCAACACATTAACTCCCACGAGGAGGTTTAGTTCTGGTGGAACCCACCTACAACTTCTACATGGTGGCTCAAAAAAATAAAATAATGTTTAGTTCATTTTATTTTATTATTTACCACAAAAAACCCAAAAACTATTTTTTATTCTCGATCCACCGTCGTCATGGTGAAAGTCTCCTTAAGAGAATACTGGTGCTGCGTGTTAATCGGTGCCCCTGAATATCAATTCCGAGCACCAGTTCAAAAGTTATAAAAACCCGCTATAACATTCCCTAATCGTACCTGAACAAATCTTGAAAAATTGATTCCGGGAACACCGGACCTCAGAATCACGCGCCGTCAATTTTTTCGGACTCATAAAATTTTTATTTATTTAATAATAATTTAATGGAAATTCTGGGTCTTTACATTCTCCCCACCTCATGCTTTACATCCCCATAAGCCAAAACTCAAACTAAGGGAACACATGGGGTCATTAGGCACACATATGAGCCTCCTACTCCAATGTGCTCTCCTGGAGGTTCACGTGCTACCAGTGAATGCTGACTATAAGAATCAATCATCCAAGAAGGCCCCCTCTTGTTGATCATCAATCTCTATAGTAACCTCCATAAAAGTCACCCCATCGTCAACATCCATCTCTCCATGGTGGATGGCGTGGGTAGGGTCATGCTCGTATCTGCTCAGTTGGGTTACGTGGATGATTTCATGTACCCGGTGAAACATAGGTGGAAGATCTAAATGACATTCCACCTCTCCAACTCTGCTGAGGACCTAAAAGGATCCAATTAATCTCTGAGATAACTTGCTGCCTCGGCCAAATCTCTGTAAACCTCATCAAGGTGAGACCCATAGAAAGTTGTGGCCACCATCCTCGAACTCTATAGGTCTCCATCTCCTATCATAATACAACTTCTGTCTGCTCTGTGCAGTCTTCATCCTCTCCTGGATGATTTGCACCTTCTCTGTGTTAGCCTGTACCATCTCTGGTCCCACTAGTGCTGACTCCCCTGGGTTAGTCTAGCACATAAGTGATCTGTATGGTCGGCCTTATAATTTCTCAAATGGTGTCATTCCAATGGTGGGGTGATGGATATTATTGTATAAAAACGCCACCAAAGGTATGTGGTCCTCCCAGCTATGACCGAAGTTGAGGACACATGCACATAGCATTTCCTCAAGGGTATGAATGGACTACTATGTCTGATCATCTGTACATGGATAGAAGGTGGTGCTCAAATGAAGCTGTATCCTGAATGCTTCCTGAAACCCCTTCTATAGCTGGGAAGAAAAGAGTTTGTCACTATTGGTGAAAATCATCCAAGGTACTCCATGTAGATTCAAAAATCTCTCACACATAGAGGCATCCCAAGCTCTCTACTGAAACCTACTCTCTAATCGGTAGGATGTGGTCTGACTTGGTGATTCTATCAACGATCACCCAAATCCAGTCGTGACACCTAGATGTACGTGGAATTCCTGTCATGAAGACAATGGATATCCCATCCCACTATCACTTTATGACCTCTAAAGGCTGCACCAGGCCTGTTGGTAGCTGGTTCTCTGCCTTCACTTGCTAACAAGTGAGGCATAAAGAGGCAAACTCTGCATCTTCTTTCATCATTACAGGCCATTAGTCCTATAGTCAAAGATCCGGGTACATATTCGCCACTCTTGGATGTACTGCTAGAGGGGATGTGTGGAACTCCCTCAACACTTCCTCATGAAGTGACACTAGTACCATGTTACGTCCTCTGAAGAGGATGACATGCTCCCCACCTTCAAAAAATCTATCAGGTGCCTGCCCTGTGGATATTTGAGCACGTCGTGTATTGTAGTCATTGTCCCCAAATTGTGCCTCCTTGACTCGCTCAAGAAGTGGGGGAGTGACTGTATGACATTGAAGGATAGATCCTCCATCTCTATCGACAAAGGATATATGTAATGTAGTCAGCTGCTCTATCTCTTCACCTAGCAGCTGTATACCATATCTTCTGCTTAGTGAATCTGCAACAGTGTTCCACTTTCTAGGAGTATAGAATATTTCAAAGTCAGAGTCCAAGAGGTACTCAAGAAAACATCATTGAATCGGGTTCTGGTCCTTCTGGTATAATATATACCTAAGACTCTTGTGATCAGAGTTCACGGTAAAATTCTCGCCCATCAGATACTATGGAAACACATTTTTGGTGAAAACCACTACTGCTAACTCCAGGTCATGGGTAGCATAGTTCGTCTAATTTTCTCTTAGCTGTCGTGATCCATAAGCGATCACTGCTTGATCCTGCATCAGGAAACAACTGAGTCTTCTCCCTAATGCATCATAGTAGACTATGTACCCAATGCCTTCTTCTGGAAGCCTCAAGATGGGGGAACTAGTCAGACTCTACTTCAGCTCATTAATTCTTTGCTATCATCTCTCTGACCACACAATGGGTTTCCTGTTCTTCATCAAGGCTGATAGTGGTGCTGCATCTTTGGAGAAATCTGGCACAAATATCCAGTAGTATCTGGCCAAACCCATAAAACATCATACATCTGTCACACTCATGGGTGGATCCCAAGAAAGTACCGCCTCAATCTTATCTGGATCCACTGTAGCTCCAGCCTCTGAGATGAAATGTCCTAGAAAGTGAACCTCTCAGATCCAGAACTAGCACTTTGAGAGATTACCATAAATATGGTTCCTTCGTAGTGTGTCCAGTACTACTTTCAAATGGTTGGCATGATCCTCTTAGTAGTCTAGTAGATTAGAATGTCGTCGATGAAGACTATGATAAAGAGATCAAGGTATGGTTGGAGAATCTTGTTCAGGAGTCCTATCAACAATGATGAAGAATTGGTTATGCCGAATGGCATAAACATGAACTCATAATGGCCTTACCAACATCTGAATGACATATTCTGCACATCCTCATCTCGAAAACTAAGCTGGTGATAGCCTGATATGAGGTCTATCTTCGAGAACCATTGTGCTCCATTCAACTGATCAAAGAGGTCGTCAATCCTTGAGAGTGGGTACTTGTTCTTCACGGTCACATAGATCAGGCACCGATATTAAACACAAAGAATCAAGCTCTCATCTGCCTTCTTGGTGAATAGAATCGGGGCTGCCTAGTGAGAAACACTAGGACTAATGAATCCCTTTCCCTGCAAGTCATCTAGCTGTACCCACAGCTCGCAAATCTCTAGGGGAGCCATCTGATACACTGGTGTAGATATCAGTGTCGTCTCGGGGTACAAGTCAACCTAAAATTCTACATATCTGTGGGGGGGGGGGGGGTAGACCTGAAACATCATCAAGGAAGATATCCACTTACTTTTCCACCACTACAACATAGCTCAGACTATCCACATCAACTACTCTGAGGGTAATGGCAACTAACTAATTAGTGATTGGTTGCACTCTTCTTCGAAAATTTCATCATGTGCTGCAAAGGCTCCCCTCTCGATGGTGAAGGTAAACCTGGTCCCATCCATGTTGAAACACTACACTTTGTTCCTAAAATATTCAATCTAAGAATGGACTATAGATAACTAGTCCATACCCAAGATGATGTCTTAAGGCCTCAACGCCTCTACTAGGAGATCCCACACGAGGCTATCGCCTCCTAGAGTAAGCTCGCACTATCGTAACCAGTGATAAGTCATCAATTATACTATCGTATGAGTCTTTTAACGTATAGATCGATCCAATGGATCCATTAGAATCTCTGAGTATCGAACGAGGGTAGTGGATATGAATGAGTGACTGGAACCTGTTTCTATAAGAACTACAACTAAGGTGGAATCGACAAATAATGTACCTTGTATCATCTCTGGAGAACCATGATCGTAGGTCTCAGCTTCTTGGATCATAGATCTCCCCTCTCCATCCACTCCTTCTGGTTGGGTTGGACATCCTGGTGGTGGTGGAGGTAACACCTAAAAACATCATCCACCACTAGTTTCACGGCCAGATCCTCCTCCGCGTCGGCCTGCTCCCTATGGACAACCTCGATCAAATC
Organism: Viscum album; assembly: GCA_963277665.1. Taxonomy (NCBI): domain Eukaryota; kingdom Viridiplantae; phylum Streptophyta; class Magnoliopsida; order Santalales; family Viscaceae; genus Viscum; species Viscum album. Next base: position 730,849,530 of record OY728139.1, on the reverse strand, counting down.
TTTGTCTCTACCTGAGTGGTCCTTCGACCATCTACTACTCATATGAATGATTGTTCGGAAAGCCATGATCCATTTGACCCTGGCTGCCACATTTGAAACACTTCCTGCTCCTGGCATGTATGTCTCTACTCCTGGTGGCCCACACAACCGATCCTGAGTCATGTGGTCTTCCGCCTATAGGTCTGGTCCTCTTGGACCACTGCGAAATCTTTCTACATGTGGCTACAGAATACTCTAATACGTGTAGAATAGTGGTGGATCTCACTGCTAGAGACTAGTAATCAAGGAAACTCGCCACCAGGTGGCCTCTCTCTAGCACCACCGCCTGCGTCGGGATTTTGAGTGAGATCATCCGAGCTCTGAACTTCCGTGCAAGCCCCTTCGTGATGGTCTGGGCCCTGAAGAATAGATCCCACACCATATCGGTGGAGTATCCTGATAGGTAAGTGAACCTCTCTGAGTACAGATCTACAGTCATGCTTCCCTGCTGCAGATGAAGTGGCTCCTGAATGCACACTGTGCAGAGATTCGCTGTAAGAATCTCCACCTAAAACAGGATCTCAAAGTCTTCCTAGAGTAGCGTCATCTCATCATAAACCTAGATCATCAAGCTCCACTATCTATCTATTGCTTACTGTAGAAGGCTGGTAGCAAGAATAACAATGAAATCATTTGGTTTCCCTACCAGTTGAAAAACTCTCACCACAGCCTCAATCCAATCCTTCACCACCTATGGGTCCATCTTTCCTGTGAACCTAGTTTGCCTCTAGCGCTGGAACTCATCCAACATGCTAAAGAAGCATGCATTTTCTCCTGATGGGGCTAGTGGCATCAAAGGCCAAATAGGGAGTGGTACAGCTGGTGCCTCCATTGGAAAAAGGGCCCTTCACTAAGGCCTCGTCGCTCGATGTGCTATCTGTGTGTACAATGCTCGGGACTGTAGTTGTTCGTCTGCGTGGAGGCATACTGATTGAAACTGACATGACATGGTCAAATGGTTATACCTGGGGAGGTGAACTAGTTGAGATGACATAAACACAAATTTTGAAAACACACACGCAATAATTATTTTCATGTACTATGTCGGAAATCAGAATTTAGTGTCCTAGTGCATGGATACATCGGTCGTCGCACCAACACTGGACTCCTTGAACTGAAAACCACCCTCAATACACTAAACACTATTTCTTCATAGAAAAGATCAGATTCCTATGTTCTCAAGTATAATCGACTGCTTTGATACCAATTTGTCACGACCCGTCCCCTGGGGGTTGTGTCGTGACTACCCTAATCCCGTCTTTCTTAGGCCATGGGCTGGCGACTAGAACAAAAGGTGTAATTATCTAAAACTAGGAATGAATTTCCTTTATAACCTATAAACACACACAATAGAGCAGAATATAAAAACACAAAACAACATAAAATTGTATAACAATAATGTGTTGAAAGTAAAAGGGGCTTGAAATTCAAGCCGAATAGAAAAGTACAATAAACTAAAATTAGAACTGAAGAAAAGAAAAATTGACGCTAGGTCGTCCTTTGAGGTTCCAACCTGAAGGGTAGGTAATAATCGCCTCCTCACCACTCAAGGTCCGTATGTATCCTCTGTGTACCATCACACCTTATGGTCCACCTCTGGGTACTATCTGGTATGGGTGCTCTCAAGTAATCCATCTCAATCATGAGGAAAACACAAAAGATACTGACTCACCTCAACCAAGATATTTATTCACATTATCGAAACATCGGCTGGTGGATAACTCCTCCTCTTTCAAATACAGTGGTCCTGATGTGACACCAAGGTGCTTCCCACTATCCTTGGACTGTTGAGGTACTCATCCTATCAAGTACAATGGTTCTTTCGCATCACACAGAGGCGCTCCCCACTATGAGTCTGCCACCACAACCAGGCGCTCCCCCTAATAGCATGCAGAGGTACTCCTCCTGTCGAGTACCGTGGGTGTGCTACCAAAACTAGGCGCTCCTCCACCAGGGGTCTTACACCAAAACCAGGTGGTCCCCACTAGGCTAGTCGAGTCACTCCGAGTCAATCGAACAACAGTCGTCAAGTCTCATCCAACTACAAGGACTCTACACCCGGTCCGCTCATCTCTAGTAGGATCTGATCCATGAGATACTATTAGATACACCAACTCTGCTTAATTCCAAAGGAAAAGTATCTCGATGGTCTGCCATGTCATAGGGGTGCCATCATAACTGACCACGCTCAGTCTGTGAGATATTAGCCTTTTAGTCCTGGGGCCTAGTTGGATTCGTGTACTACCCAACCATACCATATTTTAACTATACCCCAATCTCTAGTGGAATATACTCAATGGATCTACCACACGCCAATATTACCAATGCTGATGATGGTTCATCAAAATTACATCTGGTGCCAAAGATATGGCCCAAAAATGTGAAATGGTCGTAATGTGCTCGGGTCCGGTTCGACCCGTCCCGACCTAGCATGGGTCGCCCCGGTCTGGGTTGAACAAAACTAACCTATTGGGTCTGGCCCATTCCGTTAGAAGGGCCAGCCTATTTGGTTCGGCCCGGCCTATTAGGCCCAACCCAATAGGCCACAAGAGGTTACAGAGGGCCATGAGAGTGCAGACTAGTCACGAGGGCATGGATCAGCCGCAAGTCAGCATGTAGGTGGGGTGGCCCTGAGGGTTAGACATGGGATGAACGACCCGAAGGGCACCGTGAGGGCGCGACTTGGCCCAGAGGGCGCCGTGAGGGGATAGCTCATTGAGGCTCGGCCCGGGGCCGGGGTGGCTCGGCTGAGGCTGGGAGGCCAGCATGGCCAGGGAACCACGGGGCGTGCGGAAGCCAGCGGCCGGTTCATCTAGTGGCGACGTGGGGAGCGTGGGGTCCGCAGGGTGTGCGGATGGCTGGGCCACGAGGTACGTGGGGCGCACGCGGAGGCCGGATCGACCGAGGCTCAGGAGGGCGACACGAGGGGCGCGAGAGAAGCGGTGGCCATGAGCTAGTTCAAGGTTTGGCTATAGTGCTGCCCGACCGGTGTGAGGCACGCTTTTGGCTGGGGTTCTGTGCGTCATGGGCCGGTTTGGCCAGCGGGCGATGGGGCTGATGGGAAGTGCGGCCAGGGTGGTACAGTTCATCCCGGGGCTGCAGAGCGGTGTAGGAGCAACATAGGTTTCTTTCGTCGCATTCGTCACCTTGTCACCTCGCCACCATACTGAAGAACATCAAAAGGAATAACGGTGGAAGGGGGTCGGGCTATGTTAGTATAACATGAACCCTCCATGTTTAGGGTGGCAGTAATCTATTCAATTATTTCATTAATTTCAAGGAATTAACAAGAATAAAATATAGAAGAAAAATAAATCCAACACCCAACATCTTCATGCAAAAACAATTCCCAACCTGCATGGAAAAACAACCACTCTGTTTCATTGCTTTAGAATAGAATAATTAAAGGAATAATATCATATTCAAATAAATTCCATACCTTTTTTCGTTGTTCACTGATAGAGTCATGGGGAAGAAGACATAGTTTCTGTCATTCATCGTGTTCACTGCACACTTCGACACCCAAGCTCCTGTTTTGATTCATTGAAGATGATGAGGGGGGAGGTTTGGTTGTCGAAGACATCCCACGCTGGTTATTTCTGCAAAGTTCTTCGGAGGAATAAGTCAAAGATGCTCGTTGCCGACATTCATCGTTGGAAGAACGCGTTCTTCGTCCTTCGTTGGTGAGAGATTTTCTCTCATAATAACATTCCTCCTTTTCCAACAAATGAATAGGTAGCCTATAATAATAGTTTATAAAATATATTCAGTCGTTGGCATAAGAATTCAAATTGGGTGAATTAATTAAGTTGGCTCCACTTAATTAATTCATGAGGTTTGCACCGTTAAAAGAGATGATGGGTTGACACCATTAAAGGAGGGGGGTGGAGAGACTCTCCCTCATTAATGAGGGGAGTAGAGAGGTTTTCCACAATAATATGTGGGTTTAGTCCCAGGTGGTCCCCACCACCGTAACCTCTCACGGGAGGCTAGGTTCAGGTGGGCCCCACTACCATAGCCTCTCATGGGAGGTTATGGTCAAGTGATCCCCACCCTTCAAATCCCACAAGGAGGTTTAATTCTGGTGGACCCCACCTCCAACTTCCATATGGTGGCTCAAAAAATAAAATAAATTGTAGTTCATTTTTATTCTATTATTTTCCAAGAAAAACCCAAAAACTATCTTTTATTCTCGACCCACTGTCGTCGAGGTGATAGTCTCTTTAAGTGAATACTAGAGATGCAAGTTCAACGGTGCCCACAAATTTGAATTCTGAGCACTAGTTAATAATTCATAAAAATCCACTTGAACTTTCACTGAACGTACTCAAAAAAAACATCAGAAATTGATTCCAGGCACCCTAGGCCTCAGATTCACATGCCGAAAATTTTCACGGACTTGTAAAATTCACATTTATTTTAAAGAAATTACCTGCAAATTCCACGTCATTACTTAAATAATCCAATTGGATGGGTTTTTTCATCCATTTCTATCGAATTCCAAAATATATTTCCAATCAATGTCACATATTAATAATTTTGTACTTCGTAATAATTAGGTAAATGATAATGACAAAAAATGTCACCTTTTTTGCTTTCAATTTAAATAATATTTTATGATATGTATAAAAAAGTTTTGTATTAGTATAAATGTTTATTAAATATAATTTATTTTTAATCATTTTTTTAAATTTTTATTGATTAAATAATTACCTTAAATACTACCATAATGATGACATGTCATTTAATTAAAAAATAAAATTGAAAAGAAAATGATTTATAAAAAGGAAACTATTAAATATTTGAAAAAATTATTATGTTCTTTTAATTTTGTTGATAAATATAATTTTTTATTTTTATGTGAAATGGTTATATTCGCATTAAATTGCTATCATTTTATTTTTGAGGTCAATATAGATGAATACTTACGGAAAAATTATTGTAATTTTATAATAAATGATAGTATGTTAAATGACATAAAATTACATAAAATGCAATAATCCACCATCATATTTGGATTTGGTTGTGTATATATCCCATATTACAATTATTATCCAATTCTCACAATATAGTAAATACCATTAATAGAAATATAAAATGAAATTTTTATATCATTAATTGTCAAAAAGTGTTAATGTAGGTTAAAATAAAAAAGTTATGGTTGAAAAGATAAGATTATCATTTAAAATATTATTAAATGATATAAATTCAACCAATACTCATCGTATAATTAAATAATAACAATTTTGAGAAATTTCATAATGAATAATATTTTTTATTAATTTAAACTATAATACTTTCCAGAAGTTCCCTATCCCTCACATAAAAAATTATGTTGCACTCTCCTTTATTCACTCCAAGTAAACCATTTACAAGATACAATCACTTCCAATTAACATCTTTACAAAAATACTCATATAATAGTGGTTTATATTTTTTCAGAAAGACAATCTTGGATATATTTTGATATAGTCCTAATGTGGTTTTTTGAAAAAGATATATCATTTTTAAATAATTGTTATTGTTTTATTTATTATTCTACCTCATTCAGATATTATTCAACGATGATTACTTATGAACATACAAATATACCTTATAGTGATCTGTTTTTATTTTATTTTCATTACACATATCGTTCTAATCATCCAATTAATGGGAAATGAAATTGTCATTCCTGTGTATGGTGGACTATCACATCATGAATCGATGTAATATATTGTCCATCACCACCGATCATGACTAGTTTTAATTATGTATATAATATATTTATATATTATTTATTAAGGACATATTTATCATTCAGGAAATATAATTGAACATATAATTTTTTACCTTCTCATTAATTTAAAAATAATAACTTCATTCATTAAAACGTGTTGATTACCACCAATATGAATAAATTTGATTTATTTTTACAAACCAAACAACATGAATGATATAAATAGGTGTAGTTAAATAAATATATAATATTTATGTTATAATTATCATTATAGAAATATAAACTAATATTATTGTTCATTTTTATCTTGATCATTGAAGAAAATAAAACATTACTCATTAGTATGTAAGATTTACTGTCTCCATGATTCTATCATTTTTCATTTTTCAAACACAAATTTCATTCGTTGTTTTAAAAGTATATAATATATCATAGTAATTATAGGATCATTTTTATATTTCTTTTTATATAATGGAATATTTTACCTTATAAAACTAACTGAATTCATAATAGATATATTAATTGAATATCATAAAAACAACTAATGTGAAATTAATTGTCAAGATAATTAAACTAAAAAAGAAGACAAATTAAAAAAATTTAACAAGAGAATTTAATAAATATTATTTGGATCATTATTAATTAAACTAATTTTATTGTTATGATTATAATGAATGTATGATTTTAGTTGGACATAAAATAAGGTAAATCAACTAAATTTCAATTACATTACGACTTATTTGAAAATGTGCACCTATTAAAATCTATGTGGGCTATACATTTCCCTATTTAAATTTTTAACATGAATAAGTATCTATTACCGATGATTAATGTATCAATTTTTTTAAATTCATTCAATGGATTAGAATATTTATTTTCCTAATATGGAGTTTGTTTCTTTCACAATCTCCTTATTATTCATGATTTTTCTGTTTAAGAGACCAGTAGGAGAATTATTTTATCTTTATATCCAACAAAAAAAAATACTTTCTTTTGTGATTATTATTTGTGAAACTACATTTTTTATTTTACTTTTCACACTCACTAAAATAAATTCTATTAATATAACAATTCAGCACCCGCACTCTATGATTCTATTCTGAAATCCGTAACATTATATTTCGATCATTAATGCCGATAATTGTAACCAAATTTGTTTACATATAACACTACAACATAAAAATTAAATCAGCAATCACTTAAATTCGATAAGAACATTTATGAATAGATTTTTATATAATTAAGAGAGTCTCTTATAGAAACAATTCATATATCATTCAAAGAGAAAATATCCCATTTTAATTAGCTTTTCTTATGCCACAATAGGTCATAAAACATCATCCTTGTGAAATACTCAATAGTCATTGTAACATCTCGTTACTATTTTCAAATATTCATAATTCTTAATTTGATAAATTATTCATATATTTAATGAATAAAATTATATTTTAGTGAAATAATTTGATAAATGTTTTAATAGAAATAAAATCCAGTTAACATATTTTAATATTCAATTTAATATTTTTGGGGATTGACACTGACTTAGTATGAGATGATGAGTCCCACAATGTCTTGGTGATGACTGAATAAAAGTATTAAATATAGTATATTAAACAATACTTATTATTCATAAAAATTGAATAACTCCAATGTAGGGCATCAAAAAGGAAAATCTAAGACCACCGAAAGGTTTCAATTTGAGGTTTTATTCTTGTAAGAAAACCAAATTCATATTATTGTTATATAAATACCTATGTGTTATTCTACCTTGGAATCATACCATTGAATACGAGGATGATATTTGGTAATGTATGAACAAATTCAAGGTAGTTTTTAATGATATTTGCGAGCCTGATTGTCTCCATCTTCCCTACACAATGACCCCATATCAGGTTTGTTCCTCTTATTATTTTTTTATTTATATTTATTTTATTATATTCAATATATATATAATTTCAATTAATAAATACTAATAAAATCCTAAGAATAATATAAAAATAGCACTTGATAATTATTATATTAATTTTAAAATGATTTCAATATATATATATATTTATATATATATACACATGGATATATTGATTAATTCATTAATGATAATTATATAAAAAATAAAATTTTCAAAGTGTAATTGAAACGAAAATTGTAAATAATTATCAAGCGATAATTAAAACAAATTTCTATATGATATTTGAATGAAATGATAATTTGTAAGTAATAATTATTATAATATGATTAATCTATTTCTTAAATGATTAATCATAATGTAAAGCCTTCATACAATAATTAAGAAGATATTATTAAATGATATTATATTTCTATAATTAATTGTCATGTATAATTATTAGATATTAATTATAAAAATTATTAATGGATTATTATAAGTTCATTATCAAAAGAAAAATATTATTGAAAATTAGCATAGGTAATTACATATATTTTCGAAATATAATTATTAAAATAATTATAAAGGATAATTTCATCAAATAATAAAAAATAGTGATTGTATCATCACATGTCATATTTTATATAATTTGGAAATAAAATAAGTTGTATTGGTTCTAGTGACCCTTGAAGAAAATATAGAATTTTTCAATTGATGCATAAGATAATTAGGCCTTAATGAGGTTTATTGGACCACACATTATGGTATATCATTTACGCTGACTCTGATGATGTTGAAGTCAGTGGTTCCATACTAATTTACCAAATTGATTAACCTTCAATTACACAATTTATTTCAACCATTTATTTAAATTTAGTATCTCATCCTTGCTTTCAATGGAATTGATAAAACCCAATTCGAGTGGACTGGGAGATTTGAAATATCTTTAGGGTGAAAACTAGAAAACTCCCCAATTCCATTGAATTGACGAGTGTTTATTTTAATTGGTTGATTTACGTTGTTGTATATATTGTTTAGATATGATGGAAATATTTTCAATTAAATTATAGAAACAAATTTTCAAATGATGGAATTGGATTTTAATTTAATTCATACTCTTGAGAATGTATTAAAATATTTTGATAAAAACGCAATGGTATTATTTTATTAAAGAGGCATGTATTTTTCTATGACCAGATATTATTTTAAAATGAAAATTTACATTTAAATGGTAATATGGTATTTTATTGTATTTTAAGTTGTCTTGAAATAAATCCTGTATCAGTGATTGTGTAAGAGAACATCAAAATATTAGCTATATTGTGCGTTATTTGGAATAACTCTACAATTACTATAAATTTATATATCCTACATGCAGTAGGTCCCATCACTTAGGAAAAGGTGATGGGTCCTCTACGACCAGTGTCGAGAGGACATATGTGTACCCATATTATTGTGATCACTTAAATTGTGTGGAGTCATACTGCCCGAGACATATTTTCCTATTTGGAATATGATAATTCTTATCACTGTTGTTTATATTTGATATATAAAATGTATTACAATATTTTTAATCAATTTCACTAGCCCTTTCTGAATTTATATTAACTATTTAATATAATTAGGTAATTTATGTTGTTGTTTTATAAATATTAATTCAACGGTAATTTAGATATTTTTATTATGGTATTTTCAATTATTTAAATTTATATAATGATTTTTTTAAAAACATGTATTCAAATTCCGAACCTTTTTAATTTATAATTTGAATCCTTGTTTTGGTTATTCATTCATTGGAGACTTTTATGGAATATTTTGTGAGACAATAATGGGATTTTTAACTCACACTGTACTTTTTTCCTTCAGTTGTTTATAGACTTTCTTCTTCTAGGTTTGAGAAAGGGGATATGATCTCTTCATGGAAGATCCGGATATTGATCCTTGGCATGGTGATTGTGTAGTTAGGGACTTGTGTTGTTTTCCCCTATTCTGTTACTATGGATGTAGTAACTTGGTCTTCTTTATTCCCTATTATATTTGGTTGCACTACTCCCAGTGGATTTTATTTTGTTATGAATATAGTCTTACTTCCTTTTTATCCACGTTGTTTATGAAAAAATAATTCAAAATTCCAATATTATTGATGCTAAGTTATAGTTTATGACGCAAGGGGATCAAGAACTAGCATTGGGTTATATCATGTACATCATAGTTATTGGGATACTAGGGTAACCGATCAGCTTATTGACAAACAAAAATCATTCCACATCAATATTTAAACCGTAGGGAAATAGAAGCATGTGAATGTTGATATCAAATTCTCAGAAAGGGGAAACACAATATTTAACAATTGAATGTAATAAATGATAATATGAGTGAATGGTTGAATTATGACATAATCAAAGTGCACAATCGATTAAATAATGTAATTAAATCATTCAATACCTAGATCATCTAACATGAAAACATGTAAAATGTTATATTTTTCCAAATCAATAATCTATACCCCGGAGATATCAATCAAAATTATTATAAACATTAATAACTCATAAAAATAAATTAAAATACTTTTGGTAATAGGATGAATCAATTTTATAAATCCCTTTCAAAACACTTTTAATTATAATAACTATTTTGCCGACATCCAATATAATAATTTTCAAAATAAATAAATAAATATAATAGAGATAACCATTTATATAAAAAAAATCGACCCAACCCACTTCCCATTAGCTATAAAGGGCTCATCCCTTCAAATAAATAATATCTGATTCACCCATGAGTTGTAGTGTTTCTCAACCTTTTGTGTAAGTTGTACCAAGCTCACCTGTTTCATATAATGCTCATCTAATATACCAAGACATAACAAATTTCATCGAAAAAAAATAATTATTCATTTATATCATGAAAAAAAGTCAAATGAGGTGGGATTACTGACAATCTCTTTAAAACTGATTATATTTTTAAAAAATATGTTCCACATCAATATCTTAGAAATATGATTATCCTGTAAAAAGAAATCACATCAATAAAAATCACATTGAATCATGATTAAATATTTTCAAATAAATAGGACACATAACAATATATTTGAATCATGTATATCCCAAAAAAGGATTTCCATACCAATATCATTGAAACATGATTATACAATGGAAATGGAATTAGTTTTGTAACAATATGTTTGAAACAAGATTATGTTGTGAAAAAAAAATGGATTACATAACAATATATTTCAAACAATCATTATCCATAAAAATAAATAATGATGAAAATATTGATACAAAGTAACCCTAGTTGACGATATGTAACAATAAGTGTTGTTGGAAAACATGAACTGAATGTCTGTTAAGAGAGTATTAAAAAAATCATGATGAAATAAATAATTAAATAGTCGATGTGTCATGTACCACTAAAAAACCTTTTAATCTCAAACTCCTTGATAGAATAACATTTAATAGTCATTAAATAATAGTAGATTAAATTAACATAATGATATAACATTTCATACATCAGTATATTCCCCACAAAAATTAATCATGTGGTGAATATGTCCCTTATCTTGAAAATGTAAATTGGAGATGAAAATCACATACCATGAATTCAATTTTTCATCAATGTCTTCTATATTTCTGAATAATAAATTTTTTAAATCTATTACTTTATATAAAATATTTTCAAGTTTATTATTAATTTTAGTTCACTTTTAAACATGGTAAATAAAAATACATGATCAATTATTTTTATGTCTGATTATTTTTATAATATTTAGCTTATGTGTCAAAACATACTCTGATACCATGATTCGTGTAAATAAGGTCATTATTAAAAAATATACAGAATAATGAAATTGAAATAAATATCAAATTATTCTCGCAATTATACTTTTGAAATCTACCAGTAAATAAGGATATAAAATGAACCAATGTTATGAACATAGAGAAGGAATGATGTGTGTAACAATGAGTAGTATTCCCATTTGTTAATGGACATTATTAAAAGATGGTATATAAAATTTATCATTATTTAATGGAAATTATATCATAAATACCTTATAATTTAATTATATAAACTAATATATATCATTATTGTTATGTTGGGTTTAAAATGGAATAATACCATCACTTCGATGAAGTCGTAGTCCATAAGTCCACAAACGACATAATGAATTTTCTAGTTCTGGAACGGAAAGAGAATGTGATAGGTTATTTGTATAGACAGATAATTATTTAATGTATAATATAAATTATTAATTTATGTCATAAATTCTTAATAAACCCATTCTTGATATATTCTATGTAATGGATGAGCTGATCAAATATCATTGGGGAGGCTATAATCCACATGTCCATATACGTTGTTGTCGTATTTACAAATAATGGAATCCATGATGGGATGAGTTATATAATAATTATAGGAATGAATACATTATAAATATAATATATAATATAAAATAATTATTTTCATCACAATTCGTAATGATGGGATGTTTTAATGTGAAAGATATTAACTTAATTTCACGAAGTGGTCGTCAACTATACAAATGAATAATGATTTCATTACCCATTTAATAGAAGTTATTATAACTGTTGGTGAAACCCCTAAATTAAACACATATATATATATATCAAGGATACTCAGATTATTATATAATCAAGGAATAGGAATATTTTAAGGGTTGAATAATAAAAGAAAAAAAATTCCTGTTGAAAAATGATACATATTCTTCGGATAACATCTTTTCGTTGACCGAAAACTACAATTCGAGAATTAATTATAACAAAAATGGATCTTGTATGACAATATAATGGATGCTGAGAGGTTATTTTGGAAGAATCCAAGGCAATGTTTACCAGATTGTATCTCTATAGTCATGCGAACATTTAAATCTATAATGTGGAAACTGACTTCATAATACTACATAATTACTTTTGAACCGTTAGTTCTACCCATGGTCAATCTCATGCCCCACCAAAAAATGAATATTTATTCTCAATAACAACATAAATGTAGTTCATACATTGCTTGATGGAAACAAAAGTGGTGGATTATAATTCATCCTTACCTGAAAAACGCTACAACATTTCCTGATTATTGATATTGAATGTTGTGAAGCTTAAGGGGTTTAATCTTGTTAGTGAGGATACCCTCATGTTGAACTATTTCAGGCCACATTAGTATCCCACTCATACTGGTATTTCCAATGGCTTCTCCTCTATAATTTCCCTTTACATTTGATAAATATAAGATGATGAGGATGATCCTTTTTTTGAATAATATAAAATTGTGTGGGGGATTCATGATTATGTTTTACCATAGTTAAATTCTCTTTGAATCCGTTTCTTTATCTGGGTGATGCAGGTAAACAATGTGTTATTGAGTTTCCTTTATGATGTCTAACTGAATGTAGAAAATTATTGTTACAATCATATATTATATTCATAGTTTATAATTAAAATTTGATGAATACATGGGGAACAACATAAAATGGGACTATGTACATATGTATTATTAGTTTGTGAATCATTTAGGTGATTAATTCATACTATAGCTTCGATATTCTATTCTTATGAGTGTAATATGAATATTTTACATGATTTTTCAATAATACATGTGCAAATATATATGTATACTTTTATGGGACATATAGGAAGAGATAGGGGCTATAGCTATGATATCTATAGAGTTTAGGATCTAAAAAAATAATTAGTAGAGATACTGATGGTGACATTCCATTTATTATAAAAACAAAACCATCACCTCTTGGTGGCCACTACAGGCTCATGTACAAGAATTAAAGGATGGATAAGTCTCATATGGTGGAGTCTTATGAAGATCATGAATTGAGAATGATAGAAGGTTTTTTTACTTCATCACCATTATACAATATTTTAAGAGACATAATCTTGATTAATTCCTTTGTCACAACATCCATAGATTGAGATATGAATATTCTAGTATACCATAAAACCTTATCATAAAAAATAGAGATACCTAATGTGGGGGATTTCAAAATAGACAAAATTTATTCAAATAGTTATTTTACTCTCAATAGGGATATTTTCACAGGGGGGATCCTCAAAATTAGGATGACACATCGTTATGTATTTTTTAGTATAAGTTGTTTCATGGTAATCCATGCATGGAAAAACTTTTACTTATGGTTTTTTTATGTTGGAGCTATCATGGAAAAATATAATTTATTGGGGAGTATAAAATTATGATATTTCTGGTTGGGTTAAATATTATGGTTTTGAAATAAAATATAAAACAATTTTTATAGTATACTCCTTATAGTAGTGTATTCTATTATCATTAAGATTGATGCATCTATTTTGGAGTATGTGTATGTATTTATTAAGAGCCATTATGAATTTTAATAACATTAAGAAATAGATTTATATAATTTATATCACTATGGGAATACATTGATATATTGAAGATCACATCTGATGGGTCTCGTTGAGATGTGATAATCAAGGATGGTGATTGAGGACTTATAAAGGAAAGGTTTTATCAGACCCGATTTTACCCCCTATGTAGACCCAGTGTAATTCCTAAGAAATGTAGAAGGGTTCATGTGGTTATTTGTAGATAATTATAACTAAAATTATGTAAACATCAATTAATACAATCACATTCTAAGAATAATATGTCTATATTATAAGGTGTAAGCAGAAAAGTTGTTCTATATGAATTTCCTCATATTAGTTTATCCCCATGTGTACATTAGAAAATAATATATAAATGTTTTACATTATATGGTCTATATAATTATTATAGGCATCTAATTATCTGAATTTGGAATAAAATATTACCCATTAGATTTCATGGGAGTGGTGAACTGGACAGTTTTTACATTCCAATAGCCATTCATGTTAGTTTTTGTTGATGAAATCCATACATAATCATCATTTTAGGTGGTTTAAGTGTTACATTTCAGTGTCTTTCTAGATGTAAATTCAAGGAACATGCATTAGGAGAATATTTTGAAGTTTCAATTATGGATTAATATGGTCCACGTCATGTGACAGGTCATCTCCGAAGAGCGTGTAGTAATCAAGACATCAATAATTGAGGTAGTGTAATCTTTGGATCCACCTTAGAGAATATGGAGGTGTATAGATTTGTTGGTTTGGAATGAAATTATAAGTGAAATCCTGTACTTTTTTTATAATACAATAGAACATATTACTTCCTTGTTCATAATGGGGGACCATTTCCTATAGATAGGTAAATTCCTTTTTTCATTTGTGGAGTTGTGTAAGATATTAAAGAGTTCCTCCATATTGATATTTCTTGTGGTGTGATTTGAGTATGGGTAAGTAGGACATTCATACATAGCGGGACTATGATCATTTATGACTTAGTGGTAGGGGGATTTCTTAAGCGACTTAAAGGAAGATACTATATGAATATAAATTTGTTTCACATGATTTACTGTTTCAATATGTATAATTCACTATGGATACATGGGAAAACAAATCTCATGGAGATAAATTAATCATCTAATATTAAAAATTAACATTAATATATTATCTTTGAGTGATTTCAATTTGATGAATATGTGATTAAATTTGATCATATATGGTTATAATTATATGATACTCTATATCCCAAGATCAATAAAAAATGGGATACAATTTCCTCAGAATCAAATCATATTCGAAGTTATTGGGGGAGGAATCAGATAAATTGAACATATTTCAATTGTCCCATGTGGAAGAGAGAGGAGAAGAATACATATAATTGATATTATAAACCCTCAACTTATCTAGTATTTTAAGGAATCATATCATTTGAATTTTTTAAGTTGAGATGTGTGACTAGATACAAAATTGATATTCTTATAATGGGGTTTTAAGGTTGAGAGCATGTTATCAATTTTGGACACCAAATGATGGAGTATGTAGTGATGTGGGAGAAGATTCTTAGGGAGTTTCAAATACCCCCATTAGTTATACATAATTACATAGAAAAATTTCATTGAGGGATTCAGAATGATTTATTTTGGCCTTGAGTAATGATGAATGTTGATGATTTGATCTATCAATGCCTTAACCGCTTACAGGTTACGGGTTAACACTGTGTTTAAATAAGTTTTCACTACAAGAAAACTGCCGTTTAGCAGCGGTTTTTTCGTGGCGGTTTTTTCGCGGCGGTTTTTTTGCGGTGGTTTTAAAAACCGCTGCTAAACACGTTTTGGGCCACCGTTTCGCGGCGGTTTAAAAACCGCCGCGAAATGCCATAATGTTATTATTTTTATTATTTTATTATTATTATTTTATTATTTTTTCAAAAAAAAAAATTCACGGATTAGCGGCGGATTTTTAAAAAACTGCCGTGAAATAGCGGCGGTTTCGGTAAAACCTCCGCGAAATGAAAGGAAAAAATAAAAAAAACACGAGAAACCCTGAAATCTCTAAAACGACCATAACTTTTTATACGGGCGTCTGTTGGAGCACCGCGACTAGTCAAATCGAAGCTCATGAAAAGATCTAGAGGTACATATAATCAAATCCATGAGACGGTCTAAGGAACAGAAGATACTAGAGTTATAAGAATGTTGAAAAAATTTCTCTAACTTTAAACGGCCATAACTTTCGCTCCGGGTGTCCGGTTGGGCTCTACCACATATCAAATCGAAGCCAGTGAAGAGAGATACGCACCAAATCGACAGAAGAAAGATTCCGTTTGTTTTTCGACCACAAAAACCCCTCTAAAGGCCTCCAAAACCCCGTTTCCATCACCGGTGTCCCGTCGAAGTTGTCTTCAAACAGACAGAACTTTCGATCCGCGTGTTAGTTCGGACACCTCCACCTGCCAGATCATAGCTCATTCCATGCGCTTCAGTTTGACTGGTCGCGGTGCCCACATTCACTCCTAGATCATATGTTATGGCTTTTTTAGTGGGTATTATTTTTGTTATGTTTTTTGATGCCTCTTTTCTAGCACCTGTTCCCCATCAGCTTTTTTTTAAATGGTCATAACTTCTTATCCTCCTATCCATTCAGACTCTTTCACCTATCAGGTCGAAGATCATTTCAGGATCTTTGATTTGATAGGTCTTGGATCTAAAATGGACTCTCGGATCATAAGTCATGTCTGTTGATGTGAGTCCAATGTTTTTGTCTCTTAATGACCGTTTTGACGGGTTTTAATGGTTGCTCCATTTTTTACTGTTTATTTGGTTTTCCATGACTTGTTATCTTTATCAATGGTTTTTTGTGGGTTATTAGGATGATTATGTTGAATTATTAAAGGGTTTTCTAGAGTTTTGATGAGTTTTCATGCGTTCTCATTCTTTTGAATGCGCCATTCTTCATATGCTTCTTCATCCGTTTTCATGCATTTTCATGATTTTTCATCCCTTACCACGTCTTTTCATACTTTTTTCATGTGTTACCTTTATTATTTATTATTCATTATTTAATTATTATTTATATTTACTTATTATTTATTTTTTATTTTTTATTTTTAATTATTTATTAGTACTAATAATAAAATATTATTAATAATAATAATATTTGTTACTGGTTTTTTATTATTTATTATTTATTATATATTATTTATTATATATTATTTATATTTATTTATTATTTAT
The DNA here is from genome assembly GCA_963277665.1 of Viscum album. Classification (NCBI taxonomy): domain Eukaryota; kingdom Viridiplantae; phylum Streptophyta; class Magnoliopsida; order Santalales; family Viscaceae; genus Viscum; species Viscum album. Next base: position 730,832,283 of record OY728139.1, on the reverse strand, counting down.
TATTTATATTTATTATTTATATTTATTATTTGTTATTTATTATTTATTATTATTATTATTTATTTATTATTTATTATTTATTATTTATATTCATTTATTACTTATTATTTATTATTTATTATTTATTAATTATTATTTATTATTTATATTTATTAATTATTTATTTTTATTTATTATTTATTATTTATATTTATTTTTATTTTTTATTTATTATATATTATATATTATATATTATTTATTATTTATATATCCTTATTATTTATTAATTATATAGTTATTTATTATTTATTATTTTTATTTATTTATTATTTATTATTTATTATTTATATTTATTAATTATTAATTATTAATTATATTTATTTATTTATTATTTATTATTTATTATTTATTATTTATAATATAGTATTTATTATTCATTACTTATATTTACTTGTTATTTATTATTTATATTTATTTATTATTTATTATTTATGTTTATTTCTTATTTATTATTTATATTTATTTCTTATTTACTATTTATTAATTATATTTATTTATTATTTATATTTATTTATTATATATATTTACTTATTTTTTATTATTTATATTTTTTTATTATTTATTATTTATTATTTATTATTTATTATTTATTATTTATTATTTATTTAGTATTTATATTTATTTATTATTTATTATATATTATTTACTATTTATTATTTAATATTTAATATTTATTGGTTATTATTTATATTTATTTTTTATTTATTATTTATTATTTATTATTTATTATTTATATTTATTTATTATTTATATTTATTTATTATTTATTATTTATTATTTATATTTATTAATTATTTATATTGATTTATTATTTATTATTTATATTTATTTATTATTTATTATTTATATTTATTTATTATTTATTATTTATTATTATTGAGTTTATAACTTTTATTTATGTATTATTTGTTTTTTCAATTAATATATATAAGTATATTAAATTCTGTTTATTAACCACACGACGAGCTTGCTGGAGTGGTAAAGTCTTTCGAAAATATGCAGGAGGTTAGAGGTTCAAATCTCACCAAACACAATATTCCTTTATATTGCATGGGCATGTGCATGGGCATGTGCATGGGCATGTGCATGCCTAGATAAATAATGTAAATAATAAATACGAAATAAATAAAATAAATAAATAAAATAAAATAAATAAAAATAAATACTAAATAAATACAAAATAAATAAGAAAAATAAAATAAATACGAAATAAATAAAATAAATAAAATATATAAAATAAATGAAATATATAAAATAAATAAAATAAATACGAAAAAAAATAAAATAAACATGAAATAAATAAAATAAATACGAAATAAATACGAAATAAATAAAATTAATAAAATTAATAAAATAAATAAAACAAATAAAATAATTAAACTAATTAAAAAAATAAAATAAATAAAATAAATCGCTGCTAAAAAACCGTGCGAAACGTTCTGCGACGGTTATAAAAACCTCCGCGAATAGTTTTCTCGACGCACGATTTCGTGGCGGTTTTTCAAAACCGCCGCCAATCTATATAGCGGCTATTTAAACTGCCGCGAAACGAAAAAAAAAATCGCCGCTAAATCATGATTTTCTCGTAGTGTTGGTTCAACTCCCTATAGTATTAGAGTTGGTATGGGATGTTATATAGAAGAACATAATTCTGGGACTTCCAGAGATAGTGATAATTCCGGACTCTATATAATTAATAATTCTCTAAGTTATTGTAATAGCATTATAGTTTCTGTTATATTACACTACATATAAATTATATTTCTTTGATGTCTTGGATTATTTTGATAAAATGTTTATGTTAACCATTATGTACAATTAAAATATTTTAGAGTTAACACCTAGATGTTGTATTTTATTATGTGAATATGACTAAGTAAATTATTAAAAAACTATTTTGTACACATGTATAAAATAAACTAAGTAGTTATCAACTGATAGAAATATAAATAGAAACTTTTCACTGTAAATTATATTATATATTGATAAAAATTACGTGTATTGTGATTTTTGTATCGTAAAAAAATATGGTTATCCATCTTGGTGAATTAATTCAATGAATTTTATAATTTATGTATTCGTTATAATGGTTTAAAATTCATCTTAAATATTTTCTATGCGTGATATTAGAATATATATAACTTTTTTTTCTTACTGAATTATTTTTCTCAAAAATTATTTTTATTTTATTTTATGGAGTTAATATAAAACGAATTCTATAGCTTCTATCATGATGATAAAATTTGTAAAATTGGTCACATTGTTATTGATCAATATTTATAGTAAACATTGTTAATGTTTTCCACATCAGTTTTTGTATAATTTGTAAAATATGGTTAAAACACTTGGAGAAGGCATTAAATTATCTCCAAAAAACAATATTATCCTATATTATTTATGGATTTCTTACATTTAATTAATTTCTCAATTATATGTACTCTATGTAAAACATTTCATTGAATAAGAAATTTGTATTGTTTTATGAATGAAATTAATAAAAAATTTCAGTCTCTTGATTTTAATATCTACAAAAATTTTACAGAAAGATAAAAAATGATACATTTTTTTTTCTAAATTTTTAATTTAAATATATACTAATTTTTTATCATGGTAATTTATTTATTGAAATAATTATTTCCAAACACTCTTATGCAACAATAATATTATATTTATCCAATTATCTAGAAAAAGAAAATAATGGAATTTGAAAATAAAAAATTAAGTATATTTCAGTGAATATTTTTACCATGATTTTAAGAGAGTAATATATCATATGTGAGAAATGGAAACTATTTATATTATATATCTATTAATATCAATTTTATTTGAATTTGATATTATAAGAATAGTTCATAAAATGAAATTGAATTTTTATTATATTTATAATTGATTAAATCATATACTATAATTACAAACTAATATGATAAAAGTAGGTTTCTAAAGGGAATAATATTTCATCTATTAACCATTTATTAGCTATTTGATACTTATTTGCAAAATTAAAACCCTTTAATTTTGAAATTTTGTTTAGAACATTTGGTGATATAAATGATTAATGACGGGGTAAATAAAAATGTATATTTTATTAAGATACCAAATCATTTTTTAATATCATGAATTTAGGTTATTTCAAAAATATTATATTTTTGTTCCAATTTCATTCTTTTTGGAATAATTTTTCTTTACAATGATTTCATTATTTTTTAATCATTTTGGGAATTCCATATGTTTCTTCTCACTCCCTTATAAGTGGAAACCCTTTCCCATTTTCCTATACAACAAATTTAGTAATATACATTATACAAATCCTATAAAATTCCCTGAAAAGTTTTCATTGAAAAAAGTTAGATATGTTAATATCACTAAAGGACAATTCAAATATTCCTCAATAAGGGATCTAATGGAGGCAGAATGAAGAAGTTGAAATTTTCCTACCACCGCAATTTAATTTAATTTTTTAATAATTCCACCTCTAAATATGTAGAATTCATTTTTAATTTATAAATTAACTATTTAAATTATAATGATATATTCTAATTAATGTGTGACATCCTTTATCAGCTATGTTTTACATAACATTGGAAGTGAAAGTTTTTCTCTTCAGTGTGTGTCAACTACCGCATGATTGTTTGGAATCAATTAATTTTTCATCACCACAATTCATGTATGATTTTAATGATGATTTTAATATATATTCACGATATTATTTATTTATTATAATCTAATAAAAATTTTATAATAGTTTCCTTCTATTCTTATAATAAATGAAAAAATTATAATTGTCCAATGAATATGTGTCAACAAGCACCTATATTGAGTGATTTGATTTATTTTTATTACTATTTTACATATTTCTTTAATAAGGAAAATTTTAATTAATACATATTATATAATAATTATTATGTAAATTTGAATTATTATTTTTTCATTTTTTCATTCTTTCTATCGAAATGTAATTCACATGTTCATTCATCATTTTGTCCTACCATCTCAATGAACTGTGTAATTAATTTTTCTATATATAATTTAATGGATAACACTATATATATAATGAATATATATATATATATATATCATAAAAATATCATTATTAAACATCTTTATATGATGTATCCTCGATCAATGTAGATGGACCGAGATGGATGAATAGAAAAATTTACGAAATATATTGTAGTTGTCACCCAGAATATTGAATTTAATTCTAATTTTTAATAAATTGGTTTTAAGATGTCATAAGAAAATCATATATGTAATGATATAAATTATTATAGTAATGAAATAAATTTTTAATAATTATATATTTATTATTTTGGTTGATAGAATAAGTTCAAATAAATATGAGTCTAGAGAAGATGGATTTATATCACAATCCCATTTTATTTGAGATGGTTTACAATAGAATGTCAATGGAATAAAATTTAAAATTTGTATTTAATAAATCACATTAATTTTTATTCTCAAATGGATTGTTTATATAGAATTCAATTTTATTTTTTTCCATACTTTATATTCTCATTTATACTAAATTAGGTTATAAATAATATTCAATTTAATTTATGAATACATTAGGAATAATTTTTTTCTAATACCAATTTAAAATGGTCTTTTTTTAGAAATTTATTTTAATATTTAATAATATGTATAAATAATTTTCTTTACACTGCATTTAATTTTAAAAAAATCTAAAAAATTATTCATATGTAAATTTTTAAATCAGTTATTTTTAAAAAATTTCATAACATGTGCATGTAATATTTGTTATATTTTAAACAAATAAATTGAACTTATCCCATCATAAAGTCACAATTATTTTATGATTAAATTATAATATTACAATGCTCCTTTAAATAATATTTCTTGTTAATAAATGATATTTTTTTATAATTTAAACAAGTGATTTAAATATGAAAATGTTATTTTCCTAAAGACATATTCATGTGATCACTTAAATGAAACATTCACCAATGAAAACATACATGGTTATTAATTTGTAATCACTATGGACTATATGAAGTGAATCTGTGTCACAACCTGTCCCACGGGGCCCGTTTTGTGACTACATCAAGCCTGCCTTCCATAGTCCAGGGGCCAGCGACTAGCACCAAAGGCGTAAATCCCTAAAACAGGATAGGCATTGCCTTTATATGTTATAAAACACACAATAGAGTAAGAGATTCAAGTAAAACACTAATAAAAACTGTATACAAGTATTGAAAATTAAAAATGTGCTGGAAATACAGGCCCAACTATAAAGTACATGTACAACTGAATGATAAGTAAAGCAGCTACTGGGTCGTCCTCCACATATACTACTAGATGGATAGGTACAGATAGCCTCTATAGCACTCAACGTACATCTGTCTCCTCTGTGTACCGTCATGCCATGTGGTACACCTCCGGGTACCGTCCAGTCATGGTCCACTCAGCCTCATACAATGATGCCTATCATCTGCATTGAACACAATGAGGTTCAGGCATAGCCCGTGCAGGGGTGAGTATAACGAAACTCAGTAGGGACCCATAGACCCTTAAGGTCTCACAAAATCCATCAAGGATAAACCACAAAGTAATAAATCAACATATAACCACACTTCGGTATATGGCCCTACATATACCTAAATTATCAAGTAATTCATCTCAATCATGAGGTAAACTCAAAATTTACTGACTCAGCTCAACCGGGATATTTATTCACCTTAAAAAAACTACGGCTGCTGGAGAACTCCTCCACTGTCGAGTATAGTGGGCCTGCCGCCACAACTCGGCACTTCCCACTAACCTTGGACTGCTGAAGTACTCCTCCTGTCGAGTATCGCGGGTCTGCTGCCAACTACCAAGTGCTCCTCCACCATGGGTGTGCCGCCAACTACCAGGCGCTCCCCACTGGGCTAATAGAATAACTCCGAGTTGAATCAGTCAAGCATTCGTCAGGTCTCAGCCAGCTACTAGGTCTCCGTACTCCGCTCTCTCGTCTCCGGGAGGGTCCGCTCCACGAGCTACATGTCGAAACACAAACTATCACAAAGTCCCAATTATAATTATCTCAAAATTCCTCCTCTTCATAGGGGTATCAATGCAACAGATGATGCGTCATTCGGATTACTGGTCTGTGAGTTAAAAACTTTTTAGTCCTGGGGGCCCGGATGGATTCGTGTACGATCCATCCTGACCGTATCTCAACATTACTCCGAACTCCATTGGGGTATACTAAAAGGGACCATTGTACTCCATGAAAACCAGCCCAGCTGACGGTTCATCAAACGGTCATCCAGTGACAAAGATATGGCCAAAAGAGTTAACTGTCAGTAATGGGCATGGGCCCGGTCCGACCCGGTCGGACCAACATGGCCTAACCCAGACTAGGCCGACCTGGTCTGGGTCAACCTGGTCAGACTCGCAGGGTCTGACCGAACCCATTGGGTGGGTCATCCCGCTAGGCTCGGCCCGATCCCCAGGGCCCAGCCCAGTGGATTGCGAGGGTGGTTTGCCCCGGAGGATGCCTAGTAGGCGGCTTGTCCCGGAGGCCGGGGCCTGATCATCCAGCAACGCTCGGGGCGCGGCTCGGGTGGCACAACCTGGAAGGATGAGATTGTTCGGCCAACGATGCCACAAAGGACTCCGCGGTCTGGCTCGAGAGGCCGACATGAAGCAGGTTAGCATGCGGGGGAGGCCACAGGGATGCCGGTGGGGAGCTCAGGAGGCCGCGGGCAGCCGGCAGGGCCGTCGCCGGGGTGGGCAGGCGGCCGCGGGCAGACAATCAGGGCATAGGCACGCAACGGGAAGGCCGGTGGGGTGCGGCACAGGGCGCGGGTAGACCGACGAGGTGCGGGAAGGACGACTGTGCGCAGGCAGTGCAGGGGTAGGCCTGTAGGGCGCGAGAAGCCCACGGGGAGGTCGGTGAGGCGTAGGCAGTATGCGGGCAGGCCGGTTGGGAGCGGGCAGAGCGCGGGGGGACGAAGGGGCACGAGATGGACCATGGGGCGCGTGGACACCGTGCGGCATCCCGGTGGGGCACGAGAAGTGCACAGGTAGTCCGATGAGGTGTGGTCAGCTTTCAGGTAGTGAGGAGGGGCGCGGGAAGCGCGCGTTCTTAACCAGAGGCATTGGGGAATGCCACAGGGGTGACGCAGTTCACGGGGGTCGTGCGTAGCACGGCATTTTTCATTTCAGCTTATGTCGCCTCGTCATTCTAACGTTGCCATGCCGAAGAACGCCACAAGAAGGAAAAATTGAATGAGGGTGTCGGGCCATGATAGGTTGTCCCGTACCCTCGGCGTTTAGGGAGGTATCTTGTGGCTCATCAAGAAAAGCAGATAATCATTAACTCATCCAAACTAGTCCCTTTTTATCCTTTGAAGAAGATAAGAAAAGTTAAAACATCATCAAGTAAAAACCCCCTAACTTTTGATTATCTATCGTTGATGGTGAAGTCGTAGAAAGAAGATGGAGTTGTCACTTGTCGCTTCCACTGCACACTTCCACTCCCGAATATGCATGACGGTTGTGTAAGACGCTTCACATCGGTAGGTTTCCAGGGAAGAAGTCAGAGGAAGAAGTTTGTGGAAGATCGTTGATGGAGTTCTTCATTGGATGAACATGTTCTTTGTTCTTCATTATTTTTTGGGAGACTGGTTCATCATTGGGATATTTATCCTAAGGATCCTCTAATCCTCCATTGCCAACAAATGAAAATCTAGCCTCTCCAAATAAAAGAAAGTCTGTTATTTTAGATTATTGAGTTTAAAATTCAAATTATGGAATTTAATTAAATGAGATGACTCATTTAATAAATGGGTCTTAGTTGGCATAATAAATTATGTGTTAGCTCAATTAATTAAAGGGGATGTGGTGGCACCATTAATGGTAGAGGAGGTCATGGGACTCCCCCCTCATTAATGAGGGGTGTTGAGAGATTTTCGACTCCTCCCATTAATTGGGGGGTTTTAGTATCATGTAGTTCCCACATCGTAACCTCTTGTGAGAGGTTATGTTTGGGTGTGCCCCACCACCATAACCTTTCAAGGGAGATTAAGGTGTTGTTCTACCACATCCAACGTCTATGAGAATGTTTTAACCACCCCACCCTCACATTGTGGATGAAAAGTAAATACAGTGAAGCTCAATTTATTTTATTACATTCCACAAAATCCAAAAAACTATTCTCTATTCTCGACTCACTGTCGTTGAAGTGAATGTATCCTTAAGAGAATACCGATTTTGCGAGTTCAATGGTGCCCTCATATTTCAATTATAAGGACCTGTAAAAATGTTATAAAAACTCTCTTGTATGTTTATAGAACGTACCTAAACAAAACTTAAAAATTAATTCATGGCACACCGGGACTCGGAATCAGGCGTCGTCAGTTTTTGCGAACTCGTAAAATCCACATGTAATTATGAATAAAAATTTCCACAGAATTTCATGTCATTAATTTCTCCACATCTAAGGGTTTTACGTCCCTCTAGGCTACAACTGGAACTAAGGAACTAGTGGGGGTACTGAGCATGCATCTGAGCCTCCCACTCCCATGTGCGCTCATTGAAGTTATCGTGCTGCCAGCAAACACACACCCGAGGTATCGATCATCCATGTACGACCCGCTCTTGTCGATCCTCTATGTCCACTGGATCCTCTGTGAATGTCTCCTCATTGTCGATGTCCAACTCTCCATAGTCGATGATTTGAGAATTGTCATGCATGTATCTCCTCAGTTAAGATACATGGAAGACGTCGTGCACCCGGTGCAACTGAGGGGGAAGATCCAGGTGGTAAGCCACCTTGCCTACTATACTGAGGACCTGGAATGGTACGATAATCTTAGGAGAAAACATTCCTCCTTGGCCAAATCTTCGTAGACCTCATCGAGAGGAGAACCATAGAAATACGTGGTCTCAAACCTCAAACACTAGAGGTCCCCATCTCCTATCATCATACGACTTTTTCCTACTATGTGCAGTCTTCATCCACTCCTAGATGATATGCACCTTATCTGTGGTTTCCTGTACCATCTATAGTCCAACCAGTGCTGCCTCCCATTGGTCTTCCCTTCACAAGTGTGATCTGTGAGGTCGTCCATACAATGCCTCAAAAGGATCTATACCTATTGTTGAGTAATAGCTGTTGTTGAAGGCAAATTCCATCGAAGGTATGTGATCCTCCCGGAAAAGACCGAAGTTAAGGAAACATGCATAGAGCATGTACTCGATAGTCTAAATGGTCTGCTTAGTATGAACATCCGTCTGAGGATGGAAGGCGGTGCTCAGACAAAGCTGCTTCCTGAAATCCTCCTACAACCCCTTCCATAGCCAGTATGTAAATTGTGAGTCGTGATCAGAAACAGTAGAAGAAGGAACTCCATGTAGCTGAACAATCTATTGAACAAAGATTCATCCCAAACTATCCACTGAACCCTTCTCTTTAATCAGTAGAAAGTGGGCCGACTTGGTGAGTCGGTCGATGATCACCCAAATCGAGTCGTGACCCCTGGATGTACATGAAAGTCCTGTCACGAAGTCCATGGATATCCCATACCACTTCCACCCTGGGACCTCTAAAGGATAAAATAAGCCTGCTGGTACCTTTTTCTGTTCCTTCACTTGCTCACAAGTGAGACACCGAGAGACAAACTATTCTACAACCTTCTTCATACCCAGCAAGCAGTGTTTTCATCGAAAGTCCTGGTAAATCTTGGCCACTTTTGGATGTACCTCAAGAGGGGATGTGTGGATGTCCCTCAAAACATCCTCCTGATGTGACACTGGTACCATTTGACGTCCCCTAAATATGATAATGTTCTCCCCACCTACAAAAAATCCATCAGGTGCCTGCCCTATGGATATCTGAGCACGTCGTGTTTCACAATAAGCGTCAACATGATGCACCTTCCTAACTTGCTGGTGAAGTGATGGAGTGACTGTAAGAGACTGTAGGAAGGATGATCCATCTCTATCCACATAGGATATATGTAAATCATCCAACTTCTCTATCGTGTTTCCTAGAAACTATATACCATATCTCCTGCTGAGTTCATTTTCTACAATGTTCCTCTTTTGAGGAGTATAGACTATCTCAAAGTAATAGTCCTAGACAAATTCAACCCATCGATGTTGTCTCATATTCCGGTCCTTCTGAGAGAAGATATACCAGAAACTATTGTGATTAGAGTATATGGTAAAACGTTCTCCCCTCAGATAGTGTCACCACATCTTCAAGGCGAAGACCACTGCTTCTAACTCTAGGTCATGGGTAGCATAGTTCCCCTCATGATGTCTCAGCTACTAAGAAATATAATCGATCACTACTCGCTCATGAATCAGGACACACACAATTCATGCCTCTGATGCGTTGCAGTAGACTACATACCCTACACCTTCTTCTGGATGCCTAAAGTTGGGGTCTCTAGTCATCCTCTGCCTCAGCTCTTGAAAACACTATTGGCATCACTCTGACCACACGAATGGTTTCTCCTTATTTATCAAAGATGATAGTGGTGTTGTAACTATGTAGAAGTCTGTAATGAACCCCCGGTAGTATCTATCCAAAGGATACGCCCCACCCCATTTTGATGGTAATCCTGGAAACATCTTTTGAAATGTTTCCCCATGTGCTATCACTCTTGTTTGGAAGTGAAAACTCAAAACTTCTGCTGCCACTAGGGTAAGGATGGCCGACTCAAGAGTGATTGGTTTCACCCACCTGTGCAAGAGCTTCACATGTGATTCTTGGGATTATGTTTTCATAACTAAGGAAAACCTCATCCCAATGTTGTAGATAAACCAAATCCTTTTTTCCTAATATAGTCAATCTGTGTATGAACTTTGGTTTCCCAGTCCATACCCAAAAAAATTTCGGAAGGCCTCAATGATGCGACCAAGAGGTTCCAACCGAAACTCTCACCTTAATGGTCAGATTACACCATCAGGATATGTGTGATTATCGAGTCTCCTCCCAAAGGTATCTCTCGACGTGAGGGTCAAGTGAATGGTTCAACCAGAAACTCTAGGTCTGGGAAAAGATTCGTGGAAGGAAGTAATGATTGGTAACTATTTAAATTGATACAGAAGCTAGTATTAGACACAGATATTACCCCAAATCATTATTAGAGGACTTGGGTCACACTCATTGACCACATGCACCTACTCTTTTTCTGTACCCTCTAGATTCCTTTTCCTGACAGGGAATATAAAGGATGGTGGTTGTAACATGTCAAAATGTACACCACCTCATACTACTCTCCTAGCTCTGCTTCCATGTCTACTGCCCTGCAGATTCAAATATACCTACCGCATACTCTTCCCAAAACATCTTACACACCCAAGTCTCTGAGACAGGTGCCCATTTCCTACTTTCCCACTACTAACATTCACTGGTTGTATCCACTCAGCCAAAGAACATTCAACCGCAAAGGTTCTCTCTATCATCTAGAGAAATGGTGTTGGCTGAGATTTCCTAAAACACACTTCGCTCGGTAGTCCGAGCCCCAAAGCACTGATCATATAGTATACATCGAGTAATGGGAACGATCGGTATGCCTCGATGCTTACTCTGATACTGACATGTTGTCCTGACGAAGTTGTACATGTTGTGGAGAACTCTCAGCCACCTCCTCATGCCAGTCCTCACCCACCAGTGAGTCGAGCCCGCCTCGGAACCTGAGGGGTATCTGATGCTGAAACACATGTAAGGCAATAAGCATAGATGTGTCATCTACCGATACATCAGGTTGTAACTACTGACCAACATGAAGTGATATAGATGACACACTACCGAAAGGTAAACTCCTGGGAAACATTACACACACCGAAGCCTCATCACTATGTAGACCAACCTCATGGTCACTAACTGGAAAACATTAGTAGCTAAGATCACTATCTGCTATATGGGTGTCTCAACTAGGTGGAGAACTCTAGAAATCACCTCCAGCCAGTCCTCTGCTGCTTGAGAATCTGTCTCGCCTCGTAACCTCAGAAGCCTCTACCGCTGGAACTCGTGAAACATGCTCAGTTGGCGTTGACCATCCTCCAGTGAGGCTGGTGGCATCTGATGCCCAACAGGTGGTGGTGCTGTTGTTACCCAACCTGAAGGTGCCAATATAGTAAGAGAACCCTACATCAGAGCCTCGTCACTCGATGGGACGTCATTGGGTACTCTCTAGAAACTCTAACTGGCTGTCTGTGTGGAGGCATCTTGAACAGATGTGACATGGTAAAAATATTATACCTGGTGAGCTGACCTGGTTGAGATGACTTAATGAAAACTTTTGAAAAAACACACGCAATCAGTGTTTTCGTGCATTGAGTAGGAGATTAGTAGGCATGGTCCTTGTATATAGATACGTCGGCCGCTGCACCAATACCAGATTCCCTGAACTGAGAACCACACTCATTACCCATAACACTATTGCTTCACAGAAAAGAAAGATCAGAGTCCTATGTTATGCGGTAGAATCGACTTCTTTGATACCAAGTTGTCACAACCCGTCCCCCGTGGCCCGTGGCGTGACTACCCAAACCTTAATTCCAGGGGCCAGGGGATGGTGACTAGCACCAAAGGCATAAATCCATAAAACAGGGAAGCCATTGCCTTTATAAGTTATAGAACAAAAATCAATGTACGAGCTGGAAGTAAAACACTAAAAAAACTGTATAAAAAAGAGTAATGAAAAGTAAAAGGGGGAGGAAATAAAAGACAAATTGTAAAGTAATTGTACAACTGAAAGAAAAGTAAAACAACTGCTGGATCATCCACCACAGATCCTACATGAAGGGTAGGTACAGATAGCCTCCATATCACTCCCCATTCACCCGTCTCCTCCATGTACCATCACACCGTGTCTTCCACCACCAGGTATCGTCTAGTCCTGGTCCACTCAGCCTCGGTCAGTGATTTCTGTCGTCTACATCCAACACAATGATGTGCTGGCATATCCTTTATAGGGGGGATTATAATGATACTCAGTAGGGACCCCGAGGACCTCAAGGTCCCAAAAAATCCAACATGGATAAACCACAAAGTAAGAAATCAACAAATAACCACACACAGGTATATGCTTATACATTTACCTATGTTATCAAGTAATTTGTCTAAATCATGAGGTAAACTCAAAAGTTACTGACTCAACTCAACCAGGATTTTTATTCACATTAACGAAACCACGACTACTAGAGAACTCCATATCTGCCGAGTACTGTGGGCATGCCACCACAACCAGGAGCTTCCCACTAACCTTGGACTGCTAAGGTACTCCTCCTATCAAGTACTGCAGGTCTTCCGCGAACTATATGGCACTCCTCCACCATGGTCGTGCCACTAACTACCAGGTGCTCCTCCATAGTGGGTCTGCCGCGAACTACCAGGTCCTCCCCACTAGGATAAATAATGATGAAATGTGTTTATATTGTCACATAAAATTATATGAAATATATTATTCCATGATTCCATATAATCATATTTGTGAACAATTTACTATTATTCTTTTGATGAGGAAATATCCACAGACTTATAATGGGTTATTCTGATCTAATCATGTTTGAGTGATAGACAAATAGTATCATGGAATATTATTTTTGTTCTTTATTTCTAAAAACATGAAAATTATTTTTTAATAATTTATATTCTAGAGGTATAAATAGATCAATGATGGTAACTTATTACGAATACAAGATATGATTAATAAATTCACCATTAAATGAAGTTAATTGAAGAAGATACTATTAATAATTACAACCCTTTTATTTTATGTATAATGATGGAGAAGTATTTCCATGAGACTACGAAAATGTATTTTGAATCCATTGGTACTTGTGAAGAAAATATTACAAGACCTGTAAAATCTGCTTCTGGTTTAATCATTTGCCCTAAATAAAAAACAGGATTGATTATTTGGTTGTTTAAAAAGACGTATCTAGTGACTATATCCATAAAATATAGTATAAATAAAAAAACAATATTCTATGTTCACAAATGGTAGAAATGTAAATTGGATACTCCCACAATTGATATAGTTTTGAGATGTAAAGGAAGATAAAGTCTAATGGGAACTCAAATGAACAACATGGGTGAATAAATGATCAACCATAAACACGGTAGAAATTCAGGATGAAATATAAATATAATTTATTGAATATTAAAGTGAGATTATCAATATTTATTAAAGTAGGTCGTAAATCAAATTCCTTTCTTAAGGAAATAAATATTCCATGGAGTGTGATGAGTGTTAAACCATTATTATTGTGCTGATGAAATAATAGAGAAAGATATAGTGGTGAATAATAAGCAACAAGAGTTTGATAGTTTATTTGGAAGGTGTATCTAGGTCATATTAAACATGTAGAAATATATATAGAACCTAAACTAACATGTCTTAATGAAGGTGGTTTAAAAGTAAATATTATTTATGTGATAGATATCAACCAAACATGGTAAAAGATTTCACTAAATATTTAAAACCTCCTCAAGTATATTATGAACAATATGGCTATATTCCTAAAATAGAGTCTCTACCGAGGTATGTTTTCTAAATGGCTTAAACTATAATTCAATGATTCAGATATTACATATAATTTTAGATGAATGTTTGAATGTCTTCTTGACTATTTTCACACTTTTCTCTATAAAAATGTTTTAAAAAAAAATTATTTTCACTTGAATGAATATCCCAGTTATTTCAATGGAGTGTAAAAATAAAACCACTAATGCCCCATTCCGGATATAAGGTATCAAATATAAGGATTATTAAACGTATTCCAACTAGTGAATAAATATTAATGTTTAGGATTATTATCGACATCTTAACCCTCTTATGTGCAATGAAAAGGGAAATATCATTTTTTTATGAATTATAATGAAGGTTATTAGAAATATGTGATAAAAGGATCACCGATCATATATTTTATAACACCACATTTATTACAAACTCAACAATTTGATATTGACTTAGCAGTTTGGAAATCTAATTGTACGATGGTTGCAACCCAACTCTATAGTTCAACTTAAATTAATTTTTGTGGGTTTTAAATTAAATAAAAACATGATACTCTAGATTTTGTTTAATTTTATGTGATTCTCATCATGGATTGTGTTTCCTCATTTGGAAGCTATACCAAATTCCAAGGAATGTATGTAACATTTCATATTCTGATTGAAATTATAATATTTTCATTTTTTGTGGATGAATAAAATATTATAATAGGAATCACATATATCATGCGTTGTTTTACTACCCATTATGTCTATTTATCACATATGGTTTGGGAGAATCTATACATTGAAAATACACTTATTGTACTAGTTTTTTTTGTCATCATTCAAGAGGAGATTCCATGTATTCCTATGAATTTTATATATTATTTTTCAATAGGTTTAATTTATAAGGATACACTTGTTTTAAAGAATACATATTTTATAGATCAAATTATGTTACAATATTTGAAGAAGAAACTACAGGATAATCTTATAAAGGGATTCGTAATTTATATTGAACAACAATTTGGCTCACCTATACTTTTTGTAAAGATGAATGATGGGACGATGCATCTTTTGGTTGATTATTAGAATCATAATAAGATAATTTTCAAGAGATTGTATCCTCTTCACATTATCTATGATTAGTTTGATATATCATTAGGTTCTCAATAATTTCATAATGTTGAACATTATTATGGATAAAATAAATTGAGGGTTAATTTTGCTGATATAATCGGGACATTTTTCTATGTTATTAATTAAAAAATTTAATTTATTATATTTAATTTTGAATTACTATTTCAAATATATATTCATGGATTAAATTAATATAGTTGTTAGGCATTACCTTGATAATTTTTTCTATACATGGAAAATGATATTCCTATATACACAAAGAAAAATCAGAAACACGAAGATCCATTGAGAATTTTGATGTAGAATATAATGATGGAGAATATGTATGTTAAATTTACAATGTTTGAAATCTGGCTTCCAAAATTTTAATTCCATGGTTCTATAATATCATGTGATTAAATTTCATTAGATCCTAATAGAAAAAATCTATTGGGACGTGGAAAAGACCGACCATGGTTACTGTGATTCATTGTTTTCTTAGGTAGGAATGATATTCCCCATTCTTGTTCGTAGATTTCAATTGAAATTCTGGTACACTCACAAAGTTAAATCAGAAGGTTTTCATTTTATTATGGAAATGTGAATGTGTTTTTTTTAATGGAGAATATTCTTTATTGTACTTATCCTCACATAACCTTAAAATAGATACGGTATTGAGATCAATAGAGAAGCATCCAAGAAGGGACTGGGATGATTCCTAAAAAAGAATACAATAGTGATAGAATATGACTCAATATAATTGAAAATACATGAATAAAATTATCAAACTCTTGATTTCAATATGAATGTTGTAAATTTTTATTGATGATTTAAATGAATTATCATTATGGTGAATAGGGAGAAATATGTAACCATTTTTAAAATTTTATGTTTATCATTACAAAATATGTAGTGAATATATTCCAAAAAGAGTTTTGGAAATTTTTAATGATTTTTCTTCACAATATATTACAATCATTCAACGGTTAACAAGGTGGATGATGTATTTTGTTATAAGTAACTTGTTAGTTTTAGATGATTAGGATTGAAAGAGGTCTAACACCTATTGATTTTTTAAAATGAAAAAATAATTTTTGATAATGGGGGAAATCATATATTTATTAGCTGAAAATTATACCATACATCTATGTGAATATTAATGATTCATATATTTAATATTTAAAACTATAGTAGAATGTGAAAACTATTCATGTTTTCATCATTGATTGTGATGGAATAATAATTCTTATGAATAAATATACATGTTCCATCCAAACATGATTTCAATAAAGGTTTGTTGGATGACACTGACAGTTAGTCCTTATCTATATATACATGAATTTAATTTATGATTATAGATATTGAAGAATATTTTTCAGGGGAATACATGAAATTAGATATTGAATAGTATATATATTGATTACTGGGATATCATCAAGTTAATGAGTAGAGACCAATCTATGATGGAAAGTTACAAACATTTTGGAAACCTAAATATCAATGGTAAATCATCACCATGGATAAAACATTCATATTCCCTTAATCATTATAAATGAAAAAACGTTATTTTCATTGTAGTAAATCACCTTATAAAACAAAAACACGTCATTTTCCTTAGAGATTATTTTTTTTCCATGTTATAAATTAAGGAATTGATGATATTACATAGAGTTCCACGTTTTATTTTATTTGATTGGGATCTATATTTTACCTCAATTTTTTTCATATTATCCAACCTTATCATGATACAAGGATATGTTTTAGTACATATTATCATCCTTAGACATATAATTATTTCGAGAGAACCATTCAAACCCTATTGAATATTTCGATAATTTTTTATCCATACTTAAAACGTTTTTTTGAATAAAAAGTACACTATCAATGTTTTGAAGTAATAATATAATTAATATGATAAACAATTTATCTTCATACGATGCCCTGTATAATCAGAATGGGAAAAATCAATTTTTTTTGATGAAATTGGATGAAGAATGATATTGGATCTGGATATTGATGATGATGTGATATAGATAATTAGATCCATTATATATAACATAAGAGTAGATTAGGGTCAACAAAAATTTTATAACGAAAATAATTGGTAGGATTTTCAGTTCAATGTTGGATAAAATATATTTCTATGAATATATCAATTCACGGAAATTATGATATATTTAAATAGGGGAATTTTGATATATAGATATATAAGTCCCTTTGAAATTCAATATCATATTTAGATGATATATTATTATTTGGAAATATCACTTAATATATATCATGTTCATAATTTGTTCCATGTACACCTTATAAGGATGTAAATACATGATATTCCACATATAATGAAGTAAAAAAATTTACAATAAGAGAACGTTCTATCTTATTATTTTTGTGATGAAACAAGAAATTATAAGAATAAATAATGGACATGATGGAAGATATTAAATCAATAAATTATAAAAAATTGTATCAATGTTAAGAAATTTTGAGTTAGAAATTCAACTATTATGGGGTGGAAAATAATACCCAGATATTGTTTTATTTATTTATATATAAATAATTTTTATTTAATTTATTTCATTTCATACACTCTGCAACAAAAATAAATAAAATATGTTATATTGTTAGAGTTTTTTAAATCAATCACATCTCTGTTTGATTTTCATATAGGAATACTATTTCAACATACTTTTTTTTAGTAACCATTAATCATTTTAATTATTTTTCTAAGGTATTTTCTTTTTTTATAAAACAACTATATAATATATGGACGTTTCAGGAGACTTTTTCTACTTTTTGAAAAGACCGACCACAATACCTAACTTGCCGACAGATTTTTGTCACCGCCAAACAAAGAGTCACCATCAGAAAACTTTTACCAGTAGCATTGAATCACAAATAATAATGAGACACCACTGTGAATGAGACACCACCAGACCTGAATCTCATTCAGAGTTAACTAAACACAATAAAAGATTCATTGCAATAGTTGACTCACCACTAAACATGTGTCCACACAGAATGATACCTACCACCAGAGCAGAGCGACATCTAGATATGAAAAATAATAAAATTATGTAATGATAGTGTTGAGTGACCACCAAGGATGACCCACATATGAATGAAAGTCCATAAAAAATGTCACAACTAAATAATAGTCATGAAAATCTGTAACACCCCCCTCCTTAGGATTCATAACATAAGATTGACTCACCATTTTATTAACTCTCCACTAATCATGGGTCACTATCATTTTGATACACCATATTTGTTATGGGGATGTTGAATTTAATTTTTTCAATAGATAAATAAATGGAATTAATCGGATGATCTATTTTATAATTGCATTCAAAATGATTAGTGGGTAACAGTTAATGTCTATGTGAGAGATTATTTTGAGGATGAATATGATCGTGATGAATTTTCTTCATAAAATTTATCCATCCTACAATTATTTATATTAAATGTAGCTTCACTCATATGGGGGGAAACACATTATAGCAAAATGGAAAAAAAATTTACAAGAGTGCTTCCTTTTTAGGATTCTAGTGAGAGCATACACACTACAAACAAACTAAAATTTTGACAATGGAATAGTGGATGATTTAAAATATCAATATAATTAATTACAATTACAACAAAGATATAATTATGATGCTAGGTTTTACATCAATATTCATTGAAATAGGATGGTCTCCTCTCAAAGAATCATCTATGCAGACTCAACCAAGTGGATCATATCAGAAGGATAAAAACAGACTTTTATTTATCAGATTGATTTCTTTTTATATTTCCTAAATTTATTATCGATCAATGTACTTTATGTTTTGTTTTTTAACATACACATACTCATGTTATAGAACATTAGAATAATTGATATTATCTTCAGTTAATTTTTATCTTTATACTGACAGTTATTTTGTAGTATGTCCATGTGTGGCACATTTATTTTTTCTTCCCAGAGTTTTATGTTCAATGGGATAACACATGTCCTTGACGAATTTCATAATATTATATATATACTCATTAAATCTTGGGGATTATATAATATTTATATAATCTGTATTCGATTCACTGATTTATAAGTGGAGTTGATTATGTATCATCTTGAGATTGAACCCATTTTTTATTTTATTTTTTGTTTCTTCCATTCATTAAAATATTAAAAATATTTGTATTGAACTTTAAAAATATATAATTTTATATTAAATCTAATGATTGTTTATATAAGTAATGGATTATCTAAACTGATCTCAAAAGATAATGTAATGTTCAATTTTTTAATAGATCACTAATGATGATTTGAGAAGTAAATTTGAAGATAATGATTATTTTATACTAAATTTAATATAAACTAAGCATACTTATTTTAAGATTTAGGATTTAATTTACATTATTATATAACAAATGGTTATTGGGAACTCATTTCACCCACCTCTTAAGCTTCTCAATATGACCACCATCATGTATTAATGGATTTAAAAATCATTTCATTTGGGATTTGAGATGTTTTTTAATTATCATAATTTTATATTTAACTAAATTTATTTATGTACATTGATAATATAAAAGATGGTTCTTTGACTATATAACCTCCTATAATTAATGGAAATAACTATTCTCCATGTAAAATTAATACGATGATTCATGTTGAAGGAGTTGGTTTTGAAATATAGCTTATTAATACTGATAAAAAAATTTGAATAAACTTCATGGAATACATGGGATGATGCCACTAAAAAAGATATAAAATATATAAATATCTATGAATTTCATGTATTTTTTTTTTTGGGGAGGAATTGTTCAACAGAATATCTAGATATAAAAATACATATGAAATTTGAGATACTTTATTATTTTTCCTCATGATACATCTAATGTTAATGAAATGTAATTAAGTACTTATCATATCAAATATTTTACATTTATATGAATCATAATGATATATTTTTACATTTTTCATGGGTTCATTGAGATAGTGAACAAAATTTATTCTTTGGGTATTCTAATTTTTTAATGTAACCAAATCATGTGACTTTTGAGGATTCCTCCGGAAAGATAAACAGAAAACAATTTATCAATAATATAATCATGTTATATTAGTAATATAAAAAAAGTATTTTAGTTAATGGTTAATTATTTATTATATGAACATAATGTTTAAGAAGAAGAAGAATATTAACCTAATATAAAGTTTGTAGCATTCATGTCTAGTGCTTCAAAAAAAAAGAATGTTCAAGCTAAATATTCATGTGATGAGGAAGAACCCGCTAATAGTGACGAAAATATGGAACATCATTTCATGATATTAATTCTATTTTAAAATAATAATAAATTCCTTATTAAAACAAGATAAAAAAATATTTTATAAAATAGGAAATTATAAAAAAATATTTGATGAAGGATGATACTCAAATTATGTTCAACTACTATGATTGTAAGAGGAAAGGTAATTTCAAATATGAATACCCTAAGATGATATATAAAAGTATGTTTGATGAAAATGATAGTAAATTTAACAAATATATTAAATAAAATGATATTTATTTGGTCAAATCTAGTGACTCAGATACTAACCAAGAGAAAAAACCTAAATAAAAAACGTGTGTTAAATTAAAAAAACATTTGAGTAATCTCATGCACCTAATGCATCTCATAAAAATATCCATTAACATTATATAGATGAAAATAATGATGAAAAAATGTCAAATGTGGAGATTTTTTAATATTTAATAATTCAGTGAGATAAGTTAATTAATATAATGGTAAGTACAAAATACTAAAAAGACAACATGAAATAACTATTAATATTAATTATCTTATTTATATAGAAAATTAGTTGAATGCTAAAAATAAAAAGGGAAATAATTAATTCAAATTATCTAATGGGAAACCTAAAAATGAGTTAGAGTGACTTAATAATTTAATAAATACTCTCACTGTAATATTTTTAAATCATATAAAACCTAAATACACCACATGTTCAGGAAATAAATATTAAAATTAAACAATTACCCAGAATATATTTTCTCTTAAATCTAATTATAGAAAGTCTAATACAAGATTTTATCTAGGTGGACCTAATAATTTATTGGATTCCAAAAGATTAAAATATTCTTATAGGAAACCAATTATACAAATAGAGGATATTAATCCCATAATTACTTACATTTTTGGACAAATGAATATTTTTGTACCAAAATTTGTTTTGGTGGAATTTTTTTTGTAGGAAAAATTATTAAAGATATCCAGTAGAAGAAACCATTATAAGGAAAACAAATTTTCTAGACATATGACTAGATATTACTCATGATTCAATAATTTGATAATTTTTGATGGTGGTAATGTCACCTTCAATGACAATTGTAAATATAATGATAATAGGGCTTGACAAAGTCTATAATTCTATCACTGTTTTAATGTCTTATGTCTTAATTACTGTCTAATAAAAATAGGATATTCTTTACATCTCACAACTATTTGATGATTATTTTTATATGAAATTTTTTACAAACAATTTTTATTTTTTTATGATAATAATTAATTAGTATTTTCTAATTTGAGGAATTAAAATGTATTTGATGCTAATATTGACACATTTTTCTATCAAAATTATTCGTTTATAAGTGTCTTTAGAGTGGAATATTTTGTTTGGAATATGAGACAAGTACAATATACCACTTATTCACATTACAATATAAGTAAAAAAGGGTTAGTTAAAGATATATCTAATCATGAATTAACAAATGATAATGTCTAAAAACATTTCTATAAAGGGAAACAATAAAGAAAATATTTCAAATCAAATAAAAAAGTGTCAACTAATCCACCCTTAGAGTTGGTTTAAAAGGATTTTTTTGGACTATCATGAATTTGTTGTTTGAATTGTATGGTTATTTTGTATGTACATATAGATGCATTATGATGGTATACAATAGAATGTTCATATATAACTAAAGGAAACTATTCCCTTTACAATGTATTCAATGCCTAAAGAAAATATTAGGGGACTTATGATTAATGCCATTAATATTTTTATGGAAATGTGGTTTATAATTAAGGTGTTAAATAATTTAGATCAAAAATTGATAATAACTTTACATTTTATCTCTTAGGACCTCACACAACATTGGTGTTGAATAATAAAGATAAATGAAACTTCATAAAATTTAAAGATCTACTCTTAATGAATATAACATGCACATTTTTTTAGGTTGATGCTGTGAATACAACCTCCTATATAATTAATAAAATTTTCATTAGAACTATATTCAAGAAATCACCTTATTATGTTTATAAAAATTGAAAACATATGATAAAATAATTGAGTTTTTGGTTGTAAATTATTCATTTGTAACATAAAAGTTAATCTAAAAATTTTTTATCCCATGTGTTATGAAGAAAATTCCATCAGTTATTCAACCTCATGTAAATAATATAAAGTGGTCAATAAATGAAAGAAGACTATGAAAGAGTCTATTAATTCCATGTTTGATGATACATAATGTGATGTTCCTTAAACTACATTATAAAATATTGAGGTAGATTTGGAAAAATGTAAATCAATTCAAAATATTCTGAAAACTCAATGAAACATGAAAAAAAATGTTCTGAATAAATTTCACTAATCGATATAACCATATAGATTGTCATGATATGATTATCACTTATTTTCAAAGAGCTATTATGACTCATATGTACCACCCCCTAAAAACAGTAGTTGTAGACCAAGATTGAGGTACACATATTATATAATCACCTAGAAATGAGGTTTTACATCTTGTATTATTTTCATAGCTTGAACCATAGAAAATAGAAGGTGAAATTAATGTTCAATTTGGGGTAATGGCTATGAAATAAGTAAATAACAATATTTAAAGAACTAATGTTTTGGATATTTTAGATAGACCTAATGGAACATTGATTATTGAAACTAAATAGATATTTAAAAATGATGTGGATTAATATGATACTATAGTATTAAATAAGTCTTGTTTAGTTCCATAATTGTACAGTTATAAAGATGGTTTAGAATATAAGGAATAATTTTCACCTCTATAATGACACAAATCCCTTAGAATAATTATTTCATATATACCACAATTTGTTTTCAAACTATATCAAATGGATTTTAATACTTAATTAATTAATGGTTATATAGTTGAGGGTGATTATGTTGGAAATTCTCAATGTTTTAAAATTCTTGACTTATAAAATCCTGTTATAAAATTAACAAAATATTAATATGGTTTTAAATAATATCATAGAGCTTTGTATTATAATATTTTGAAATTTCAAATTTTTAATTTATTTTCAGAACGTATTGATAAATGTGAAATTTTAATAAAAAAAATTCATATGATATTTCAGTTATTAATATTTATATAGATTATATTTCTTTTGGATCATATAATTAATTTTTTTACATATTATTACGAAGATGATTAAAAAATATTTTTAAAGGAGTTTAATTGTTGAACTAAAATTTATTCTAGGTGTTTATTTGTTTGAAATAATTAGGGAACAATGTTAAATCAAATTTAGTACACAAAAGAATAGATAAGATATTTAGGTATGGATAGCACTAAATATAGTGACATTCCCTTGATTTCCACCTTTATATTGGATCATGATGAAGCTCAGAAGCCAATGGAAAAAACTAGTTATAGAGGTATGATGTGATATCTTATATACATAAATACTACCCAACCTGATATTATTTTTAGTTTGTTTATGTGTTATCATTTCCATGATGAACCAAATTGGCCTCAAATAATTTTTATAAAAGTATATTAAACAATGATAGATATTCATCTAATTTTGGTTTTTTCTATTGTTTCTGTAAAAAATTTGACATAGTGTGATTTTTATGTGCTTATTTCAGTAAATGAAATTTATATTAAAAATGAACATATCGAACATATCATATGTTAGGAATGTATCTAGTATCTTGGTTTAGATGGAAAAAATCTCTAAAACATCCACTACTAAAACAGAATACATATCACCTTATAGCTTCATAACTCATATGTTTGCAATGAAATTATCTCTACTAGAATATTGATGTCATGTCAAACATGTAATTATAAATTTTAACAACAAAATTTCAATATATATCAATAATAATACTCTACCACACTATTTAAAAAGCACATTTATGTATGGAATAATGTTTAATGATATGTCTTTGAAAAGGTTATATAAATCTAGAATTGAAAGGAAATCAAAATCAGTTTGAGGATATTTTTAGTAACACATGAATTCTATGAAATTTTAATTAATTAATCATGGATTAGGAATGATAAATTTTGGTTATTCGTGGTTGGAAATTACAAACCAATAGATACTACACACAATTTAAAACTAACTATCATTTGAATTTACCAACCAATTGAAATTATCCACCATTTAAAATTTCCCAACATTAGAAATTTCCCACATATGGAAAATATATAATCATAAAAATTACCCAACTTTTAAAACTAACTACCAATGGAAATTACCCCCTTTTCGAAATGACACACCATTAGAAATTACCCACCACTGAGAATTTACCACCATTGGAAATTACTCACCATTAGAATTTACCCACCATTGGAAATTAAACATTATTTTAAACTAACCACCAATGAAAATTAACTACCAATGCAATTTATCAACCTTTGGATTTTAACTTTATTTGGAACAATCCATCATTGGAAATGATCCATTGTTGGTATTGTGACACCATTTCAATTTTTTTGGTTTAATATTTTTAATCAATTATTTTTTTGTAGATATCTACATTTAAATACCTAAATTATTTAAATTGAAGACTTTTTCTAATCATGATGCATTCTCCCCCTCACTCTTGTTTCCAATCAATCTTCTTAGGACCATTTATGTCTCAAACATTTGCTATCGATCCGTGAAACTTTCAACATGTGAAAAACATAGTAGGTGATGAGAATGAATTATATTTTGAGGGTTATTTGCCTACAAAATAATTGTTTCCTAAATTGAACTTGGGAAATGGATTGATAGGCCAGTTCTCGAGTTTCAAGGGTGCATTATATCCAAGGTTGGTTTAGAAATCTTATATGTGTATTGAGTTTAGATTTTGATAAATTGAGAATCACAATATAATAATAATATATGAAATTGAGGTCGTCTAATAAACATGAACATTGGATAAATCCATTAAAGTACCTCATGATGGAGTTTACATGGACATTTAAAGGTCAATTCATAGTGACATGGATTACTTCATGTATGAGAGTGAATTTTCATAACCTATAGGATATAAAAGAATGAGGATACATAATACAATTTAATTATTCAGGGAGTATAGATTGAGGTTTAGTTTTATAAAACACATTTTATTAAAAGGAAATAGAGACTTTAGTACAATGATATATCATGATTTATATATTGAATAAATTTTAAAATGACGATACATAATAAATTTCTGCAGTTATGTAATGGTTCACATGATAGATATTTTAATGACATCATATAAATATAATTTCATTATCAATCAAAATTTTCATTTTTCTATGCATATGACCAGTGGTTTCATTAATGAGGATGATGAATCTGATGTAATGTGTGGTGTATTATACTTGACCAAATTCTTATATAAATGAATGATTTATAACTGGATTCCCTGGAAGAGGATGTGGGTCAATAACATTGATAAAGATAATGTGGATTTTAATCATTTTTATATCCTCTCCAAAATAATTAATTGCGCTGATCCAGGCATGGATCCGGTTGTGGTAGTTGTGTGATCGGATATAGAGAATGAAGAAAATGATGAGGTGGTGATGCGTTGTGGTGAGGAGGAGTTATCCTTTCAGATGTGTATTTCACTATGATATAAAAAATCCTAATGGGATATTTTTATTCATCTTGTTTTATAATATCTCGTCCTTCTAGAGAAGGCCTCCAATGTGAATGTTATGAGGATAATGAAATAGATGAATATGGTGAAAAAAGTTTAATAGTTCTTCGTATTAATCTTTTAAATATGTTTTAGATGTCTCGGATAATAATAATGGAATTGATGGTGTTGTAAAATGAAATGATGAATATAAGGGAGATAATATAGAAACTTGTGGATATGATGTGGGTGATGGAAATGGTATGGATTAATGAGATGATTATGAAGATTGTTGTGAAAATGGTTCTCATCATGATGGTCCTGGTGACATTGAGATGTCATATTGACATGATCCTTCTCTAGTTGTATATATTGCTAATAGGTCGGAGGAAAGGAATTTTTAGATTGAGTTATTGTTGTAGAGATTTTTTATAGGGATTAGATGACCAATTCTATTGATGGGGAGGAATCCACAACTTTTTACCAAAAGATTTGAAATTGTATATTTTGAGAATGAAAATATTTCATCTATCAGGGTGGATATATAAATTTTAAATGAATGAGAACAATTATCAATGTAATTGAGACATTATTTATATGATTTTTACTTTCATGAAATGATATTTCATTCTCCAGTTCAAATGGGGGTGGATCATATGAGATCCATGGTTGGGAATATTAATTATATTAAAATGATTTTCTGTTTTTTTTTAATTTTCCTTCAATGGATAAGCCGGTAGATGCTGATTTGACTCATTATGAGAGAGATGATTCCCCCATGATTATTTATGCTTCCGTTTCTCTTATTTTTTATGACACTATTTCAAGAGATGAACTGGATAGTTTAAGTGTAAGGATTCACTATGACAATAAAAATATTTTTATGAGTCAAGAAACACTATTCACAAAAGACACCAAGCATGATTATAGACACTTAATTGAGTAATTTTTCTATCAAATTCCTATAAAGACGATTCATCATATCCAGGAGGTAGTGAAAGAGGTCAAGTGGGTATCTAGGGAGTAAGAGACATTGATTTATATAGTGTAGGTGCTGTGAAATTCATTTTTACCATACGGTCTGCCATATTAAAGAGGTTGTAGGCTATAACATCATATATTATAATTCCAGTCATATACTTCCATCACTATCACTGGATATAGACATGATTTTGATAGTTATTAGGGAGTAACAAATTTTTATTTCAGGAGGTGTTTATACTACTTCTCAGGGGCATATGAGGTAGATCATACACAATAGTGATCATGTTTATTAGATATTAAGGGAATTACTAAATAAGTATTGAGGTGATTGAGAAACAAATTTCTTGTTTATCCAGGATTTACACAAAGAATGTTTTCAAAAAACTCTTAATGTCTATTGTTGAGAACATCAAAATCCCACATACTACACAATAATTGAAGGATAAGATCAACCAATTATTAGTAATCACATCATTAATTATGTTTTTAATGGAGGAATAGAAATCCTTAATCAATTACACTGATAATAGATTAAGTGTTTTCAGCAATTTCATAAACCTCATGAAAACATTGTTGGATTTTTCTAGTATTATAGTTGTAGATCATTCCTCCATTATACTGACTTTCAATTTAGTTGTTCCATATAATGACTAGAGTATTTCAGTCCTGTTGATGTCTGGTGTCTGGATTTTAGTTTACATACTTAGTTTGATCCACATAGATTTTATCAAATGGATATTGTAAAAAGACATCATCTAAAACATCTCAGTGAGAAACCTCCGACTTCCTTAGTCCCTACGTCAACTATATTCATTTCTTAAGCTTCAAACATTGTTCTCCCTTTCATTGATATGGTAAACTCACCTAATATTCCTAGTACCTAGGCCGACAAGTAGCTAATATTAGATATTTTTCATTGATAAAGACATTAATATATCATTATTTCTATATTCAATGTGGTGAAAAATATTTTTAATTTAATCTAATGTATTTTTTATGATCATAATTTTTATAATTGATATCATCACTTTTTTAGGATCCTAAAATATGGAGGATAAATATGGAATTATTTTGAGATATTTTTCATTCATATTTCATTTATGTGATGCCATTTTCTTTTCATGATTATATTCAATGATTCCATATTTTTTTATTTATCTTTTTTTAATGTTTTAAAATGTATTATCAAACCCTGGAATTAAATTTTTAATTTTTTATGTATATTAATTTTACAAAAAATGGTATATATATACATGGTTTCTAAAATTCCATGATTTTTGACCATCAGTATTGGGAGGTTTTTTGACATATATATTCTAATTCACAAAACTCATAATAATATTACTTTTATTGGTTTTAATATTTTACGATAACATTATTTAATATAAGTTAGTTTAACACCCCATGATTTCCTCGTGTGTTATTTCTTCAAAATAATTCAATAACTTGCACTACACACAACACCGAGTTCAAGCGCACCATGAATTACCAAACATGTCATTCAAAAGTGGTTATGAATAGTATTAACTAAATTTTAATCTTTATATAATCCCTATAATTTTTTAATCCATATTATGAGTTTCTTAGACATAATGTAAGAACAAATTCATTTTCAGTATTGCACTTTTACCAACTTTTAATAGTGAAATCCTTTTTAAATACAATATTTTAAACTTTTATATATTCAATTTGACTAAATAAATTTACTTTTGATAATTAGGATATCAAAAAAGTTTATAATTAAACATCTCAAGCTTCCACGGTATGTTTCCCTTTGAATAATGCAATGGCGTGCATTGTACGCAACTTCGAGATTCTAACACACCAAAACCAATCAAACTAGCCATTATGAATAGTAATACCTACCTTTTAAAATTTTAGAAATTTTATCTCTCAAAATGGAATACATTTTTTGATTTGGAGTATCAAATTTAGCCTATGGTAAAATTTTGGTACTTTTCGGATAACTTTAATATTTTGATGAATAGTGAAAATTACTAAATTTTAATTAAAAACATCTTTTCTAATCAAAATAATTAATAGTGATATATTATTAATTTAAGTGTTTTTAAAGTATATTTAGAATATATTTTTACCATTTAATAAAAATTTTGTCATTTTAAATAATTTCACAACTAAACCGAAGATAAACAAGTATCAATCTTTTGATAGTTATTATATCTTAAAAACACGCTTTTTGTTTTGAGAGAAAGAATTAATTTTAAATAAATTTCTAAAACTTCTGTGTTTTGAATTTGGAAAAATGGATTCCATATTTGGAATCAGGATTTTCAAATTGTGTAAATTGGTTACTTTTATTTTTATACATTTTGAATAATTACTTCGGTAAATATTTTATTTACCATGGTTAAAGGGTAAATCCGGTAAATAAGGGTTAAAAAATATATTATAATAATACAAAATTACTATAAAACGTGTGCTATCATTATTGGTTGATACATGTTCGACCATGGGCATCTTTGGGTCAATTTTCGGACCCCATGGTGCCACTTGTAAGTGGTAGGGACACATTATTTTAATTAAGTTAAAATGAATACAAAAATGAGACAAGCATATATCTTTTAGAAAAACAATTTTTACATATGGCCACATATGTTTTATTTTAGACTATAAATATTCATTATAAATATAAGTCAATTTTATACATAATGATATTTTATTTATAATTATTTGATATTAAATAATTTAATTTATTTATGACACAATGATGATGCAGTAATTACCATAA
The DNA here is from genome assembly GCA_963277665.1 of Viscum album. Classification (NCBI taxonomy): domain Eukaryota; kingdom Viridiplantae; phylum Streptophyta; class Magnoliopsida; order Santalales; family Viscaceae; genus Viscum; species Viscum album. Next base: position 730,802,070 of record OY728139.1, on the reverse strand, counting down.
TAGTGAAAAATTAAAATAATTGATATTATAAATACCCAAATAAATATAATTTGAGACTTTTAATGAATTACACTAATTTTATAGTATAATATGAAATATTAGGATTGATTTAATTTACTTTGTTCAAATTAATCATTCTTTTATAAGTTTCACAAAAATCAACTGTTGAATAGTGTCAAAATTGACATAAAAGAGTTTTTAAAACAAATATTATATTATTAATTGATATTAAATTTCTAAAAATCTAAGGATCGGAAAATAGACTTATATAATGATAGGTGTATCATTAATGGACCACTTGGGGGTCTCTTGGATTTATAAAGTATGTTTATTAACTATATAATATAAAAATACAAAGTGACATGGTAAATGTCAAACTAATTAACTAAGAGTTAAAACTAAAAGATAAGGTTAATATAGTAACCCAAACCTATATAAATTATATTGGTTGAATTTTTTTCGACCTATACCCACCTTAAAATTTGAATAATCAACTTTGGAGCCATTATAAAGCGAATATGAATTTATTATAAATTAATATTTCTAGCTTTTCCAAAGGTGCCCCTCACCCCTCTTATAAAAGTGCACTCCCCCTTTTCATTAAATCACACCTTCAAAGCCTTTTTGTTCGGCCAAACTCTGCCCCAATAATCTCTAAACGTCTCTCAATACAACCTAGAGGCCTTATTTTGATCATAAAGCCAACCTAAGGGGCCCTTTTGATCAAATCAAAAGGAAGACCCCGAAGAAGAGATAATGTTTTCACCACCCTTTTTCGAATTCATTTCTTCTTCCAGTTATTCTTTCTTTGATATTACCATTATAAAATATTAACTACAGTATATAATATATAATGTGATGTTATTATAAATATGGTACAACCATATTCAGTATTCTATCCACCCTTTGAATAACATGTCACCATACGTGGGTATGTACGGAATACCGTCTCCACGTCGTGGTGTAATTGTTATTCAATATATTATTATTTGGATGGGTATAATAATGATGTGTAACACATTTAACTAATAAATATAACATTATAATGATTCTGTATATATTATATACTATCCAATTATATATTATTTTAATATAAAAAGAAAAATATTGTCCCTCGTGCGTACGTACGGACTACCGTCTCCACGAACGCGATGAGATTCATTCTCCATCGTATCCATTCAAGTATAATTATCATTTTATGATTTAAAAATTATGTTTAAGGACTTGATATAATTCTAGATATGAATAAGATACAACCTATCCATGAGAAACATGGCTTAAGTAACAAAACATATAAAATAAAATGAGTAAGTTAACACCCGAAACGACGATAATACTAAGATATTATTAACAAAGCAATGTTAAAAGATCATATATAATATCAAATTAATATATATGATTCCTGTATAATTTAATAAAAATTATTTCACCATTATAAAGGAGGTTAACCTATCCCAACCCAGGAAAAGTACAATGTAAGGGTTTATTTCACAATCTCTTCATTATCCGAGGTTGTTTATACGTAATAATCTACTAGGATCTCTTTATCATACACATCCATGTTTCTTAAAAATGAATTTCAAAACATTTTTACTAATTACTATAATATGGGTTAATGTCATTTATACCCTTTTATGTCTTTTTATAAGATGTTTATAAAGAAATATTTCCGTCGTTTTCCAAACAAGGTGCTTTTTATTCTTTTCGACAGAATTAAGGTAAAAAGGTTTTTTTAACTTATACGGCATGTGCAGTTATTTTCCGCCATTATAAAATCGTTGAAGCTTCCCTTACAAGCTTATAAGAATAATTTCAATGAAATTTTTTTATTTTATAAATATATGACTCTTAAATGATTTCAAAATAGAAAGAGATATTTCTCTAAAAAGAGTTTTAATTTCATCTATGTCAACATCCTTTGATGGATTTTAATCTTATTTGAAGTTGATTTATTATAATACAAAACATCTATATTGTACTGATGGTTTTGTGAAATGTTTTAATGGGGATGTGCTATTTTTTTATACCATTCATGGTTTTTGGTGAAAGTATTGACATTTCGTATGCTAGTTTTAATACGAATGTTTATGTTATGTTTAAATTTTTTCATATGGGAATGAATTGGAATAAATATGTGATGGGTGGATCCTGCTGTAGCTCCTCGATGCATTGGTAGGTCTAATGAGACAAACTAGTGTCTTGCCACAAGGCCTTGGAAAAATCTTATTTGTAGTCTTGGAATGAGGCCTGGGCTATGTGGTTATGATAGTCTGACATTATGCATTACATCATTATAAATGTGGTTATTGATATTGCATGTGATTATTCGATAAGTAGAATATCTATGTGAATAAGAAAATTGAATTATTACATTTTATTTTTTCCATACTATGTTGAAGTTCAAGTTTAAAAGGGTTTTGTTTTGGTTATACACTACCCTAAATGTTTATTCATATTTATGAAAGTTTATGCTATATTGTTATCCTTATTGGGCATTTGAGCTCACCCCTTTTCTATGTTTTATTTTCCCTAGGATGTGAAAAATAAATTATGAATGACCTGCAGTGATATTATGATGGGATAATAGTGTGGATTATGGAGAAAATATGTTTTTGTAGTAGTTTTTTACTTCATGATGTAATGTAAAACTTTATGAATATATCTAGTGTTTCCAAGTCTACTAAACCAATCGGTATTTCGAGATTTGATCATTCTTGTGATCATCCCAATGTTATGTAATAATGCATCGAATCTAGGTAACTGGGGTTGGGGCATTACAGTTGGTATCAGAGGAAGTTTAGTACAACCCATGGAAGCTAGATTTAGATAAACACTGATTAGAGCTCATAGATTTATGATGGACTATGAGGATTAGTATAGAAGAACTTCCTAGAATTTTGGTATTGTAGAGATTTTGTGAGTTTTCCGAGCAATACATCCTTGTCTGGATACGAGCAGGTAGAGGCGGCTCTGGCACAGATGTACCTAGGGATAAAACCCAAAAACACCGCTTTGATCTAGACTCGAACGAGAATTGGTGCACGACAACGGGCCTTGTTGCAATGTTGGTTACGACACTCCCGGGGGATATGCTTAGGATAATTCTAATTTTCTTTACAAACCATTATTAAGGGTTTATGAGTATATTCTTTCTCAAAGGAGACAATTTTATGATTATGGATTAAATCCATAAACTATTTAATTTATGTTATGTGTTTTAAAAGTTTGGGATTAGGTATTGTTATTAATAAACTAATCTAGTGTATGCCATTGTTTAGAAATGGCGCCCAGTAGAAGGAATGATAACTCCAGCAATGCACATGATCCAAATAGAAAGAAGGATCATATCTTTAATGGTCTTAATCCATAATTTATAAGAGAAATAGTCTCCCATGTAATATCATCATATGAAGAAATAATATCATGTGTTGATAAGATAAGTAAACAGTTTACTGAGTCCTATGGATTTGAAGGGAAGCAAGAGAAGAAAAGGATGAAAGAGAGAATGATGGATAAAGGGAAGAGGGAAAAGAAGAATTATCCAATATGTGATAACTGTGGGAAGAAACACCGTGTAACTTTCCTGAAAGGAATGGGAGTTTGTTATAATTGTGGAGGAAAAGGGAAAAAAGTACATGACTGTAAGGGTAGGAAAATGGTTTCAATTGTACAATTCTCATTTGCAAGGAGTTTGGACACTACGCGAACATATGTCCCAGTCATCAGACTATGCCACAAATGATGCTATTGGATTATAATCAAGTTATGATTCTACCACAGATGAAGAGGAATGATTAGAGTTCTTATGTTGATTATGTCATTTGAGTGTTGTATCACCAATGTACTTGTTATAATAATTATGGAGTATATAAGGATTTTACTACAGTACTATTTTATTATGGACTTGAGATTGTGTGGAACAAAGAAAAGTGACTCAATAGCAGGTTAAATTTTTGGAAAATATATGATTGAGAGAACGATAAACCATAATATGGTTCTGATACCAAGGTAGTGAATTACGAATAATACATGATTTATTTGGGTAAATTATATTGGATATTCTTGACTACCTTGAAACTGATTAATGATTTGTATATTCCATCATTTGTGGGGTTTACAACATTTTTGGATTGAAAGAGTATATCTATTATTCTATAAGGAATAAGGGATCATTAATGTAATCAATAAGGTTTTATGGTAATTCAGGATGTCTCGGTGTTTTAAAATAATACACGATGAAGGTGATCACATGTTATTACGTGAAAGAAAAGGATCTTCATTGTGTTTACCTTCCTTATAAATTTCGGACTGATGTATTTTGGATAGTTCTAGTTTGGATTATTATGATTTCCATAAAAGGACAACCCGGAGGTCGGGCGTCAACCCGTCGCGTCTGGCAAGGCTGTGAGACATGAACCCACAACTGAAGGGCGACAAGGGTGTATCACCTACAACTGACCCACGTGATGTCTTGGTTTGAATAATGTCTTTTTTAATGGTTCTTCTAGATGAATTATAAATTCCTTTTTTTAACCCTATACGAATAGGATAAATATAATATTATTTTTATTTTCTATTATCTTTTAGAGTGAAAGATGAGTTTGTGGTAGAACATAGTTAAAGGTTGAGACTCTACTTGTCAAGTATATATTTTTATTCTTCTCTTATTCAATGAAGAAATTAATTCTTATTATTTAGTGAAGGGATCTTTAAACAAACAAATGTGTTATCCTAATACCATATGTTTTGCTAAAACCGATGGTATTTTAAATCATCATAGATTGATGAACTTAAGGCCCTCAATTTTACACTTGTTTGTGATTGATGACCTCAATCACTACCTATAAATATTTATGTTTCTCCTCCAATTATATGTCTCTAATTTCCACCAATTTTCTCCGAATAGAGATCATAATTTGGTGGTGACTCTATCATTTCACTTTTCCTCTTATTAAAACTAAATTTTATCAACCCAATTTCTGATCTGGGTTTTCCCACAAAGATATTTTCTATATTCAACCATTTATTTTATAATAACAATTTCAAATTGTGAGGACGCAATTTATTGATTGAGGGGAGAATGTAACACCCCAAGATTTCATAGTGTGTTATTTCATCAAAATAATTCAATAACTTGCACTACACGCAACACTGAGTTCAAGCGCACCATGACTTACCAAACAAGCCGTTCAATAGAGGTTATGAATAGTATTAACTAAATTTTAAACTTTATATAATCCCAATTATTTTATAATCCATATTATGAGTTTCTTAGACATAATTTAAGAACAAATTCATTTTCAGTATTGCACTTTTACCAACTTTTAATAGTGAAAACCTTTTTAAATCCATTATTTTAAACTTTTATATATTCAATTTATCTAAATAAATTTACATTTTAGAATGGCGACATCAACATATTTTACAATTAAACATCTCATGCTTCCATGGTACGTTTCCCTTTGAATAATGCAATGGCGTTCATTGTACGCAACTTCGAGATTCTAACACACCACAACCAATCAAACTAGCCGTTATGAATAGTAATACCTACCTTTTAAAATTTTAGAAATTTTATCTCTCAAAATGGACTTCTTTTTTGGATTCTGAGTATCGAATATACCCTAAGGTGAAATTTTTCTACTTTTCGGATAACATTCATATTTTGATGAATAATGAAAATTACTAAATTTTAATTAAAAACAATTTTTTTAATCAAAATTATTAATAGTGATAAATTATGATTTTGAGTGGTTTTAAATTATATTTAGCATATATTTTTACCATTTAATACAATGTTGGTCAGTGGACATAATTTCACAATTAAACCGAACATAAACACATATCAATATTTTGATAGTTATTATATCTTAAAAACACGCTTATTGTTTTGACAGCGGGAATTAATTTTAAATTAATTTCTTCCACTTCTGTGTTTTGAATTTGGAAAAATTTATTCCATATTTGGAATCAGGATGTTCAAAATTTGTAAATAGGTAACTATTATTTTTAGACATTTTGAATAATTACTTCGGTAAATATTTTATTTACCATGGTTAATGGGTAAATCCGGAAAATAAGGGTTAAAAAAATATATTATAATAATAACAAATTACCATAAAACGTGTTCTAACCTTATTTTTTGATACATCTTCGACCATGGGAATCATTGGGTCAATTTTGGGACCCCATGGTGCCACTTTTAAGTGATAGGGACACTATATTTTAGTTAAGTTAAAATGAATACAAAAATGACAGAAGCATATATCTTTAAGAAAAACAATTTTTACATAGGGTAATATATGTTGGATTTTCGACTATAAATATTAATTAGAAAGATAAAACGATTTCCTACATAATGATATTTTATTTATAATTTTTAGATATTAAATAATTTTATTTATTTATGACACAATGATGATGAAGTAATTACCATAATAGTGAAAAATTAAAATAATTGATATTATAAATACCCAAATAAATATAATATGAGACTTTTAATGAATTAAAATAATTTTATAGGATTAATATGAAATATTAGGATTTATTTAATTGAGTTTTTTCAAAGTAATAATTCTGTTATAAGTTTCACAAAAATCAACTATTGAATAGTGTCAAAATTGACATAAATGAGTTTTTAAAACAAATATTATATTATTAATTGTTCTTAAATTCCTAAAAATCTAAGGATTAGACAAGAGACTTATATCTTGATATTTGTATCATTAATGGACCACTTTGGGTTCTCTTGTATGTATATAGTATTTTTATTAACTACGTAATATAAAAATACAAAGTGACATGGTAAATGTCAAACTAATTAACTAAGAGTTAAAACTAAAAGATAAGGTTAATATAGTAACTCAAACCTGTCTAAATTCTATCGATTGAATGGTTTTAGACCTATACCCACCTTAAAATTTGAATAATCAACTTTGGAGCCATTAGAAACCGAATATTAATTTATTATAAATTAATATTTCTAGCTTTTCCAAAGGCGCCCCTCACCCCTCTTATAAAAGGGACCTCCCCCTTCTCATTACATCACACATTAAAAGACTTTTGGTTCGGCCAAACTCTGCCCAAATACCTTATCAACTTCCCTCAATACAATCTAGAGTCCTTAGTTTGATCAGAAAGCCAACCTAAGGAGCCCTTTTGATCAAATCAAAAATAAGACCCTGAAGAAGAGATAATGTTTTCACCACCGTTTTTCAAATTTATTTCATCTTCCACTTCATCATTCTTTGTTATTACCATTATAAAATAATAAATCCAGTATATTATATATAATGTGATGTTATTATAAATATTGTACAACCATATTCAGTATTCTATTCACCCTTTGAATAACATCTCACCATACGTGCGTAAGTACGACTTACCGTCTCCACGTCGTAGTGTAATTTTTAGTCAATATATTATTATTTGGATTGGTATAATAATGATGTGTAACTCATTTAAATAATAAATATAACATGATAATGAATCTTTATATATGATATAATATCCAATTATATATTATTTTAATATAAAAAGAATAATATTGTCCCTCGTGCGTACGTACGGACTACCGTCTCCACGAACACGATGAGATTCATTCTCCATCATATCCATTCAAGTATAATTATCATTTGATGATTTAAAAATAATTTTATAAGGACTTGAAATAATTATGGATATGAATAAGATACAACCTATCCATGACAAACATGTATTACGTAACAAAACATATAAAAGAAAACAAGTATGTTAACACCTGAAACGACGATAATACTAAGATATTATTAACAAAGCAATGTTAAAAGATAATATATGATATCATATTAATATATATGATTATTTTATAATTTAATAAAAATTATTTCACCATTATACAGGAGTTTAACCTACCCCAACCAAGGAAAAGTACAAGGTAAGGTTTTATTTTGCAATCTCTTCATTATCCGAGGTTGTTTATACGTAATAATCTACTGGGATCTCTTTATCATACACATCCATGTTTCTTAAAAATGAATTTCAAAACATTTTTACTATTTAATATAATATGGTTTAAAATCATTTATACCCTTGTTTGACTTTTTATAAAAGTTTTATAAAGGAATCTTTCTGTCGTTTTCCAAACAAGGTGATTCTTAATCTTTTCGACATAATTAAGGTAAGAATGTTTTTTTAACTTATACGGAGGGTGTGGTTATTTTCCACCGTTATATAATCATCGAAGCTTCCCTTACAAGCTTATAGAAATATTTTCAAAGAAAATGTTTTATTTTATAAATATATGACTCTTAAATGATTTCAAAATTGAAAGAGATATTTCTCTAAAAATAGTTTTGATTTCATCTATGTCAACATCCTTTGATGGATTTTACGCTTATTTGAAGTTGATTTATTATGATACAAAACTTATATATTGTATTGATGGTTTTTTGAAATGTTTGACTGTGGATGTACTATTTTTTTATACCATTCATGGTTTATAGTGAAAGTATTTACATTTTATATGCTAGTTTTAATACGAATGTTTATGTTATGTTTAATACTTTTCATATGGGAATTCATTGGACTTAATATGTGACGGGTGGAGCCCACTATAGCTTCTCGATGCATCGGTAGGTCTCATGAGACAAACTAGTGTCTTGGCACAAGGACTTGGAAAAATCTTATTTGTAGTCTTGGCACGAGGCCTTGGCTATGTGGTTATGATAGTCTGGCATTATGCATTCCATCATTATGAAAGTGGTTATTGATATTTCATGTGATTATTCGATTAGTATAATATCCATGTGAATAAGTAAATGGAATTATTTCATTTTATTTTTTCCATAATATATTGAAGTTCAAGTTTAAAAGTGTTTTTTTAGTTATACACTGCCTTAAATGTTTATTCTTATTTATGAAAGTTTCCACTATATTGTTATCCTTACTAAGAATTTGAGCTCACCCCATTTCTATATTTTATTTTTCCCAGGATGTGAAGAAGTTAATTATGAATGACCTGCAGGGATATTATGAGGGGATAATAGTGTGGATTATGGAGACAATATTTTTTTGTAGTAGTTTTTCACTTCATGACGTAATGTAACAAGTTATGAATATATCTACTGTTTCCAAGGCTACTAAACCAATAGGTCTTTTGATATTTTATCTTTCATGTGATCATGCCAATGTTTTGTAATAATGCACCGACTCTGGGTAACTAGGGTTGGGGCATTACAGTTAGTATGTTGAAATATTATCAAATAGTTGAAAATAATTACTGCTAGGAAAGAATCCCTACCTGAGTTGAGTCACCATAAGAATAGAACGAGACAAAAAATGAGCTACTGTAAGGATGGACTCACTAGTGAGAATTTGTCACACATAAGAATTATTCACCAAAAAACACGATTCATCGCAAGAGTTATGTAACTCTATAAAAATAGTCACCACTAGAGTTGACTAACACCTAAAAATGTGTCACCACAAGATAAAAACTACTATTAGAGATAATTCCCTAAAAAGGATGACTTACCACTAGAGTGGAGTCACTACCAGTGATGACCCTTCATTGGATGAAATGTAGTTAAATGAGTCACTACAGAATATATGTCACAGCAGGACTTGGGTTACTACCAGATTACCTACCACAATGCAAACTACCATTATCCTGAATCCCCATTGAATAGACTCAAAACCATAAATGAGTCATTGTCATCTAGAGCCACCATTTTTATTATGGGTAATTATAAATAATTTTTTTCGATGGATATAATAAATAAACTAATTTGTTATTTTATGTTATATTTATATTCTTATATATAGTTCGTAAACATTAATGTCGGTATTAAAACTCTCTATGCGGATTCGTAATATCAATATATTATTATTCAAATATTCTCTCCATCCTGCAGTATATAATATAAAAATTATATTCCCATTTCATGATGGAAACATGTGATAGCTGTGTGGAAAAAATGATCAAGTGTAATACAGGATGAATATTATAGTGATAGTTTACATGATGAAAAATTACCTACATTTCAACTATGGAAGAGTAGAGTACATAAATCATTAAAATAAATCCATAATGTTAGAACAAAGAGATATTTGTGATTATTTTTTTCATCTATTTTAAGTGAAAATACTTGGGATCATATTCACAACATCTCTTAGGGGGATAAGGCATATTGAGCACATCAGGCCAAGAAATACAATATTTTCATTATCACATAGCTTTCCCGTGGTATTTTCCACATTTTTTTTCATGTACTATGATGTTTTTTTAATCAAAACACACTAACTCATGGTCCAAAAATATATAAAACATGACATTATCTTCATAATCTATTCATATATTTACAAAATGTTAATATGGAAGAGGTCCGTGTGTGGTCAGTTGAGTTTTTATTCCCACATTTATTGTGTCAGAGGTCCTTGCATAGCCTTGATAGCTTGTGTTATGTTGTCAATATACATGATCTTGGATTTGGATGAGATTATATTTAAATAAACTACATTGAATTGGGTGATTTAATGTGGTGGGGACTAGGTCTCTCCCTGAGACTAAACCCATTTTTAATTCGTCGTAGTTTTTGTATTTTTTTTATTATTTACATTGAATTAAATTCTATTCGGTGTATATTAAAAAAATTAATTGATTCTTAATTGATACCATTATTTATATATGAATTGTTTTAGTAAATTTATTTCAAAATTCAAATAAATTTCATTATGTTTTAACTAATAACTAATCATGCTTCATCAAGTATTTTAATAGATCAAATTTATATTAAACTAATATTTTTACTAACATGGAATATTTATATCATATTTGGAGATATTATTAAAATTTTTTATCGTAGGTATTTATTTGGAAATTAGTTGTCCCTCCACATAATCTTCTCACTCGAAAAAAAATTAAATTAAATTTGAATATGATTCACTTACACATGAATAACATGAATTCATAGGTTATTATTGATTATAATTGAAACTAAAATTCATTTAATTGAAATATAGACTTTATTTATTCTGAAATAAATGAATATATTATAAAAATGTTTTTTAACATGATATATTAAATTAATCACAATCAACAAGATATTTAATTTATATATATATATATATGATATCCAATTAAATTTTTTAATATTTATTTGATATTTATTAACTCATGAGATTTGAATATATAGCGGCCCTAATTATTCTTAAATGTATATTACATCATTTAAAAGATAAAAAACATAATATTGTTAGGAAAATATAATCAAAATAATTAGTTTCTTGGAAAAAATAGGTTTATAAATAAAATTTACATAATAAAACATAATCGCTATTTACATTCATATTATCTATATTATTAGTGGCCCGTTCATAATATGTAGTACATGTAACCACATGAGAGTATAAATTAAGGAAATGTTCCAGTAGAAACCCTAGTAGGTGATAGAAAATGACAGGAATAAATATAATATGTTTAAGTAAAATCATTATTATCATAACAAAAGAATATGTTCATCATCTTAATCATGATAGGATGAATTAGATAAAAGCATGAAATGTGTGAATACATAAAAACAAAATATATTTTCTTAGTGTCAAATAATATAATTATTTTCGAACAAAGATAGAATCTTGTCCACACATATCATATGGTCATAATAAAAATATAATCCTAGTGAAAAAATTTATCAGCATGTTCCATATTAATAATCATGACCACATGAGATACATCACATTACACAATCCATTGGAGGGTTATATAATTCTGGCTCCAGCAATACCAACATAACATTTACATAATCATGCATGCTATAAAGAATATATAACAATAATAACCACGATTTAACCCATGGAACGGAATAAAATTCATTCATGAATAAAAATTGGGGTAATCAAAAAAAAGGATCATCATATGTATCTTAGAAATTATCACTCTTGATTAAAAAAAATTACTAAAAAAGATAACATGATGTATTTTAGAATAAAGAATTATTTTTGAAAATATTTATATTTTTTAGAAAATAACGTTTTGAAACATTTATAACCCCAAAAAATAAATGGGATGGGTATTCAAATGATATATAAAGAACAAAATTGGAACATCCATACTGGTATTGAGTGTGAACTATTGAAAAAACTAAAGAAAGAGGGTTGGGTTCGAGAATCCCTATATCTTATGAAAGAATTATTTTGTCCTTTTAATATAATATTTAATAAAATTAAATAATTTAATTACTAATAAATAATAAATAATGCATAAATTTTATTTTTTAAAATTTTATTAATCTCTATTATGGAAATATTTATGTGCTATATAGTTCAATTTCATCATTTTAGGTGTGTTTTGTTTTCGTTATCATAATTGGTTCACCTGTACAGAAGTATAAAATTTCATATAAGATGATAATAATTATCTGGAATTGATGTTGTATGTTTTAAATGAAATTCCTAAAGGTCAAATGATATTTATATCATTTTATATTTTTATAATATAATTCTTTATTTAATAAAAATTTAATGATAATTATATGATTATTTTTGAAAATTTTTATCCATCCTGAAATATTTCCACTTTTTAAATAGTATGTTTATAAATTACATATATAAAATTAAAAAAGTCACAATAAGAATTTTAAAGTACTTATTTATCAACAATAATAATATTATATCTACAAGTGAATGTGTAAAAGGAAAATGAAAACACATCGTCCACGAAGGTAGTCAATCGACACGTCATGGACAATGTTTTTATTTTTAAAATAAATGGATGAGAGATGATATTTGATGTTGGTTATGAATATAACATAATAAAATTCATATGTATATAAATATTTACTTGGACTTATCATTCAACATTTCATATAGTAATTTGAGTAGAGAATATAAAAAATAAAATAAATTAAAAAAGAAAGAATGTAGATTTTACCTCCTGTATTTTTTCACCGTGAGGACCATCATAAGGCACATGGGTTTGGTCTATTGTTGAGACAAAAATCTATTAGACATATGAAATAATATTTTTATTGAATTTTAAATAATTTATAAATTCTTCATTTCTTCGATGGTGTGAGGATTAAAGGTTGTGTGGGTGATATTTAAAGTGTAGGAGAGGGGCCTTTTCGATTATTTTATTCATAAAATTAATTTTGTTTCTCAAGACGGTTAATAATATTCATCATTGTCATAAAAAATATTATATAATTATTTTTATTTCAAGATTATTTATCTTATGTGTTCTATGACTCAAAAAATAATGCCTATAAAATATAATGTTCCATACAAGAAATTACCATATTTTATCATTCACAAAAAATAATAATCTTTTAAAAACATATTAATATTTCCTCATAAACATTTATCAAAATTCTGAATTTAATGATTTGATCAATATTACAAAAATAAATTTCTAAATATTGGAAATTTAATTTTTAATTAAATTCATCATTGATTTTAAAAATTGTGATTTAAATATAATAACTGATTTTATGGCACATTGAAAATTTAATTAAGGTATCATTAAATTAAATCATAATTGAAATAATAAATTATATTAATTAGTAAATAAATTTTATTATAATACTTTTTCTTTGAAATAATTATACTAATTATAAAATTTTAAATAAATATTTGTGTTTCAAAAAAATACAAAGTAAAATTTTATAAGTTTTAAATATATTTATTTATTTTTTCTGTGATATAACTATATCATATTATCTTTTATAATATTCTTTAATTTTATTTATAATTTCATAGGATAGATTTCAATTAGATTTTTATTAATAATATTCATAACGGTTAGGTTCCTTTTCCATCATCATCGGTTCCATATGTTATATAATTATCACTTATTTCATTATTTGTTTATGATAATGATGTTCTTGTTTGTGTTCTATATTTTTTTCATGTGATTTATTATTATAATAACAAAAAATTCCATAGATAATTGCTTCTTGGATTACCTTATCCCATCTTTCGAAATTTCCCCCTGAAAATTTTATTTTATATAGTAAGGTGAAGATAGTGATGGTATTTCTCTTTCATAACTTCCTTTAGTTTGAACAATTTAATAAAATAGAAAAGGATTGATCAAATGTTAGGTCAAAAAATCCATGTATAATTTATCCATTAACATAATAAACAGTAAAGGCATATCTTATTGGAATAATAAGATAATATTTTTATAAAATAATGTTTTTGGAGGATTAAATATAATTATTCTTATCCTAAAGGTCGTAACTAATGATCTCTAATCCTAATTCCCAAATAAACTAAAATTTTCTCTAATACCAAGTATAGTGACCCTACTTTTACTTACTTTTCTATTAAATAATTTTAATGATAAAGAATATTAGCATTAAAAAACCAGTATCCAAAGGATTAGTTTCATGGAGAAATTTGTAAATACCAGGAAATTTTGTGGAAATTTTTTTTCTAAAATACATGGGATTTTAATGAGTCTGTGAAAATTTACTGTCCTTGATTCCGACTACTGGTGTGTCCGGAATCAATTTATGATGTTTTTTTAGGGTACGTTCAGTTAACATATGAGCAGGATTTTATAACTTTTATACCGGTGCTCGGAACTGAAATCTGAGGGCACCATTGAACTCACATTGCCAGTATTCATTTATGAAGACTTACACTTCGATGATAGTGAGTCGAGGGTTAAAGTTAGTTTTTGGGATTTCTTAAAAAAATAATAAACTAATGTGTAACACGTTATTTTATTTTTGAGAAGTCATGTGAATGCGGGTAGTTGGATCCTCCACTTGGGAGTTGATGGTGGGACCGCCACACCCCAAAATCCCATGAAAGGATATGGTGGTGGGGCCCACTCGAGCATAACCACTCGCGAGAGGTTATGACGTGGGGACCACCCGAGTGCCATAACCTCTCTATTAAATGATAGGGGTGGGGACCACACGACCCCTATTGATGATGGAGTATAAAACCTCCCGCCTCACCCTCTTTAATGAGAGAGAGACTCTTACCATCCACCTAATTAAATGTGACACCACTAACAAATTGAATTAGGTGCATCCCGTGCATTTAATTCACCAAATTTGAATTATGTGCCAACGTAATAATTGACAAACCCTAATATTATTTTTTTTGGCATAATCTTTTTTTTTGGTGGAGGATTTGAGAGGAAATCTAGGGAGAAAAGCTCCCAAAAAAGATTGTGAAGTACGCGAAGGACGCCAGTGACGCTCTTTTTTCTTAGACTTCTTTCCCGGCCACCTACCGATCAACCCTTCGCAACTTCGTCAACGAACTGATGTAGCTCAGAATTGAGGACGTGCAATGGACGCGACGAACAAAATTCTCCTCTGTCATCCTTTCATGACTCCGTCGACAAACAACGAGCACCGAGTGACAAACCAAAGGGTAGGGGGTTTACCTTAAGAAGTATTCCTTTTCATTTCACATCGTCTTTTGAAAGGAATCATTGTGAAGTTTTGTTATGAAATTGCTGTTCATCATACCTTTGACGAACCAAATACTATCACCATAAACGTGGATGGTTCGGGCCAACCTCACACAGCCGGACACCCTCCATCGATTTTTATTGTGGTGTTCTTCGAAGAAGCAATGAGGCGATGAAGATGAAGATAGAGAATAAAGTTCACACTACCAGCGGACTCCGCGGATCGCTCCGCCATCGCGGCATCGCCAATTCCCTGGTTGGATCTCTCGTACCGCCTTCTCATGCACCGTCGCGCCCCCGCCGCCTACCCAAACGCCCCGCGTGCTGCCCTGCTCCGTCAGCACCCTGCCCGTCACCCCGACGCTCTTCTCGTTCCCAAGCGCACTACCCCGACACGCGGCTCGGTGCCCCATCGCCATGCCCGGTGACCCCGCACCCTCCTTCCATGGCCTGCTCGGCACCCACAGCGCGCTACCTGCACACCGGCGTGCTGCCCTAGTGCCATGCCCTGTTCTTCGACGCCCTACCCGACGTCCCCGCTGCCCCCTCCTGTGGCATACAATGTGCCCCAGGTGCGCTTCCCGTGCATTAGCGCTCTGCCCGGTGCCCCCGCGACCCCCCTACCGTGCCCTGCCCAGCACCATCGCAGCCCCCCAGCCATACCCTTCCTGGTGAAACCACGGCCTGCACGGTGTCCAGCCAACCCAAGCCATGGCCCTCACGGCATTGGACAAACCGGCCCCATCTTTCAGGCCGAGCTGCCTACGTGGCAGCATCCGGGATGAACCGTCATTGTAGACCACTGGGATGGGCCCAACATACTATGCCTAACATAGCAGGCTGACAGGCACAATGGGCTGGGTTAGACCCATAGGGTCTGTCTGGGTTGACCCAAACCGGGTTGGCCAAGAGTGGGTTGGGCCGAATCGGTCATATCGGGTCGGACCGGACACAAGCCCACTACTGAACGTTTGCTTCTTTGGATATATCTTTTTCAATTGATGTCCATTTGATGAACCATCAGCGGCGTTGGTAATCTCGATGAGAGACGGTCCCTTCGAGAATACCCCACTAGAGTTCGGGGTATAGTTGAGATACAATTAGGTTGGTTCGAACAAGAATCTAACCAAGAACCCCGGGACGAAAAGGCTAATATCTAACAGACCGAGCATCCAATTGACATGTTGTCTATTGCATTGAGATCCCTATGAAGAGGCAGAACTTTGAGATACTTCTACGTGGGACTTCAAGACACATGGAGTATTGGCTTGTAGCTCGTAGAGAGGACACTGTCGTTGACGAGCGAGCAGATTGCAGGGAACTAGCAGCTAGATGAGACTTGACGACAACTGACCGATCACTCAGATTGATTCAGATGGACCCGTGGAGAGAGTTTGGTTGTAGCAGCAGACCCACGGCGGAGGAGCGCTTGGTTTTAGAGTCAGTCCCATGGTACACGACATAAGGAGTTCCTCTATAGGCTATGATGGGGGGCTTGGTTTTAGCTGTAGACCCATGATGGGGAGCGCCTCTCTGTGAACGCTGCAAACCCATAGTACTCGACAGGTGGTGTACCTCAATAGTCAAAGGTTAGTGGGAAGCACTTGGTTGTAGCGGCAGTCCCACTGTACTCGACAGAGGAGGAGTTCTCCAATAGCCTTGGTTTCGACATCGTGAATAAAAATCCTGCTTTGAGCTGTGTCAATGATTTTTTTTGTTTTCCTCAGGATTGATATGGGTTACTAGATAACTTATGTATATGTATGGGAATATACCTTTGTAATGGTTATCTGTTGACTTCATACATTGTGGTTTATCCTTTTTGGATTGTGTGTGTCCTTGAAGGACATATGATCCCTACTAAATATCATTATACACACCCCTACAAGGGCTATTCCCTAACGTTATTGTGTTGGATGCAGATGACGGACAGCGCTGACGGAGGCCGAGTGCGCCAGGATAGGACGGTACCTAGAGGTGGACCTTACGACGAGTCGATGCACAGAAGTGTCTGACAGATGTGGAGTGCTGAGGTGGCCATCTGTACCTACCCTTTAGGTAGGAACCACGAAGGAAAATCCAGGAGCCACTCTTTACATTTTTTCTATTTTCCCCTTTTTCAATTTTACATGTACATTACTGTTGGGCTTGTATTTTCTACCCCTATTCCTTTCCAACACACTTATTGTATAAAATTTTTACTTAGTGTTTTGCTTCTAGTTGTGTACTCTGATGATGTTTGTTTACAGTTATATAGGAAATGTCAACCCAGTTTAGGGATATACGCCTTTGGTGCTAGTTTCCAGCCACTGGCCTATGGAAGGTAGGCTTGGGGTAGTTACGAAATGGGTCCTCGGGGATGGGTCGTGAAAAATTGGTGTCAGAGGTGTCGGTTATACTACAGAACTTAGGACTCTAAAATTTTCATACTTATGATGCAATAGTGTTATGGGTACAAAATGGGGTTTTAATTTCAGGGTGTCCAGTGTTGGTGCAGGCGACCGACGTATCCATATACCAGGCCCCTGACATCTGATTTCCGACTCAGTGCATGAAAATAGTAATTGCGTGTGTGTTTTCAAAAGTTTTTCTTTTATTCAGATCAACCAGGTCATCTCACCAAATATAGTATTTTGACCATGTCACATCTGTTTCTTTCAGGATGCCTCCCAGTAGATGACCATCAAGAGCCCCGAGAGTAGTACGCATTGACAGCCTGCCGATTGATGAGGCCTTAGTGCAGGGACCTCTTCTGGTTGAGGCAATAGCATAGGCACCAGCAGCACCACTCCCCATTGGGCCACCGATTCCACTAGGCCAAGCAGCAGACGATGCATGCCACTTGAGTGCATTGCATGGGTTTCAGTACTAGAGGCCACCCAGGTTCAGGGAAGAGAGGGACCCACAGGCGGCTGAGGATTTGATGTAGGCTGTGGTGAGAGTCTTAAAAAAGGTAGGGACAACAGTCGACTTCATGGTGAAACTTGATGCCAGCCTCCTTCATTCAGCAGCAGGCAGATGGTGGAGCTTGATGCTCCAGATGCATGATGAAACGACCCTACTCTGGTCAGACTTCGATAGCTTGTTACGGGAAGTGCTTATTCCAGCCAACCTTCGTGCAGTGAAGATACAGGAGATACTGCATATACAAAAATGTAGCATGACGGTGGCACATTACTCAGGGTGGTTCACCAACCTCTCACGCTACTCCATATATATGGTTAGGGACCCTTTATTTAGGGCTGAGACCATCGATCAGGGGCTCAGGCGGGAGATCATAGCTTCAATTATCTCCCTCAGCATCCTAACTCGGACGGGGTTGTTGGAGCAAGCCTTCATAGTGGAGAGTTTCCTTGCTGTTTAGTCTCTAGTATCAAGACCCACCACTAGAAGACATGCAATGATGTCTTCTGCAGAAGGAGGTATACAGATGACGTAGAGTTCCAAGTGGGCCAGACTTATAGGTGGTCGACCTCAAAACACAGGATTGGAAGTGTGACGCACCCGGGGTGGAGATATACCTGCTAGGAGCCTGCGATTTTACTCACGCCGTGGACAGGGTCTCATGGCTCGTGACTATCCGACTCGCCCATCAGATGATCAACAGATAGTTGAGGGACCTCCGAGGCAGTGGAATAGGTTCGATCAAGGATGTCTGAATGTAGGAGGTGGACATGGTAGAGGAGCTAGTCGTCTAGCTGGCGGTGGACGACGTTTTGAGGTGCTATAACCACCACCACCAGGAGGTCCACCCAAACTGCATGGAGCGGGTTGACATGGGACAACACAACTTCAGAAATCTAAAGCCTACGATCATGGCACTCTGGAGATGATTCGAGATACGATTTGTTTCTATTCCACCATAGCTGTAGTTCTTATAGACACAGGTGCCAGTCACTCTTTAATTTCCACATCCCTTGTTCAAAGCTCAGAGATTTTGATGGAGCCATTGGCTCGATCCTTAGAGCTAGAGACTCTTACAGGAGCAGAATCAAAAATTACACACTGGTGCCAGTAGTGAGATATTATTCTAGGAGGCAAGATATTTGGCTAATACCTCTTAGTTGTGGCGTCGAGGCCTTACGATGTTATCTTGTGTATGGACTTTTTATCTACAGTCCTTTCTCAGATCGACTGTATTAGGCGCAATGTTTTTCCTGTCCTCATGGATGGAACCAAGAATACCTTCACCACCGAGAAGGGATCCTTTGTTGCACAGGACATACTTACTCGGAGGAGGGTGCAACCTATCACTCAAAAGTTGGCTTGCCTTACCCTCAGAGCAGTTGATGTGGAGAGTCCAACATACCATGTAGTAGTGGACCATTATGAAAATGATTTCCATGAAGATGTTCTTGGACTCACTCCTCGTAGATAGGTGGACTTTTACATTGACTTGTACCCCGGTATGACACCGATATCTAATCACGAATATCGGATGGCTCCCGCTGAACTTCGTGAGCTGCAGGTGTATCTGGAGGACTTGCAGGAGAAGAGATTCATCTGGCCCAGTGTTTCTCCCTGGGTAGCCCCGATTCTATTCACCCAAAAGGCAAACAGGAGCTTGATGCTCTATGTCGACCACCGTCTCCTAATACAGGTGACTTTGAAGAACAAGTACGCACTCTTGAGGATTGACGACCTCTTTGACTAGGTAATGGGATCTTGGTGGTTCATGAAGATAGACATCATATCGGCCTATCAACAGCTTAGTGTTCGAGATGAGGATGCACTAAGATGACCTTCAGGTGTCATTACAACCACTACAAGTTCTTGGTTATTCCCTTTGGCATAACCACCAATCCAGCAGTGTTTATGAGTATCATGAACAAAATCTTCCAGCAATACCTCGATCTCTTTGTCATAGTCTTCATCGACGACATTCTGATCTACTCGACTACTTATGAAGATCATTCCTTCTATTGCAGGTAGTACTGGACACACTCCGAGAGCACCAGCTTTATTGTAATCTCTTGATGTGTGAGATATGGATTAGAGATTTTCTCTTCTTGGGACATGTAATCTTGGAGGCTACAGTTGTAGTAGATCCAATGAAGATTGAGGAGGTACTTGCATTGGAGCCACCCAAGAGTGTGAAATAGGTACGAAGATTCCTTGGATTGGTTGGATACTATCATAGATTCGTTCTAGACATCTTCAGAGTTTCAGTGCCATGATTAGACTTGATGAAGAAAGGGAAACTGCTTCCAACGCTTTCACCGGGGCGTGCGCATCCGTCCGTCTGCAGAGGAGGACGTGTTGCGCTTGTTGCCCCGCATTCCCGCTTTCCAATGGCGGGAGACATTCGCTCCTTATTAAGGGAAGTTTTTTCCTTGATCGAAACGGGATGATGGGATGTCATTTTTTTCCTTCCGTGGATTCCTCCTCGGAACTCGTCACTTAGTTCGGGTCTCCCTCATAGATTTAATACGTTGATTGTGAAACTCTTCCCAGTGCCATGTTTCCATGTACATCGCTTAATTACACCTCTTCTGTTGGGACATTCCAAAGGGTCCGGTCAGGGCAACAACCTTCAGTCAGGGGAGTAGTCACGTTGAGGCATCAATAGCGTGTTTGGATGCTGGGGAACCTGGCATGTCTGTCTATTATTCCTGGTCACAGGGCTTCTCGAGGGCGTGGAAGCCCGAGGCATCCCACATCGACCGCGGGGAATTATATGTCGTAGGAACCTATCTGATGTTTTCCTCAGTTTATCATGTTTAACATAGGGTATGCCGCGAGTTTAACATCAAGCGGAGACCGAGCAGCCCGACTAGAGCATTAGCTAGAATGGATCGGATTGAGGGATTTCCCTTGAAGGGGTGCCAATACCGGAACCAGCCCATGGGCGGCTGTGAAGAGGAGCGTACCGACATGGTCTCACAGGGATATGATGGTCCGGGCAAGGATCAGGGTGGAAGATGGATAGAGGAATGAAGTAGAAGGGGGAATGGAAAGGAACCATCAGAAGGGAAATGGTGAAGTTGGGCTTGAGCCTTGAAGAGGATTCCTACGTATCCCCGTGGAAGGGAATCAAAGTCCGCGTAGTTCGGGATGGTGCTGGTGAACCGACGTGAAGGTGGACCTTGGTCTGATGGATGCTGTCAGTGAACCGACGTGAAGGTGGACCTTGGTCCGATGAGAGGTGGGCTTGAACCTCGGGGAGGCTTCCTAAGTACCATTCCTTGACATGGATCAAAGACCTCGTAGTTCAAAGGGTTTCATCGGTGAACCGACATGAAAGTAGACCTGGGGGTCCACTAGTGGTGGTCTTGAACCTTGGGAAGGTTTCCTACGTACCATGCCTTGACATGGATCAATGTCCTCGTAGATCAAAGGATTGACGGAATATAGATTAACGTCATGCGGAACGGTAATGAACCCTGACGTCAATAGACGACATGCATTGGGTGTCAGCTAACAGACGTAAATGAGGGACCTTGGTCCAATGGGAGATGGGCTTGAACCTCGGGGAGGCTTCCTACGTACCATGACTTGAGAGGGATCAAAGTCCTCGCAGTTCAGATTGAAAATGGGGGGGACATGGCACTTCGACAAGGAGATGGTCTAGGCCAATGACTGTAGGGCTTGAACCTCAGGATGGATTCCTACGTAGCATGCCTTGACATTGATCAAAGTCTTCGTAGTTCGGGTTGGTCGCAATGGCTTGCCGTCAGACTAGATAGCAGTTTAACATCATGCTGGACGCATGTAGAACTCGACGTGAATTTGATGACTGGTGGGCTTGAACCTCATGGAGGCTTCCTACGTACCATGCCTTGACATGGATCAAAGACCTCGTAGTTCAAATGGCGGTGGGTGTCGGTGAACCGACGTAAATGATGGACCTTGGTCTGATGATATATGGGCTTGAACCTCGGGGAGGCTTCCTACGTACCATGCCTTGAAATGGATCAAAGTCCTCGTAGTTCAGATTGAAAATGGTTGTGCAGTTTGATGTCATGCGGGACAAGAATGCATACACTTTAACGTCATAATGGACGAGGGCATGCAGTTTAATGTCATTCTGGACGAGGGCATGCAGTTTAACGTCTTGCTGGATGAGGGCATGCAGTTTAACGTCATGTTGGATGAGAAATTGTCATGTCCAATGCCAACTCTAAGCCCACATGAGTCATGCTCGGTGTGAGAAACAAGAGACAGCAAGGGCCGGATGATCACCACGTGAAGGGTGCATTCCTGTGAAGCGAAGAGGGGCTTATGCGTTAGGCGGCCCACAGTGTTGGGACTTACTCCATGATGGAGGCCCGGAGTGCGAAAAAGCGCAGCGAAGGAGGGATTCGGGACCAATGATGGGAGGTGCCTCGTTCCCTATCACGCCCTCCACTGACCTTGGTAGTGGAAAAGTATGGAGATACAGGGCTGCAGCCATCCATTGGGGAACTAGGGTCTCCCTTCTCCTGAGAACATATGCCCTCGTGGATGGGTGATTCCACTCCTGTGGAGACGAGTGGCATAAAAAATGTTCGAGCTGGGGGGACCCTTCGTGAGAGGCACGAGGTCGGGTCAAAGTTTAGCATCATGTGTTGAGGACGTGGGGCTTGGTAGTTTAACGTCCTACATCTCGGACGAGGTGGGTTCACTCCGCACCCCTAGGACATACATAACTGGTAACCTCTTGTCCATGGGGGAGGGAAGGTACTGGCAAGGCCATGGTCAAGGGGGGTTGGGGAGAGAACCATAGAGGGGTCCACGTTAGAATGGCTATGCGAAGAAGCAATAACTGTTAGCGTGCCTATGTAAAGAAGCATTAGGTGATGCAACGCTATGAGTGGTATTGTCCGTGGGACTTTGAAATCACATCGTGAAAACCCGGAGGGTTGCACGGGAAGAGGAATTGCTAAGCAAAAGAGTTTGCTTCACGAAGCGGAGTGCCTTGGCCTTAGCATGGGGCATAGAGATGAGTGGAGGGTGCTTCTCGAAGTGGAACAATATTCACGGAGAACTTTCTCGCGAAGGAGAGGTGCCTCGTGAAGCTGGGTACTGCAAAGCAGTGTGCTTCGTGATGTGTAGCGATCCTGCCTTAGCATACAGATCACTAGTATAGGTTTGGTGTTTCGCGAATCATAAACGCTCCGTGGCTGCCAGGGTTCCCTTGGGAATCCCATTCCTTCGTGAATTCCCTTGAGCTTCGCGAAGGTCATCCGTCTCGGAAGAGGGGCTCAAAATGATTCAAAGCGAAGGCGTCACGCGAAGTAGAAGTACCTAATGGAGCTCATGATTCTTGAGGGAAAAGAGTGCTTCGCAATTCGGGATAGGAGAAGCTGAATGGTCTGGTTTTTTATCCTTGGGACTCAAGGGGTGTCCAGTATTTATAGGGAAGGGGAACCGCGAAGCAGAACTCGCGCGCCGCCTCAGGTGCTTCGCTGCGTGCTCGCGAACGTCAACGTTGTCCGCGAAGAGTTACCGCCACTGGAGCTTCGCGGCGGGCTCGTGAACGTCATCATTTTCCACGAAGAGTTACCGCCTCTGGAGCTTTGCGGAAGGCTCATGATCATCAAATGCGTTCGCAGAGAGTTACCGCCTTTGGAGCTTTGCGAGTCTGTAATGCTCGGGGAGCTTCGTGAGACTGTGATGCTCGGGGTGCTTCGCGTCGGTGCTTTGCGAGGCAGCGTGCCAACCTTCTTTTTCGTCCCTTCCTTTCATGCAATATTTTGGCACCAACATATGCCCCCCCCCCTAAGACTTGGAGCCGCAGAGGGTGAAGGGTCGATGTCTGAGGGAAAATATCCAAAATTGTTGGCAGTTCGCGATGCGAATTCGTGAAGGGGGCTTGTGGTGCTGACCGGGGCCACGGATCCGGATGCGCCGCGATGCTCCACGCGGGTGAGGCACGCCAAAATGCTCCGTGGTCACCGCCTATAAATAGGGGGGGTCTACCACTTTTGTCTTCATGCGACTTCCTTGTCTTTTTGTGCTCTCGACTTCGCGAAGCTCCGCATACTCCGTGACAGCCCTCCGTGAATCGAGATTCGCGGAGAACTACCTGTCTCTGACTCCGTGTTTGCGCCAAGAGAACTTATACTTGTCGGCCTAGGCCAGACATCGCGGCTTGGTCTCGCGACCGACCATCGTGATCCATCTTCGCGATACAGCTTTGCGATCTGTTCTGGAAAAATTCCTTTCAGAGTGCCGGAACTATAATGGACCATTGAGAGGCTGTATTGGGGGTGCTTGCAGATGCCGCCCGTCGGGATGAGATGGCCAACTGTCCAGGCCTTGGGAAGATGGTCTGAATCCATTCAGACCATGCTTCTTTGACGGATCTGCTATCGGAGGGTCAGAAGGATTATCCGCAGTGTAAGAAACTTCCATTGTACCGCTTTGGGTTGAGGGATGACGTCATAATCCCTGAGATGAGTAGGGACGAACCAGCTTGCTAGTTCAGAAGTACACCATGCCAGCACCAATGGTTCAAGGCGGCTGATGGTCACGCACAAAAGGACTTCACACCTTTCACCACTGACTGTCTCTAAAACCATTTGAACGATATTGATGGGAATCCACTGCAACCAGAGACATCCCCTCCTCTCTACCGTACCATGCTGAAGGCGGCTTTGCAGGATTCGAAGAAGGGATGGTCCGATGAGTGGGACCTACGCCAGGGCGGCAACTTTACCGATGACTGGGCCTCGGCCTACTGGGTAGGCACCTCATGCGAGGAGTTTGGGGTCGAGCTGAGAAGAGTGGGGTTGTATGAGGCGGCATGGGCCTCCCAATTCCACATCTACCAACCAAAGAAACTGATGTCAGAATTTCTGAGCAGATGGTCGTCTAGGACCAATACCAATCACCTGCATCACGGGGAGGTGGGAATCAGCATGTGGGATGTCCACCAGATTTTTGGGGTTCCGATCTTGGGGGCCATGTATGATGAGTTCCTCCCCATCATAAGCGCGTCAGAGGATACAGAGAAAATGCCGCGACTGGCGTCGGTGCTGATGGCGCTCGTCCCTGGAGAGGACAAGGAGGCAGTGTGGGATTTCCACTTTAGGAGGTGGTTCAAGTGGTTCCTGAATTTTCCAAGGAATCGAGAGTTCCCTCCGAGGCCTCGAACTTGTCCGAGGGTAGCCCAACTGGGTAAGGGGCACTCGTATTGGCAGGTCTTGGAGGACAGCCAATGGAAGACTTGGGGTTTCAGTGTCAGCCCTGAAAAACAGCCGATAGTAAGGCTGGCAGCATTCATCGCGGCTCTCATCTGCGGTTGGATCCTACCGGTGAGGGATACAAGCATGGGGGTGCGGCCCAGCTCATTTATTATGGAGTCCATGTTGGCCATGGGGAATCAGATCAATCTGTGGATTCCAATGCTCGCCAAACTGTACAGAATGCTGCGGCACATTAGCGAGGGCAAGAAGCCGCCAAGGATATGCGGGCTGTTCCACCTCATGTATGGGTGGATCGTAGCGCACATCAGTGGAATATATGAGTATCCAAACCCCATTTTGTCGTCGGGATCAAATTTCTACGCCTCCATCCTGAACGCGGTCGGGAGCTTCCCGTTCAAACTAGCCTTGCTGATGGTGCTGAATCGGGTTTGGAGGGCGTATGATTTTAATTTCCACCCTTCTCACTGCCGATAGGGATACTTACTGATGATGGGTGGGGAACAACAGAACATTGTGCTTACCTCCTGGCCTTTCGAGGTGGAGTTTTGGTGGCACGAGTAGATCGTGAGCCACTCTGCCAACCATACACCCCGCATCAGTTTGCGAGGCAGTTCCGGTGCCTCCAGCGGCTGAACCCATAGGTCTACTGGGAGGTGCGTCACGATGAGCATTCGTGTGTGATGAGGCAGTTGTGGCTCATGTTCACACGAGAATATGGGATGTTGCGAATTTCATTTCCTTCCATCCACCACCTCTTTTGAATTGTTGAGGGAGTATGCCATTAGTTGGGAGGCTGCTTACCCAGGGGAGATGCTGAAACAAACAACTATTCGGGTGGGTGACTGTGGGCCTCCTCTATCTCTAGGTCGGGGTCGGAGGGCAGCTAGGGCCTCTCGCGGTAGCGGGGCTGCCATGGCGGCGAGACTCGCACCGGCCGAAGGTGTGGCAGCAGCGGCAGATCTGGTGATTCTGAGAGAGCAGGGCCATCTGGAGGGGCAGCCACTGAGGGGATTCCATATGATATCCACTCAGGCTCTGAGGAAGCGTCTGCGTCATATCGACATGGCAGAGGATTCCATCTTCCTGGATGTCTGGGACATTTGGGATGTCAACGGGTAATTCTTCAGCCCACCGGAGAAATGGGCCCACTTGAATCGCCTTGGGATGGAATTTTCGGGCACAAGCCCAGTCCAGGCTAGATTCATGGCGTCTCTGGCGGAGGCAGAGCAATACTTGGACGAGCTGGAGGACTACGTCCACTCCAGTGGTGTCCCTCGCCCAATGACAGATCTGGTGAGGGTGTTGCTAAATCACACGGTCCCCCCACAGCTATCGGCTGCCAATATGAGGGAGCGCTTCCCCCTACCTGAAGAATTTGAGGACTCCTATCGAGAGGATGAGGTTAGAGGAGGCAGCCCGTTGGAGGAGGGCGAGGTCAGAGATCAAGGCTCAGATTCCAATGATTTCGTAGGGGCTCTCGAGGTAGCATTCCGAACATCTTTCCTTACGATCCTTTCTTGGGCCACTATGGAATCCTCACTGATGTCTGAGCCATGCAGGAGGAACATGTTCACAGGCCTCATTCTCTCCCCTCGGTGGGTGATGATGTGGGACATTCACAACTCGTGCATATGGCTGCGTCCAGTTCCACGTCTTGTGGGAGCAGAGCACCCGAGGAGGCTCCTCCGGAATCTCCAGACCTTCCAATAGTATACGGAGGGCCTCGCCTCAGGGTCCCGTCAGTACCGGCTCAAGAGAAGTGCCAGGAGGTCGATCTCCATAAGTTTCCTCTACCGGTTTCCTTGTCGTCACATGTAGACTACGCCAACTAATGTTTATGTCCCTCTCTGTCGTACAGTTCTCCGACTAGCATGGGATGCTGCAGCAAGACTAGTCGGGATGTCTGGTGGCATCCCTCCCAGGGGCATGCCGGTGATGGGGACGATAGTCCCCCCATCTCCCCAAGCTGCAACACACATCATCACCGGTAGGACTACCAGCAGGGTCGTGCATGAGGTCATCGAGGTGGACTCCGATGAAGAGGATCAACCGGTTGGTCCCAGTCCTTTCACACCTGCTTCAGCACCAGATGTCGTTCTGGATTCAACACTAGGTGTAGATCATGCCGAGGATTTCTTGCAGGCGTATCCCGTGTACGAGCCTTCCAATCACGCAGACTGGGACGAAACAGCCTCTGACGAGGAAGACAGCAGCATAGTCCACCGCCGGTCATGGAAGCTAATCACGCGCTTCATCAAGGACACCCCCAAGCACAATGGCTGGCCGAAATGGAAAGACTCCGCTCGCGGTTGCGCGAACTGTGCGCTGGGGGAGTGGATGCCCAACGTCCTCACACACTCATCCGAGATCTCATGGATGAGAAGATCCGGGAGCATGATCGTGGGCTTAGTGTGGGCTGGCAACGGAGGAAGGTGACCAACATCAAGAAGCTATAGGAGGCTGAAGGCGAGGTCCAGCAGATGCAGACCCGGGTGGATGAGCATTCAGCCTCTCTTAATGAAGAATCTGAGCGGATCTCACGGTTGAAGGCCTAGCTGGCAGAGGCAGAAGAGCATATGAGGCAGGTCTCTGTAATGACGACTGCCGTTCAAGCTGGCGTAGAGAGGGCCAAAGCCAAGGCTGACGAACTGCGCCCCACCACTGCTGAGGAGGAGCGGGAGCTAAGTTAGCGGCAACAAGCCTTAGACGCCACAAGCCAACGGGTGGCAGAGCTGCAACGCTCTTTTGATGGGGTCAACCCGTCCATGGGGGGAGTCGACCCCCGGATATTGTAACAAACCAAAAACCTTTTATTGGTACTTTCGTTCTTCAATTTTTTCTTTCTTTGTTTTGAATGCCGTAGGGCGCACGATTTCCACTGTTTGAATTGCCTTGTTACATCCCTACAATGTTTGCGGGACGTTCAACGATAATTCCCCAAGCCCACGTGGGTCGATCCCGATGTGAGAAACAAGTGATAGTTTCCTTCCCGCCCCACCTAACATAGGAGTGGAGACCATGCTCCGGGCACCCGGAATTCGGATTACCAGTCCGGATTTCCGAAAGATGGGAGAGGCTTGACCAGAGAAGGAACATTCCAGAACAGCCGAATTACCATTTCTTCAGCTTGCTCTTATTCACGAATGGTGCAATGCCAGGGGCATGAAAATAGTAATTGCGTGTGTGTTTTCAGAAGTTTTTCTTTTATTTAGCTCAACCAGGTCATCTCACCAAATATATTATTTTGACCATGTCACATCTGTTTCTTTCAGGATGCCTCCCCGCAGATGACCATCAAGAGCCCCAAGAGTAGTACACATTGACAGCCTACCGATTGATGAGGCCTTAGTGCAGGGACCTCTTCTAGTTGGGGAAATAGCATATGCACCAGCAGTACCACTCCCCATTGGGACACCAATTCCACTAGGCCCAACAGCAGACGATGCATGCCACTTGAGCGCGTTGCATGGGTTTCAGTATTAGAGGCCACCCAGGTTCAGGGAAGAGAGGGACCCACAGGCGGTTGAGGATTTGATGTAGGTTGTGGTGAGAGTCTTAAAAAAGGTAGGGACAACAGTCGACTTCATGGTGAACCTTGATGCCAGCCTCCTTCATTCAGCAGCAGGCAGATGGTGGAGCTTGATGCTCTAGATGCATGACGAAATGACCCTACTCTGGTCAGAATTCGAGAGATTTTTATGGGAAGTGCTTGTTCCAGCTAAACTTCGGGCAGTGCAGATACAGGAGATACTGCATCTACAAAACTGTATCATGACGGTGGCATAGTACTCAGGGTGGTTCACCAACCTCTCGCGCTACTCCATATATATGGTGAGGGACCCTTTCTATAGGGATGAGACCTTCGAGCAGGGTCTCAGGTGGGAGATCATAGCTTTAATTATCTCCCTCAGCATCCTAACTCGGACGGGGTTGTTGGAGCGAGCCTTCATAGTGGAGAGTTTCCTTGCTGTTTAGTATCTAGTATCAAGACCCACCACTAGCAGACATGAAATGAAGTCTTCTGCAGCAGGCGGTATACAGATGACACAGAGGTCTAAGTGGGCCAGACTTTTGGTGGTCGACCTCAAAACTCAGTATTGGAAGTGTGACACACCCGGGGTGGAGATATACCAGCCAGGAGCCCGCGATTTTACTCATGCGGCAGACAGGGTCACATGTCTCTTGACTGTCCGACTCGCCCATCAGATGATCAACAGACAGTTGAGGGACCTCTGTGGCAGTGTAATAGGTTCGATCATGGATGTCTGAATGTAGGAGGTGGACATGGTAGAGGAGCTAGTCATGTAGCGGGCGGTGGACGACGTTTTGAGGTGCTACAACCACCACCATGAGGAGGTCCACCCAAACTGCATGGAGTGGGTGGACAGGGGACAACACAACTTCAGGTAGCTAAAGCCTACGATCATGGCACTCTAGAGATGATTTGAGATACGATTTGTTTCTATTCCACCATAGTTGTAGTTCTTATAGACACAGGTGCCAGTCACTCTTTAATTTCCACATCCCTTGTTCAAAGCTCAGAGATTTTGATGGAGCCATTGGCTTGATCCTTAGAGCTAGAGACTCTTACAGGAGCAGAATCAACAATTACACACTGGTTCCAGAAGTGAGATATTACTCTAGGAGGCGAGATATTTTTCTAATACCTCTTAGTTGCTGCGTCGAGGCCTTATGATGTTATCTTGGGTATGGACTTTTTATCGAAAGTCCTTGCTCAGATCGACTGTATTAGGCACAATGTTTTGCATGTCCTCACAGATGGGACCAGGTATACCTTCACCATCGAGAAGGGATCCTTTTCTGCATAGGACAGACTTACTCGGAGGAGGGTGCAGCCGATCACTCACAAGTTGGCTTGCCTTACCCTCAGAGCAGTTGATGTGGAGAGTCCAACATACCATGTAGTAGTGTACCATTATGAAAATGATTTCCATGAAGATGTTCTTGGACTACCTCCTCGTAGAGAGGTGGTCTTTAACAATGACTTATACCCCGGTACGACACCGATATCTAATCAAGAATATCAGATGGCTCCCACTGAACTTCGTGAGCTGCAAGTGTAGCTGGAGGACTTGCAGGAGAAGAGATTCATTCGGCCCAGTGTTTCTCCCTGGGAAGCCCCAATTCTATTCACCCAAAAGGAAAACATGAGCTTGAGGCTCTATATCGACCACCGTCTCCTAATACAGGTGACTTTGAAGAACAAGTACGCACTCTTGAGGATTGACGACCTCTTTGACCAGGTAATGGGATCTTGGTGGTTCTTGAAGATAGACATCATATCGGCCTATCAACAGCTTAGTGTTCAAGATGAGGATGCACTAAGATGACCTTCAGGTGTCATTACAACCACTACAAGTTCTTGGTTATTCCCTTTGGCATAACCAACAATCTAGCAGTGATTATGAGTATCATGAATAGAATCTTCCAGCCATACCTCGATCTCTTTGTCATAGTCTTCGTCGACGACATTATGATCTACTTGACTACTTAAGAAGATCATTCCTTCTATTGCATGTAGTACTGGACACACTCCGAGAGAACCAGCTTTATAGTAATCTCTCGAAGTGCGAGATATGGATTCGAGATTTTCTCTTCTTGGGACATGTAATCTTGGAGGCTACAGTTGTAGTATATCCAATGAAGATTGAGGAGGTACTTCCATTGGAGCCACCCAAGAGTGTGAAATAGGTACGAAGATTCCTGGGATTGGTTGGATACTATCATAGATTCTTTCTAGACCTCTTCAGAGTTTCAGCGCCATGATTAGACTTGACAAAGAAAGGGAAACTGCTTCTGAAGCTTTCACCGGGGCGTGCACATTCGTCCGTCCGCGGAGGAGGACACGCTGCGCTTGTTGCCCCACATTACCGCTTTCCAAAGGCGGGCGACATTTTCTCCTTATTCAGGGAAGTTTTCTCCTTGATCGAAACGGGATGATGGGATGTCATTTCTTCCTTCCGTGGATTCCTCATCGGAACTCGTCACCTAGTTCGGGACTCCCTCATTGATTTAATATGTTGATCGTGAAACTCTTCCCAGTGCCATGTTTCCCTGTACATCGGTTAATTACACCGCTTCTGTCGGGACATTCCAAAGGGTCCGGTCAGGGCAGCAACCTTCAGTCGGGGGAGTAGTCACGTTGAGGCATCAATAACGTGTTTGGATGATGGGAAACCTGGCATGTCTGTCTATTATCCCTGGTCACAGGGCTTCTCGACGGCGTGGAAGCCCGAGGCACCCACATCGACCATGGGGAATTATATGTCGTAGGCACATATCTGATGTTTTCCTCGGTTTCCCGTGTTTAACACAGGGTACGCCGTGAGTTTAACATCCAGCGGAGACGGATCAGCCTGACTGGAGCATTAGCCAGAATAGATCAGATTGAGGGATTTCCCATGAAGGGGTGCCGATACCAGGACCATCCCATGGTTGGCTATGAAGAGGAGCGTACCGACATGGTCTCACAGGGATATGATGGTCCGGCCGAGGATCAGGGTGGAATATTGATAGAGGAATGAAGTGGAAGGGGGAATGGAAAGGAACCATCGGAATGGAAACGGTGGAGTTGGGCTTGAGCCTTGAAGGGGATTCCTACGTATCCCCGTGGCAGGGAATCGAAGTCCGTGTAGTTCGGGATGGTGCCTGTGAACTGACGTGAAGGTGGACCTTGGTCCGATGGATGCTGTCAGTAAACCGACGTGAAGGTGGACCTTGGTCTAATGAGAGGTGGGCTTGAACCTTGGGGAGGCTTCCTAAGTACCATGCCTTGACATGGATCAAAGACCTCGTATTTCAAAGGGTTTCATCGGTGAACCGACATGAAAGTAGACCTGGGGGTCCACTAGTGGTGGGCTTGAACATTGGGAAGGTTTCCTACGTACCATGCCTTGACATGGATCAATGTCCTCATAGATCAAAGGATTGACGGAATATAGTTTAACGTCATGCGGGACGGTAATGAACCCTGACGTCAATAGACGACGGGCATTGGGTGTCAGATAACGGACGTAATTGAGGGACCTTGGTCCAATGGGAGATGGGTTGAACCTCAGGGATGCTTCCTACGTACCATGACTTGGCAGGGATCAAATTCCTCGCAGATCGGATAGAAAATGGGGGGGGACTTGGCACATCGACAAGGAGACGGTCTGGGCCAATGATTGTAGGGATTGAACCTGAGGAAGGCTTCTTACGTAGCATGCCTTGACACGAATCAAAGTACTCGTAGTTCGGGTTGGTCGCAATGGCTTACCGTCAGACTAGATAGCATTTTAACATCATGCTGGATGCATGTAGAACTCGACGTGAATTTGAAGACTGGTGGGCTTGAACCTCGTGGAGGCTTCCTACGTACCATGCCTTGACATGGATCAAAGACCTCATAGTTCAAATGGTGGTGGGTGTCGGTGAACCAACGTAAATGATGGACCTTTTTCTGATGAGATATGGGCTTGAACCTCGGGGTGGCTTCCTACGTACCATGCCTTGAAATGGATCAAAGTCCTCATAGTTCAGATTGAAAATGGGTGTGCAGTTTGATGTCATGCAGGACAAGAATGCATATAGTTTAACGTCATAGTGGATGAGGGCATGCATTTTAACGTCATGCTGGATGAGGGAATGCAGTTTAAAGTTATTCTGGACGAGGGGCATGCAGTTTAACGTCATGTTGGATGAGGTATTGTCATGTCCAATGCCAACTCTAAGCCCATATGATTCATTCTCGTTGTGAGAAACAAGAGACAGCAAGGGCATGAAGATCACGCCACGAAGGGTGCGTTCGTGTGAAGCGAAAGAGGGGCTTATGCGTTAGGCAGCCCACGGTGTTGGGACTTACTCCAGGATGGAGGCCCGGATTGAGACAAAGCGCAGCGAAGGAGGGATTCGGGACCAATGATGGGAGGTGCCTTGTTCCCTATCACGCCCTCCACTGACCTTGGTAGTGGGGAAGTACGAAGATATAGGGGTGCAGCCATCCGTTGGGGAACTAGGGTCGCCCTTCTCCTGAGAACATATGCCACTCCAATATGGAGGATATCATCCCTTGTGGATGGCTGATTCCACTCCTGTGGAGACGAGTGGCGTAAAACATGTTCGAGCTGGGGGGACCCTTCGTTAGAGGCACGAGGTCGGGTCAATGTTTAACGTCATGTGTTGAGGATGTGGTGCTTGGCAGTTTAACTTCCTGCAGCTCGGACGAGGTGGGTTCACTCCGCACCCCTAGGAAATACATAACCGGTAACCTCTAGTCCATGGGGGAGGGAAGGTACTGGAAAGGCCATGGTCAAGGGGGGGTTGTGTAGAGAACCATCGAGGGGTCCACGTTAGCGTGGCTATGCGAAGAAGAAATAGCTGTTATCATGCCTATGCGAAGAAGCATTAGGTGAAGTAACACTATGAGTGGTATTGTCCGTGGGACTTTGAAATCACATCGTGCAAACCCAGAGGGTCGCACGAGAAGAGGAATTGCCATGAAAAGAGTTTTGCTTCGCGAAGTGGAGTGCCTTGGCCTTAGCATGGGGTATAGAGATGAGTGGAGGGTGCTTCGCGAAGTGGAACAGTATTCGCGGAGCAATTCCTCGCGAAGGAGAGGTGCCTCGTGAAGCAGGGAACTGCAAAGCAGTGTGCTTCGCGATATGTAGCGATCCTGCCTTAGCATACAGATTAGTAGTATAGGTTTGGTGTTTCGCGAAGCATAAACGCTCCGCGGCTGCCAGGGTTCCCTTGGGAATCCCCTTCCTTCGCAAATTCCCTTGAGCTTCGAGAAGGTCATCCCTCACGGAAGAGGGGCTCAAAATGATTCAAAGCGAAGGAGTTAGGCGAAGTAGAAGTACCTCGTGGAGCTCATGATTCCTGAGGGAAAAGAGTGCTTCGCAATTCGGATAGGAGAAGCTGAATGGTCGGGTTTTTTATCCTTGGGAATCAGGGGGAGCCCAATATTTATAGGGAAGTGGCACCGCGAAGCAGAACTCATGCGCCGCCTCAGGTGCTTCGCGGCGTGCTCGCGAACGTCAACGTTGTCCGCGAAGAGTTACCGCCTCTGGAGCTTCGCGGCGGGCTCGCGAACGTCATCATTGTCTGCGAAGAGTTACCGCCTCTAGAGCTTCGCAGCAGGCTTGCGATCGTCAAATGCGTTCGCGGAGAGTTACCACCTTTGGAGCTTCGCGAGGCTGCAATGCTTGGGGAGCTTCGCGAGACCGCGATGCTCGGGGTGCTTTGTGTCGGTGCTTCGCAAGGCAGCGTTCCAACATTCTTTTTCGTCCCTTCCTTTTGTGAAATATTTTGGCGCCAACAAATGCCCCCCCCCCCTAAGACTTGGAGCCGCAGAGGGTGAAGGGTCGAAGTCTGAGGGAAAATATCAAAAATTACCGGCGGTTCGCGATGCGGGTTCGTGATGGGGGCCCGCGGTGCTGACCAGGGCCACAGATCCGGATGTTCCGCGATGCTCCGCGCAGGTGAGGCACACTGCAATGCTCCATGGTTACCGCCTATAAATAGGGGGGGGGGGGGTCGACCCCTTTTTTCTTCACGCGACTTCCCTGTCTTTTTGTGCTCTCGACTTCGTGAAGCTCCGCGTACTCCGCGACAGCCCTCTGCGAATCGAGCTTCGCGGAGAACCGCCTGTCTCTGACTCCGCGTCCGCGCCAAGAAAACTTATACTTGTCGGCCTAGGCCAGACTTCGCGGCTTGGTCTCGTGACCGACCATCGCGATCCGTCTTCGCGATACAGCTTCGCGATCTGTTCTGAAAAAATTCCTTTCAGAGTGTCGGAACTGGAATGGCCCATTGAGAGGCTGTATTGGGGGTGCATGTAGATGTCGCCCATCGGGATGAGATGGCCAACTGTCCAGGCCTTGGGTAGATGGTCTGAAGCCATTCGGACCATGCTTCTTTGACGGATCTGCTATCGGAGGGTCAGAAGGATTATCCGCAGTGTAAGAAACTACCATTGTACCGCATCAGGTTGAGGGATGACGTCATCATCCCTGAGGCGATTAGGGATGAACCAGCTTGCTGGTTCAGATGTACACCATGCCAGCACCAATGGTTCAGGACGGCCAAAGGTCACGCATAGGAGGACTTCACGCCTTTCACCGCTGACTGTCTCTTCAACCATTTGAATGATATTGACGGGAAGCCACTGCAACCGGAGACATCCCCTCCTCTCTTCTATAACATGCTGAAGGCGGCTTTGCAGGATTCGAAGAAGGGATGGTCCGATGAGTGGGACCTATGCCAGGGCGGCAACTTTACCGTCGACTGGGCCTGGGCCTACTAGGTAGGCACCTCATGCGAGGAGTTTGGGGTCGAGTTGAGAAGAGTGGGGTTGTATGAGGCGGCATGGGCCTCCCAATTCCGCATCTACCAACCAAAGAAAC
This sequence comes from Viscum album, assembly GCA_963277665.1. NCBI lineage: Eukaryota > Viridiplantae > Streptophyta > Magnoliopsida > Santalales > Viscaceae > Viscum > Viscum album. Next base: position 730,766,122 of record OY728139.1, on the reverse strand, counting down.
TGATGCCGGAATTGCTGAGCAGATGGTCGTCTAGGACCAATACCTATCACATGCATCACGGGGAGGTGGGAATCAGCCTGTGGGATGTCCACCAGATTTCTGGGGTTCTGATCTTGGGAGCCATGTATGATGAGTTCCTCCCCGTCATGAGTGCGTGGGAGGATATAGAGAAAATGCCGCGACTGGCGTCGGTGCTGATGGTGCTCGTCCCTGGAGAGGACAAGGAGGCAGTGAGGGATGTCCACTTTAGGAGGTGGTTCAAGTGGTTCCTGAATTTCCCAAGGAACTGATAGTTCCCTCAGAGGCCTCGAACTTGTCCGAGGGTAGCCCAATGGGGTAAGGGGCACTCGTATTGGCGGGTCTTGGAGGACATCTAATGGAAGATTTGGGGTTTCGGTGTCAGCCATGAAAAACAGCCGATAGTCAGGCTGGCGGCGTTCATCACGGCTCTCATCTGCAGTTGGATCCTACCGGTGAGGGATACAAGCATGGGGGTGCGGCCCAGCTCGTTTATTATGGCATCCATGTTGGCCATGGGGAAGCGGATCAATCTGGGTATTCCAATGCTCGCCAAACTGTACAGAATGCTGCGGCACATTAGCGAGGGCATGAAGCCGCCATGGATATGCGGGACCTTCCACCTCATGTATGGGTGGATCATAGCGCACATCAGGGGAATATATGAGTATCCAAACCCCATTTCGTCGCCGGGATCGAATTTCTGCGCCTCCATCCTTAACACGGTCGGGAGCTTCCCGTGAAAACTAGCCTTGCCGATGTTGCTGAATCGGGTGTGGAGGGCGTATGAGTTTAATTTCCACCCCTTCCCATTGCCGACAAGGATACATACTGATGATGGGTGGGGAACAGAAGAACATCGAGCTTACCTCCTGGCCTTTCGTGGTGGAGTTTTGGTGGCATGAGTAGATCATGAGCCACTCCGCGAATCGTACACCCTGCATCGGTTTGCGAGCCAGTTCTGGTGCCTCCAGCGGGTGACCCCGTAGGTCTACTGGGAGGTGTGTCACGAGGAGAGTTCATGTGTGATGAGGCAGTTGTGGCTCATGTTCACACGAGAAGATGGGAAGTTTCGAATTTCATTGCCTCCATCTACCACCACTTTTGGATTGGTGAGGGAGTATGCCATTAGTTGGGAGGCTGCTTACCCAGGGGAGATGCTGAAACAAACAACAATTCGGGTCGGTGACTGTAGGCCTCCTCTATCTCGAGGTCGGGGTCGGAGGGCAGCTAAGGCCTCTCGCGGTTACGGGGCTGCCATGGCGGCGAGACCCACACCGGCCGAGGGTGTGGCAGCAGCGGCGGATCCGGTGATTCCGGGAGAGTAGGGGCAACCACTGAGGGGATTCCATAGGATATCCACTCAGGCTCCGGGGAAGCGTCTGCATCATATCGACAAGGCAGAGGATCCCATCTTCCCGGAAGCCTGGGATATTTGGGATGTCAACCGGAAATTCCTCATCCCACCGGAGATATGGGCCCACTTGAATCGCCTCGGGATGGAATTACCGGGCACAGGCCCAGTCCATGCCGGATTCATGGCGTCTTCGGCGGAGGCAGAGAAATACTTGGGCGAGCTAGAGGATTACATCCACTCCAGTGGTTTCCCTCGCCCAATGACAGATCGTTTGATGGTGTTGCTGAATCAGACGGTCCCCCCATAGCTATCGGCTTCCGATATGATGGAGCGCTTCCCCCTACCTGAAGAATATGAGGACTCCTCTAGGGAGGATGAGGTTGGAGGAGGCAGCCCGTTGGAGGAGGGCGAGGTCAGAGATCAGGGCTCAGATTCCGACGATTTCATAGGGGCTCTCAAGGTAGCATTCCGAACCTCTTTCCTTACAATCCATTCTTGGGCCACTATGGACTCTTCACCGATGTTTGAGCCATGCTGGAGGAACTTGTTCACAGGCCTCATTCTCGCCCCTCGGCGGGTGATGATGTGGGACATTCAGAACTCGCGCCTATGGCTGCGTCCATTTCCTCATCTTGTGGGGACCAGAGCACCCGAGGAGGCTCCTCCAGAATCTCCATAACTTCCAATAGTATACGGAGGGCCTCGCCTCAGGGTCCCGTCAGTACCGGCTCAAGAGCAGCGCCAGAAGGTCGATCTCCGTAAGTTTCCTCTACCGGTTTCCTTGTCGTCACATGTAGACTACGCCAAGTAATGTTTATGTCCCTCTCTGTCGTACAGTTCTCCGACTAGCGTGGGATGCTGCAGCAAGACTAGTCAGGATGTCTGGTGGCATCCCTCCCAGGGGCATGCCAGTGATGGGGACGATAGTCCCCCCATCTCCCCAAGCTGAAACATACATCATCACCGGTAGGACTACTAGCAGGTTCGTGCATGAGGTTATCGAGGTGGACTCCGATGAAGAGGATCAACCGGTTGGTCCCAGTTCTGTCACACCTGCTTCAGCACCAGATGTCGTACTGGATTCAACACTAGGTGTAGATCCTACCGAGGATTTCTTGCAGGTGTATCCCGCGTACGAGCCTGCCAATCACGCAGACTGGGACGAAACAGCCTCTGACGAGAAACACAACAACATAGTCCACCGCCGGTCATGGAAGCTAATCACGCGCTTCATCAAGGACAACCCCAAGCGCAATGGCTGGCCGAAATGGACAGACTCCGCTCGCGGTTGCGCGAACTGTGCGCTGGGGGAGTTGATTCCCAACATCCTCACGCACTCATCTGAGATCTCATGGATGAGAAGATCCGGGAGCATGATCGTGGGCTCAGCGTGGGCTGGCAGCGGAGGAAGGCGACCAACATCAAGAAGCTCCAGGAGGCTGAAGGCGAGGTCCAACAGATGCATAACCAGGTAGATAAGCTTTCATCCTCTCTTAATGCACAATCTGAGCATATCTCATGGTTGAAGGACCAACTGGTAGAGGCAGAAGAGCATATGAGGCAGGTCTCAGGAATGACGGCTGTCGTTCAAGCTGGCGTAGAGAGGGCCAAAGCCAAGGCTGACGAACTGCACCCCGCCGCTGCTGAGGAGGAGCGGGAGCTAAGTTAGCGGCAACAAGCCTTAGACCCCACAAGCCAACGGGTGGAAGAGCTACAACGCTCTTTTTATGGGGTCAACCCGTCCATGGGGGGAGTTGACCCCCGGGTATTGTAACAAACCAAAAACCTTTTATTGGTACTTTCATTCTTCAATTTTTTCTTTCTTTGTTTTGAATGTCGTAGGGCGCACAATTTCCACTATTTGAATTGCCTTGTTACATCCCTACAATGTTTGCGGGACATTCAGCGATAATTCCCCAAGCCCACGTGGGTCGAGCCCGATGTGAGAAACAAGAGATAGTTGCCTTCCCGCCCCACCTAACATAAAAGTGGAGACCATGCTCCGGGCACCCAGAATTCGGATTACCAGTCCGGATTTCCAAAAGATGGGAGAGTCTTGACCGGAGAAGGAACATTCCAGAACAGCCAAATTACCATTTCTTCAGCTTGCTCTTATGCACGAACGGTGCAACGCCAGGGGCGCTGAAATCAGTCCGAACAGAGAGAAATGGGAAGCGTGAATTACGATGCCCAAGATTCGGAGCACTGTTGGGATGGCGTGACAATAAAGGTAAACAGTTAACCATGGTGGAGAAGCGGTATCCTTACTGCGTTAGCCTGTAATGGGGAAAAAATGAGGGTCAACCGTTGACCATGTTCGAAACACGGGACCATGTCACAAATATTATCGGTCAATCTTTTGGGACCATGACCCAGGACAGTTGGCGGACCATAGGTCAAACATCCATATTGTTAGGGGGTCCTTCCAAACATGACCAGTCTTCCGGAATGTTGGCCCATGACGATAGGTGAGCCGATGCTGTATGAGACCAGGCCGTTAGGGGGTCCCGGGAGACATGAAAGGTGACGAGGGTTCGAATAAGGGGCACACAAAGAGTGGAATATGGAGTGATGGTTTATCCGAACAGAATCCAGCACTCATGCAATTACACCACCGTGGTGGGAGTACACCATATGGTTGCATCGGGTTGATCATGGATCATTCCATCTTTCAGACAGGGTCTCTCTGGTGAGAGGATCTATCGCTTCCCAATGTAATATTGGGGCATCCTGAACTTGTTCAGGACAATTTCATAGTTACACAGCCCCCTATTAGGGGTCCGACTTGGGGGAGGAACAATATTTTACGATTCCTGGGGCTGGACCCTAGGTGAAATGCCTGGGTGTCCCTACGTATCCCATAAGGATGGGAATCAAGCCATAGATAGTTCTGGAAGCGCAGTTTAATGTCATGAGGGACGATGAGAAACCTGGTCGTGTTGGTACACATCCTTCCAAAACTACTAAGCCCATGTGAGTCATGCTCAGTGTGGGAAACAAGAAGTAGTGGTGGGAATTTCCCAACACAAAAAGGGGCAGGTTAGGGAAAAGGGACGTGTGGTGAATACCGGCCCAATGACACTAACACGATCATTTGGCTCACCTAGATGCACGAAGTGAAAGAGACGAGTATGATGGAATTCCACTTGAACATGAGGAAGTGGAAATGTGTGAATCATGGTGCTCGAGATTCAGATCACGATGATGGTGGCATGACGATGGAGGATAACTATTGACCATGGCGGAAACCCAGCATCCATATCACATTAGCCTCGAATGGGGACGAAAAAATGAGGTTGACCGTTGACCATGTTCGAAACACGGAACCATGTCACAAATGTTGTCAGATATCCATAAGGACGTTGGCCCGAAACGATTGGAGGGCCCTTAGGTCCAGCATTCAGGGAGAGCCCTTAAGCCTACAATCCATGTCATCTGAGGGTCCTTTTGGATGTGGAAGAGGATGAGGATCCAAATAGCGAGTTCATGAAGCGTGGTCATGGGACGAGGAGGATGTCTCTATGAAAATCCCACACTTCGGGCTCTTTGTCAAAACACATCGGAACACGACAACGAGACGTATTAGATAGAGGGAGCAGATTCCTTTCCCATAGGGAGAGCTTAGTTTAGGGTCGTAGAATTCGGACCATGGATGGGAGGAGACATAAGAGGCACATATTGGAGTAACTCAAACACCTGTCGTTAATGGGAATAGGGGGTGTGTACGGTGCGGTGAACAACCTGAAGTGAATGAGGACTTAATCCCATATCACACCGCACGACCCCCTTAGGAGAGGTTTTTTGGTCAAGGGACGGAAAGCGAAAGTTAGGCTGGGCCCACGGGGAAGTGCATGGGCTCTCTTAGGTATCTCATAAGGATGAGAATAAAGCCTCATGTAGTTCTTGATGGACCTTAGACCATAAATGATTAAAGGGAGTAGGGGACACATGGCAATAATACCCATCATGAAGGAGGACCTAATCCCTGCTTACCATGCGTTCTCTGGGGAAATGCTCGAGTCGAGGGACCAAACAAAAAGGTTAGGTTAGGCCTACGGGGAAGTTCCCAGGCGCTCCTATGTACCTCATAAGGATGGGAATCAATCCATATGTAGTTCTTAATGGTGAAATGGTAAGATAGCAGTGCCCGGGGAAAAGGGGAGTGCGTCCATGGCCCTTGCTCTAAAAGAAGCGGAATATGATAAATCTTGTTTGTCCTTTAAAGTGAGTGGTATTTATTTGTGAAGCGACGGGCCTAGATTAGTAGTCTGTGGTGTCACCACAAGGATCGCGCTATGATGGGCGTTGACAAATGGAATGTCACGTGACCAATACCAAACGTGATGTCCTCTACAACAAGGTCACCACAATGCAGTGCCGTTTTTCGTCATGTGGCCAGGACGATAATGTCACAGTTTAGGGTTGTATTATAGGACCAAGCATGCATTTTATCGTCATGCAGTACAGATGCAGCAGAGACGATGCAAGTCGGGGAACGTGCGTAGTGTTATAAAACACAATTGATGGAGACATGATCCCACATCACATTGTACGCCACTCGGAGAGGGAGACCTTAGGCCGAGGGGCCTATATAGAGGTAAGAGATGAAACAGGGGGGAGAGACTGGCTCCCTAAATGTGTTGTACCCAAAGACAGGGCATCCGGGCGGTCCTACGTATCCCATCAATAAGGGAATAAAGCTTCACGTAGTTCCGGATGGACCTTAGTTTATGGTCGTAGAGCTCGGACCATGAATGGTAACAACCTCCCAAGTTAGTAAAGACATCAACCCGATCCCTAATCCCACGTGAGTTAAACTCGGTGTGGGAAACAAGGGGGGGAGATACTTATCGCAATACTTGGGGCATCCATCAGAGGGGAGTTAGTAGAGAGCCCCGAAGGACACCTTCGACATGGCTTGTTTCCCCAACATGCAGACATGCACAGAGGAAAAGTACCAAGAGTTCCAAGACTCTACTTAGACACGATGAAGTGATGAAGGGTTTGAATTGTGTACCCGACATTTTGGGCTTAATGGATTGGCGGAGCGATAGAGGAAAACTGCTAACCATGGTGAAAACGCAGCGTCCATATCACGTTAGCCTGAGGTGGGAAAAAAAACGAGCATCGACCGCTGACCATATTCACAACGCGGGATTTTGTCGATTTTTTGTCCGTAACCCTCAGGGGAGTTGGCCTGTAACGGTAGGAGAGCCCTTGGGTGTAGTATCCAATCCATTCTTGGGGGTCCCTCCGGGTGTGAAAGATAATGGAATCCCTGATTTAGGGATACAAAAATCCTAGAAAGAGGGTGTGGATGTGTCCGAGTAAAGCTTGGAATTACTGGTAAGGAACCAAAGTACTCTTAGGCACATTGGTGAACCGCCGAAAAGGGATCAACGAAACAAACAGGAGGGAGAGATACATGGGGTGGTCATTACGAGACCGATGTGAATGAGGAAGTAATTCCACACCACAACATATAATCCACTCATGAAGGAAGGGTAGTCCAAGGGGCCAAAATGGGATGATGATTCCCGAGAGATGGGGCTGGACCCGAATCCTAGACATTCAGGTGGTCCTATGTATCCCATGAGGATGGGAATCAAGCCACGCGTAGTTCTCTAAAAGTATTTTAACGTCATACAGGATGAGGGGGGGGGGTAATATACCCCTTAACAAGGGAGGTGTACTGTACAGAGAATAAACCGATGTGAATGAGGAAATAATCTCACAACACACCGTACACTCCTATAAGAGAGGACCTGGGCCGGGGCCCGGAAAGGCCAAGGGGCCTGATGGTTAGGCCTTGGTAAAGAAGGCCTGACCTGCTTGCCATTTAACGTCTTGCAATGTGGACGAGGGTCGGGGACCCGAGGAGGCCAAGGGGCCTGAGGCTGGGCCTCATAAGGGAAGGAATACGACATGGTACATGATACCTACGTGAATGAGGACATAGTCCCACACCACACCTTACACCCCGAGTAAGAGGTTGGGCGGAGGGGCCTGAGAAGTCCAAGGGGCCTAAGGTCAGGCATCAGTCAGGAAGACCTGACAGGTCTGCAGTTTAACGTCTTATATGAAGACGGGGGTCGGGGACCCTAGAAGGCGAAGGGGCATAAGGCTGGGCCTCGTAAGGGAAGGCGTACGGCATGGTACATGATCTCGACGTGAATGAGGACATAGTCCCACACCACACCGTACACCCCTATGGGCCTGACCGCTAGCACCACCCCGGGGGAATTTTGTCACTTCGGGATGGGGGTAGAATGAATCACTGCACTCGATGTCTGGGACATCTCAGGGTGGACCCGAAGATCCAGGACACTGTTGACCATGTTCGAAACATAGCGTCCCTATGGTGAACTGATATGGGATCAACAAATGAGCGTCGAACGTTGACCAAATTCGCAACGCGGGACTAGTATCGGCTTGTTGCTTGAAAACCCTCGGTGACGTTGGCCCGTATCGGTAGGAGAGCCCTTGGGCGTATTATCCAGGCCGTTCTTGGGGGTCCCTCTGGGTGTGCAAAATGATGGAATCCCAGTCATGGAGTGGGTGAAGCATATCTGTATCCATCCACAAAAGAGGCAAACATCTCCAGGGGGGGTGTGCAGCCGGGTCGAGGCTTGCTCGATGTGATTTGGGGAAAAAGTGTGCACCCTTCCATATGTCTTGACATGAGGGGAAGATTTTGGATTTTGGGCTGGGCCAATAGACGAAATGCCTGTGTGTTCCTACGTATCCCATTTGGATGGTAATCAAGGCATACACAGTTCTTGAAGGCCATGCAGTTTAGCGTCATGCAGTGAGGACGTGGGAGGGTAGAAGAACGGGAGTGGGCACATGGTGAAACCCTTACAACCCTTGTATGAGCGGGGTTAAGAAAGCCTACTCCCCGATACACAAAGATCCTCCAAGGAAACTATTCTCAGGGGGGGTAGTCGAAGAGAAAATATTGGGGCTGTTCTCAAGACGAGGCGTCCGAGCGTTCCTACGTATCCCATGAAGATGGGAATCAAGCCACACGTAGTTCTTGAGATGCAGTTTAACGTCATGAGGGACGAAGGGGGGATATGTAAGGTGTGGCAAATAATACGACGTGAATGAGGACGTACTCCCACACCATACCGTACAATCCCGCAAGGGGGTAAGTCGGGGAAAACCAAGGGGCCTGAGGCTGGACTGCGGTCAGGGAGACCTGACCAGCATGCGCATTTAAAGTCTCGCGGTGAAGACGGGGGTCGTGGGCTCGAGGAGGCCATGGGGCCTGAGGCTGAGCCTCGACCAAGAAGGCCTGACTGGCTTGCGGTTTAATGTCTCACAGTGAAGACGTGGGCCATGGGCCCGAGGAGGAAAAGGGGCATGAGGCTGAGCCTCGGTCAGGCAGACCTGACTGGCCTTTAGTTTAACGTCTTACAGTAAGGATGGGTGGAGATCTTAGATTAAGGTCATAGAGCTCAAACCATTTTGCAGTTTATCGTCTTACAGGATGAAGATGCAGTTTAAGGTCGTGCAGGACCCTTTTTCCCTAGGCAAAGTATCGCGTGAGGAACTTGGCGTTGGTGGGGGGAGTTATGTGATCTCCATCTGTGGTCACCAAGGAGTATGCTCCATTGGGGTAAACCTTATAGATGATATAAGGGCTTCCAATTTGGGTTCTAAAATGGGCGGTTTCCTACCGGGAATCATTGGCACTCGAAGGGCCAATACTATGTCGCCCTATAGAAAATAACGGATATGATCCTTCTTGTTGAAGGCCCTATCTATCTTATCCTGATGCCTTTCCAGATTGTGCAGGGCACGAAGCCGGTTCTCATCCAATGCTTCTAATTCAGCTAGACGGATTTCGGCTACCTCATCTGATGTATGGTGATCATAGACTGTAGTGCATAACGATGACAGCTGGATCCCAATGGGTAGGACGACCTCAGCTCCATACACCAGGGAATATGGGGTCACCTGGGTAGAGTTGCGAGTAATCGTCCGATAAGCCCAGAGGGCATTGGGGAGATTATCCGTCCAACTTTTCTTATTCTGACCAACCATCTTCTGCAGAATGTTAAAGAGGGTTTTGTTGAATGCCTCGATCTGTCCGTTTGCCTACGCATGGTTGCGGGAGGTATGGTTCGAACAGATGTCGTACTTGGTGTACAATTTCTATAGTTCAGCTGCTCGGATGTTGGTACCGTTGTCGGTGAGGACAGCGTGAGGGACCCCAAACCGGTGGATAATACTGGAGCTCACAAAGTCAACGATGGAGCGGGCCTTGAACTCTATGAGTGGAAATGCCTCTTCCCACTTGGAGAAGAATTATGTAGCAGTTAGGATGAACCTACACTGGAGGGCTGTTGCCGGTGGATATGATCCCACTACATCAAGTCCCCATACTACAAATAGCCATGAGTACTTGGTGGGGTGGAGGGGCTCCGACGGCTGATAGAGGAAGTTGGCATGAACATGGCATGAGTGGCATCTCTTGTCATACCCAATACAATCATGGATCATAGAGGGCCAGAAGTACCCCAACCTCCAGATTTTATGGGACAGCTTCGGCCCAGCTTGATGGGCGCCACAGGAACCAGCGTGAAACTCTTGCATAACTTAAGGAATCTCTACTCCCTAAATGCAACGGAGGAGGACACCATCGATGATCTACTTATAAAGGATCTGTTCAAGACTGGGGCCGCTCTGGATGGTAAATTGTAGCGGGCGGCGTCAGATTTTCTCGCGCTTGGCCCGATCGTCCGGAAGGTGACCATTTTGGAGATACTCGACAAAAGGTTACCTTCAGTCGGGAGTGGATTCAACCACTGTGTCTGAAAAACCTGGGACCCCGGACGTGGAGGGTCCGGTGCTGAGATGACTTACCCGCAGGCCATCATTGTCCTCTTGGGTGACAGGGGCAATGACTCTCTGGTGTGCCACATGTATGATCAAATCATCTTTCTCGGGTTCTGCGAGCGACGCGGCTAAGCTATCCAAGGCGTCTGCTTGACCGTTCTGTGACTGTGGGACATGGGTAACCTCCGGTCGAGAAGAAAACTGGGCCATTAGGCCGAGGGTGTACTCCAGTAATGTACAAGCTCCGGCTTCCGTACGACGTAGTCTCCATTAACCTGTTTGATTACCAGCTCAGAATCTCATTTCATATGCAGATGGGGCACATGGATCTCAAGGGCCAACTCGAGGCTGGTGATGAGAGCCTAGTACTCTGCCTTGTTGTTCGTACAACCTTCTGACAACAGGAACGAGTATGTCAGGACGGCTTGCACCGGGGTAGTGAAGACAATACACATGCCCACTCTGTTGAGCTTGGCATCGTTGAGCCTCCTACCGGTGGGGCTCCGGGAGGTGCCGTCGAAATGCATTTTCCAACACAGGATTGCATGATCGACTGAGAGGATCGTCTCGTCAGGAAAATCCATGTCCAGGGATTGATCTGCGGAGGTTTGATGGGCAACTAAAAATTCTGCCAACGCCTGTCCCTTAATGGCCTTCTGAGGTATGAACCTGATATCAAACATCTGGATAATCACTGCCCACCGTGCTAGTCGGCCAGTCAGCATGGGGAGGTTCAGGAGGTACTTCAGTGGGTCTACCCAGGAGACCAATTGCACCAGGTAATGTTGCAACTTCTGCATGGAGAAGATGAGCGCAAGGAAGCTGTTTTCAATAGGGGAGTATCTGACCTCTGTATCGAGAAGCATGCGGCTGAGATAGTAGAGACTGTTCTCAGTACCCTCCTTATTCTTCTGGTCAAGCAATGCACTAAGGTATCTTTCCAAGGCGGCCACGTAAAGGATCAGCGGCTTTCTGGAGATGGGTGACATCAAAACCGGAGGTTGGAGCAGATACTGCTTGATTTCCTCAAAGGCGGTCCGACACTCCTCATCCCATTTGTAGGCAGTGCCCTTCTTCATGATCCGGGAAAAGGGATTACACTTACCTGCCAGATTCACGATGAATCGGCGTATATAGTCTAAGTGGCCTTGGAGGCCTCGAAGCTCCCTAATGTTACTCGGGGGAGGCATTTGGCCGATGGATTTGATCTTCTCTGGGTCGATCTCAATGCCTCGGTATCTGACAACAAATCCCAGAAACATCGCAGAGGTGACCCCGAAGGCACACTTCAACGGGTTCATCTTCAGGTGATGGGAATGGAGGAAACCGAACACCTTCTCAAGGTATTTGAGATGGTAATGGCACTGACAAGATTTGACTACGAGGTCATCTACATAGAATTTCACCAATGTTCCGAGAATCGGCTTGAATATGCGGTGCATGGCCCTCAGATAAGTGGCACCTGCATTTTTCAAACCGAATGGCATAACCTGATATAAAAAGGTACCTTGGGGAGCCCTGAAGGTAGTGGACTCCTCGTCTTCAGGGGCCATCCGGATCTGGTTGTATCCGGAATACCCGTCCATGAAAGGGAGATCTTGGAACCCGGCCGTGTCATCAATCAATAACTCCGTCACCGGGAGTGGGAAGTCATCCTTTGGGCAGTGGCAATTAAGATCGTGGAAGTCGATGCAGACTCTGATCTGCCCATTATTCTTCCTGACTGGCACAATATTGGTAAGCCACTTGGGGTACTGGACTTCCTTAACGAAGTTGGCTTTGATAATCTTGTCAACTTCGGCCTCAAAAATAGCACCATGAGAAGGGTGCATTTTCCTGGGAGGCTGCTTAAACCCATGATGTTTTTCCGGGAGGCCGAGATGGTGAACGACTACCTGGGGATCTAGTCCGGGCAACTCTTTGTAACTCCAAGCGAACACATCACGATGTTGTTTGAGAAAGTCTACGTACTGCTGCCGCTCCTCAGGGGACATGGCTGCACTGATCAATGCGGGTTTCGGATCTACCTCACTACCAAGGTTCACCTGTATCATCTCATCAACCATGGTAGAGACGCCTTCTTCAAAGGCGGGGGGAGAATCTTCCAGGTATTCCTCCCCACCCATGGGAAGATTTCCCGCGACGGGAGATACTCTTGGGCTATCAAAACCTGAGGGGAAACTGGTTCCGGCTTGGGCAGCAGTGGTCAACGTGCCAGGAGACTCACTCTCCATTGAGACCATAGAAATGAAGGCATTCGACCCTATCCCATCTGGCCTTCGGCCTAAGGGGCCACGTTTGATGATATCAAAGCAGTGGTGACGTGTCAGCCTGAGTCGGTGGATTCCAGCCAGGAGGAAGAGACACGTATGGCGTACTGCCGTTGTCATAAGATTGACAATCTGGTACCGTACAGGGGTAGGAGGTTCCGAGATCACCTGAGCCTGGTTGATGTAGGAGTGCAATGTGATTTTCCGCCATCGCTTGGACATGGGAACATGCCTACCTTGTGTACCCGAAACAACAAAACATTTCCCCATGTCGGGGGCCGTGGCCTCCAATCGGTGGATTGGGAGGATGTAGGCGTCATCCATGCTTGCCCAGGGATCACTTGTGACCGGTGCGGGTTCATCCTCACTTACTAGGATTTGCTTATCCTTACTTTTGTAATAACCTGCATCCAGATAGCGGGCCTCACAAGAAGTTAAAGGAGACGCATCTCCTTGAAGCACGCCTACTCAGCCGTTGAGTGAGTATTTGAGACACTGGTGATATGATGAAGGGACTGATTCATGCCGATGGAGCCATGGCCTACCCATCAACGCGTTGTAGGCTATGTCCTGAGATACGACCATGAACTCGGTGCTGGTGAAAAAGCCACTGAACTGAGTATTCAGGTGGATCTTGCCGACTGGGGTATGCTCGGTCCTATCGTACCCCTAGATTCTGAGGTCAGAAGGAGTTAAATCACCTTCAGACAGACCCAGATTTCGCAACGTCCGAGTCGGAATTAGGTTGATTCCAGAACCCGTGTCAACGAGGCAACGTCGGACTTCCACGCCATTGAAGTGGCCAGTGATGTACAGCGGGCGAATGTGCCCCTGTAGAGGAGGGTCCTCATCTTCACCAGAGAACGAGATAACCGCCTAACATTCGATGTTCTCAATCATCTCGGTATGGAAGGATTCTGTAGCTGCTACCTCCGTCTCAAACTGGAGGGGGCTCCTTAGGGCCTTGGCAAGTGCCTCGCGCATTTCAGATGACAGGCGAAGGGCCTGAAGGATAGAAAGCCTTGTCGGAATGCCGACCATGTGCTTTAGGACATCATACTTTCGTGCCAAATGTGAACCTCTTCCTACAGGAGGTTGTTCGACATTTAGAGGCATAGAGGGTCCTTTCGGTTGAACCGACGATCGAATGGTACTGTGTACATCCTGATGCCTACTAGTTGAAGCCTGGAGAGTAGTTTCCGGACTAGGGTGGGATAGCAGAGGCTGGCCTGTAGCCGGGCAAGACTGACTGTGATATGAACGAGGTAGCTCTCCCTGATCTAGTAGCATAAATTGTGGTGGAGGAAGAGATGAGGGAGTCATATGGGGTTGCGCGCGCTAAGCTCTGTGTTGAGCCTGCTATCTGGTCTCAGTAGCGTGCACGTCTTGGATGATGGTGCCCGCTGACGTACCTCGATGAACGACACGGTTACGACTCCGATGACGTTGAAGTCGGCTGGCAACGTTGTGGAGGTTCGACTAGTGTTCCCCCTTGTCGGGAGTCATATAACGATTTACCAGCTCAACGGTGTTAACCAAAGCGTACACCTGACTGACGCTCGAAGATTCATCCACCACCGGGTGAATTCTGGGAGGAATCCCCATTTCAGGGGGCAAAAAGTCACCGAGATTGCGGGATAACGACGGCACCAGAGGTGCGCGTTGCTTCTTCTTGCCTCGCCGCTGCTTGCCCTTTTGGGAAAGGGTCAACTGTGAAGACAATACGGAGGTACTGGCTACTTCTTCTGAAGGTTCCAGCTGCTTCAGGCGCACCCGGATAATACCATGGGCACGAACGACGGTTTTTCGAGCCATCCAGTGGTTGTATTTCCGGGATCCACAGCTGGGGACCTACTGCCACTCGCCTTTGCTGTCACTACCGATCTCTTACCCTGCAAGGACACCTGCCACTTGTGCTGGTGCCAGGCCCTACCTGACTATGTTGTTGTTGACCTGGTCTTGAAGCCAGTCTTTAAACACCTAGCATTGCTTGACGGTGTTCCACAGAATCTGATGATAAGGAAAGTAGTTGGGGTGATCGGTGAGATTCGCCTCTGCCGGCCTTTTGCACTCGGGCAGGCGCACAATCCATTTCTCTAGAGCACTTCGGAAATAGCCAGGGACCTGATTTATGTTGAACAAATAAGTCTGGTGCCTTCTTTCAAGATAGGGATCCCTGGGGGCCTGGCCCTGACGAGGGGCTGGGGGGCCTGCCGAGGAGGCGACGCCTGATTGTCTCGCCTGGGTGGCGGTGGCGCATTGCGCGGGGGAACCTGCCGATTCTGTGGCGGTCGCTACTGGGTAGGAGCCTTTTCTTGAGGTGGGGGACCTCTGCGGGGTTGCGGGGATGGTGTCGCTGGTAGTAATTCCAGCTTCCCGGGGGCCACTATTTGGGCCATCGTGGTGGGTTCAGCCCTGGCGGTCCTCCGGGCTGGGATCACATGGGGCAACGAACGTTCCTGACTAGCCTGCTGCAGATCCTCCTCAAGGCACTGAGCCTTATCTGAGAAATCTCTGAACCCTAAAGGGTAGTTCTGGGTAATCAGAGAGGGTATCAGCTCTGTTTTGACATTCCCCACACACATCATCAGTAATTGCTCCTGATTTATTGGCATATCAAGGGAATACGTAAGTCCCTTCCACCGGGCGATGAAATCTGCAACTCGCTCATATGGAATTTGCTTTCACTTGAAGAGGTCTGCAATACTGGTCCTCCATGTGTTGGAGTTGAACTGGTATAGGAACTACCGGCGGAGATCCTCCCAACCGGTCACTGATCCGATAGAGAGTTGGTTGTACCAGACGAATGCTGGACCTTCCAATGTATGTACAAAACATCGGAGCTTGGTGGCTTCTTGCTGAGCCGGGGTCCCCAGCATGGGGCCACACCTGGAAGAAAAATGAGCCAAGTGCTGCGGCGGGTCCCCTGTCCCGTTGATGGGTGAGAAAGTGGGGTTCCCAAAACCCGGGGCGCGTGCATATCATCCACCCATGCGGGATACGGCTTGCAATCCAGTGGGACCGCCACCTGCCACGTTTCCAACGCTTCGAGGCGGGCTGTGAGTGCCGCTATAAGATCATCCAGGTGGGGTTACCTGTCTTGATGAGGATACCTAACCACAAGTGCGTTGCCAGTTTCTTCAACACGGTAGATGGCTTCGGCAGCTCGTAGATCAACTGGCGGAATGACCTGTTGGGCGACTGGGGGAACTCGGACTGGATTTGTCAGGTTGCCCCGTCGTTCGGGTGGGTTTGGCAAGACGTATCGGGCCCTCATGCCATAAGCTCCAGCTTCTGCCCTATCTGCGAGAGTAGCATGATCAGGGTTGCCCGGAGGCATCTCACCGGGGGGAAATTGTTCCTGCCCCTGCTGCCCCGGCCTTGGATTACCATAGTCGGGTTGCCGCTCTACGGTGCGCTTAGCCAAGAGTTCGTCAACCAGCCTCTTCTGCTCAGCACGCTGCTGGCGTAACATGGCCTTCTCGGGATCTTCTTCTGCTTTCGGCATAGAGGAAGATGGGTCAGAGTGCATGGCAGTTCCGACGTGCTCCTTAACCTTTCCGGTATTTCGACCGAGTACCAGCGACTCGGTGGGTACGGGGAGGTCTAGCAGGTTCCTCTGCTGACGGGTAACCCTCCCTGATGGGTCTAGTAGTGGCGGTACTCCCTTGGGGAGTAAGTCTCCATCAAGGAATTCAAGCTCGTCTTCCTTGTCCACTACATCATCCATGTGGACCGCGACCCCTCTCGAGGGAATCTCCTCGATGTCGCATAACGAATCGGGCTGCTGTCGGATAGGGTCGAAGAGGAGAGGGGCATAGTGTCCCCAACCACAGACTTTCACATGGGGGGTAGCTTCCCTGACGATTCTGCGGAGTACTTTGAAACTATGAACACATTTCTATTGAAGGGAGCTCTGCCGGCCTGGTGACTAAGGGTGCTGGGCCACAAGGAGTACGGCCGAATCGATATGGTGGCATTTCTCGGAGATTTTGTCGAAGTGCTCTCGACTTCTGGGGGTACATCAGCTGCTCGTAACAAAGGCGGAAGTGCATCTCCCATAGGGTTCAACAAAAGCACCCCACTTCTTCAGGGGTAAGTGACTCTGGTGAGCGAAAGTTCAGTGCCGTCGTCGGTCAGAATTTCTCCGGGATGTGATCCACTGCAAGAATACTGCAGAAGCTCCTGGGTTCGGACTCGGGGTCTGGCCCTGCATTTCCCCACTTGACAACCGTGGGCGGCTGAGGGACCAGTAGCGGTACCGAGGCATACCTCTGGGATAGTAAACTCGGCGGTGGAGAATACGACGAACGAGCTGACTGGACACCGAATTCCGGTCCATCCTCTAAAGAGTGAGGTGACCAGGCCACGATGTCACGATACGATGGGATGATAGCCACAGCTTCCGGCAGAGGATTCGCGGCTACTGGCGACAGGTCATGTCGTCTCTCTACCGTCGTTGGCCCCCAAAATAGCTCTCTGTGATCTTTGGTAGATGTAGAGGGTGCTTCTGGTGACAATGGCAGTGATTGCACGGTCGAGAACTATGGAGTTCCCAAGATTTCTTCCTCCGGGATGTACCTGTGGAGAGAGATGGGAATCTGGTGGACCTCATATTCTGGGAGAATGAGGCTAACGCGCATGGTTCCTTCCCCAGTCCTTGATACGGAGGAGCGGGAAGAAGGTTCCATCGCTGAGTCGCATTCTGCTTCAGAGTCGGAGAAGCGGGCAGGTCTGATCTCCACCAGGGCCTTCACATGACTCATTTTGTGGCGGCGACGACACGCTCTACTGACCTGGGGTGGCACTTCAGGACAGGATTGATCCCTAATAGGTAACCTCGGGGCGGTGTTGGCACCATGGCGGAGAGGGCTCTCGCTCGAGATAGCTGAGGTGCGAGGGGCACCCGGGCATATGTCGATGTGTACATGGGGGGAACCTCCACGGATAGCACCCATGTGGGTGGAGCCTCTGTTGGAATCGGCATGAGCATGGGGAGGACCTCCATGGTTGATGCGGGCGGAGTGAGGCTGACCCTCACTTCTCGGGTTTCTGGGGTGATGAGGACCTTCGCTGGTTGTAGAGAGGACATAGGGAGGCCCCCCACGTTGGAGAAGGACCGGATGGACGGTGCCTTCAGATCGGCGGTCGGGGGCAGGAGGATGGACTCTATACCCTGTATAGTGGGCGCGTGAAAGGTTTCTGCACTGAGCGTCACTGCCGCGGGGAAGGTCTTCCTTCGGGATTGGGGTAGCACGAGGCATACCTCCATGACGAGATTCGGAGCGGGGAAGGCCCACACTCTGTGGAGTAGTGGTACGGGGAGGTCCTCCGTACAGGGTGACATCACCGCGGGTTAGTTCGCGGAGATCACCACTCGGGCCTGCAACCCGGAGAGTCAACCCATCCTGCCCGTGGGGCGGTTGGGGTCTCGATCCTGGTTGGGTGAAGGAGTGCCCTAGCTCAGTGTATGCAGGGACTTCATGATGCACGTCGGCGGGTGGCGCGGGCCACTGTAGATGTTGACGTTGACGCATCTGGGCGAGCTTCCTCAGCCCGGGCCCGGCGCTGACGTCGGGTCAGACGAGCTGGTGCAGGTGGTGTAGGGGCATGGCATGCCTTCTCTTCCTGCGGGGTAAGACAGCGGCGCTGATGCGGCCAGACGGGAGCTCTTGCCTAGAGCCCTTGGTTCGGGACCCTGAGAGGGCTAAACCGGACGGCTCCCTCTTCATCAGCGTAAGGCAGGGAGTCGTCATGGCGTTCCGGGGACAGGCTCCCAAAACAGTTGAACGTTGGGGTGGGGAGTAGGGGCTCCCTGCGCAGCCTGTTAGGGCGGCGTTGACGGCGGGGCCTGGATGCCTCCAGGTCTAGGTGGGCCATTTCCCGAGTTGGGATGACCCCTTCCTCCTCGTACCTGCATACGAGGTTGTTGATCACCCTTCGCTGGATGACCTCTGATGGGGAAAGGGGACGTGGGCGCCCCATAGTCCACGATGTGGCGGCCGTCATGTCGGTAGCGGCTCCAGGCAGGGTGGTTGTGGCGGTGTTGCCCCTGCCCCTGCGTAGGCAAGCGGGCAGTGATCGCTTCTCTGTAACAGAAACCTGGTTCCTGAGAAACGAAGGGATCAACTCATCAGCACTGAGAGGAAAAGGATTGACAAATAGGGCCCCAGCGTCCTTCTATTCTCCACGTCTATAAGAAGGATCCATGCCAACACGCTGTAGAACGGAGTGCCCCACGTTCTACTGCCCCGACTTCCGGTGAGTTTCAAGACAGGCCCACTATTTTCGTGGCGGGACCAGGTGCTGGATATCTAGATCTGGTGACACATCAATATACTGGTACCTCGAACGCTTCTAATGTCCACATTGAGGAGAAGAAATTCACATCGGGTTCACCATTTCTGTTTTCGACACTTTCGCCGGGGCGCGCACATCCATTCGTCCGTGGAGGAGGACGCGCTGCGCTTGTTGCCCCGCATTCCTGCTTTCCAAAGGCGGGCGGCAATCGCTCATTATTTAGGGACGTTTTCTCCTTGATCGAAACGGGATGACGGGATGTCGGTTCATCCTTCCATTGATTCCTCCTCAGAACTCGTCACCTAGTCCGGGTCTCCCTCATTGATTTAATACGTTGTTCAGGAAACTCTTCCCAGTGCCATGTTTCCATGTACATAGGTTAATTACACCGCTTTTGTCGGGACATTCCAAAGGGTCCAGTCAGGGCAGAAGCCTTCAGTCGGGGGGGGGGGGGTAGTCACGTTGAGGCATCAATAGTGTGTCTGGATACTGGGGAACCTGGCATGTCTGTCTATTATCCCTAATCACATGGCTTCTCGAGGGCGTGGAAGCCCGAGGCATCCCACATCGAGCGTGGGGAATTATATGTCGTAGGATCATATCTGAGGTTTTCCTCATCTTCCCGTATTTAACACAAGGTACGCCACAAGTTTAACGTCCAGCGGAGGCAGATCAGCCCGACCAGAGCATTAGCTAGAATAGGTCGGATTGATGGATTTCCCATGAAGGGGTGCTGATACTAGGACCAGCACATGGGAGGCAATGAAGAGGAGCATACTGATATGCTCTCATTGGGATATGACGGTCCGGGCGAGGATCAGGGTGGATGATGGATAGACGAATGAAGTGGAAGGGGGAATGTCAAGGAACCATCGCAAGGGAAACAGTGAAGTTGGGCTTGAGCCTTGAAGGGGATTCCTACGTATCCCCGTGGTAGGGAATCAAATTCTGTGTAGTTCGGGATGGTTCTGGTGAACCGACGTGAAGGTGGACCTTGGTCCAATGGATGTTGTCAGTGAACCGACGTGAAGGTGGACCTTGGTCTGATGAGAGGTGGGCTTGAACCTCGGGCATGCTTCCTACGTACCATGGCTTGACATTGATCAAAGAGCTCGTAGTTCAAAGGGTTTCATCTGTGAACCAACGTGAAAGTATACCTTGGGGTCCACTAGTGGTGGGCTTGAACCTTGGGACAGTTTCCTACGTACCATGCCTTGACATGGATCAAAGTCCTCGTAGTTCAACAGATTGACGGAATACAGTTTAACGTCATGCGGGCCGGTAATGAACCCTGACGTGAATAAACGAGGGGCGTTGGGTGTCAGCGAACTAACGTAAATGAGGGACCTTGGTCTAATGGGAGATGGGCTTGAACCTCGGGGAGGCTTCCATCGTACCATGCCTTGACTTGGATCAAATTCCTCGTAGTTCGGATTGAAAATGGGGGGGACTTGGCACACCGAAAAGGAGACGGTATGGGCCAATGATTGTAGGGCATGAACCTCAGGAAGGCTTCCGATGTACCATGCCTTGACATGGATCAAAGTCCTCGTAGTTCGGGTTGGTTGCAACAGCTTTCCATCGGTCTGGAATGCAGTTTAACGTCATGTTGGACGCAGGTAAAACTCGACGTGAATTGGATGACTGGTGGGATTGAACCTCGTGGAGGCTTCCTACATACCATGCCTTGACATGGATCAAAGACCTCGTAGTTCAAATGGCGGTGGGTGTCGGTGAAACGACGTAAATGATGGAGCTTGGTCCGATGAGAGATTGGCTTGAACCTCGGAAAGGCTTCCAACGTACCATGCATTGACATGGATCAAAGTCCTCGTAGTTCGGATTGAAAATGGGTGTGCAGTTTGATGTCATGCGGGACAAGGATGCATATAGTTTTATGTCATGCTGGACATTGACATGCAGTTTAATGTCATGCTGGACGAGGGCATGCAGTTTAATGTCATGATGGATGAGGGCATGCAGTTTAACGTCCTTCTGGACGAGGTATTTTCCTGGCCAATGCCAACTCTAAGCCCACGTGAGTCATGCTTGGTGTTAGAAACAAGATACAGCAAGGGCCTGACGATCACGCCATGAAGGGTGAATTCGTGTTAAGCGAAGAGGGGCTTATGCGTTAGGCGGACCACGATGCTGGGACATACTCTAGTATGGAGCCCCGGAGTGCGACAAAGCGCGGCGAAGGATGGATTTGGGACCAATGATGGGAGGTTTCTCATTCCCTATCATGCCCTCCACTGACCTTGGTAGTTGGGAAGTACGGAGATGCAGGGGTGCAGCCATCCGTTGGGGAACTAGGGTCACCCTTCTCCTGAGAACATACACAACTCCAATAAAGAGGATATCATCCCATGTTGATGGGTGATTACACTCCTGTGGAGACGAGTGGCGTAAAAAACGTTCGAGCTGGGGAGAACCTTCGTGAGAGGCACGAGGTCGGGTCACAGTTTAACATCCTGTGTTGAGGACGTGGTGCTTGGCAGTTTAACGTCCTACAGCTCAGACGAGGTGGGTTCACTCCGTACCCCTAGGACTTACATAACTGGTACCCTCTGGTCCTTGGGGGAGGGAAGGTACTGTCAAGGCCATGGTCAAGGGTGGTTGTGGATCGAGACATCGAGGGGTCCACGTTAGCATGGCTATGTGAAGAAGCAATATCCATTAGCGTGCCTATGCGAAGAAGCATTGGGCGAAGCAATGCTATGAGTGGTATTGTCCTTGGAACATTAAAATCACATCGTGCAAACCTGGAGGGTCGTACGGGAAGAGGAATTTCCAAGAAAAAGAGTGTGCTTCACGAAGCAGAGTTCCTTGGCCTTAGCATGGGGCATAGGGATGATTGAAGGGTGCTTCGCGAAGTGGAACAGTATTCGCGGAGCACTGCCTCGCGAAGGAGAGGTGCCTCGCGAAACAGGGTGTTGCGAAGGAGTGTGATTCGTGATTTGTAGTGATCCTGCCTTAGCATAGGGATCACTAGTACAGGTTGGGTGTTTCGCGAAGAATAAACGCTCCGCAACTGCCCGAGTTCCCTTGGGAATCCCCTTCCTTCGCGAATTCCCTTGAGCTTTGCGAAGTTTATCCCTCTCGGAAGAGGGGCTCAAAACGATTCAAAGCGAAGGCGTCACGCGAAGTAGAAGTACCTCGAGGAGCTCATGATTCCCGAGGGCAGAGGGTGCTTCGCGATTCGGGAGAGTAGAAGCCGAATGGTCAGATTGTCCATCCTTGGGACTCAGGGAGAGTCCAGTATTTATAGGGAAGGGGCGCCGCAAAGCAGAACTCGCCCGCCGCCTCAGGTGCTTCACGGCGCGCTCGCGAACGTCAACGTCGTCCGTGAAGAGTTACCACCTCTTGAGCTTCGCGGCGGGCTCGCGAACGTCAAATGCGTTCACGGAGTGTTACCGCCTCTGGAGCTCCATGAGGCCGCGATGGTCAGGGATCTTGGTGCTTCGCGTCGGTGCTTCGCGAGGCAGTGTGCCCGCCTTCTTTTTCGTCCCTTCCATTCGTGCAATATTTTGGCGCCAACAGAAACCCTTCGTGTGGTTGGAGAGATTCCAGAAGAGCTTTCAAGTGATGAGGTAGAGGCTAACTTGTTCCCCAATGTTGAGAATTACAGAGGAAGGCATAGGGTATGTAGTCGAATGTGATACATCAGGGACCAGACTTTGGTGTGTCCTGATGCAGGAGCGAGCAGTGATCGGATATGGTTCTTGGAAGATGAGACATCATGAGAAGAACTATGGTAACGATGACCTGGTGTTATCAGAAGTGGTATGTGCCTTGAAGATGTGGCAGCGCTATCTTATGGGAGAACATTATACCATGTACTCTGATCACAAGAGTCTCAAATATATATTCCCTTAGAAGTACCTGAACTTGAGACATTGGTGATGCATTGAGTTCCTCCAGGACTATGACTATGAGATAGTCTATACTCTTGGGAAGGGGAACGTTGTTGTAGATCCTCTTACTAGGATGTCTGTTATATAGCTTATAGGTGAGGAGACTAAGCAGTTAGATGTATTACAGATATCCTTTATGGATAGGGATGGAGAAGCTTATCTACAGTCTCCTACTGTCAGTCCTCCACTTCTTTAGTAAGTTATGGTGGTGCAGCGTTGGGATGATGACTGTGAGATATTACATGATAATATATCCACAGGGCATGCTTTAGATGGATTTTATGAAGGTGGGGAGAACGTCGTCATCCTTATAGGTCATACCATGGTACAAGTAGCACTTCAGGAGGAAGTGTTGAGGGAGTTCCACATATCCTCTCTAGCATTACATCCAGGTGTGGCGATGATGTACCAGGACATCCGATGACAGCACTGGTGGTCATGTATAATGAAGGTAGTAGTAGAGTTTATCTCTCAGTGCCTCAATTTTCAGCATGTGAATGCAGAGCATTGTGTACCAGCAGGCTTGGTTCAAACTTTAGTGGTCTTAGAGTGGATGTGGGATGGGATATCCATGTATCTCATGATGGGTCTTCCACGTACATCCAAGAGTCATGATTCGATTTGGGAGACCGTTGATTGACTCACCATGTCAGACCAATCCCTACCGATCAGAGAGCAGGGATTAGTAGAGAGCTTGGGATGCCTCTATGTACATGAGATTGTACATTTTCATGGAGTACATACTTCTATAGTCTCTAACCGTGACACATGGTTTACTACCCGCCTATGGAAGGGGTTTCAGGAGGCTTTCAGTATACAACTAAGCATTAGCCCCACCTACCATCCTCAGATAGATGGCCTGACTGAGAGGACCATTCAGACCCTCAAGGACATGCTCCATGCATGCTTCCTTGACTTCGGTTGGAGCAGGGAGGATCACTTACCATTGGTGGAGTTTTCCTACAACAACAGCTTTCACTCAAACATCAGTATGGAACCATCTTAAGGCCTTGTATGGTCGACCTTGAAGATCACCCCAGTGCTTGACAGACCCTGAAGAGTCAGCACCAGTGGGACCAGAGATGGTACGGACTACCACCGAGAATGTGAAGATCATTCTAGAGTAGATGAAAACTGTACAGAGTAGACAGTTGTCGTCTGCTAATAGGATACAGAGACCACTAGAGTTTGACGATGTTATCCATGTCTTCCTACGGGTCTCACCTCAATGAGGTCTATAGAGATTTGGCTGAGGCGGAATGATATATCTGAGGTTAATAGAACCCTTCTAGGTCCTCAGAATAGTAGGCGAGGTGGCTTACCACCTAGCTCTTCCACCTCAGTTTCACCGAGTTAATGACGTCTTCCACGTATCTCAGTTGAAGAGATATGTGCATGACCCTTCTCACATCATCGACCATGGAAAGCATGACATCAATGATGGGGTGACTTTCACAGAGTTTCTAGTGTAGATTGAGGATTGAAAGGAGCTGGTCCTACGTGGGTGTTCGATATCTCTGGTCTGTGTTTTTTGGCAGCATGGGAACCTCTAGGAGAGCACATGGGAGCGAGAGGCGCATATGCGTGCTCAGTACCCCCATTTTATCCCTTAGTTAGAGTTGTTGCTTACGGGGACATAAATACCTCAGGTGGGGATAATGTATTGACTGAGAAATTTTGTGGAATTTTTTTTCTTAAATACATGTGATTTTTATGAGTATGCGAAAATTTATGGCGCTTGATTTCGAGGTCCGGTGTGTCCATAAGTAATTTATGATGTTTTTTTCATTACATTCAATTAACATACGAGCAGGATTTTATAAATTTTGAATCGGTGCTCGGAACTGAAATCTGAGCACACCGTTGAACATGCAGCGCCGATATTTTCTTATGAAGAATTTCACTTCGACGACTGTGAGTCGAGGATAAAAGTTAGTTTTCGGAGTTACATAAAAAAATAAAAAAATCATGTGTAACACTTTATTTTGTTTTTGAGCCTCCATGTGAGTGATGGTAGTTGGAAACTCCACTTGGGAGTTGATGGTGGGACTGCCACACCCCAACCTCCCATGAGAGCTTATGGTGGTGGTGCCCAGCTGATCATAACCTCCTGCAAGAGGTTACAATGTGGGGACCACCCGAGATCCATAACCACTCTATTAAATGAAACGGGTGGAAAAAACACGACCCCTATTGATGATGGAGGATAAAACCTCCCACCTCTCCCTCTTTAATGAGGGAGATCCTCTTTCCATCCACCTAATTAAATGTGACACCTCTCACGAATTTAATTATGTGGATCCCACTCATTTAATTCAGAAACATTGAATTACGTGCCAATGTTATAATATAAAAACCCTCATATTATTTTCATTGGCATAATCTTTTTTTGGGAGGAGGAATTGAGAGGAATGCTAGGGAGAAAATATCCCAACGAAGAACGTGACGTTCGTGAAGAACTCGAAGGATATCAGCGACGCTCTTTCTTCTTCGACTCCTTTCTCGGCCACCTACTGATCAACCCTACGCAAATTCATCAACGAACCGAAACATCTTGGAATTGAGGATGTGCGGTGGATGTGTTGAACAATGGTTTCCTCCGTCATCTTTTCGTGACTTCATCAAAAAATGATGAGCGTCAAACGACTAACCAAAAGGTTGGGGGTTTAACTTAAGAAGTATTCCTTTTATTTTCATATCTTCTTTTGAAAGTAATCGTCTCGAAGTATTGTGATTAAATTTTTGTTCATCATACCGTTGATTAACCAGTTGCTAACACCATAAATGCGGAGGGTTCTGGACAACCTCACACATCCCAACACCCTTCGTGGATATTCATTGTGGTGTTCTTCAAAGCGGAAACGAGGTGAAGACGGTGAAGATGGAGAACAAAGGTCACGCTACCCACGACGTTCGTGAATCGTGCCGCCCTGGATAGCACACTCGCGCGGCATACCCACTCACCGCCGCACTCCGCGCCGCCTTCCCACACAGCGCCACTCCCCTCCCCACCTTCCCGCGCTCCACCGTGCCCCGTGCCGCCTGACCACGGGAACCACGTGCTGCCCGGATCCACCAACGCCATGCCCGGCGCCCCGGCGCGCTACACAGTGCTCCTGCGTCGCGGCACCCTTCCTAGCGCTGTAACGGGCTGCCTGGCACGACGCCTTGACACACTGTCCGTAGCGCTGCCCCGGCGCCCCACTCGGAACCCCCGGCGCGCTGCCCGCGCCCATGCGCGTTTCCCCAATGCACTGCCCAGTGCCCCGGTGCCCCCACGACCATCTCCCGCGGCCTGCCCGCTGCCCCCGGCGCGCTTGCCGCGCCCCGGCGCACTACCACGATGCACTGCCTAGTGTCCCGTCACCCTGCGCAGTGCCCACGCAGCCCCCCTTCCATGCCCTACACTGTGCACCCGCAGCCAGCCCTGTGTCCAGCCGGCCTGCCCGCACCCAGCGTGGCATGCCACTGGCCTCCCGGCTTCCGACCACCGGAGCCACGCCCCTCGCAGCATTGGCCGAACCATCCCCAACCATCAGGCCGAGCCGCCTTCGTGGCGGCATCCGGGCCGAACCACCCTTGCAGTCTACTGTGTCGGGCCTTGTGGATCGGGCATAACATAGAAGGCTGACCCGCCCAATGGGCTATGTCCAATGCATCGGGTTTGTCCGGGTTGACCCAGTCCGGGTCAGAATGGAACCGAGCCCACTACCGAACCTTTGCTTTAATGACCATATCTTTGGCATCAGACGTCTGTTTGATGAACCATCAGCGGCATTGGTAATCTCGATGATAGATAGTCCCTTTCAGAATACCCCATTGTAGATTATAGTATAGTTGAGATACAGTCAGGTTGGTTCGTACATGAATCCAACTGGGCCCCCTTGGACTAAAAGGCTAATAACTAACAGACCGGGAGTCCAATTGATGCACCTTCTGTTGCATTGATACCCCTATTATGAGGAAAAAAAGTGAGATACTTCTACATGGGAATTCAAGACACTTGATGTATCGACTTGTTGCTCGTGGACAGGACCCTCCCAGTGACGAGTGAGTAGATTGCAGAGATGTTGTTGCTGGCTAAGACATGAAGACTACTGACCGATTGACTCAATGTGATTTAGATGTCCAAGTGGGGAATGCTTGGTTGGAGTAGCATTCCAATGATAGAGGAGTGCTTGGTTATTGCGGCAGACCAACAGTACTCTACAAAATGTACCTCTGTAGGCTATGAGGGGTAGCGCTTGGTTGTAGCGGTAGACCCTTGGTGGGGAGCACCTCGTTTGAGTGTGGAAGACCCACAATACTCGGTAGGTGGAGTACCTCAACGTCCATGGTTAGTGGGATGCACTTGGATGTAGTGGTAGGCCCACTGTACTCGACAGAGAAGGAGTTCTCCAGCAGATGTGGTGTTGACATCGTGAATAAATATCCTAGTTTGAACTGTTTCAATGTCTTTTGTGTTTTCCTCGTGATTGAGATGGGATACTAGATAACTTAGGTATATGTATGTGCATATACCTAAGAAATGGTTATCCATTGACTTCATACTTTTTGGTTTATCCTTGCTAGATTTTGTGAGATGTTGAAGGTATCAGGGTCCCCACTACGAATCATTATACTCACCCCTGCACGGGTTATGCCCGCACCTCATTGTGTTGGATGCAGACGGCGAACAACAGTGACGGAGGCCGAGGGCGCCAGGATTGGACGATACCCAGAGGTGGACCTTACGACGAGTGGGTGCATAGTGGAGTCTGATAGACGTGGAGTGATTATGTGGCCATCTGTACCTACCCTTCATGAAGGAACCCCGAAGGATGATCCAGGAGCTACTCATTAACTTTTAGTTGTTTCCCCCTTTTTCAGTTGTAATTGTACTTTACAGTTGGGCTTGTATTTCCGGCCCCTTTTACATTCCTGCAAACTTTTTATATACAGTTTTTACTTAGTGTTTTGCTTCTAGTTTTTTACTCTGATGTGTTTGTTTACAGTTATAAAGGAATTTCCTTCCCAGTTTTGGGATATATTATTTTGGTTCTAGTGGCCATCCACTGGTCTATTGAAGGAGAATTTGGGTTAGTTACGATACGGGCCCCAGAGGACAGGTCCTGAGAAAATTAGGCCCAAAAAATTCTTTTACATAATAAGATATCATTATTTAATTAAATATTTTCTTTCTTCTTAGTGGACCTTGAATTATATTTAATATAAGTAATCATATAAGGATATAAATCAATGAAATGGGTGATATAAAATACAATAATGGGGATAGATAAGGAATTGAATCAATATAACATAGGTCATATTTATCATCATTATCATTATAAAATAATAATCGGGTCATCATCAAAATCTTGATATGAATCATTAGATAAAGGAATGGAATATGGAAATGCTTAAAAATAAAACATCACGTGTTAGTGGAAAAATACCAGAGGCAATTGTGAAAAAAAACAGAATCGTATTTTCACATAAAATATGTTCATAATCAAAACAAAATCTTCCTAAAAAATATATATCATCATTTTCATGAATATTAAACATGATATCATGATTCAAAAAAAATTCCTAATGAATTCATTGGGTATAAAAATATGGTCAAAGCCATCACATCTTATCTTTTACATAATCAAACATCACGCCGATAATTAATAACATTAATTACCATTAAAATACTCATGGAAAAGAATTTGTGTCATTAATTAATAAACTTTGGGGTTACTAAAAGAAAATGGGAGACAATATTTGGTTTATAAATAATCACACTTCAGCAAAAAATAAATAACTCTTGAGGAATTCTGATGTGTTTTGGAAAGAATGGTTGTTTTTGAATGTCTATATTTTTCACAAAATCAATTATGGAAACATTTATATCACCAAATAGATTTTTTTAATATTGAAATGATATATAAGGAACGTTAATGTAACATCAATAATGAAATGTATTGTAGAAGAGGTAAAACCGCAACGAAAGAGAGTTAGGATCAAGATTCCCATTATATTATATCTGAATTATTTATTCATATTAATATCTAGGATAATGAAACTAGATCCATCAATTATGGATGAAATAAATATTCTACACATATTTAATTTATAATTTTTTTATTGAATTCATTTTGTTCCATTTTGAGGATATATAGAGATCAATTTTATCATTATGTCATTTTTTTTCTTGAATTTCATTATTTGTTCTCTTGTATAATAGATTGGAAGTTCATGTTAAATGAGAACATGTTTCTGAAACATAATTTATTAGGTATTATATATATTAATAATGTTTAAATGGACTTATATCATTTTTTATATGATTTTGATTCATTAGATAAAACATTTTTTTATATTTTTAGATTATTTCGGCGTGTTTTTCATCATTCATGAAATATTTTTTTTCATGAAATATAGTTTTCATATATTATTTACAAAACATTAAAATTGTAATAATATGCATATTAAAATCATATTTAACTATAATAATATTTAATTATAATATTTTATGGTGGTAATGGAAAATTAAAATGCATTGTCTATGAAGGTAGCGAATCGACATGTCATGAATGATTAATTGATTTTTAGAAGAAACAAATTGGGGGAGACAAGAGGTTTGATTATATATATTACCTTTAAAATGTTATATAATGGTATATATATGGTACGAGAGTTATTAAATCACTCTTGATAAGGTGATGAGAGGAGATAGAAAGAAAACAATAGACTTTAAAAGAGAATAAAAGTAGATTTTACATATGTAATTTCTTCTCCTTGAGATCATTTTTAGGGGAGTTGGGGTTTTTATTTTAGTTGACACTAGCCAATATTGGATTCGAGTAATAGTCTGTTTAATTTAATTTTTCAGAATTTGGAAATTCCTAAAGGCATAAATGGGGGGATGAGAATTGGTGCTGAGGGATGGTATTCATATGGGATGTGAGGAGACTTTTTTGATTATTTTATACCTTAATTTATTATTTTTAGTTAATTTTTTCAACAGTTCTTATCCCTATAAATAAATACATTAAATAATGATGTATAACTACATATTATCGTTCTTACATCATCCAAGACAAAAAAAATCATATATGTAACTTATGACGATAAAAACCGTAAATTACTGTATTTTACAATTCACCAAAATTTCAACCATTGTAGAAATATAGGAAATATACAACCTATCGATTAATATATTTTCAGAATTAAAAAAGAACTCCATTTTTTTATTTAATTTACTTTATAAGATAAATTTTATTTTTATTTAATACCATCATTTATTTGAAAAATACAAAATCGATTATTATAACTTATTTAAAAAAACATCGTCATATTAATAAAGGTCTCATGAAATTACTATAGAATAAAAATTCAACCAAAAATTATTGTATTGATATATATAATGGAAATAATTTTTGAAAATAATTATATTACTTCTTAATGTTTTAATAAATATTTGGGTTTCAAAAAAAAATACTAACACATAATTTATCATTTTAAAATTTTATTTTTTTACATAATAAATATTATAATTATATCATATTATCAATGATAATATTAATAAATTTGTATTATACTTTTACTGGTGATTTTACAAATATATTCTACCAATAACTATTACTAATTGTCATGTTTTTATTCCATCGGAATATGGTCCTTAATTGATATAAATATCACATAATTCATTTTCATTTAGGAGAATGATGTTTCTATTTATCTCTATATGTGATTAATTTGTCGTATAATTTAATGAAGGGAGTATTCAATTGAAAAATTATAGGTTATTTAAAGAATATATATCCTATTTTATTTCATAAAAATATATTTTCTTAAACAAATTATTCATCACATTTTTTTTAAAATGTTTTCAAAATAATTACTAGCTCAGATTGAAACAATTCTTGGAAAAAAAGATTCCATATTTTATTTATAGAGGTTTTTTTATAAGACAATTTTATTTTTTTTATGAAATTAAATAAAACCATAGTAATTGTTTCCCCACTATAAGGGTAATACAGTTAAAAGAGGATGAAAAAATGGAATAGGTTATTAAAATTTCTCCCACACTAGCCTTTATCCTGTTGGATGTGTGGGGTTTATCCATTTCCATCCAGGAACAGTATATTTTGAAACTATATTCTTTATTAATTTTAATACTATGATCATATTTATTTTTGAAAATAATAAAAAAAATGTCACTATCGTGACTTTTAAATCACAACATCATCTACATAATATTAAAATTTCATAAGTTGAATTGATATTTTTTATGTGAATGAAAATGTTTTCTTTATGATATTTATTGGTTTATTTAATTGATCATAAATTACAAAAAAAAAACAAATAGAACAACATCATTCTATTTCAAAAATAAAGAATAAAAAAATTAAAAAAATTAATAGTTTCTAATATTATAAAATAATTGTTAATACATGGTTTTATAATGATATTAAAATAAATAAATATTTATTTATTTTTGAAAGGATAATATAAAAATTACATTAAATTCAATTTTGAAAATGTAAATTTATATGGATAGATATTAAAATGATAGTAATATTATTTTAGGATAATAATATTTTATTAAATTATTTCAAAATTACAGTGAAATATTGAGAGGATAATTATATTGAGAAATGGTCTTAAATTTCAACAATTTACTATTTGTGTGGTAATTATTATTTTAAAAATAAAATTTTAACCCTTTATTTTTAATATTTTAATTTTGTTTATTCCATTTGATTCTTTACCCACAATTCTAAAAGTAATCGCATTATAATTTTTCATTATTCCAAATTGACTCATAAATCATGAAAAAACCCATAATATTATATTATATACTTACCTAATAAAAAATAATAGGTTATTGTCTTGTTAAAAGATCTTTCTTGAGGGTCCTTAATAATATATCTAAATAAGGCATACCATATAAGATAATATTTTTTGTAATTGCCTTATGTCAATTTATTTCCTCTTATACCATGATTAAATATGGGTTACTTATCAGAAAAATAATTAAAATTTTAATTTAATTACATAATAATTTTATTATTATTATGTAACTACATTCATTATTTTTCATTACCGCATAATTGAAACTTAATGTTTCTCCCATTCATACGTGTTTACTATTTCCACCACATAAAGATATAATTCGTTATTTATTACCATATATCATTAATGGAAATAATTATTTTTTATTTATTTGAATTATATAAATGATATTATTATATCTTAATATTATAATATAATATATCCCCTCTTACATTTAAATCCACTAAGAAATGTTAATGTCTACCATTCATATGTTTGTCCAAGAACCTCCACAAAGCTTTGAAATTTCAATTTCATTTCATTTTTTAAATGGATAAAAAGGATAGATTTAATTATTATATATGATTTATATTATATTATATGAATCTGTAATGGTAAATTATTATAATCCATTACATGTGTCCCTAGTTATTTCCAATATATATTTATCCATTACTATTGGGGATTTTTTTTATTTAATATATATGATAGTAATTAAAAAATTTGTATCATCATAATGAAATTTTCATGTAAACACTTATTAGAATATTTTATCATGAATTCATACATTTATATAATTATTATTGATGTGGATATGATCTAATGATTAAATCGTTATTATTTCATGGGGATGTTTAGTGGCTCAAGAGTTGTTGGCAGACTTGAATAGGAAGCTGGTTGGGTCCAATGTGATTATTCCGGAAGACATGGATAAGGAATATGAAAAGTTGGAATGGATTTTTATTATTCTGGTGATGTGGAAGTATGGTTTTCATGAATGGGATTGTGATTTATTATTTTATTTCTCATCCTCTCCTTTTATACACATTTCACTTTTGGGGAAGAATTTTGATTTTTTCTATAATGATTAGGGTGTGAGGAAAGGGGACCATCTATCCCCCATCATGTTTCAACTTTCACAAGAGGGTCTCTCGCAAAACATACACATATGCATGATGAATTTAATGATTTTTCCTTATCATTCTCATGATTTAGATGGCTCCTACTCCCGTATATTTTTTCTGATGACATTCTCATTTTTATTAAAGGTTGGAGGTCATTTTTGTTTTATTTAAGGTTGTTATTTTTTATTAATGGTAGCCTAAGTGTCCATTAGGTTAAATTAATGAAGATAAATGTATTTTTATCGAGTAAATATTCAATAATATGTGTCTATGAAATTAAATATAATTTGGGTATTCATTGATGAATGTTTCCTATGGTTCATCTCAGGTGCCCATTTCTAATATCCAGGTGGAAGTGGCCTTATTTGATGATCTCATCAACCAAATTCTTGGGAGGATTTTTATTTGAAATAGCAGATTTTTCTCCGTCAGGGGACTACTGTCTTTTCATTATAGTGTGATTTGTTATATTCTGAATAATGAAATTTCCATTATGAATCTTCCTAAAGGAATAATTTATACATTTGGATAAACTGATTAATATGTTCCTTTGGGACAACAATTACATTGGAAGGGATCATTAGGCCTCTAGGTGACAGGTGAAAAAATTAGTGTACGAAAGAGGAGTCTGCCTCATGGATATATCAGCTGCCATGCAGTCCATGCATGCTCGATTGGAATAGTATTTTATGGTTGGGTAATCGATGTGAGCTAGTACTCTATGAATTAAGTATATAAAAAATTGGGAGGTCTAGGACAAAAAATAACTATCCATACTGGGGAACATGGTGGTATTTCGCCTTGAAATGTTACATGAGACTTCTGGTTGTGTGGTTGGTGGTGGGGAGATAAACGTCTGCGGATACAATTGGGTGGGAGATGAACTATTATTTCTAGGTTTTCCAGGGATGGATATTTCATTAAGTGATGATAACTTCCATCCCATGTTTCTTGAATCAATTCTAACCTTGGAGAAGATAGGATTATTCAAATAAGTGGTGTTTTCTGAGGAGGATGACTGATTCTGATTCTCATATTCTCAATAATGGTAGATTAATTATCATGATTATCATGGTCTGATTCAACAGGGTGAAGATCATGATGTGTGGGGATCATAATTGTGTTGTAAGGAGGACCCCACAAATATGAGTTCTCTTATTTTTAGAGCACAAAACCATGCCCGCACAATAGAGGAAAATAATAAAAAAGGGTATTCATTTGGCATCCCACTGTTTTTGTTGCACAAACCCTCTAGTAGAGTTGGAGTTTCACCTTTTATCAAGATTAAATGGGATATAATTCTTTGGTATAGTGTGGATAAACATGGTAGCTACAATGCATCATCCACATCCCTAGAGGAAATTATTGTGACTTGGTTTGTGCGCTCGAAGCATTATGATATAGATTCCAAGATCAATATAATTTTTATAAAAGAGATTTCCTAGACACTATAGGATGATCAGAATAATGCATAAACTGAGGTTAGGTGTATATTTTTTCAGGTGAGAATGAACATCATGCTTCATGAATTAGGATCAATTGATAAGGGTGGATAGAACTCGCCTCTTTTTTGTAGTCTCAATAACAGACTAGTGGTGCTACATAGATCCTAGGGGTTTCATGCTAGATAGAAACCTTCGTGGATTGGATATAATCTTAATGTCTATGGAAAATTTATGAACAGGCAGATGCATAGATGCGGTATGTTGAATGAGAAGAGTGGTTATGTTTTATTTTCTATTAACATATTTCAAGGGCTAGGATATTCATTAGGCATGGAAGTAAAAGAATTCCCCATGAGAGTCCTGCTTTTCAAAATGATTTTGATGGTGTTTTTAGAATCATGATCATACTTTGAAGAGATTTTTCAGGGATTTGAATGGAATGTTGAGGCGCTAGGGATTTTATCATACCTCATCTAAAGCTACACCTTGGAGAATTCTAATGGACATTTTTTGTGTCATATACCAATAGTGGCCAAATTTTTCTGTGGATTACCTTTCTCAGGGGGAGGGGTTGGTGTGTGTGAGTGGGGGGGGGGGGGTCCTAAGGACCCCTTGATGGGTTTTCCCAACATGGTGTCATTATATTGGGAATGTAATGGTTTTTTATTGGGTATTTTTTAAGGCTCCATCAATTTAATCATCCATGAACTATTGTCTTTGTGGATGGGTTTTTACCCTCTTTGGAATTAGAAAATAATTTTTGACCAATCTATAGATAATGTTGATAAAGATAATGTTATTAATCCACCAAGAAAAAATATGATGTGATTGACCTATTATGGAAAATAAGTGATGTTACTTAATGAATTATGATGAGAAGTAGATATTGATTCTAGATCAACTGTGATTTGATGGTCTTATTATCTAACCAAGAAATATAAAATAGATTATGTATCAATGAAGGAGGTACACTCTTATGAGAAGAACATATTGTAAATGATTGATTTATGATGATTTTTTACACTTTTAAATAATTTATTTGAAATTGAGAATGTATTAAGTAATGAATATTTTTAATGATCTATGATATATTGAGTATAAATATTTTATTTATATTATTTATTACATATCCATATTCATATAAAATTACTTTATATAATTGTATATTTATATATCTCATGTTTACCATTACTGAGCATCTGAGGTCACACATACATATGTTTTTCCCCTACCTTACCAATAAAATATTTTGTTTTTATTATTATGATGAATTTAATTTTGGGAGATCATTATGTGTTATTTTAAAGATAAATAATGAAATAAGAATATTTTTTATCTAGTATCCTTAAACAACACACGTTTACTGGACACATATGAATATTAGTGTTATTTTCTTAATATTAATGAAAAAATGTAACAATTGTTTATGAAACGATTAGGTCATGATATCCATTCCACATTCACTAAATCTGAGAGAAGAGATCAGTGGAGAATAGGAGACACTTGTACATATAATAGATAATTTTCTCCATGATGTTTTCTCAAATACTTTTTGACCACATAGAGGGATTCAAGCACTAGTTTTTTAGAATATTATAGGATTACATTTGGCATACAGATTACATGAACATAATGATTCACTATTAAATTGAATTAATGATAGTGAGTAAATTTCATTTCCCTTGTAACATGTTGCAAGATTGCATGTTGTCCTGTGGCTGAAGCTAGGAGGGTCACCACCCCAGAAAGAAGTATTTGTATAATTAAATATATTACTATAAAATTTATATGGTAATATTTTCTAATTTTCATGGAATACAATAAAAGTCATATCAATTGTTTTTTAGGATGGGATAATCAATACATCAGGGATGATAGTTTGTGTGAGTGACGAGGAATAGAGTTTAGATCATCCTGTAGAATATGAGGGATTAAAAATGTCATCATACTTCATATGATGATTGAAAATGGAGGCTTTTGTAGTATGAAGATGGAGACCGTCGGTTCTTAATGGTCACATAATGGTGAAATGTTAGTAATTTATCCAATTAATACTATTATATCCATGAATAGCTTGCCATTTCAAAAAAACCATATATGATTAGACATATCATGTATCACTAATCGTTACTTATATTGTTAGACTAGGTTCATCATGTCATTAAACAATCATAATTTGTTATATATGTTCACGATTCCTCAAAGATCATAGACTGGGGTGTGATTGACCTTAATGATTGATTTATCGTGATGTATTATGCATGGATGATCAAGGATTGGTTGGAAAAGAATGTATATGGTTGATGGATTGCCATTTTGTGTATTCATTTAATTAACATGACTCTCTATGGATTCTTATAGGATATGGAAAATAGATACGAACATATCACCCTCATCAATTTCTTTATATTTATACTTACCATGATTAAAATTCTTGTTGATGTGGAGTTTGTAACTTCTCATATTTTTATGTTCATCCTTTGATGTATTTCTAATAATATTATCATTGTCAGTCAAGTAATTGGTGTGGAATAATGTTCATGGTAGAGAATTTGTATTGATATGTTAAAAATATTAAATTAAAAATATCACATGCAAAAATATTTGAAAAATAATGTAATATATCTTGGAATGTGTCTCAGATTGGATAACTAAGGCCACTAAAAAATCTAGGATGTGGGATTTTCAATATGATTGGTATAATTGTTTTATATGATGTGAGATCTAGTGGAATGTACATGTTAGTGGATAGTTAGATTATATAAAAAATAAAATTATTGTATTAATTTTTATCTAACTAAATGTTGTACCTATAGAACCCACTATTATATCATCGTTATATCCATTCTAATGGGTTATCCACAAAACCCTTGGAGATAAATTTAGTGGTAGATCCAAAATTAAGGGATAATCATATGAATTCTTATGATGATTTAAATATAAATGTCTGGATTCAATAGAAGTATTGAAAAATGACATGGGAGGTACTTTTTTCGGAATAAGACTAATCCAAATAAGTTGTATAACATAGTATTTTAATAAATATCACAATTGTAATATAATCCTATGCAGATGAATGATTCTATCTGAAATTATAATGAATCTCCTTTCTACATAGCCCTTAATAATTTTGTTTCATTCATATATTAGGAAATGGTAACTTTATCTATGTGATAATTAGGAAATCTTTTTGATACATTAATTTTCCATTGTAGAATGTTATAAAATGAAATTAAAGATTTTAAATTACACAAATCTCTATTTTAGGGATTTAACTACAATAATATGTTCATGAAATCTGTGTTATTTATTTTATCATTGATTTTTAATATTAAACAAATCCATTTATTTTAAAAATCATTGATCGAGTTCTAAAAAAATAATGTTTCTGCTTTAAAAGCATATATCATGGTGTAGTGGTCGATCAAAAATAATTAACGGAAATATATTATTTATTTATAAGGATGAATTTCATTATTTTTAACTATTTTTTTGAATTTGTTTTGTGTTCGATCATGATTCCAGTGAGAGAGGGTGGAAAAATCAGTTTCTGGTGACAACATATTAATGTGTGGTAAATTATGTGTGTATTTAATGCGGAAATTGATGTGATTCTAATGGTAACAATGAAAAATTCAGAGACACGTCATATAAAATTTTTTCTATAAAATACATGAATACATGACGTGTTGTTCAAAAAAAACACACACCATGTATCCTGGTATATGTATCAGATATAGTCATAGGCTATGTTAAATGTCACAAGACTATGTAAAACATTCACTCAATCTATGACTCATCGTCCAACATGATTAATATGAACTACATTTACATGATTACGATCCATGTGACCCCATTCAACTTTTTTCTGAATCCACATATAATGTACCTCAAAAAACCTCAAAAAACAAAAAAATATATAGCCTGAATCACTCCATGTGAAACATCAACCACTGTATGATACATAAAATTAATGACATATATTTCACATCCCATGGGCTTTGATTAAAGCATTTATGGTTCTATATCCATACAAATTCATTCAGGTAACATGATATTGGATACATTTATGAATACAAATATGAAGAAGATGGTGAAACAAATTTGTTCAACCACCAAAAATTGAATATTTTTCTTGGATATCAAATAATATTATTGATTTATAATATATCCGAATATTAGAGTGTTTCCAAAAAAATGTTTCATACTAGCATCCCAATGTCATGTTAGTTAACTACCCCAATGGATTGTAGCATGGAAGCCTATAACTATGGAATTGTACATGTTAAACCCCACCCATCACTATAGGTTGTGAGGTACTCAATCTATATAGTTGACATACAACATTATTGTTTTCTCAAACATTGTTTGGATTATCTATTTAGATCAGTATCTACTACTATACTACAATGGTTTTTTGTCCTCCATTACCGATATGTAGATGAAATGTTGGTTACGGGATGAGATGAATTATATAACATGGATGAAATTCACAATACATAGTTTTGTTATTGACATATTTATTAAAATCATGGATATTTTTTACTCCATTGGTAATATTTTATTTTTCCTTACATTCCATTCTTATAGTGCCATTTTTTGTAAAAAATATGTCCCCAATATCCCTTCTCCAGTAGATATTGTATTTCATTGGAATAATATATAATCAATCACATCCTATGGGATGAAGTAGTTTTGTAGTACTGGAAAACTATATAATACTAGAATGTCATGTTATATTTGAAAAGATTAATTAAAAAATATATTCCCATTGAAAACATTATTATTCATGTTAGAATAGACATTTATATAAATCATAGAAATCCTCTTGGATAAAATGGAAAATAAAATAAAGTAAATGGTTGATATGAAATTCTCTTGTTATGGATTAGTTACAATGGATTCTATTATAGAATAATTGAATCATTAAAAATGTAGTCTAAAATATCATGATCAAATAATGAAATATACATAATCACATGAATTTGAAAATTATCCAAGGATATCATCATTATTCTCTTAACTAAATGGACATCAATAAGTGATTTAAAAATTATGTAACACACAATGTATTAAATTTTGAACTTACTAATGATGCCATAATCTGAGATATCATTCACATATGATTAATGAATATTACAAATACCCTATATGTTTTAGCTCATGTGAAAAAATCAATAAATCAAATGGAAATTTAATTCCATGGTCTCCCAAAAAATATGTATAATACATTAATCATATCAATAAAAAAACATTTTTTTAAGTGTACCACAATAATCAATAACTATTAATATTTTAAGAACTAACATACATAATTCCAATAATTTTCGAAATCAAACTGACCATATTCTATTCAGATACATATAGTGGAATGTATAATTATATTATATTACAGGTTAATAACTTTATAATTAAATTTATCATTAAGAACATACAATTATTTTAAAATATCACATGGTGATAGTAAAAAAATGAATTTTAATTTTGAAATAAGATATGATAAAATAAAAAATTCGTAATATCATGAAAATAAATTTAATTGAAATAATATTGTAAACATGTAACTAATAATTCTACAATGGTTATTTCACGTTGATTAGAAATGTCATTAATGAGGTTAACATTGAATAATTATTCTGTTCATAACATTATCAAAAAATTATTTATTTGAGAAATTAATATAAGATTTTTTTTTAAAAAAATTATAAAATGTAAAAGATGTATAATGATGTAATTAATATATTTTTTTGGAAAATTAAAATGATTATTTAGAATATTTTAATAAAAAACAGACACACAACGAAGCCTCAATACTAAATAAGAATATAAATTTGGTTTTTAATTAAATTGATATTTGGTCTATTATGTACAAATTAGGATGAAAATGAATGAACAAAATTAATTTCAAAAAATTAATAGAGGATAATAAATTTAGCGGGCTTTATGAAATAATTACAATATCAATAAGAAAACAGAAAAACACAACCAATTCCCAAATAATTATGAGACTATAAAATAAACCAATGTAGCTGATAGAAATAATTTTTTTTATGTTTTTACATCATACATTATAATAAATTTTAATTTATTATAATTATATAGAATAACCATATAAAGACTTATAATATTATATATGATACATTTATGACATTTCAATTTCTATTTATCGCTAAATTGTTTTCAAATCATTGTCTCTATGTATTTTGGTTTTATTCAAATATGTTATGTTTTAGAAGATTTGGGTAATGAATTTTTATCATGAATAAAACAAATTTATATTATTTATAATGATTTCATATATAATTAATATTAATTATATATATATTTATTATATTAATATTTATTATATTAATATTTATTATCATATTTTAAAGGAAGACATAAAAAATGAATAATATTTATCTTCGAGTTGGTAGTTCACATATAACACAAGCAAGAATATAATTTTTTAATATGTGCAATGGTAATGAGGTAAATGATATATAAAATTTATATTTCTATAATTAATTCATAAATATCTTATATAAATATTTATCACCATCCACATAATGGGATTATTATAAAACTAACTATGTCATTATATGGATATGGTAAACAGAACATATTCATTAGCGATGCTTTTGGTTTATATAGAATGAAATATAGATTGATATGGTTTTTATCAAAATAATATAAATTATTTATTTTTATGATAGTTATTTAATTATGGTGACATGGCTATAACATAAGTTAAGGTGGTAGTAGAGGTAATGAAATGAAAAAACTGGATTCAAATTTATAACTCTTTTTTGGAAAAGAACCAATAGCTTACACCATAATCCATGTAGCTTCGTCCAATGATAATAGAAGATACACATAGTTATTGGAAGGGTGGTTTTTATGGGATTTGGGAAATAAATTTTTGAATTAATTGTCTAAAAAAGTGTTAATTTGATAAGATAAATTGTTCAATTTTATAAGTGAGGGAATGGATGAATTAAAAATTTGCATAAAATATTTTAAAATGTAAAGTAATATTCATGTGAATGTGGATCTAATTAGAATAATAATATAATAATATATTTTAATATTTTAAATATAACCAATAAATTAGTATTAGAAAAGTTTATGTGGCATCTTTATACATATTTTACTTTTTGATAACAATATAATCCCATCATATCCCTAACTATAGTAATTAATATTTTCCATTTAATTTATTTATAATGGAAAAATAAGTTTAAATTTTGAAAAAATATTAATTATTATAATGGATGTTATATATTATATTTTAAATAATTAAATTTATTTATTTGGAAGAAATAAATATTAATATAATTTGGTAAAACACTATGAAAAAGGATACATAAAATGTTTCTTTTTATAATAAAATTATTTTATATTATAATAATGAATAAATATGTTTCCAATGGAATTAAATGAACTATTTATAATAAAATTATAATTATTTATATTTTAGTTTAATCCAAAATTCAATGGAACCTTGATATAGTTGATTAAAATAAAGAAACTAATAATTGTTTTTAATTGAATAAAAACAATTTCCAAATTTGAAAAATGATAATAATATATTTCAATTATCAACAATATATTAATACACATATTTTATTAAAACATTGACATACATTGATTTATAAAACATGATTCATAAAAATATAATGTCATTATTTTATAATTATAACATCATAAAAGTTAAATTTATGTAAAATCAAAATCATTCATTTTACATCTAAAAATATTGCATTAAAAATAATATCAATTGATACTATGATAATTATGAAATTATAATTTAAATAAAATAATTTTACATCATTATATGAAATAACTGATAATTTGAAAATTA
Organism: Viscum album; assembly: GCA_963277665.1. NCBI lineage: Eukaryota > Viridiplantae > Streptophyta > Magnoliopsida > Santalales > Viscaceae > Viscum > Viscum album. The sequence goes on along the minus strand of OY728139.1, from coordinate 730,724,199 downwards.
TTTCACAATCATATTCATGAAAAAGTCTATGTTCACTGTGTTTTTTATTTAGAGTGCAATTTTGACTATAATTGATCCTCATGTGTTACAAACATCATAAATTCCAAAATTTCGCGATTAAAATTTACATAACATGTCCTCATTAAAAAATATGGGTGGTTATTTATGAAAACATCTTTAGGATCCCACATCACATCATTTATCTTATGATTTCTGTTAATTACCATTACCAACGAAGTAGTCTATTTCCGCAACAATTGTTCACTAGTGTAAAAAAGTATGATTTAAGTTTAATTGTATGAAAAATGATTTTACGAATATATTTCCTAAAAGGATATAATTTTCATTGAGTCATGAATTTAATTTTTAATAAATAGATATAGAAAACATTATTAACATTAGTGACGCATAATAACATTTCTAAACAGTAAACAACAAATCCAATTCATTCTAGAATTTCAGAAGCCCCGATGTACATGGGAGAAAATTTTTATTTACTTTTGATCCTTATTATACCTTTCCTTGGAGAAAACATCATGAAAGTAATATATCCAACATGATAATGTATATCCCTCCATCAATTATCAAAATAGGTTGTTTTCCTTTTTGATATACCAAAATATGATTCTAAATATTCTTCAATTTATATGTTTTTTCCTCCATGAGATCAGGACCTATAAGATATCATTAAATAACATCTTCTTAATAATTTTTATTATGAAACCTCTTACCATACAATTTTAAATATGGTTCTATTTTAATAAAGGATTAAAAGTTATTATAATATTTCAATACTATAGAATATGAATATTTATTCCATATACAATGAATTTAATCATATAATGAACATAATAGTTATTATAATATATGAAAGTTAATTTTGTACAACCTATCTATTTGTGAATAATAGGATGTCTTTAATGTATCATCATGTCATGATAATCATGAGGACTATTCGAGAATTTTATTATAACCCCCTGATAATGATTTGACATAATAATATTTTGTGTAGAATAATTTATCAAATATTCATTAATATGGAGTTATGATAGGTTCTCACGAGGTCAGTCTTCACTTATAGAGATTTACGTGCATACATTCTTGGAAAACATGAATAACCTGAATGACATTATACATTCTATGATCATTATGAAATCACATAAAATATACCCTAATAATATCATCTAATTTACACATGGGAATATTTAGTGGTTTCAAGACTCATCTGGGTGTCATCTCTCAGATTTTAAATGCTTACAAACCATGAATAATGATGTATAAAATGAAAATATAAATTTCATTTTATCCTGCAAAAAATTAACCTTTAAACCCTGATTAATTTTTTTGAATCCAGTGTGAATATAGAAATTAAAGATATAAGATTTATTTATTATTTCAATCATTATATTACGTCAGGATAGAACACATAATTTTAAAAAAAAAATTATTTAGACTATCTTCATAAATTATATCATATATTTTCTCATAATTAAAAACTAATTATTTTCATTTTCAATCATTAATTATTGATATCATATATTTTTAAATTTTATAGGATGGATAATTTTATAATCATCTAGAAAATGAGTACTATTTCAAATTCCTTAATAATTCCCATCTAATACAATACAAAGTCCCTAAAAAATGTATACTTATTTATCCTAGGCCAATTACTAGACATGAATCAAATTAATTTAATTAAAACCCTATATTTAAAAAGTAATTATACGAATAAGGGTTGATCATCAATGAAGATATACGAGTTTTTGTGTGAGAAAATGAATATGAGAAAATAAATTGAAAAATAATGACATAGGTTAATTGAACGTGGTGTGATGATGAAAAAATACGTTAGTGATAAATTTTATGATTGGAATTGGAAATACATATTGAATCAACAATCGGAATAAAAATACTAACATACATTGATAATTAGAATATAAATGAAGATAAATTTAATGGTGGGATGTTATAAATATTTTCCCACATTCATGAATTTTATATAATGATCAAATAAATTATTCAATGAATCATTTCAGTTTTATCTTCATTCAAAAATATGAATGATGAAATAATATAAATAATCACTTATAAATATCACATGATCACAAAATAAAAAAATGTTATATCACTAAGTGAAAATTAAATTTTGAACATTATATGCCAATATCATGAGTCATTTTTTAGTTATTTAGTTATTTATTATTTTAATTGATGAAAACATATTTTATCGGTATTAGTTCAGAAAACACTAATTTTTATAAATTTTTTTATATATAGGAATTAGTGTAAAATACAAGGATATTTATTCATGAATGAATTAAAATAAATCATCTATATTATCATATACCCCTATTACTCTTTATCCAACTATAATTCTTTATTAAACCGTTATTGAGAATTTAATTATAGAAAAATCCATTAAGAATAACTATAAATGTAATGTTCTTCTCTAATGTGAAACTAAATTTTCTAATATCTATATTGAGTTATGTATTCATTATTCCATTCATAAATCCATATAGAATCATCATTATCTCTCTCTAAACTGTGTATCCTCCATTTCATACCTCCCTATATTGTTATGTATTTATTTATTTATAGTTTTTGTAACAATTCTTACCTCTATCTCATTGTCACAGCTTTGAGAGGATCCCCATAGATTCCCTAGGTAATGACCATAACTGTAAAACTTTTTCTCACATTTCATGAATAAATAAATTTAAATTAATTTTTCTCCTCTCATATTTGTATTCCCCCACGAAGTGAAATCAATTTATTCAAAAATATTTCCAAAAAATCATCATAACATTATGGTGAGGCTCTTAGTTTCAACATTAGTTGAATGGCATGATTAATATCATTATCTAATATCATTATTTAATAATTTTTCATTCCACATTCATATGTAATTTAATTTATGTTTTTTCCCATTCATATATTTGGAAAATTATTTATATTTATCTTCAGCAAGCTTGAACATCAAAGCCATGGGACAAAAATTTAAAAATCCAAAACAATATCTATGTTCACCAATCCTTATTATAGAAATATTTGATGACATTCATGATTTATAAATCCATAATTAGAATGGATCTCCAATCACTAAATGACTATACTTTATTTACATGCGAGGTTTGGGTTGAGATCCATCCTCATACTACGCATGCTATGAAATAATCATTCAATCCTCGATGGAATTTGGTCTGACACCTAATGAGAGAACCGACCCACTATTATAGCTTGTTGACATGGGAATCCAATTTACTACCTTATTCTTCTAGTGGTATGATTTCAATGAAACCCTCAAACCAATTCATTAAATAAATTTTAGGGACAGACCTTGTAAACCCTATAGTTTTCCTCACATGTGATCAATTATGAGATTGATATCTTGTTTAGATTCATATTAAAACTTACTGAGTATCATTAGTAACAAATTAATTATAAATTGGTTTGTTAAGTTTTTCATATTTTCATTAATTTAGTATAGTTTCACATGGATATAGGTTTCATCACCAGAAATCCTCATTGAGTAATATAAATTTTGATCTTTATCATCCCTTAAATGAATATTCGGATTAATATTTTACTACTGGGATGATCTTGGTCATTTTTAATCCCAATTATAATTAGTATGGTCTTCAATCATGAATCATGATTATAAACCGCAATCAATAATCTGTTATAGTTTTTTGTACCTCATAAAAATTTGAACATCACTAAACTATTTATCATTCTGAATGTGTTTGACTTAAACAGTGGTTCATCATTTGTTTCTATTGGGATTCATATAAAGAAGAAGAATGTATGACCATTATTAAAATAATTATTCACCAATATAAATAAAATGGATTTCGTGATTCACTAACTATATTCTATCAAAACCAGATCAAACATAAATATCTTATCAGTGATTCCGTATTCCATGACAAATAATTATTTTAACATAAATTTCAATCATGCTCAATGGGTTTCTATACATCATAGTAAACTTCATTCTCAATTTTAACCTGATTTCTTTTATTATGTTCAGTCATCTGTGATTGGTATGTGGATCATGGAAAATCAGTGTGAAAAATTCATTGTTCTAGCTTACAAAATTAGCTGGTTGTCATAGATGTGAGAGGGAACCATTGTATGATAAAGGGAGATCATGACTTGTTTTTTCGATTGACTGCGCATTTAATGTTCATCATGATTTAATACAATATCACATGAATTTTCAGTATCAAATTTAAGGAGTGGATGATTTCACATGGATAGTGTTCATAAATTGAATCAACATAAATGATCACCTCCAAATATCTTCTTATCTTCAACATAGTGACCATGATTGTCTTTTGGCTTGTTTAAATTTCTTATTTCTGTCACATATTCCACTATGGTAATATAATTTTGTTCATTTGAATGTACCACTATTGTAAAGATTTTCCAAACTCCGATCAGATAAGTTACTGAATGACCTTCCATACACAATAGTTCCTTCAGGATGAAATATTAATATTTTGAAAAAAATAATCATTTCATAATTTTAAGAACTACATTGGCATATATCAAAATATTTACATTTTTAGATGGTAATTTAAAAAATAATATTAAAGACATAATTTTTCATTAGTAATGTTGAAATAATAAAACTATTAGTCCAATAATAATATGAATAAAAAACAATAAAATTTAATCTTATTAAATAGTGGAAAATCTACTCAAGGTTAATTAAAAAAAGAATATACCATACCCAACAAAATAAAAATATTTTCGATGAATATGAATTGTATAACGAGTTTATAAAAAAACTAATTCCTCTTTGTTATATGAATATATTTCCATTTAAAACAAAATAAATTCAATAACTGTCAATGTTGAAATTTTTATCAAAAAACCAAACATGTTTAAAACCAAAACATTTGAAAAACATTTATCATTGTAAAATATATTATTTAAATCTATTCATTGAAAAAAATTCTACTAGATAGGTAAATTGAATCATATTCCAACAATAATTTTTACCTTAATAATATTTTTGAATGGGTAGAGATGTAGTTAATTTTTTTTAAATTAACTTATTTGATTTAATAATACAATCCAAAAAATGTTGAATTACATATTCATTCACCTTTGTAAATGTCATTCATCCAATATAAAAATCACTTGCATCCTTATATATACTCATATTCATTTTCTGGTTCATGGATTATTGATAGGTTGGATATATGTGGGTCTAAAATATTAACAAGATGCACCATGAATTGTCACCAAATTTATGGTTCTATAATATAAGGATCTATTTATATCACATCATATAAATTTGTCTAATTATATTCATATATTTTAAATGTCCCCTAATTCATCAGGGGTAAAAATTATCTATTCATTAATTAATTCTTTATTTAAATGTAGGTAACTTTTTGAATCATATTAATGTTAAAATAACTTATTTAAGGCATAAAATTGAAATATGTTGATCTAATTTTATCAACGGATCACAATGGGATCAAAATATGATACATTACTCTTGATTCAAACATATAGTATGATTCACTTTTGAGTTGGATCCCAAATTATTTTTGTTTTCAAAAATGGTCTGTCATCTAGGTTCACAGTTAAAATTTTCGTATTCTCTTGTAGGTATTAAAATTAAAATCCAATAAAATCATAGTAAATGAAAAACATTCAAACATACAATCTATTATACATTATAGATGATTTCATTTAATTGTAAATTTTAGCCAAAAGAGCTGTAATATTTTTTTTAAATCGTTGTGATTTTTTTAGAGTTCTGTATATATTGACATTTAAAACAGAATTCATAGTTAAAAAAAGTATATACCCATGTAAATGACTTATAATACACAAATAATTCAAAATTCATGAATCCTATAATGGGAATTTTTCTTATTTGAATTGATTTATATATCATTAGTCAGAATTATTTTTAATGGGGTATAACAAAGTCCATATATTATGAAATATAACTGAAAACATAGTCAAAATTTTTAATTTTTAATTTTTTTATATTTTGAAAATATATGAGAATTTAAAATTTTAATCAACACATAAAATGATAAAAATTATGTATAAAAGAATGTACTAATAATGAAATAATTCTAAATGATTCTATAGTATTTCAAAATTATGATCTGATAACATTTCAAAAACCTAATAATCAAAAGCCAAAACATTGAGTAAAGAAAAAATATACAAAATTTTCAAATCATTAATCATATTTCCCACATTAATTGTTTATAATATCATGGAGAAAATAAATGTGTGATATAAATATATCATTAATTAATGATGTATTCTGCTTTAGAAGAATAATTTATTATTTTGGGAAAAATCCTCTATTTAAATGCATTAGTAATATCTCATGTTTCTTAATTATCATTCCTATAAATTTATATATTTAAAAATTATTAAAATATAATATTAAATAATAATCTTGATGATATTTTTTAAAATCTATTATGATTATTCTCTATGATCAATTATAGAGCTTCATTTTGTGATTGAAGAACATTTGAATAATTATTTGGGATTTTGTAACTACGGTAACATTCTCATAGTCATACAACAACTTGATTGAAAATGTATAGTGTACATATATGTGTATTACATCTATAGTATTAGTCAATTTCTAGTAGATACATGTGGTTGATGGAAAATGATAAAACTAGTACCACAATTTCGATAAATAATTTTATCAAAATAAATGAAAATAAAATAATAATACCATCAAGGTATCTTTCCCATTATATTATTAGTTGTTATTAAATAATTATAATAACTACACCACTAGTATTAAAGAATGTACATGTCATCTTATCACATCATCATTCCTTCAATGCATATTATTATTCTATGGACATTACAAAAAAAATGATGATTATCATCTCTAACTACCTCAACTAACCCATTTAAAAGAACTTTCAGAATAGTTATGAGTTTAGAATACATTGTCTTCAACATTAATAGAATATAACACATCTTATAATTGAACTATAATCCCATTTTTGAACTATGATAACAATATTATAAATTATTAATTAATGAATTTTTTTTCTAAAATTTTATATTAAATGTTTTTAATTATATTCCATACAAATTTCATATAGTAATCTCATCTCTAGTAAATTCTTCTCACCAACATAAATGAATTCTATGTTTTGGGTTTTCATATACATCAATGAATTTTGATACAATCCTTCCGGAAATTAACATGAATATATAATGTTATGTATATAAGAGGATTACGTCTAAGGTTCTTGAATGTAGTTATGTGGGCCCATAAAACCTCATAAAATTTCAATGTCTAAACATTGATATAACTTTCCATTTTCTCCATTAAATTTTATAATCTATCAAATAATAATTTCATCCATCCAACATGACAATGGAATATTGGTTGTTCCAGTTCTATGAGAAAACCCATTCACCAACAAACATACTTAAAATGTTTTCAATTATATGTGATTAATGATTTAATCTATCAAAACACTGGGATCATATTATTCATAATAAAAATATAACCCCTGGTAGAAGGCATTTTTAGAATTTCTACGTCCTCACCAAACATAAAAATATAGTGTATTTAATCATTATTTCACTAGTTTCTATATATTTATAGATATGGCCACATAAATTACAATCCCAGAATATTAATAAATTACACATCCGTAATTTTTTTATTGGAATTACTATCTAATTCCTATATTTAATTGAAATTTACATTAGTTATATCCAATAAAAACACTATGATAATTGTTGAAAATGCTTTCTATTAGAATTGAGCATGTAATAATTTATGCTAGTCCTTCGTCATGTATTTTCTTCAGCCCAATAAGATGAATGCAATCAATAACGGATATTTAACATGTTCTCTTGAATCACACATCTCCACAAAAATAAAATCAACACAAATCCTAATAAGAATATGGACATCCATTATATATAATATTAACTCATATATAAACATCTTCCTTTGGTTATAGGAAAAGTAAATGGGAATGAAACCTATAGCCACAGAATTTTCAAAGTCTTCAAACCAAGAATTTTATATCAATAATAAATTAAAAATGATTCAATAACACCATTAGAATTTAACAAATATTTCTCTATAAATTAATATTAAATTTTTTATATCATTATTTATATAAAACAATGATTTTAAATGAGCCGGGACATTCTATTGAAATATTATTATTTAATTCTATAGTTATCACATAACCATTGCAATGGATGGTATGAAGAGAAATGTTAATTATGATAAATTTATTGTTCTTACTTGTATTCTTTTATTATATTTTGACTATAAATTGTAATATAATTTTGTTTATTGTAATATTGATGTTTTTATGAAAACATGTATTTACGAACAAAATGTATTTTGGTCATAATTAAATTAATTTATTACAATTAGGAAGTTAAATAATCTAAATATATAAAATATATATACAATTATTTTTTTACCATTTATCTTATATTTTTTATTTAATATGATAATAATATATGTCCCTTTTAAACATAGAATTATATTAAAAAATAGATTTTCATAAGTTTTTATGAAATTATAATAAAATTATATTTTATCACTAAAGGATATTTAATCTATAAAATTATACAATATTTTTATTTAGGAAAATAAATTTTTGAAATTGATATCTCTTATTTATGGTCATTTTGGATGGTGAAATTCACATATTTTTCTCTCGTATGTATGTGTAAACCGGGTAAAATTTGGTTAATAATTTGGTTATGGGATTTAAAATTCTATAAATCATTCCTATATTTTATTCGATGAGTGGAATTTATCCATGATCATTCAATTATTTATTATATGGCCACATGGGGAAATTTCTCTAAGATTATGACAGTTTTATGAATGCGTTATAAGAATGAATAAAAAAATTATATCTGGACAATAGTGAATATAAATTTTTATTATAATGAGAAAAAGAGGGTGAGTCTAGTTTTAAATGATTATTGTCAAAATGAATATTTTTTATAGTGGAAATTTATTTCAAATTTTTCTGTTATTTTCCTTAATTTTCTAGAAACACCGACATAATAATAAATCAATTAATGAAAAATTAATGAAAAATTAATAAAATTGTAATTTAAAATATCAAAAGTAATAAAATTATAGGAATCGAGGTTAATGATTGATATATATATATATAATTATTATTATATATGAAAGCATTATTTTTGAATTATATCATTATATTGATATCATTAATGTCATGTTAAATTATTTTTGTCAATGAATGAAATTAATGATTTTTTAGGAAAATAGAATATTATTAATTTTGTTGATTACAAAAATCATGAGGAAAAGTAGAGGAGAAATGGGTTAGAATGTATTATATTTTAAATTTTTAAGATAATTATTTTCATTAGTAAAACTATAAAACATTAACATTAAAAAATCATTACCATGACATAGATTAAAATTTGATAACAACGTGGTTAATATAAAAAATAATTATTAAGATGTTTATGTCCATGTTATTTTCAAGTAATACATTGGAATATTTCAATGAATATTTCTAGAGGCATACAATTAAATAATATGAGATTCCAAGGCCTGGTCTGAATGTATTTAATTTTAGAAATATAATAGATATATTAAATATGACATGCATGTTGGTTTCATAAGAATGATGAAGAAAAATTTAACAATGGCCTAGTTCAGAAATATAAATTCACCATTGAGTTAATTATTTGGCTTTTAACCTAAATTTGACATATCTTTTCTCGGGGTGTGGGGTTTGAGAGAATGAAATAACTGGAACATAATGAATAAAACAAATAAATAATATTATTTATATGATTTTTTATTGTAGACACCTACATCCTATTTAAATCAATGATTATGATAAGATATCTTGGCCGGAATATAGACACCAGTTACCTAGTGCACATATGGGGGAAATACTTCTTAGAAGAAAATATTGGGTTGTATCAGATTGAGGATTGTGAACCAATGGAGATCGAGGATCCTTCCAATGGAAATAATGAACATATTTTCATTATCAATGATATACAAAACGTTCTTTTTGATGTTTTCCTTTTTGTATTTAACCCTCTCTTTTTATCCCATAATGAACATGACTCTATCATCAAACCAATTAATTTTTGGATCATTTGTTTTCAAAGTCTGTCCTTTTTTCAAATTTGGGGATTATTATATACTTTTTTTCCCTAAATGGTATACATATTCATCCATATTTCACATGACATCAGATCGAGGTCGAAATAAAAAAATGATGATGACCATTATTCATTGTCATGGGTTTTGGTTTTCTCACCCTATGATATGTGTGTTCATCATTGGAAGTTACTTTGACATATGATTCAATGAATACCCATTGATGGATAATTGAAAATTTGATTTCTTGTTAAATTGATCCTTATCAATGGTTTGGTATTGATATTTGAATATGTCATTGTAGTATATGGCTATAAGAGTATATCTATGGATGGAAAAAATGATCCCTTCTTGGGTTTTATCTGTAGTATTAGGGAGGCTTGATAGTGGATGTTTACTAAGTGCTACGTATGGTCACAATGGATGGAATCCTTACCTCATCAGAAAACTGGTTTTGTCAACCCCATATTCACAATACGTGGGGTGGTTCAATAAATGGTCAGTGGTCCTATAGCCTTGACCAATGATGTGTGATGTTCTTCTATGGGTTCTTTAAAAAACATGACTACATGGTGTGTAGTCTCATGATCACACACCATGTAACCTTTGTTTTTGTGGTTATAGTGTTTCAGTGAAGGGAATATTTTCACATTTTATCATACCCATGCCACCGACCATGTGAACAATATCCAATTAGTTTGTCATGTTTATAGATTACACACCCCAGAGGATAGGTATAGTTACACCTCATGGGATCCATGCCACATGGAATGTATGCCCTTATATGCTGATCATCTTATATAGGGAGTAAATTCTTATTAGATCATGTATTCCTATACACCGGGTATGATTATCAACATATAGAGTACTTAGGAATGCACTAGGTCATGTGTAGGCTACAAGCTGTGTAAAATCAAAATCATCTAAACAATGTGTACCTTAGGGACGCATTGCGTATTGATAAAAGTACATTATGTTTTTGTATGAGACATGGTAGTATCATTCTGAGTGGTACACACTATTTACCGCTTGGATGATGACACATTCTCCATTATGACATCATTCTATTCATCCATCGTCTCATATCTGCCTTAATGTGCTTCTGTTTGAGCTTCTGTGGACCAATTTCAGTTGAGTATGTATGTATGGCCTATTCCAATGAGGGTTTGTCATGCGGTCTTATTTCCATCATAAAGTGTGAAGAAAAATCATCATCATATGGTTATCAGTGTTTGGGAGACTCAAATTATTCTATAATATGTTTTATCATGTCGCCTCGATAGAAGTAAATTTATAATAGAGCATGTGTCCTACTGAGTGGTGTGGAGCTATCATAAAATATTTCATGTTAGCTTAGATGGGGTTATTGGAATTAGAATCTTTAAAATTTATTCCTTTAGTAATAAAAACAATATAAGGATATTTACACAATATTTTTGTATACCACGGTGATATCTAGGCATTATACCAAAATCTATGTATCCAACCTTGATATTTTTGGTGGGGGTATTACCCTGATTGATTGTATATCTTGGATGACCCCTATAAATTTTCCAATGTATATATTATTTTCTATAACTGACAAGAATAACCTCTCAGATGTGTTTCATTAGTAGAAATATATCTTTATGAGTGGATCTTTTCGAATTACATTATTATGGAACCTCACAGTCGAACTATTTCCAGAGGTCATTGAGACCTTAGAGAGTCGGAGTTTTTTGAGTATATTTTCATGTTATATATTTTGTGTCATGTTTTTTTAAAATTTTATTTTATGATCTTACTACCCATGATGCTTTTTGTTTTGTTATTTTGTGGTTTCTTGGGGGGTATTGTTATAATACCCTCTAAATGGTCTGTTCCGAATGTTTTCACTTCCTATACAGATTGAGAAACATTTATGTTTACCATAGAGGACAAGTAGTTGTTGTAGTTATATTTGACTAGATGGATAGTCGTGTATACTTGTGTCCCATTTTAATGTTGTCTCATTCCTCTTATATGGTCTGCGATTACATTCAATTCATATTGGGTTTATATTTGGACCCTTTTTCCCATTGTATTACTTTTTATCATACACTAGTTGTGGTATTATAGATATTTGTATGCATTGATTTATGTTTTTAAAAATTTATTCCCGGTATATTCAAGGATATTTTTGTGTTGATATATTTACATATGGATAATGAATCCCATTCATGTGATTGGAAACTAGGGATTTAACCTCCATCCCTTGGTCTCATAGAGGCATGCTATGTGTAGTTTTATCTCGGGCTCCATCAATTCAGGTCATGAGTTAATGGTATCAGAAAAGTAAACAACCTCCACTGTTATGAAACTATCTAGGTTTAGGATTATATTTTGTGCATCATTTTTTTATTTGATAGGTTTTTTGGGATCATGGGAAACCATGCTAAATTTTTTTGGGTATGGATCTTAGGACACGATGTCCAATGTTGGTGTGGTAGCTAAAGTATCCATTCACCTAGACCTTTATAACTTTCTTTTTGACATGGTTTATTTATAAAATACTTATAGGGAAAACATTTGTACATAAAAAATATTTTAATGGGTTTTGGATTATAAGTCCTTTTGGGGTTATCATTCTAGATATACTCCTAGATAATGGTAAATATCTTCATCATTCATGTGGTATCCATGGTGAAAAATAGTGAGGTTTCCATAGAAGTGTCGACAATTCGACTAGATTTTTGATTAGGTCTCTATATCTTGGTCCTGGTCCTAAGAATTTTTTTACTATTCAGTTGATAAGTTATAGGGCTTCCACCCATTCAGAAGCACAAAGACCCCCAAACGGTTAATGTTGACGAGACTTATCATATTTAGTGGTGGATGGCTTTGTTGGTGTTGGACGATGATGCACTGGGTTTGTGCACGTATCATGAGTATTTTAGGTATAGTTCTCCTATAGAGTAGGGTCACAATTACCTAAATATAGATTTCATAAAATTTCAGTAATGAAATAGAAGGTTTTGTCAGAAATATCATGGGGATATTAGTTATCTAGGATAGATATGTTTCATTACTTATGATGGGAGATGGAACCTCATATAATATTTCCCTAATGATTGTTATATAGTAAGAAAGGTAGATAATGAACCATTATCATAGGGGAAACAATAAGAGATGTAGTTTTTTCAGGTTTTTTGTATGATCGAGGAGATGGGGTTATATAGTCGGTGGCATGCACTATTGTTTTATTCTACAACTCCCCTATAGGGACCACTTCTGGTTTAGAAAGCTTCTGGCCAGGCTGCATGATTGGTGAAAATTTTTTATGTTCTTAACCAAAAGTTTAAGGAGTGTTTATAGGTATAATCCATATTTATATCTCCCTTGTTATATTAACATTATAAATATCTAAGTACCTATATTTTTTATCTTTTTTTAATGTTCTTCTCCATGGAGAAATAGTGCATCACTAGAGACCGATGTTGGTGATGATATGTGTGTCTTGGACTTACAAGGAATAGGGGGAATTCCCCTTTTAAGGAGCATACATGATAAGTGATCTAAAACTACGTTGGTGAGTCAATTCCTAATAAATAAGATTGAGTCAAGGTGTTGTGGATGAGTTTCTATGTCACATGAGTTTCTTATTGTTTGATATGTTAAGGTGTCTATGTATGATATGGCTTTTGTAAATATGTGTGATATGGAATTTATTTTTTTTATCTGTTGGAGAAAACAAAGGTTTTGAGTGTTAAATGAGGTATGATGAGTGCCTTCAAAAACCCATTTTCAATTTTTACATAGATTGAAGATCATATTTTCTCTTAAATTATCCTATATTCAACGATTATATTTACCTGTGGATCCCGTTTTCTTATACCTTTTTGTTGGAGGCTCTTATATAAGGGATCAGTGATTCCAAGTTTCTATATACATTGTATCCTTTTTTTGGCAGGAGAGATATAGCCTCATGTAGAGTCTTCCAATGTGGATGTGGGACCACTATATTATTAACTTAATGTAGCATTTTTTCATACCAACCATGTACAAAATGATTCTACTAAGAGGGTATAAATGACTCAAGTTTGTTTTTTAATTTTTTCTTCCTACATTGTTAATTAGTGGTCCCCATAAATGGGGGATGAGATTATTTGGTGATGATTACGGCTATATAATTATCTTATGTATTTTATTACTCGTGGAGTTCCATATTATATGAGATTTCAGTTCAATGACATTTTTTGAGTATGTTGATGTACTTCTTGAGGATTTTATATGATTTCATAACTATTGGGAGTATGTTTTTTGTATGGACATGATGCAGGGAAGAAACCGTATCTATACTAGTATATTGGATTATCCTAAGATAATGTATGAGTTGAAGATAATGTTTGTAGTTTTCAATGGAAGGGGATATGAATGATCATGTGTGTTTTCTTAAAAATCCCTATGGTCTCATCCATAGAGGTAGATGAAGGATAATGGTTGGTTGTGTATTGGTGTCATGAGGAAAAAGTGATATGTGGAAAAGTTTCCTCCACTAATAATCAATTGATTCTTCGACAAATGGATATAGGAAAAATAGATCATAGTTTTGGTCCTTGGGTAGGTTAACACAACCTATGAGTTTAAGATTTGGACATACCTAGTCCAACTCCCTAGATCTACTATTGTTTCATTTAGTCCATGGTAAAAAATATTCATGTTAAATGAGTTATAATATTTCCCCAGATATATGAACTATGTCCTTACACCTTCCTAGATTAGTTCATAGTCGACTCCATTGATGGAATCTATGTATTTATTATGTAAATATATATCATTTAAGACACATGAGGATGATGTTGTGTACCACCAAATGATAGTTTTTAAATTTAACATGTATGAAAATATTGGGATTTATACATAGGTATATCAATTTCGAAATGATGTGTGACTATATATCTACTAGATATAGTATCAATGGATTTATTGAAGAAGGTAATCACATCATCATGTTTCCATGGATGGATTTTTATTTTGATCACTATATGGGAATAGGTTCTAATGAGATCATGTTCCTATAGTGGTACATATATTAGAGGATATGATGTTCTAATTTCACATTTCATTAGTTGGGAATCAAATGGAGTTGAAAAAATTAATTTGTTTAATATTATTTTCTATTGCATATTTAATGGTAATGAAGGACATAGTTGTGTGGAGAGGTTAGAAAATATTTTCATTCAGGGTATAGTTATTCATTATGAAACTACCTGGATGACAAATGCACACTATGATGCTTATATTAAAGATTGATTTTAGAGAGGGTGAAATAATTCTATTTTGGATTCACATTCAATTTGTAATAGTATTTTTCCACTTCAATCTATGTAGGTAGAATGAACTATTCATGTTTCAATGTACATGATTTGGGTTTGAATGTCAGTTTTTCATCACATAGTGGATAATAATATTCCACATTTTTTGTTGTCATTTCATGATGATTTATACTACACAACAATAATAGAAACTTTTGGGGGCCATGTATGAGAGACCTTACGTGATACATTTAAACTGGTCGGAGCCAGTGGTACCAACACTTGGGTATTAGTTTTGGTTATAGTAATGGGTGTAAATGGTAAAATTAATTTAGTGTTAGATGATGATTATCTGATAAATACCAGGGGTCCTTAGTGTATTGATAATTATGGTCTTTGGAACTCATTTATAACGATCTCCATGGAAGGATAAAAAGCTATTTTTGTGATACTAATTCCCATTACATTTTAGCAGCTCTATTATTATAGATATGTGGTTTTTATCCTAACCTTGTGACCATAAAAGTTCAAGGTTTCATTGTGTTCCTTATATTTCATGACCAAGAAGGTATGTTCATGACTCGTTGCATGATATTTTAATTTGTGAGATTGGTTGTGAGAGTGGAGTTTCTTTTTCAAAGATCTAGTGATATTGAGGACTTCTAGTAGAATGATCCTTCAAGGGAATTTATATTCCAAGGGTGAGTGTTTTTTGATATCATAGGGAACCTTTTGGAGGGATCTTAGGAGAGGGAGACCAATTTGATAGTACATTATACCCACCCTTTTCATGGTTTTAATATTTCGGGGATGTAAAGCCTCAAGTGAGTGAATAATTTAATGTCCAAGTATTATTCATTTAAGATAATGGAATATTTTTAAAAATATTTTTATGGATAAATGTTGAGACGACGAGAGATAATGAGCCTCTGTGTGGACATAATTAATTTTTGAAATATATTATATATATTAAATATCATTCATATGTATTTTTTCTAAAATAGTACAGTACCTCGTAATTAAAGGTCAATATCTAAAGTCTAGGAGAACCGTTGAGTTAAGAATGTGAGTTTTAGCATATGTGTGATATTAATATTTTTAGTGTGATGTTTTTGAAAACATGTTTCAACAGGTTCATAACCATTAAAATATATTAATTAGATGAATTAATTAATTTGGTTTCATTGTTGTAATATAAATCTTCTTTAAATAAATTGTTATGAGGAGATCTCAAGGAATTACACTAAACCATGGTGTCATAGAGGAATTTTTCAAGAGATCGTTCTTGGTAAATTATATCAAATAAGATAAAGTCAAGGATCGTGTGACAAAACAGCTTGGGAACCTCACGAATGAAACTGATATGGATTATTTTTTCAGTAGAAATAAATCCCCATTGAGTTACAATATTTCCTCTATATATTTATCATTATCTGGTTATACCATAATTAAAATTAATCAATAAACTAATGCTTTCATTCATGGATCAATCATTTTTTATTATGTAATTTTTTAGGTATTTAGGGATAATTGTATATTTTCATTGTTAATTTTATGCTATACATCATCGTACAACATACCTATGATAATTGATCATTTCCAAAATGAACAAAGGTAATGGTTAATTTAAAATTTTCATTGCTTCTTGATCTCACTCCCAATTCTAAATTTGTTAGTTAGTGTAATTTATTTTGGCATGTGATTCGATGAATTTCCAGTGAACAAACATTTCACATTTAATCATTGGAGAAACAAATTTTAACTGAGATTCAATGATGGAGAATCAATGGTGTAATTTCGCTATAAATATATGTCAATAGATTTAAAAAAAAGATAAGAGGCCTACTTATAGTTTTTTTCATAAAATATTGGTGTGGTGATATAGTGAAATTTTATCTAGCATTTGGTATGATCATAATAGATACAATCTTTCCATCGACATCAATGGGGTTTGATGAAAACTAGATCCATTGAATTCAATGTGTTTCCTCATTTTATCGGTTGACATAGAGCTTAAATCAAATAAACATGATGTTCTTCCACATGTACCATAAACAACCCCAGCTAAATTACTTCTAGTCTCATAATGACACTTTGTGTGAATTATTTTTTGGTTGTTCGTGGGATTCCACCTGAATTAAAGTTTCTCAAGCATTATGGACCATGTTAAATTCTTTTTGACCCGTATAAATTTAGTTTGTCGTGTATATGAATTACATGCCCAACAGGCTTGTTAGAGTTTCATGAAATGTGTTCCATACCACACACTGTGTGCACCATGGATGGTAGCTCAGTGTGTATAACGATTACCCACCTAGGAGATAGTGTGGTTCTACAAAAGATGTTGTTCAATCAACAGACCATGTGTATAAGAATGTACATGGGCATGGGTATGCTACAAACTTAGTTCCAACCCAGACAACTGTGTTTCATGTACATGAGGGACACACTGAGTATTGTGAAAGGTACATTTTTTTGAGTGTGAGACATGGGGTATGAAATAATTAGTGGTGCACATTATGTAACTTGAGGGCACACAATTTAATACTTTGATGATAGTTTGGTTTCCCCTTCTTCATAGATAAACATTTTTTGTGATATTGGGTGATCTACAATAGATGAGTATTTATTATGTGTGTCACCATGTATTATTCCTTTTATAAGTTAGTGTGGAATCACGTGACATTCATAAAGTATTATCCCACTGTATCTTCATATGACTAGTGATGTGCAGGTAAGTCCCCTTATTCTATATGGAGTTTCATTAGTCATAAATGACAGATATTTTAGTGGCTTGGAGCATTAATCCCTTTGAGGGGAAGGGAGAGATCCACATATCCTTCATGTTATTATAGATTGGGTTTTTGGAATTGGAATGTCCAATATTTGTATGGGAATCTATCACCAATCAAAAAGGATGTTTCCAATAGTGTCTGATTCCCAACCTATGCACCACAGAAATTAACCCCTATCTACATCATTAGATATGGTCTTTTCGTTGGGGGTATTAGTTTTATGGAGTGTTTATATCAGATGAAACCACTCAATTTTCAGGTTTTCTTCTTCATTTGGAGACCTTACATGTAGTAAATATGTTATATTTTTCATCAATATAAATATAGATTATGGAGTTGTTACTCCCGAGAAATAAATTTCAAGGATTCTTGTAGTGGAACTATTGTTAGGAGTGGTTGATAACTTAGAGAATATGAGCCTTTTATGTGTATATATGAATTATTTAATTTATTTCACACAATTTTATTGACATATATTTTTATGATATAACTACTAATTATTCATTATATTTGGTTATTTCGTGGCGTCTGATTGGTTATTGTAATACTCAAACTTGTATGGGTTATTCCCACAAAAATTGTTTTTCATTGACATGACATAACTTTTGTCGAGACAATCATGAAATAAGATAAGTTTGAGATATATTAGGATGTAATGATGGAGGTGTAAAATATTTATTAATTTCGAAAATGTCCCCACATTCTAGTCACAATGGACATTACTTTCCAGTTTGGTTTGGGTTTGTATTTGGCCTTATTATATGTTTTCCAGTAATTTTAATCGTATTACGGTTATGGGATTATAAATATATTTATTAATTGTTTTTATTTATATAAAATAACTCTATTTTATAGGGATTATGATGGGCTCATCCATGATGATACTTAAGGCTAATGCATCCCTTGTGTTTGATGTTCCTTCGGGGTTCTAGTCACGAGGCCCTAGCCCAATAGATGCAGGCATGGGGTAGTTTCTTATTTGGTCCCATCAGGTCTGGTTGTGACATTGATGATAGGTATCCTAATATAAATATCATTGTTTTTCTATATATCTACAGTAATATCTTACTATTTAAATTTATTTCAATTAAGATTAATATTTATTGTGAATGACAATTTTTTATTTTAATATTTTGTAATTCCAAGTGTGTCCTTGGAAGGACAACAATTCCATGTTTTCTTCAAAATATATTGATCCGTCTATCTAAACCATACCGAACATAGTTATCTTAAAAACATCCTTATCCATGTAATAGTCTGTATTTTCATCACAAAATACTAACCATAGTGTCCTTATAAGGATATCTGTAGGATTTTATTCAAATAATGGTTAATTAAATAAACTGCTAACTTTCTTTTTATGTCATCTCTTAAATCATCTAAATATTTCATATTTATAATTTTATATTAAATATAGAATATATGATATATATAAATAATAATATGATAATGAATTCGGAAAAATCCACGATCATTTTCATCAAATGGGGAGTGAAAGTATCACTCGTGTGTATATACGACATATCATCCACACAAAGAGATGACATTCATTTATCTACACCATATTTCATTGAAAGGTATATTAATGTTTTTATTATTTATATATTTTATTTTATGAAATAATTATTCATTTTCAGTTATAATTTCATATCTACCTTCTTCCCTTGCAAACCATGGGAAAATAACAATGTTTCTAGTGCATATGTGCCGAAGACCGCCTCCACAAACGTATGTGATCTATTTATCATTTATGATTTACATTGTTGGTAATGATTTTATATTTAATTAATTTAAATTATATATGATATATTAAAATGAACTTATAAATATTAATTTTTATTTATCTTCCATTTAATCCTCCTTCAAAAAGTGAAAACAACGTTCAAGTGTATATATGGCTGGCTGCCTCCATAAATGATTTAATTCCATTTAATATCTCTATTATAATGGATTATTATATATATAACAATATAATGAATATATATTTTAATTATATTAGAATTAAAGTTTTATAAATTATTAATGATGATAAATTACAAGGAACAAAACTATAAAACAAAATGATACATGAAACAATGATGTAGTTATCATCCAGAATAATGAATATAATTCTGAATAAATGGTGAATAATTGATATAAATAACTAATATATGGATTTATAGTTATTATAATGTTGTTTTATAACATTTATAATAATATATATTTTTTTTATTCGAGGTTCAATCAAATATAAATAATGTTAGAACAGAGTGAGGGGTATTTTGTGTGACATTATTCTCTTTTAGACACATGTCAAATTCAAAAAAAAATCATCCATGTGGTGTATTTACATATGATTTAATATGATATATTATTATTACCTTTATAGCCATAAAATTTTCTATTCAATTTTATTTCATTTCCTTCTTTAGTGTTATTATTGAAATGTTTTTGAGGTGGTAAGGGTTTATCACCCAATCTTGTTGTTATTTGATATTCATTATGTTTAACTATTTGTTGGCATAACTATATTACCATTATTTTGTAAAAAGAAATTAAATTATTAAAATATGTTTATTTATATAAATTATGTGTTTTCCATTTCAATTTTTAACTCTATAAGAACTCAATATACCGAAATAATGTTTTAGGAATTTGTTTTTTATTTTTTCTACTCTGTTAGATTCAATTTTCGACAATTTTTTTTATTTTACATAAAATACTTTTAATGAATAAATAATTAATATTACCATATTAATTTAAAAAAAATAAATAGTTTATTTATTTTTAATACTTTTTTTCTTTTTAATCATATTTTCATTTTTAATATAAGGTTTTTTTTGAAATTTTATGAAATTTGTGAAAAGATTTTTTAATCTTATATGGCATGGGTTAGATTTCCCACTTGCATGAATACAAAATTGACGGATTATTTATTTATATTTTTCACTTTTTTGTTTCCAATAATATATTCTACAAGATATTTTGGATATTTTTAGGTCATAGAGAAATATTTTCTATATGAAAAAGTTGTTTTCCCCAAGAAATTTTCTAGTGATCATTTAAATGTATTTTAATCAATGTCATAATCCACTATTGAATTATATACATTTCTGAGGATATACTGTAATGATACAATCCAAAAAAAACATTGGATTTCTAACGATCATTTTGACTGGGGAATCAATTGTCTTTCATCATGCTATTTCTTTTAAAATGTAATGTTATAAATTATTAAGCCATTTTAATTACATTTTTCTTTTTATTAATATGAAGAAGTATTAATATTTAATAAGTGATTATTATGAAACAATATTTCAAAGATTCCATTATCATTCATATGTCTAATTAGATAAAATTAATTTTTAATTTCAATGAGGGAATACAAATATATGTAATTTTTTAAGGATTAGGCCTTGATGCTATTTATTTATGTCATGGAAAAAATAATTAAATCTATGTTTCATATGGCCAAAAATATGAATTACTTAATAATTAAATATATTATTGATTTCTATTATATTATATTAATCGTTGTTCAATCTAAGTATAATTTTCATGATTATTTTATTATTTATGTGGAATTATTTGATTTACATTTATTCAACACAAATAATTTCATCCCTGTATATCGTACTCCAAAATCATTCCATGAATGAAATTTTGATCTCACTGATTTCATATATTTAATTTTTATTTGATTGTAGGATAGTTCATGTGATTAATATTAATGAATATGAAATATTAAACAATAGTGTTCTCTAATAAAATTATTGGTTTTATTTTATATTTTTAATATTTATGAGACTCATAAATGTATATATTTAGCTCATATTACTGTTATGTGTGGTCTATTTGGATTTTATATATTTTATCTAGTGCCACTATAATATTTTGACTACCATATCATGTTTTCTAGTGTGATGTTAATAAATGTTGGTATAAGAGCTAGTATAAAAGAGTCGTATGAAAATACATTTATTAAAACCAATATTTAGAAACATGACCCTATGAATTTTTTTGGATGTTTATATGTATAAGATGACATCCTAATGTTATGGTTATGAATATATTTTATTATTTTCCAAAAAATAAATCCCATTATGTATTTTAAAAATGGAATTTATTTTTAAACATTCTTATCAAGGAGTAATAACTTTGAAAAGAGTTGTTAGATTATATATCAACCCAACATTCTAGTGCAATGTTTCTGTGCACATATTTAACAACAAGATTGACAGTCTTGGGGAATTATATTGGTGTAATTCAGTTATTCATTTCCAATAATTAGGAATCAGTTTAAATAACATATATGATTGCATAAGATTTCCAAATAAATATAATATATGATTCTTTTATTTTTTTTATTCTTACCTATTTAATTTATTTTATCTGTTTAAGTAGATATAAATTTTTTGATTAATATTCCTAATTTTTTGATCTAATATATTGAATTAAATTTTTTTATAAATGACACCTAGTGGTTATAATAGAAACCATATAAATTAATGAAATCAATGTATTGATTTCCCACTATAGGAAAATTTTGATTCTAGGGTTGGATTTGTGGGTGGGGTTAACTAATTATAATTATATTAGGGAACCTGAATATTATTATGGCTATTAATATTACCTTTATGTATAATCATTCTAATTTAAAATTATGTGTAAAAATTATAAACAATATCATGATACAACACCCCCATCATTTAATGGAACCTGCAATCCTTTTTTAACAATGAAATAAGCATGATAAATATAAAATTTATTTAACGTTCTGGGAAGAATGAAATAAATAATGATGAAATGTTAGTTTATTGTTTCATAGGGGATGTAGATCTATTATTTAAATTTATCTAAAACAAAAAAAAATTAAATAAAAAGAAGGGGTGGACTGATTTTATTGTACTTTTTTTGGAAAAAAATCATCAAGAATAAATTTACTTTATGGAGATATAATTCTATTGTTCAATAAAAAATTATAAGGAAAATATTAATAATTATGACTATTCAATTACATTGTTTTCAAGGAATTAATTATAATATGTATGTAATTGATAAAGTCATATTTGATATTTCATTGATGGGTTATGTATAGTACAACAATGGATAAAAGTCTCCTGATAATTTTCCTCATATCAGAATATAAGATACTTTTCCTCAAGGATCGAGAATTAAATATCTATGGGATATAACAATTATAAAATAAATTGAATAAGAGGATAAAAAATTAAATAATGGAACCGGGAAGAAAATTATTAATGAACAACTAACATGTTTTTCTAATAAAATGAAAACCGGTATTATATTTTTAGAATGAGATGATGTTTTCTTCTTATGTAAGTTAGATGGTCCTAGTTCGCATGAATGCATGTTTGAAATGGAGGCTGATAGAGAACTGTCGTGGGCACCCTCAAATGATTAGTGTGCTTTTAACGTACTTAGGTACACCAGAGTGGCTGACCAAGGTCGTCTCTCAAAAGAGGAAGTGAATTAAAACAACATTCCTGAGGTATTCCAAAAATACAATAAAAGAGAATAAAAACACAACGTGAATGGTTGGGGGTTGTTTGACATTAATAAAACATGAATATGTTTGATGGAAGAAGATTTCATTTGTTTTGTTTTTAATTTTGAAATGAAGTTTGATTAAAAATACGCAACAAGAAGATGTTTTTTAGAGAATATATTAAAAGACATGATCAATCAAACTCTACCACTTCAATAAATTATTTATCATTAACATTTAAATTAACATCCAATTAATTATGACCCCTCAACTTGTTATCCCCCGAACCCTACGAGAATTAACCTTACCCCATATATGAATTTAATTAAACCCTAGGTTATCTTCAGAACATGTAATCACAACACAATACTTTAATTGATGTTCTATGTATAGCTTATGGTCAGTGGTAAATTAAGGAACATATCCATTATGGAAATGAGGATGAATTTTGTTTAGGTATTATATGTGAACTCTAAAAATTTATCCAGTATGGTCTAGTATTACAGATTAAAATCGCGCTCTCACAATTTACACAAAATCCCGACCTCGTGTGTTTTTGTGTTAATTGTTCAACTGCTTGCTTAGTTTTTACAATTTAAAAAAAAAATCATGGATAATATTTAGTAAATTACAGTATCTCAATGATTCAAAATAATTAAATGAAGAGGGTAGAAGATAGATCGATTACTAAAAGACTACTCTTCCATGGGTGGCGTAATCATCATAGAAGCGTTTTGCATGTTCAATGGTTTATAATGGGTATAACCCAATAAAGCATAAACTCGGGAATTCCAACCCAATTAGGAATATTAAGAGATGAAAAAATTTAAAAAAAACAGAAGAAAAGATGGGGAATAAAAGAGGATAAAATATGTTTATTACACAAATGAAAACATTACAAAATGAATAAGAGAAGTAGGCTTCGATGAAGGAATCCTCGCTTCACGAGCTACCCCTCTTATAATGGTTGGAGAATTTGGGTGAAAAAAATTCTCCTCTATCTCCAATCTCATAATGCACGTCCCAACACCTTCAAATAAAAAAAACACTAATTTATAGGGTGAAGGTGAGGCTATGTTTAAAGAGTTTTAAATTGTGAATGGGAAATCTCGGCCAAATATTTTAATACAAATTTCATCGCCCATTTGACCACTGAAACGCGTGAATTGGCCGGCCTTATGGAAGGATTATTTGTGCCAAATCATGTCCCCTATCTTTATTCAAATTTTGGTCTCTATCCAAGCCCATATGGAGACGATATGGCCCAAATACAGAACCCATGTCCATTCTGGCGAGTCCAGCCCAACTTTGATTTCATAGGCCCTTTTCAACAACCAAATGCACTTTTTAGCTCTAGTGTCCTGAATAAAAGTTTTATAAAATTAAGTTATAAACTCTTTTACAATATTTCAAATTAAAATAATAAATATAAAAAAATTATTTTTGAAAGACTACAGTGCACTATAAAGGGTAAATCCGGAATTTTCACCAAATTTTCAAATGAATGATCAAATCCCTAATATTTCATAAATAAAAATATTTAACACAATGTGGGGAAATTATATCATTTATTATAAATAAAATATTCAAAAAAATTGTGTTTTATCAACTCCCCCACACATACCCATTTGCACTCCTGGGAAAAACATCATGTCAAGTAAACATCCATATCAATTCAAAACCAATTTTAAAACACATATATTTGAGATAAAATAGTTACACACCAAGAAACAAAAGATATCATGCCTCATAAAAAACCATTATTTCAAGTTCTTCATTTATATCATTCAATATATTTCCACTTTATTTATCCTCCAATGAACAAAACACTTACCTCACTTGAATTTTCTCTTATCACAAAAATGTTAATTTTTTTGCAATGTCTTTCTCATCCAAACTCATACAAGGGTCACCATAGGATTGATAAATTCCTTAATCGCTACCTGATGTGAGTAAAGGACATTTGTTTTTCATGAGTAATTTTTAGGGTTGTTCTCTGGATTTCAGTAGGTAGGATTAAGATATGAAAAAAACTCTGAGGCTGGATGAGGAGGGCTTGACTCTTTTTGAAGAAAAATTGCATTAATCTAATTTTCACTTAAATATGGTCTTCTCCTCAATCCCCATAGTATCAATTCAGCTCCATCATCATGAAAATTCATGGAACGTTTACACCATTCATCATTTTATCATAAAAATGTCAATGTTATCAAACATGACTTTATTGAATTCTCTAGATGGGCATAGCTTTCCACCTCAATTAGAAGCTCCAGAAAAGGCACAGCTTCACTTGTCATGAAAGCTCCAGAAAAGGAACAACATTCAAAATAATTATTTTCATCATCATCAAACACATATCTTCAGAATTTAATTTTCCACCCAAAGTATCACAGAATGTGATAGAACAACACAAGATAACTTCCCCCACACTTAATCTCAACTTGATGATGCAATTTCACTTCATGAGTTAGTTGGATAGGAAAAATTGGCTTGTAATTTGGCTAACCTACCAGGTTGTGCACGACATATAAGGGATAAAAGGATTAAATGTTCAAGATAGGCCATTATAAAAAAGGATTATTTGAAATATGGGCTTTAATACCAAACAAATTCCTCAATCATTTAAACTTATGTACCTCAAACCCTCATGTTATGACAGGAATAGATCAAATTCTGGTTAAATAAAGCATGGTTTGATTCTCTCAAGAAGTGAGGTGAATGTAAAGAATATGAAAATAATGGTTCAGAAACCTCACAGGAAAGTGATTTCAAATATAATGACAGTGAGATGTGGCAGGGGATTCAAAATTCAATGTACTTTTCATGAAATTACTAAATATTTGAACATGAAACAAAGTCATTTTCAGCATTCATTTAAGCTCAGTTTCATGGGATAAATTGTTTCACTCATTGATATGAATTTCAAAATTATGATGAGAATCATATTAGCTCAAAAATTTCAAAAACACAATGAAAATTGAAAAATAAACACACAAAATTTGAAAAGCTCGCAATTTTTTGTTTTGTTTTTTTAACAGGAAAACAATTGAAATTAATAAACTAAAAGGATCCATCCCCCACACATAAAATAATGAATTGTCCTCAATGTGAACCCATGAGATGATATATGAACATGAAATGAAAAATGTATTAATAGGACAAATAATATAAAAGTGAAAGGGTTAGGAACAACCTGATGTGCTCAAGTGATGATGGGTTCATGCAGTTCGATAAAATCCACTGCATTAGTAGGAAGTCCCTCAATGTATCTCTTAAAATTTTTCCCCTTGACTGTAAAGCTATTTCTTGTGTCCTATTGTGTGATCTCCACTACACCATAAGGAAAAACATTAGTCATAACATAAGTACCTAACCATATGGAACGCAACTTACCAGGCATGAGCTTCAGTCGTGAACTATAGAGAAGGACTTTCTCTCAAACATGAAACTCCCTTTGTCGGATCATTTTTCCATGAGCTGCTTTTGATCACTCCTTGTAGATCCTTGAGATCTCATATGATAACAGTCAATTATCCTCAACTGCTTGAATTTGCAACTTCCTTTGATTTTCAACTTGGGCCTAATCCATGTTGCATTTATTTATAGCTCAATATGCCCGATGCTCGACTTCTACTGGGAGATTACATGCTTTCCCAAAAACAATCTGAAATGGGGACATACCAATGGGAGTATTGTATGATGTCCTATAATCCCACAACGCATCATCCAAGAGCTTCTCCAATCCTTCCTATTTGGCTGCACGGCTTTCTCCAAAAAAAATTCAACTCACAATTTGAAACCTCAGCTAGGCCATTTGTTTGGGGGTGGTATGGTGTTGATGTTTTGTGTGTCACCCCATACTTTCTAGGAAGGGAAGCAAAATTATGTTTGGAGAAGTGTGTCCCTTGGTCACTGATGATGGCCTTCGGTACTCCAAACTTGTTCCAAGGTGTCATCCTATAGTGTGTGATTAATCCTTCTCATGTGGTCTGCCACCAAGTTTTCTAACCCCTTTTTGTCTTTTATCTCAATATCAAATTCCTGAAAAAGGAGCATCCATCTGATCAGCCTGGGATTTGAATCTGGATTCATCAATAGGTACCTCAGAGCTGCATGGTCAGAAAAAACAACTACTTTAGAGCCCAATAAATATGAATGTAATTTATCTAAAGAAAATATGAAAGAAAAAACTCCTCTTCCGTGGTTGTGTAATTTGATTGGGCTGAATCCAGTGTCCTCGATGCATAGGTGATCACATGTGAACGTCCCTACACCCTATGATATAAGACTACTCCCACAGCGATGTTGAAGGCGTCACAAATAAGCTCAAAATGAATCTCCCACCGTAGGGTTTGTATGATAGGTGGAGTGGTCAGAAACTTCTTTAGATCATCAATGGAAGTCCTGCAAGAATCATCAAAATAGAAGTCATTATCTTTTTGAAGCAATCAAGTTAAGGGTATAGATATCATACTAAAATCTCTGATGAAGCATCAATGAAATCCATCATGTCCAAGTAATGATCGAATATTAAACACACATGTAGGATAAGGTAGGGATGAAATAATGTCTACCTTAGATTTATCAACTTCAATGCCATGTTGTGAGACTATATGACCTAAAACAATTCCCTTTTCAACAATGAAATGACATTTTTCAAAATTTAAGACCAGATTATTCTCAATACAATGATGCAACAGATCACCCGAACTAGAGAGACATTCATCAAATAAGGATCCATAAACTGTAAAATAATCCATAAATACCTCCATACAGGTCTCAATGAAATCTGAGAAAATACTAACCATGAATCTGTAGAAGGTACATGGGGCATTGGAAAGTCCAACTGGTATCCTTCGGTAAGCAAAGGTACTGAATGGGTAGTTGAATGCCATCTTCTCCTAGTCCTCTGCTGCAATGGGAACCTGAAATATCCAGAAAATCGATCCAAGAAACAATAGTTTGTCTTCCCAGATAGTCTCTCAAGCATCTGATCAATAAATGGGAGGGGAAATGGTCTTTGCAAGTGGAATGATTTAGTTCCCTATAATCAATACACACACGCCAACTGTTTTGTACCCTCATTGTAACTAACTCATCTTTCTCATTTTTAACAATATTAACACCACTTTTCTTAGGCACAACCAGAATAGGACTTACCCACTGAGAATTTGAAATGGGGTAGATTATACCTGCCTCGAGCAATTTTCAACCTCCTTTTAAAAAACTCCATAAGGGTTGGATTGAGTCTCCTTTTTGATTTCCTCACCGGTTTATCCCCATCCTCTAAAAGAATCCTATGCATGCAAATGGAGGGGCTAATACCTGATATTTCAACTAAGGTCCACCCGATTGCCCTGATGTCCTCCCTCAAAAGATTCAAAAGTTTTTCTTCATGTCCAAAAGGGAGAATTTTAGCAATGATAACAGGTAATTTGTCACCACTTAACAAGTATGATTATTTGAGATTTGGTGGAAATGGCTTGAGTTCCAGTGTAGGGGGTGGTGTATGGATGGAAACATAAAAGGAACTGAAATATATGCACAAAGAGAATCAGTATCAACATAGAAATCATCACAATTAGAGAATAAAGCATCAAATCCATCAGCATACTCAACATCCATGTCATAATTAGAGTTCACATGATCAAAATGAAAATATTATTCCATTTCAAAATCAAATCTTAGAGAGTCTTGTTCCTCTGAAATGGGTGTGGAAATACTCTTATGAATCAAACAAGATCCAATACTCATAATATCCCTAAGCATAGGACAATCCAATTCCATGTTGTTTTTACGTGGTTGTTAAAAATGGAAGATAAAAAATGCATAATGATCCTCTGAGGGTTACTTCATGGAATCCATAACATTAAATATCACAACTTCATCCCCAAATTACATGGAAAGTGTACCCTCATTGACATTTATGATAGTTTTTTCAGTTTAGAGGAAGGGTCTACCTAAGATAATGGGTGCATGAGAACTTACCTGATTATCCTCCATGTTTAGAACGTAGAATTCTGATGGAAATATCACGTCTCTTACCCGGACAAGTACATCCTCAAGGACACCCACTGGATATGCCTTAGCTCTATTCTCTAAATACACCAATACTCTCATCGGCTTCAACTCACCAACCTGTAAAGAAGAGAATACAGAGTGATACATCACATTTATTAAAGCTCCTAAATCACAAAGAGCATTATAAAAGTGAAACTCCCCTATGGTACATGGGATGGTGAATGTCCCGGGATCCTTTCACTTTGTTTACATTGCTAGAGTTGGTGTAATGAGTTCTGAGACATTCCTTCCAACATTGATCCTCTCATTTCCCTTGAGCCCTCTTCGATTGGTACAAAGTTTTTTTATAAATTTGGAATACCTTGGAATTTTCTTAATTGATTCAAGTAGAGTAATGTTGATCTCCACACGATTGAATGTGTCCATAACCTCTTTTTTCATCGCCTCTTCAGCCATATTCATGGTTCGAACAACCCTATTTGGAAAAGGAATGGGTTTAGGAGGATTATCATCAATCTTCTTCTTACCTTTATCTTTCTCCATGGATTTATCATCAGTTGGTATGGAATGCGGCTTCTCTGGAGTTGAGGTGAATCCTGGTGGAATGGTAAGTATAGATGTATCATTCATTTTCTTCCCACTTCTCAATGTTATGGCACTAACATTCCCCTTTTGATTTGTATTGGGTTTGCAAAGATAGATTTCCGGAATTCATACATACAAGTTCATGGAGGGAGGTGGCAATCTGGCTCATTTGATTCGTCAACTCCCTCAGCTCCGAACCTTGACATTTCAGCTAATTCTGTTGATTAAGAACAATTTTCTTCAAAAGGTCATCAGTGTTAGAATCTACCATGGGTGGGGGTTTCCCCTATTTTTGGATTGTTGATGTTTGGGATTAAAATATCCTTTGGGGTTGTTGGAAACCCTACTGGTAAGGTGGAGGCTGTTGGAAGTTTGGATCAAAATGGGGCCTTTGTTGTTGCACAGAGCCATACCTCATGTATGATTGATCCTTCCACCCTTTGTTTAATTTTGGTTCAATGGAGTCATACTTCTATTGGGTATGTGGTTGTTGTTGTTGATAAGGTCTCCTGGGGAATACTGCTACACAATCTTCTGTTTCTTGTAGTTGGGGGCAACAGTCAGTTGGGTGGCTTGTCTCATTGCAAATACCACAAGGCCTTGTTGGAGGGGGTTGGGATGTCTTTTGTGCTAAAGTAATATGCCTCACCATATTTGTCAATTCTTCCAACGTGGTATCAATCAAATGACTTTCAAAAGAAGAATAACATACCTGATGTACTCCCCTGACATGTGGTGTACCTGTATCACCAAATTGTTGGGAGTTTTATGCTATCTTATCAATCAATGCACGTGCAGCTACTGGTGTCTTGTCCACCAATGCTCCTTCAGCTGCATCATCCACCATTCTTCTCTCCATAGGTGTGAGTCCTTCATAGAAGTACTGGATGAGTAATTTCTCACTGATTTGTGATGTGTGCAGCCTGCACACAACTTCTTGAATTTCTCCAAATACTCATACATTGACTCCCCTTGTGCTTGATTGATCCCCGAGATCTCCTTACGAATAGAAGTGGCCCTCGATGTTGGAAAAAATCTTTGCAAGAAAAGACGTTTCAAATAGTTCAAACATGTTACATCTTCAGGTTGTAAATAATACATCCAATCATTCGTAGCTCCATCAAGTGAGAATGGGAATGCTCTTAATTTTATTTGATCTTTAGTGAAATTTCAAGGTTTAGGGTTGATCAAACCAAATCAAAATATTTCATATGTTTATTGGGATCCTCACCAGAGATGCCATAAAACTTTGGAAGTTTGTGAATTAACCCAGATTTTAGTTTAAATTCCTAATTGAGATTTGGGTATGCAATACAATTTGGTTGATAGTTAATATCAGGTGCATCCAATTCCCAAATGGTTCTATTAATATTATATGCATTATATTCAGCCATTTTTTCTTGTTCTAGGGTTAAATTTTAATTGCTTCCAATTTCAATGTTCTAAAAGTTGAGGACTTCTCCAACTATTTGAATATTGAAACTTCCCATAGACTGAGAATGTCGGATTCATGCCCTATGGTGGCATCCAGTCATCAGGTCAAGATCTAAGAGATATTTGGTATTAGTTCGTGTCATAAATCAAATAAAAATGAAAATAAAGTAATTGGACCATGGTAAAATAAAAATAATCAGTTTGAGTTGGTGGTCCAAAAAAAAGTAGAATAAAATAAAAGAAGAAGAAAATAAATATACTCGGTAAAGAAGGAAGAAAAAAGAGAGGAAGAGAATAAAATTTAGAATAAAATAAATACCACTAATTGGTTGAAATAATTACTTTCCTCGTGGGAAAGAGAGCCAATTTGATAGATCACTATTGTGGGCACCCTCAAATGATTAGTGTGATTTTGGGGTTCTTAGGTGCAACAGAGTGGCTGACCAAGGTCGTCTCTCAAAGGTGGAAGTGAATTAAAACATGTGTCTAGAGGTATTCCTAAAATAAAATAAAATATAATAAAAACACTACATGAAAGGATGGGGTTTGTTTGATGTTTATAAAACTTGAAGAAGTTTTCTGGAAGAAGATTACATATTTTTTGTTTTAAATTTTGAAATGAAGTTTGATTAAAAAGACACATCAAGAAGATGTTTTGTAGAGAATATTTAATAAAGATGTAATCCATCTAACTCTATATCTTCAATAAATTATTTATCATTATCATTTACATTAACACCCACATAATTATGACCCCTTAACTTGTCAACCCCCGAACCCTACGATAATTAACCTTACCACAAAGATGAAGTTAATTAAACCCTAGGTGATCTTCGCAACATGTAATCGCAGCACCATACTTTAACTGATATTATAAGGAGAGAATCTGGTCAGTGGTTAATTAAGGCACATATCCATTCTGGAAATTAAGATGAATTGTGTTTATAGATTATATTTGAACTCTACAAATTTATTCCATATGGTCTTGTATTACCGATTAAGATCGCGCTCTCACAATATACACAAAATCCCGACCTCGCGTGTTTTTGTGTTAATTGTTCAATTTCTTGATTAGTTTCTTACAATTTAAAAACACAATTCATGGATCATATTATCTGAATTAATGTATATCAATGATCCAAAATTATTAAATGAAGACGGTAGAATACAGATCGATTACTAAAAGACTACTTTTCAATGGGTGGCGTAATCATCGTAGAAGCCTTTTCCATGTGAAAAGGTTTATAATGGGTATAACCCAAAAATGATTCTTCTCAAGAATTCCAAACCAATTAGACAGATTAAGAAAGAAAGTAATTTAAACAAAAATAGAAGAAAAGATGAGCAATAAAAGAAGATCAAAGAAGATTATTACACAAATGAAAATGTTACAAAATGAAGAAGAGAAGGAGGCTTCGATGAGGGGATCCTTGCTTCAAGAGCTACCCCTCTTACAATGGTTAGATAATTTGGGTGAAAAAATTTCTAATCTGCCTAAAATCTTCTAATTCATGTCCCAACCCCTCCAAATATGAAAAACACTAATTTATTGAGTGTAGGGGAGGCTAGGATTAAAGAGGATTAATGTGTGAATGGGAAATCATGGAAGAATATTTTAACGCAACATACAGCACCCATTTGAACTCCAAAACGAGTGAATTGGCTGGCCTTATAGAAGGATGGTTTGTTCCAAATCGTGTCCCCGATCTTTCCTCAATATTTGGGCACACCCCAAGCCTGTATAGAGATTATATGTCCCCAATACAGAACCCATGTCCATTCTGCCGAGTCCAGCCCAACTTTGACTTCATGGACCATTTGCAACAACTAAATTCTCTTTTTAGCTCCTATTTAATGAATAAAAGTTGTAGAAATTTAGGTTAGGAACACGGTTACAAAATTTCAAATTCAAATAATAAATATAAAAATATTTATCTTTGAAATACTACATTCCACTATAAAGGGTAAAACTGGAATTTTCACCAAATTTTCAAATGAATGATCAAATCCCAAATATTTTATAAATAATCATATTTAACACAATGTAAGGAAATTATATCATTTATTATCAATAAGATATTCAAAAAATAGTGTTTTATCAGAGGCCATCAAATAATACTGATTTAACATTATGTATATGAGTAACTCCTCCATCTAATGCCCCAAATGTGAACAGAACGTTCCATAGAAGAAATATAGAATAGAAGGCCAATCTTATGAAACTAAAATATTCAAATAAGAAATTCCTAGTAACATAATTAATGATAGCCATATAATCCACTCTATGATGGAATTTATTTTATATTAATCATGTTATAATCACTCTATTATACATGAACTAATTTATATGCAATTAACATTCCTATCTCAGTATTTAGATATTGAGTTTATGGTGAAAATAATGATTGTATGATGACAACATATCAAGTCCATAACTCCTCTCCAATAGATTTTCATGATAGTATTCATACTGTGAATCATTTTTTTAATCCTATAGTTTAATTTTATGTAATTTTGAGGATGGATTGGATCTTCAATTATATATCCCATATTAATTATCTAGTAAGTGACATAATATTAGATATATCTAATAATAATTCAATTAAATATTAGTGTAAGGATAAACACAAAAACCTATTCTAAATTACTTATATAATATAATTTTTATATATATTCTTGAGGTATATTTTACTCAAATATTTGTGGAGAAACTCAACATTTATAATGTTACCATTATTTATGAATATGAATGTTAATTTCCTGATTACAATCCTAGATTTATACTGAAATATGATAATGATATTAAAATAGAAATCATAATTTTTATACACATATTTCAATGAATTAATATAAAACAATGATCATTGACTTTAATTAATTTGATAAAAAAATCCAAATGAAACTAGATAAGGGGCTCAGGTGGTCTAGTGCTTCTATAAGTTGGTGTACATAATAAATTTTTTATGATAAAATATTGGTAAATGACCATTTCGATTCATTATCGAGAAGATAACAAGATCACTTTTTATATAATGTATTGTATACCTCATAATGATGACCTTTTTGATCAATTTTTATGAGGTCCTTATTTTTCAATGATTTATCATAAATATGGATATGATAATCTAAAAATCAATATGGTAGATATACCAATGTAACCCTTTCATATGTGGTATGTTCATTATGATGATATAAAAATTCCATTTGGTATTAAAAATTATTCTTCTTTATTTATCAATTTAATGATTAGTGTCTTCATAGATTACCTTGATTAGATTTTTAGTCATGATAAATGATATTTAAATAAGTTTTAATAGAATATAAAGACCTGAAAAAGTATAAAATTTACGCGATGCCCTAATGGATGGATAATTGTTATGCTAAATTTACTAATTGTGAGTTATGTCTCTTTAAAGGTCCCTTCATGGGTCATATAATCTAAATTTAGGGTTTGTTTACTAGACCTTCAATGATAATAATTACTAAGAAATCATGTTATCCAGGAAATGTTAGCGATATTTTTAGTTTCTTTGGGTTATCATATTCCTTTCAAAAATTTAATGTTCATGAGAAAAGAACCCAATTGATTATTTAATGTTTGTATATATAATTTTATTCATTGAAATTATTGATGTAAATCTCTATAGTGAATGGTGTGAAATATATACAGTTTCATAATTCATGAATTATATGTGTACATTTAATTATTATAATATTTTTTAGTGATGATATTTGTAGATAATAAATTATTTTGATTACACAACACAATATAACCCTACAAACGAGAACAAAGATTATGTTTCAATAACAGAAAATGATCCTGAACGAATATAAATTATGAGGATCCAAAAAGATCAACTATTTTTGGATTTTAAAGGAATATATCTAGAAGTTTTTAGGATATGGAATAAATATTATAATTATAAAATTTGTTTTCAACCATAGATCAATGTTAAATGAAGTGAGGAACAGAAAGAAGAAGCATATATAAAGAATAATGTAACATTTGTACATGATTTCAACATTGATTATGATGGTAGGATAATGATTAGGAATCATGTATAAGTCATTTTAAAAACATATTTGATGAATTATCAGTTTAATGGAGATCATAGTTCAAGGGTATCTATCCTTCTAGTAATTTTCACTATATAATGATATATAAAATATTGTTTCTATGATGAAAACATGAATTTTTATATTGAATACTATGTATCCCTGTATTTATTATGTTATAATGTAAATTATAATAAAAATATGTCATGTGGGATGTTATTTCCATTACCCATGCAATAAAGGAAAAGTAAAATCAATATTTGTTTTTGTCATCCCTGAAAAATAATCATATATATATAATGAAATTTGGGTTGTAGTTGATCTAAAAACAATGTCAGCATACATAATTTTTATGATTGAAGATTTATTTATATATAAGAATACCAATATATACATTAATTATGTTGTATAGTGGAAGTATTAATGTATTTATTTAAATATTTGGACTGATGGTTTATTATTATTATTTTATGGACCTAATAATGGTTCCTAAGATAGTCTAGGAGGTCTCAGAGGTGTTTGGGGATCGTTCAGTGCTTGGAGTTATGTTGATTGAATACAAATATTGGGAATCAAGGTAAGAGAAAAGGTGATGCTAGAGATATTGGGGTTCTGGGGAACTCACAGTTTTTCGGAAATTCTGTGGCCCCATTCACATGATCATTCAGTGTTTTAGGACACTTGGACCAAGGACAATTTCATGGTTGGTGCACTGTTTCTCCAATTGTGTGTCCAAACTGTGTGCCCAGTCTATGTGGTTAAAATTCCCATTGTACCCATAATTAATATAAAATAAAACCCCTATGCTCTCATTCATTTATCGTGAGTGTCCTTCCTACCACCAATTAATTTATTTTATACACTTTTGTAGGGTTTTTTATGACTCCCTTCTCTGGCATGAGAATCACTTACCTTCATATCCATTATAAATATAGATGTAATCTGTAAATTTTTCTCCCTATTTTTATACTTTTATTTCCAATTTTTTGTACTATTTTGGTATTGAAAAAATTAACTATTTTAGGTAATTTGATTATTTCATAAATATCCCATAGTGAAGATCATTTTATGAGATGATAACCAATTAGTGGAACGCTACTGCTCATAGGTAGGTTGTCTATGTATTTTCCAAATGATTCAATTCTTTTTATATGTTGAACCATTGTTTTATGTGTTGTAACCTTAAGTAGTAACTTCCAAATTTGTAAATAAATTAAATTTAACTTATTACCAATCTTGTGGGATCTTATCTTATGGATAATCCTTTTCACGGGGTGTTCACCATATCAGAAGTCACCCTAATGTTGTGCCATCCTCGAATAGACAAGTTTTCTTTACGTTGAATTTCTTACCACCAAGGGTTTGTGTGTTTAACATTTGATTAATTATCAGAATCCATGAATTTAATTAAGATGAATTTTCGGCCATGAGTTAGGTATTTGTGTTGGAATAATTATTCATAATATTTCATTATGATTGCCTAATGTTTTTTCATTATACCTTGTATCATTTTATTCATTTCTAATTTACATTTAATTTTATGTTCTTTTTGGAATATTAATTTTTCCATTTTTTATTATATTTAATTATACAACATGGATATCTT
The DNA here is from genome assembly GCA_963277665.1 of Viscum album. Taxonomy (NCBI): domain Eukaryota; kingdom Viridiplantae; phylum Streptophyta; class Magnoliopsida; order Santalales; family Viscaceae; genus Viscum; species Viscum album. The sequence continues at coordinate 730,686,788 of OY728139.1, read as the reverse complement.
TTTTATCATGTGATATTGAAATTCTTATTAACTATATGTGATTTAATATTTCATCCCTCACATGTTTACAGGTCGTGATAGAACATGGTCCTGATATTAGTATGTCCTATGAAGACACTCTATGCTTGGAATGGTTGTACTTAAAATGATGGAATATTAACCTAGGTTTTCAAGTGTATTCTCTATGTGAATATTAATTAATCTTTTGGGTCACATGGCTTCCATATGTGAAAACACATGGAAAGTCTTGTTGAAACGACATACATGCCATACCATAGGGGATACATAGTCCCTTATTTCAGATACCAGGTACGTACTTAGAGTTACAATGCCACGTGTGATATGAGTGATGTTATTACATGTCACCTTACTCAGACTCAATGGTATTGGTTTTGTAGGAGGATCCTATAGCGACCCATAAAATTTCTTTATCGATCAATTTAGATTGGATCAAGATTACATTACTATTTTTGAGGGATTTCATGATCAAATTATGTGTGAATTCTTTTATTTAATGTATGATCATTCGAAAATTATAGTAATATGATGTCCTCCAACCCAATCCAATGAATGGATTCTATTGATACATTATTCCTTATTAATAATGATCCATTTATTCACCTAACTACATGTATTGTTTATAATTTGTGTGTAAATCCATCTTTCACTGAATCGGGTAGAATCAGTCAATAATACATTTTATAACCCATGCAGAAGTGATATTTATTTTTTAATGTTATTCCTTAAAATTTCTTTATTCAGGGAACATGGTTCATTTGTATAATACGTGAACATGATTTATCTAGACATTGTTGGTGGTTGCATACAAGGATTATATATCAAACCGAACAATTTTCACTTTAGGAACCCATGAAGGAATCATGATTGAATTTATATATAACTGGGATTGGATTTTTTATTATACATTATCATAATTTCATTGATGGGTTATGACAATACGATAGATCATATTCTCATAGTTTTTATTTTAGAAGTTTAGAATTTTATTTATATTAAATAACATGTGGTATATGCATATATCCCATATCACCCATTCAAAAATGATTTATATTCACATGCCATCTCTATCATCAATTTTTTTATCATTTATTTTTTATACAGCTTTCCCATTGTTATCTTCTATACATGGTTCATTTTATTATTTTCATTGATATCTGTTCTTATTAATTCATTAGTTATGGAGGGTTATTTTTCCAGTCATATTAGTGTTTGTTTACTATATTTATATAGTTTATATTTTCAAATATTTCGTTATGCTATTCTCAAATGTAGAAGGAAATATTCTCCCTAAAGTCACACCTTTGGACCTCAATTTTATATATTATCCTCTGACATATGTTTATTCAAACTTGAGGTCTTGTGCCCAACCACCTTGGTGAAGCACTAAGTGGCTACCATGGTGGGACACAACAATGTTTTATCAAATCCATTTTCCTTTTATTCATAAACTTTGGGATAATACAAGAGGTTATGATATGTGAATTTGGCAATGATCAACTTCGTGGGAGTATCTGACCAACATAAATGGGAAACCTAAATTACCTAGGATAGGTTGATGGAGTTATTTCATACACTTTTTACAACTTCATGTACATTGTAATTGGGTAACACACTTACGTTATGATGACAATATTTTTGTTGATATTGTAAACAATTTAGGATTTATTCTACATATCCTGATGATTTGGTGGTGTATTAAATCATGCATCTTAATACGCACCATAGGACATTAATGTCCTAAATATGACCCATTTCTGTATTTACATTTTGTGAGTATTTCTTATGACAAATGTACTTACTATTGTGAATTGATTTTAACATATTCTAATGTTTTTATATTCATTAATTTACTAAGAAAACCTAACTTACAGATAATGTTCATTCTTTAACCTAATAGGTTTATCTATTTCAAGTTAATTTAGAAACCTTATTTTGTCAGTTTTGGAGCATGGAGTCCTAGATTTTTGGTGGCATGGGCTTGGATATGTTATTATTGGGATTATTTGTATACCACATTTCAATATATAAGATGCATGGGCCCAAATGAATTGGAAATACTGATCCATCTTATTCAGTGATTTATGAAATGTAAATTCATTATTGAATAAAAAATTTAAATTAATATATCCTTCAAAATTAAAATTAAATTTTATAGATGTGATATAAGACATTGACCCTAACCCGCCCTAGTAGTGTTCCATTGAACGTTTATCTTTTGATCATTTTGTGCACTATTTTAAACTAGACTTGGCTCTAGAAGAAGGAATAATGATTATTCATTCTTCTATAATGGGGTAGATGATGTTCCTTTTTCTTATTTATATTTTTCCTTATTGTTATAAACCATATCTATGAAGTGAAATTTGAAATATTAATGCCTTTCACTACACTATCCTCTTACTATGCACCAATATATTGGTGATGAAAATTCTCCTTATGTGGGTTTCCCTGATACACCCATATTATGTCCTATAGTTCCACATGAGGCACTTCATATAGATATTCCAATAGGCACTGATGCTCATTTCCATGAAAATGTTTTCCGGTTCATGCAGTTTGTTCATGGAAGTTTCGTGACCTACCCCTAGTATGGATGAACTGACCCTAGATATCAAATTGCAGCAGGCTATTAAATTTTTTGTTTATGGTGGACCTATGGCCATGATGTCATGGTAAGAATATATAGTGTCAATAATTTACCATCTTGATATTCCTCTATTGTGTATGGTCACACTCATTACTTACATGTGACATGATTCCACCGTGCTCTAGTCTGACATCTTATATCAAATTGAGAATCAACTCATAATTGTATAGGTATACATCCATAAGAAATTATATGATCAATGATACCTAAAAATTCTATTATATGAACATTCCATTGAGTTTTTAATTCTGTAGAAGTGTTATATGACCATGCTAGATTGTTCAGCTGGCTTTATCGAGCTCTAACATTTCCCTCTGTATCTGTATTGGGATGTGTTGAAATCTATGATGTGTTTTGAGGATGGAATTATTCAACATTTATATTTTTATGTTAATATATATTTTGGATGACTATTTTTTATTGAGATAGTGTACCATTGTATTATAATAGTGAAAAAACTCATAAAATATAGAAGTGAAAGACACAAGGGATCAGTTATGAGGTAGTGAGATAACTCATCTAGAAGTATCACTCATCATAGTGATGGTGAACCTGGGTGTAGTTCCATATAGGTGACAGACACATAATCTCATGTGTGTGTAAATAATATGTAATTTGAATCCATAATATTCCATAGAGCATGAATAACCCAAGTCAGTGTCGAGATTATGATATCATGGGTCACCATCAAGAAATATTCTCATCTTTTCCACTATCCTATAGTGAATGAGGATCTATACTTACACATGTTTTAGTTAATAGCTAAGAAAAACCAAATCTATATTGGTGTTTGTCTTCTATCGACTGATTAGGTCGAGGTTCCAGTGTTCGTATGTGAGGTATTCAACCTTCACAGATTCTATGCCACCATGGTGGGCCAACCAAAGCTACTCAAGAACAATATCAGGGTCATTGTTTAGGCCTTATCTATGTAGTGAAGCATTTGAATTATGAGACCTTTATAGGACCATCTATGTTTAGAGGTAATATTGGACTAGCCACTACATTTGATTCAACCCTTTTGGAAAATAGAGCGTCTGAATATTTTATATCTACATTGTTATTGGAATGTCATGGAAATAAAATCTGGTTAATCATTGGCATTATGTCTCTCGATACACTGTTATGGGTTAGACATGGGGGAATACAATAGTTCCATGAGTTCCCCATTTAGAGAGGTTAGAAGCATTTCACATTAAGTTTATTTATCCTATTTATAACCATATTTGAATTCATTCTAGGAATGAACATTCTATTAACTAATAATTACAAAATGGATTTCCATATATGCATGGTTTCTTTTACATCACCCATGAGACGAACATATATACATAATGGTTATTGGAATATTCAATAAAGTCAACAAGACCCATTCATACATTGTTGGGAGGAGTGACAACTCTTATAGTCAGTCTCCTTATGAGCTATCTAGGAAATAAACATTTAGAATTCCCTTATATGGTGAAACATTTTTGGGACATTTTCCCTGATGATTATAACATATTACATCTTATGAGTCTGTCTTAGTAAACTATTGAGTGGAATCCATGTGTGGAACCATTTTACATTCCTACCAATAGAATGGAATGTATAAGTCTCTAGGAACTCAAGAAGCATCATGAAGATCTATAGGCAATGGATTTATATGACCCATAACATCACCTTGGGGATCACATTATTCTTTCAAAGCATGAATTAGTATGGTACTCTTATACTATGATAATATTACTACATACTGAACTAGATTATATGGAAGAACTGGTATCTACCTCTTTATAACGATGACCTCTTCGACCTATACCAGGGAGAAAATGTTGTCTCCATTATTAATTTGAGTATGGAATACATTCAGGTTCATGTGAGTCCATAATAAATAAAATATATGGCACTCCAGAAAAGGTATGACTTTTATGACTATTTATTTATGTCATCTCGAGAGAAGAATTCTATGACTCTCATTATGGATATAAATAATTAGATTTTTCCAATAAAACCTTGATTCCATTGTGATAGTCTTAATAGATGAAAAATCAATACATTATCTAGCACGACACGACCATTAAAACCATTATGATATGATGATGAATACATAAATATTACACTACCGATATGTGATCCTCATAAAATTCATCATCTGGATTAAAATGGTTAATTTCATAGGTCATATCATATCTGACACTTGTGTATTTGTTGACATAGATATGGTGGGATTTTTGGTTTACTAGGAGTATCCAAAGAATGTGTTTTACATACATAGATCCATTGGGATGGATAACTATTATTTTCAATATATTCAAGATTTATCACTCTATACATCACTTCTTATGGGATTTACAAAGAATGATGTGAAATTTGATTGGACTAAAGCATGTGATACAACTGTTCTAGTTTTAATTGGATGATTGAAATCATCACGGATCCTTATTCATCATGAGTCTGGAATAGGATATACATTCTGCTATGATTCTTTGGGGATTGGACTGGGACATGTTCTACGGTAGTGTTATAATGTTGTGGAATATGGGACCTTCCAGTATATAACTTATTAGAATAATTACCCTATGTAAGAACATGATTTAGAATTAGTGGTCCATCCACTATGATGATGGAATAAAAATATTTTTGTTGGTCAGTACATTATTTATAGGGGATATAAAATTCTCCAATACATCTCCACACAAAAATAATATAATCTATGGAAATAAATAATGGAATAATACTTAAAATTGTTTGACATTGACATTGCTTACAAACCATGAAATGGAAATTTTCTAGCTTATTTATTATGAAAACAAACTCAGATAGAAGTACTTTAGGAGGAATGATGTAAGTTTATGTTGATGAATATGTATTCTGATATGCACCTAGAGATTCAGGAAAAGCCAGGGGGAACTAGTCTTGGTAGCTAAAGTAGTGACATCCTCCTTTTAGAGAGGGTTCATGTGAAGCACTTCTCTGAATCTGAATGCCTTATTAGGAAGAATATATTAATAATTGGGATCCCACCTCTATGATGGTTTCTTGATGACAATGTGATTCTAATCATTTTTGGATGTATTTGGGTTCATTCTGTAGATACAGGATTCTCATTCTTCATTTTACAAAGATCATCCTATGATTATAAAAATGAATAGAGACATGAGTCATCATTAATCATGGCTGGGTATGAATAAAATGACTATGAGATATCCCACATGGTTCTTCACCCATAATTATATGATGTCACAACATCAGTGGATTTCTAAGAATCTACCAACTATATCCATTCATTACAGGAAAAGTAATTGTTTCACCCTAGATTTCATGATGGATTTTTTGGATATCCCCCAAAGGCAGTGATGTAGTATGGGTGATCACAGATTGGTTGACCAAGGTCTTATAGTTCATAACAGTCATGGTGTCCAATTTTATTTATGAGATGATAAGTCTTCATATCCCAATGATATTACACCTTTATGGTGCACCATGTTATGTCATTTCAGACTGGGATTATTGTTTTACGTCTTAATTCTAGAAAAAAATTAAATGGACCAAGGTTCAGAGATGATGTTTTGTACAACATATCACTCCCAGACCACCATACAATCCTAGAAGATGATATAATTGGGGATTGATATTTTTTGGGCATGTATTGATGATTTCACGTGTTCATAGTAAATGAAAATATGTCTAGTTTAGTTTTTCTATAAATACAATTTTAATGAATTGATTCCGATGGATTCATATGAGGCCCTTTATGGTATACCTTTCCATTCATCAATATATTAGATTGAAGAATATGGGTATACTCTACTCAAAACCCAACTTATTAAGTAGACTTTAGAGAAATTCCATCTAATTTAGAAGCGCGAAAAACAACATAGTCTAAAACGAATCTTGTATCAATCATCTCAATCGACCATTAGAGATTGAGGTGAGGAATCAAGTCTTTATGTGGGTATCACCTAGATTGGGTGATTGATAAATTATTTCATATGGATATTTATCAAATCGATATTTCTGCCCTTTTTACATAGTGGAGTGAGTCAGTTCAGTAGTCTATCGGGTTCTTATACCTTATAGAAACAGTTCCATGCATGATGTGTTCAATATTACTGATCATTGATGGTATCATCATGAACAATATCTTGACAATGACCCAGAATATATTTAGTTTGGGGACGATGTTTATATTGAGTATCATCGTATATGTATCGTTCATTTTAACAAAAATTCTCTATTTGGTGTGTCAGTTCCTCTGGTATGGGTGTTATGGAATTAGAGATTTCTACATGAAAAGTCCTAGGAGAATGTGGTTGATGTAGTCCCATAGTGGCCATAACTTTTCATAGAATACATATTTCCACCCTTAGGAGAAAAATTAATGAAGATATGTCTCAAAAAGGCGATGTTCTAATAGCCTATAATTAATGAAAGGTGCATACCATTTTATTTTGGTTTAAATTTATAGTTTTGAAGAAAATAATTTTCTCTATGGGAGTCAATATGGTCAGAGGGTTGTAAGTGGCTTGCTTGGAGCCCACTACACCAATGTTTGAATTGACAGAATTGGTGGATGGTTATGTGATACTGTGCATCCTAGACTGCAGAGTTTCCAAATTTCATGTGGCTCGAATAAATGGTTTTTTTGGGGTTAACTATATTTCTAAAACCATGCACTATAAGAGAATATTTGTTTATTGTTTTAGGCCACTTGGATATAATCCATTCACACCATTGGCCCATGGTTTTTCCAACTATGCAGGAAAAAATCATGTTCCCTTTTATTTGTTGTTAAATTTCACAAAATTAACCTTAATGATCATTAAATATTACCCCCACTCCAATAAACTTCATTTCAAGTTGCTATTGGGTCCTTTATCACATGTAACACCCTTTTATCTTCTCCCATAAGGGGAGTGATATCATTCTAATCTATGATCTAAATCAATATCTACTGAATTCAACAGAAACAATAAGGTACACTATACATCCATACCCCTTTATTTCTTCCATTTTTATATCATTATTTCTATCTTTAGGTGCAACCTATTTTGGTTTATTTGGAAACTTTGTGGATATTTATTCAACATATATAATTCTATATCATTTAAAGGGATGTTAATTGATGAGTTCGTACTTACAACACTTAGATAGGTGTTCATTGTCTTACACAATCATTTGGTCCCTATTTTATATGGAGTTTCATGGTGTGACAAATCAGACCCATCTTGTTGCACATTATAATTGGTAAACAAATTATTATAATTTATTGTCACTCCCATGGTGACCTTAGATAATGGAGAAACCCTTCCTTTGAGTGTTCTTGTCAGAATCCAACCCCTCATTGTGTCCATAATGAATGGTTGAGTATCCATTTCCTTAGGTTGTTATCAACTATGTATTTGTGTTTTTGTTGAACATTTGATGAATTACTAAAGTCTCTATGTTTAATTAATATGAATTTATTCCCTTTAGTAATGATAGTTAGTGTATTACATATTCATTGTATTTCATTAATATTGCTTAATTAATATGAATTATACATGGTGCCTTGTCCCATTTCCCTCTCTTATATTTTATTCCATGTGCCTATTTTCATATGAATTATGTCATAATAGATTATATTGAATTTCATGACATGGATAGATTTTTTATCAGGTGATATTGAAATTATTACTGATGAACTATCACTGTAAATTCCCGAATAATGTGCTTACGTGATGAGAGAGATCAGAAGTCCCGACTTACAGATTCCATGGATGGACTCGCCATTTTTGGATTAGATCTACATGACGTTCGAGGAGAGACCCTTGTTTTTACATGGATGTAATCTTTGGGTGGATTTAATATACTATTGTATTACACCATTTTCCTAAGTGAAAAAAATGGAATTTCTTTTTGAAAAGACAATTACGCAATCTATCAGGTGATACTATGTCCGCAATGTGAGATTCATGGTATGGACTCAATGTCACCATGACATTAATAATACAATATAATATGTTATGGGTCATGTATAATGGAAGAAGTGGTATTTATTTTATAATATGCTCCTTCCAGAACCCATGGTATTTAATTATTCATCATCATGGATGGTTGAATGGTGCCATTTCAATATATTAAATATTTCTTGATCAGAATATTTGTTCTTCCTTTTATTTAGATTATGATAATTCATATTTTATATGAATCTAAAAAGCTCCAAGAATAATAAATAGTTTGGGGTTAGTCCAGACATTTTTCCTTATTTATAATTCGACTTGTATACACCATACTTGTTTTATTGGTTCTCCTTTTTTCAAACATTTGGATTCAGCTGAAACATGTAAACATGGTTGGGTATCCATTTAAGAAACTTGTATGATGGTTTATTTATTTATTAACACAATTCAATTATGTTACTTTATTCATCTCACACTATTCATTTTTATAATACATGAACTGTGTGGATCTAGAAGCTGTTATTGGTGACCTACTAAAATTATATCTCACAACCAACATAGGACACATTTGGTTCAAAAGATGACATCTTGATTTACATTATAGAAAAAATGGAAGATAATTTATTTCTATGCATGATTGTAATTTCTAGGAATGAGTATGAGCATAGGACCAAACTTTTTCATGATATTCTTTTTATGGTATTTTTTTGTTATTTTTGTTATTTTTTATATCTTGTGGAGCATGCTTGTATCCCCAAGTACCAATTAAAAACTTATGTATAGTCACATAACAACATGATCATAATTTTATATTTGTAATTTCTCATCAATATTTTATTGGTTAACCTTCATTATTGAATCATTTTATTATTTCTATTGTTATCTATAATTTTAAATATTATTGTTATGATAGGTTGATAATTAATCCAAATTGGTGTATAATTCTTCTATTGATGATGTTTCTTATTTATTATATACCAGTGTCCTCCACTATGATCTAATAGGGAATAGACTCCATAAGGAATGGCCTAGGAAATTGATGTTGGTCAGTAGACTATGGCCTATGGGGAGGCATGTTTGAGGTCTTGCGGCCCACCGTATCAAGGAACCACAATGTGTCTTCCGAGGTAGGAATTTAGAAATGTGTTATGGTGTTCCAAATTCTATTATATATTATCTGAAAATTAGGTTTACAGTTATTTTAAAGCTATGACATAATAAATATCATGATATATATTTGAATTTTAGATATCATTCTAATCCACATAAAAATGGTTAGTCTGATTACACCGCTCATACTCTATAATAAATTTTGATATCAATATCTATTGATTTCAATGGATATTTCAATCAACACCATAATTTTCTTGCCATTTTCATATAATAATATCTTTAACTAAATAATTCATATTTCTCATAATCAAGTCCTATAAATTACGATATTTTTAATTTCATCACATTGATATGAACATGGATAGAGAAATATATTTTGACTTCATCTAGAATAAGAAATGTTATATATGGTTAGATACATTCAATAGAACATAAGTAAATCTCATGGAGAACAAAAAAAATTTGTTGAAAAAATCGATGGGATATAGAGATTAATATTGGTGATAAGGTATAAACAAAAATATCTACTTGGTAGATGGTTATAAGATTTAAAAATATGGGCATATTGATCCCAAGATTTATCATCACCATTGAAATTTTTTATTGTACTTGGATGGTAGCATATTTCTATGACCATTCACTGATTCTATATATATATCACTATGTATTCCATGTATCTCTCACGAGGATGTATATATATGACCATTCATATTTAATAAACTCAAAATTCATACAAATATGGGAAGATTGATCTTATGGGGAACAACTGATAGTGAATATATATTGAAAACAGATATTTGAATGAACCAAGACCTCTTCCAGAATCATGTTTTTGTATCAAAAAAAATTAAATTTTAGGATGACACGTAGGGAACCGAGGATGTGATAAGGCATATCTATCCTATCATTATTTTATTTTTTCAATGGAATTTTTTTGTGAGGTTAGATATAAAGGGGTAGAATGTAAGACCACATAATATTATGATATTTTAACTATATTTTTGTATTTCATTGATATTTTTCATTACATGGAACAACCTGTTTATGTAAACAATTATATGTAATTGAAATTTGATTATTTAATGTAACAGTTAGTATTTATTAGTAGGATTAAAATATTTGATTAATAAAAAAAGTTCAAAATGTATGGTTTATACTTGTATTAATTGGTTATATAATTATTAGAAATGAAAATCAAAAACATTTGAATATTAAATTATGCTTTATAAAAAAAATTATTAGAGAAATGTGGTTTTACATAAATAAATTTAATTAAACACTATTTGGGAATGAATTCAGTGAACTATATATATTTTACATTAATTAGAACATATTAAAATTAATATAATACTTGTTCATGTCATGATATATTAATAAATATCTATATTTATGGTCTAAAATAACATTTTTCTAACAAATATTCATTTATGATTGGCGCAATTATTTTAAAATGAATTCAAATCACTTATTGAAATTGAATCTAAAAAAATGTATACATTATTTAGAATCATCATAATCATAATTAGTAAATAAGATAATTTTATTATTAATAATTATGAAAATTAATCATTGAATATTTTCCTCACCCCTAAAAGGGTAAAATGTTTACTATTCTGTAAAAACATTGGGATATGGATTTATAATTTATTTATCACTTTTATTTATCATATTTGATTAAAGGAGTTGCACTATTTATATAGATGTATTTAATATATGGAAACATGATCCTATTATGGTTTTCTCAATTATACTACATTAAATTTAGAAATGAAAAGAAACAAAATGTCATAGTATTGACTTTGATATATATAATTTTAAATTATATGATCATAAATTTGAAATATTTTTTCGTAATTGTGTATTTGAATGTTTATTTAATTATAATAATTTTTTATTTTTTATTTATTAAATAATAACCTTAAATTCTTGTGAAATGATGATGTAGTATTTATTTAACTAGTCTAAAAGAAAAATAAATTATTTTATAAATATTAAAATCTAACTAGTAATGTTTAATTACAGTGTTACATGAATTAATTAGATAAATATAAAATTTTAGGGATATAAGAAATGATTGTAATGAAATATTAACCCATTCATCAATACAGTAATATCAAATAAAAGTAATAGTATCAGAAACTACAATAATGTTTTCAATGAAAATATTATTCGATATAATTATTGAAATTTAAAAAAAATGTAATAGGACATGAATGTTGAATTTTTTTAAAAAATTGCATCCAATGGAGATTTATGGTGTAATTTTTACATTATATGTAATATTATAACCCTTTAATAAAAAATTTCATTCCAATGGTTATGATTAAATTTTGATAACCAATGCATTAAACCAATAGTTAAGGATACAAATGATACAATGACATCTCTAACTATACATGAATGATTTTATTTAATCCATAGACTCTTTTTATTTGAATATATATATATATATATATTGAAATATATATATAGGTGGAATTAGTTTTTTTGAGAATGAATGAATGAATTATTTAACTATTATTGTTTAATTTTCAGTGTTTATTTTTTCCCCATATATAAAATAAACCACTTCTCATTATTCATTACACAAATATAGGACATATATATCAACCATCACTAGAGAATTTCCATTATCAACATAATTATACATGTTTAAGAGTTTATCATTGATGGACCCCTTTCTATGAACATAAAAAAAATCACAAATGAAGAGGTACATATATACAAGTGTATTTATCCTCATAAATAAAAAGGAAGAAATGGATGGCTATGAACCAGAGATCACATGAGTCTCAGAGGAATTCATGATTGTGTGACCAATTCAAGGTCACTTAAAGGCCCCAAGCATGACACATGACCCGCAGAATGTCTCATTCACCCCCCTTCAATAGACCATCATGCTCTTATGATTGTCATATAGACCATTGATTGTCACATGGTGACAACCGACTGAGCTCCCCAAGGACACATGTTTTGTCATTAACTTGTACCTACAAACCCACAAAAAAATCTCCTAAAATAACGAGGATGGTATTAAAAAATACATAAAATCATAGGTTATGAAGATCATGACCCTTATCGCTTTTCGATATAATAAAATTTCATTATGATATCTAGTAATGATAAAAACACCTCTAAAGCGTTGTAGGATAAAACAAAGGATATAATGGGGAGGAAGTAAGAAGACTTCCTGATCACTGAATGTCATGAAACACATGCCCTGGTAGATCTACGCCACACCATAAGACCTTGTTGGCTCGCCTACCTCATCTTGTGAACTCCCTTCGTGTTTTAATCCTTTCCACAATGAAGCCATCTGGTGTGTCCATAATACTCTGTAGCTCTCTACTGATTTGAAGATAGGCCTTTCCACAAGTCATCCAAGATTTCGTGTGTGCCTTCCAATAGTACATGAATCTCACAAAATCTCATGGAAAATGACTATAAAGAATCCCTCAAACATGTCTGCATGATCAAAAAGTTTTTCGATAATTGAAAATAATCAAGAAATTAAATCATAGATGAAAGAGACCCATTATAACTATAAATGAGGTGATGTGCCCAAGGAAATAAATGTATGAGACTCACGATGTCGTGTGACACCATTATCCTTCACCGACCCCAGCCTGGATGCACGAAAGATATGTCGCCCAAATAGTCGAGTATTCGGGGTGGAAAAGACTATAAATCCACCACCCTTAATTGAAAAATTAACTGATAATTTTTATAATAGAAGCCCAGAATCCAGAGGATTTGAACCTTAATTTCTACGGACTAATTGGTGCACTGTGTTACATGACCAACCAACTTTGTTTCATGTAATATATTACTGGGATTCCTGTGTAGTCATGGAAAAGGGATAAATTATGGTTTGTTATCATTCATAGATCATGTGATGGACCTCTGGTGGGATATTCAAGGAACATACCTTCATCCCACAAGATCATGTGAGGCACAAGATGAACTGAAACTAAATAAAACCAAGGCATGAAATATACAATGGTGGGAACCAATACACACAGTCTAAGACTCTTGTAGAATACATGGTCATTATAAACCATGTTATTTTCTTATTTCATACAAAAACATGTTATTGAAGTAGGATAACTCACCTATATCTCACAAAACTATTTCTACATACCATCTGGGACACACAAAATACTCTAGACATGTCAGAACAATTCAAATAGTTCGACAGTGGGTACTACATTGATATTTCGTACTCTCTGGTCCTATAAAAAAATACATGAAATTTATTTTTGACACATCACATAACTCGTTAAATGGTCCCTCCCCATGTCAGTAATGTCTTAAGGATGCATCTGGACATGCCAAAAATGCTCTCATAGTACCCTCTAGGAAAGCCAATTGTGACTCACGATGCCCTCCAAACCTGTCATATAGGTACCACAATGTCTCACAGGCTTGTGTGCCATGATATGTGACAACCATTTGATTATGAAACTCTGACTCTTGAAACACCATCCATATATTTCTATATCGGTGATTTGATGGCTTGTGTGACATTCCAAATTGGGTGTGTGATTCCCTCCAAACAAGAAGGCCATGCCAACAGGGCATACTAGGAGTTGATAAACTCAAATATCATCGGTCTGTAAGCCTTGAATCTAAGGGAGGCTTCATTGTGTAATTCCTAGATTAAATTGAACTATTATTAATCTAATTCCTCTAATTTTTGGGATATATAGGCCACCTCATCTGGAGGTCCGAGTTTCATATTAATCATCCATGAGAATTCCAAAAAAAAATACCCTTACTAAAATAAATAACATTTATTTCTTGATATTCCCTATTTCTCACAACGATCATGTCTCTCATTTGCTTAGGAAGTAAAATTCGTCATATCATGTGCACTTTAAACCTCCACAATGGTGTGAGGAAGCCTCTATTCTTAAGACCTGATAAAATAAAATCTACGATGAGTCTGATTCATATAAAAATTGGGATACCTAGAATGTATCCCTATAAACAGAGTCCCATTATAAATAATATCATGGTATTCCCATCATAAGTTCCACATCACTAATCGATAACCTTTTTCCTTGTTGTCTACATGATTATAGATAATTATTTCATAAACAACTTCCCATCCTGAGGAAATGTCTTCATTGTCCAACATACACTTTGTTAAATCATCTAAAATATCATCCAATGTGGGTCATAATGAAATATCACTTGCTCGATATCACAAGTGGAAGGTGAAGAATACGATAGTTTGGGAGTACCAATGATACAGTACAATACCAGCCATGGGATATACACATTATATTATCCAAGAATGAAATTCAGTGAGTCTACATTACCCAACCAAAACGACTACTATGCCAATATCCCTCCTCTCTATGTCCAACCACTTCAGGAGAATGTCGTAGATGTTTCACAATCACCCCCATTCATATCTGATTTAGTTGGACCCAAAAGTAATATATGGATCCCTCTCGGTTCAGGTGCTGCCGAGGAGGGCACTGCTAACTGTCATCACCATCATCATCTCATTTGTACCCATTAGTCACGTGTTGAGGGTTACATCAAACCCAAAACCACCTCTAATTATTATGAATTGGACAAAAGGAGGACTCACCAGAGGAGTAAAATTTTGGATTCTCAATAGAGGGGTCATATTCCCACCCCTACTGATGAAGCCTGCCACTATACTATTCCAGGGACTAGTAAGAATTATGACAAACCACCTCTCTCAGAACAATAGTACATGTATATTTCCAAAGAATGAATGGAGAGGCTCATACTCTAACCCCAATGAATGAATCCCATTGGCATAACCATAAGTCATAAGGAGGATAATAGTGGGAAAATATCACTGATTCAATCAATGTTTTTCACCAACTGATAATGGAGATTGAGATTGTGCCAGATTATATCCTTGGAAAATCATTCCAAAATGCACAAATATTTTAAAAATAAATGAATAGATCTGTTGGAATATTCCAACACTATTATAGATGAAGGAACATGTAGATACTAATTTCTCTATAGTCAGAAAAACTCATCACTCTGAACATCATTATCCAGTGGTTGTACTGAATCATGAACACATTATTCCACCAACCCATGAGGATTATAAACATGTTCTGATTAAGGGTGAGGCTTCGGACTAGGATCATACTCATGTTCCAAACCGGTCTCAAATATTTAGAGCGGAACTCATCTTGGGATTGGGGCACGTGAATATTGAGTATATCTAACAACATATTCCAATTTCCTTGGATCAGAATTATATGCACTTCCTTGTCTTGGCTATGAATGTTAGAATCAAACAAGCTTCAAGAAATGATTGTATTCTTGTCTTTGAATAATCCTCGAATACTCTAGTGGATCACAGAAGCAAGGAACAAATTCGTACTTCGTATGATGGATGACTACACCAACATCATTCTATGTCAATTTAAGAGGAGTTTCATATTAATTCTATTATTCTATCGGTCTAACTTCATATTTCATTGGGTAGTGAATATACAGACCAGACTCAAAATCTCTGTCCAATATGTACCCACCAGCTGATAGTGGAAATTCAATGTGGTGGGCTCAAACTCGTACCATAAAAGACCAATGACATACCCCTAATGATAAATATTGTGCTCATGCTCCCATCTTGATTGAGTCTCAAAATAATATAATGGAACAATCTAAGGACAATCACATATCCTTGAAAATAATGTGACATCATATTATAATTTAAAAAAAAACCAATCAGTATTGGCTTCTTAATCCCATGGAACCAGATGATTATTTATAAGTTCTGGTAAAGGTCACATAACAGGTTCATATCCTTTCAATATCACAGAATACATGTCAGCATATTACATCCACGATACATAACATGGACCACATTCCTAGTATTCTCAAAACAGGTGTCCTTAAGGTCGAATGAAAAACATTATCAACACCATGAGGGTCTGTTGACACTTATATAGAAGCAGAATCATGATACGATAAGTACCATGATAGTCCCCCTCATTCTAGACATGAGATGGATCACAGATACTCCACTCTTGACATCCTCCATCGTCTACCTCCCCACGGTGATACCTCCCATCGGCAAGGAAATCTTAAAATTTTCTAGACACCTTCATATAGAGAGGTGAACAAAATCCTAGCACCATCTTATTGAGAGTCACCAGAAACACTGGGATCAACTTAATATGGTTCCCCATCAATAACCAAAAACTCTCCATTTCCATCAACATGTATCAATCAATGCCATATTCTATGGTATGGCCAGATGGAGGAAAGAATGTCTGATGAGGAAGATGCTGACATTGATATATTGAGTGTTTTATCTCGAATCAACCTTTACATCATGTTCTAGCCCCATTATACATCCATATATTGAATCCCACTAGATCTAGAGAAGGAGGGCATTATTTATGTACACCAGACTATGTGGGATACTCATCAGTGACTAATGGATCGACATATCCATTATCTAGAATATGAGTATCACCTTCAGACAATAAAGATACTTTGTTTTCAAATTGACATAAATACTATCTCTATGGCAGGGGATCCAAAACATGAAAAGAGCTTCATAAATATGTAACACAGTTGTTCCATTGCATCATGAATCATCAGTAACATATCTCCAAAGCCTTGTCAAGCATCCTAATATTATAATTGGCATAGTTAGGATAATTAATTTTTTTCCTACCAAATAATAACAGATCACTCTAGATATGATGTCCTGTAATGTTATAGCCTCCACTGAAATCAACGGACTAGGAAATTCTTGTGCTAGTTAGTAAACACAACAATATTCCCCAAATAAATAGTTCCCATAAACCATGGATGGGGAGATAGGATAGCCATCATGATTCCAAAATATAATCCACAAGATAATGTGAGAACATTCTTGACATATAAATTTATTTTTCCATCACTGAGAAAACATCCCATATAGAAAAAATCTTAACATTGGATTTCATCATACCCAAATCACATGTGATTACAGCTTCACCATGTCACCGAGACAATAGAAACATATTCCATAACTTCCATACATGGTACGACTCGGCCCTCTAGGCCAGGAGAATAACTATTCCAACCTCTACCTCTCAGGTTGTCAATTCCCGAGAGAATTGAAAACATACCCTCGACATCCACATGTGATTTGTATCCCATTAGGATAGGAAAATTTTAATATCAAACACCACCTCTATGATCATTTTCCCCTAAGAAGCCATTTGTGATAATAGAGGTTATTACAAATCATCCTCCACCATTTGGATGGGGGGAATTTATATCTTCAGGTTTGTCTAAGGAATTTTCAATTCACCAACTCTAGTCAATGGAACCTCAATGAAAGGATCATTAGATGCTAGTAGAGGCACCAAATGACCCCAAACCAACAGGTTTGGGAGTATTTTAATCATTATAATAACCATAAATAGATTAAATGTTTTTTATAATGGGAGGATGAATTCAAAAGTCCTTATACAACCTATTCCTCACACCATGAGACACCCCATTACTGGTCGGGGCCAGCCTCAAAATAACAATCATAAACTCCATCAATAGTCATTGTTCATAAATCGATAGGAGATGAACATATGGGGAAGGAAATCAGAAACTAATGGGGTCACATTCCAATGTGTCCCAATAAGTCCAATAGTTCGAATAACAACTATGATGGAAGCTGTGAAGAATCAAATTGTTGCATTGAAGGAAAAGACAAGACCACCATTTCCAAATATGATTTTCTGAATATTTTCACTATTAAAATGAATTAAATTTATCAATATGCATATGTATTTAACCACAACATGGAAAAAACACCCTTGGATGAGGATGATCTGGATGCTCCAAAAGAGGTGGCGCAAACCCAAAATCAATGAAGGCATCAAAATTTGGATCCACCCAAAAATAGTTTCCACCTCCTCAACAAAACAATGGTAATTAAAAATGGATTGAAACAATTAACACATAATTAAAATCCATTGAAAAATAGTTTTTATAATATTAGAGTGAAATAAGATATCTTCAGAAACTTAATGAGAAGCTACATAAGTGATACATTCCTATTATCTATCATCTCCATCGAGAGATAAATATTATTCGTCCCATAGATGATCCTCCATAAAGATGAATATTTGAATATTAAGTTGGATATGGATATATGTAACCAATATAGATAAATGAGGTAACCAAAATTAATCATGAAATCACTCCATTATGGAAACAACCTCTCCCTAACTATGGTAATCCATCACTCATAAGACAAATCACAGAATAATGAGTGATGATAAGAGGACAACCTCATCAACCCTCACTCACTCCCTATGGATGGAATTTGTCTTTGGTGGAATTGAACTCAGAGCCACATACCACCATTGAATCCCTGGATAATTGAGTTGAATCCATGGAATGAAGAAGAGAAAATCTATAGCCTAAAATGAGAACATATCTCGATTGAGTGGATTATACTTCAGATCCACCCAACATTATAAAGCCAACAATATCTTCCATTGAGGGTGTATGTGACACTGAGAATCAGCTAATGTAATTTGTATACTAGTTTGGGTAAATTATGATTCTCCATGATCACTAGGAGACAACAACTGTGAGTTGTTTGATATAGATTTTTATAGGGCCATCCTATGTTTTGTACAGTATACTACCATAGAGATCTGTTGCAATATGGGGATACTTTCGTCATTAGTTCCTTTATCAGTTCAGTAAAAAACTTATAAACCCAACGATCATCTACCTGAAAAAAAATATCAAGAGAATTAGTGGGGTTTGGTTTTCATTGAAAGGTGTAATGGTTTATCCTTTTCACTCATCATCCCCCAATCACATGAGAAAAATCCTGAAATTTATGCAGAAAATATCAGGGACGAGCTGTATAAACCCATAATAGTCATGAAAAATCCATGTGGGTGCCAAGAGATTGATGAAATGACATGACATCTTGGAGAATCTATTTGGAGAACCCGTTACATGTCTCGGCTCATTCTCATACCAGAGGTGAAAACCCATAAAGTGTAGTGTAAAGACCCAATGCTTTATCAATGGAAATTCCCTTCTTATAATTATGTCATATAATCCCATGAAATCTAATCACAATAAATTATTAAGTACTATGTCACATGTAAACATAATTTTGTCACATAAATGTATTGAATTTAAAAACATTTACAAACAGGATTGCATTGAGGTTGTTTATTACGGTCTAATGGATCAAACTTAATTTTTTTCTAAATAGTAACCTACCCATATGAATAGTAACATACCCTTATGAATAGAAATATGACCCTTATAAATATTAAATAATTTAATAGAATATTTACCTCATACATGATTGTATAAATAAAATTTAGACATATTATAAGTGATAATATTACCATAGTAATAGTATTGGTAATTTATTTATTCTTAAATAATTATTTTAAATTATTTATTTGATTTTAAATAATATGTATCTTCCTAAATGTTGTTTATAAATTAAAAATTTTATGTCTTCTGGTTTTATAAATTAATATGACATTATTTATTTTTTAAAATAATTATAAAATCATTTAGCGTTTTAATGCTTGTATTTATTATGTAAATTATTGTTTTAATTAAATATAAAATTAATCACATTTATATTTTTTTTGGAAAAATGGAGTTATTTTTTGGATTATACATTTAGAAAAATTGTTAGAGTGAATATTTTTGATTTCTATAATTTATTTTTAGTTTTGATGAATACTAAAATACTATAATTTAAAATAAATGCTAAAACTCGAATTTTTTCATCATGTTTGCGTCATGGTTTTTGTAAAGTGTCATTGGTTCGATCTCACATGAACATACTAATATTTTATCACATGAATAATATTTATTTCTTTCCTTATTGAAAAATAATTATCTTCTAATTAGAATATTAAGAAAACCCTCCTCCCCTCCACATTAAAAAACACCCACAATTCCTACTTCTCTTCACTCATCTCAAGCTATGTTCCGTCCCTAAATTCTAATCAAATTTCTCCCCAATATCCTCCCCCATGTAAAAAATCCAATTATTTACTCAAAAAATCAAATCCTCTACCCATATGAGTCTCTCAAAAGAGATAAACTCAAGAGGTTATTTCATCTTTCCTATTGTTTTATTTTCCTTCCTGTTCTTTTCTTTTCTTTTTTCTCTCCTCACATCCCTTCACCTAAAATGGTATCATAACACCAATAAAATACATTTACCATATTTATATTATGCTAATGGGATAGTTTATCTTAATCTCTATTTTCCCATGTTTTATACTATGAATGAATGCACCATATGAGATGTGTTGATTTATCACATTCAAGGATGATGGGATTTCACTTCACATTACCATATTCAATTATTAACATGATACAATTTTAATTGTTGAATAATTATATTAAATATGTATTTTATCTTATGTGATGTTTTGGATTCCTTTTTCACACATGATGTCAAATAATAATTCATAAAAAGTTATTTGAATTAAAATTAACTTAGTTAATCCAAGTGTTTATCATTAATGTTTTATATAATTATTCACCTTGACTACAAAAAAAAGTTTTTTACAAACTTGTAACCTTATGACTAATCAATAATAAAATATAATTTCAATTTTGGAATACCAACCTTCTTATACATGTCTATCACATAGGAATGTAATATAACTGATCGTTAAAACCATTGAGTCAAATGAACATAAACAATCAAATTAAACATCATAACCAATAAAAAAGTTTACGAATGAACTCAAAAAAGTTATACTAAAAAATTTAAATTTAAAAGAGGTTTCATATTTATTATTTAATTGAAATAATTTTATTATTCAGTTAACTATGATCAGGAAATCATCACCATCAAACTTGAGGTAAAGGATCCTCTATTTCTCACATTTATTCAAGAATCTCATAAATGTTATGACCTTTTTCATGTAATTATTAACGACAATGTAAGATTTTTACCCTTCCCCATACTGCCACCATTATGTACAATAGATGATCAATACCTTTATCTCACATTAGTCCAGCTTATGTACACCGATACCATGGCAATAATCTGTAAGGGATTCTACCCGAACTTACATTATTCCTTTGGGTTGCTCTAAAGCTCTTTTTACCCCAATGATGTTTTATTTTATTTTATTTAAAAATTTTACATACTGTTGATATAAACTAAAATAATTTTTAAATATCCATACATCATTATCTTTTGGGGGTATACATGATTTTAAGTGGATCCATCCCCGATACACCCCATAAGCAATCCCGTTTTAAGGGAACATCGAAAATTTTTACCCATTTTCGAGTGCACTATAACATTTTTATTAGGAAACCATTTATTTTATAAAAGAAGATTTTTTATTATGAAAACAATATTTTTTTCACTTTTGATTTTATATAAAATATTATTCACTTTTCAATTTTAAATCAACTTTAGTATTTTCCATAAAACTATACGAAACTTTTTTAATGCTATGAATTTCATAAATACATTTCATACATTGTATAACTACTGTTTGATAACACCTACCAGGGTATATGCCTATTTTACCATATTAATATCCATTTATGTTTTATTTAATTTTTTTCATGGACACTATTATGATATGTCCATTCACTATTCTTTATGTCATGAATATAACACCCATTTCAATCTGTGGGGTCCTTTATGTTTATGTGTAATTGATTTTGATTTATTATTTATATGGAAATCATATTCACGAACATTTTAGTATGGGTTCACCCAAATATAACTCCAATTAATTCGGTAAATTTGAGTCTCATGAGACGTTATTTGAAATGATCATGGTGGTTATCCTTGAATCATGCTACTATGTGCAACGGTCTTGGTGGTTAAAAATTAACATTTCTCCTAAATATGCATTGAGCCTTGAATCATGCTAAAGTCATTATTTATGTGTCTAACACATTAAAATGAATTCATTTTTATAAGATACTATGTTTATATGTTATGACTCTATATTACATTTTATATCATTATGTGATGATCTCTAACACTTTTGATTAAACCTTATTCTTATGTTTATTTCTCTAATGGGATGTAAGCTCATATATGTTTTCATGTGATCCCTATGGTACCCTATGTAGATTATTGGGATAAAATTAATTAGGATCTCTCTATAAATATTAAAAAAATATGTTTTTTAGTCTCATGTTTTATGTTTTATTTACTTACTCTTCCATGACACTAGAGTTTACGATCGCTGTCTTGAACTCTGATGTATAATTATGATTTAAATATTTTAATGTTATATGTAAAAATAATGGGTCTCTATTGTCGGTATCAGAGGATGTACTAGTTATTTTTTGAGAATATGAATAGAAATCCTCAGTAAGAACCATATGGATGAGACAATGTATAAAAAACATCCCTAAATATGGTAATGTAATGGGTAATTCGTTTATCCAGAAAATTCATCCATGTAAGGATACAAAAAGGTAGAGGTGGACCTTAGAGAGATTTATCTAGGGGAAAACCCAAAAACACCACATTGATCAAGACTGAAATGGGAACTGGTGCACGATAATGGGACTTGATACACTCTTGGGTTGACTCTCTCGTGGGATATAATTTGGATAATTAATGATCTTACTCAAAACCATTATTAATGGATTAAAAAAATCCAAAATTAATATAATTTTAGAAAAAGATCAAAGGTAAGATAAATATAAAACTATGGAATCTTATTTCAGGATATGATTCTCCTTTACAAGTTTATCCATTTATGTTGAAAAGTTTCTTTTTATGATCAATAGATATATATTTAATCACTCTAATTATATGTTCAATTTATTAGTTAACGGTTAAAAATATATGAACATGTTCAAATAATCAAATTTATAGGGAATGTGAAGATGACCCTAATGATATGACTGATATGAAGGGAATGGGTGCTCAAAACAACATTACAGTACTTTAGTTGGATCAATTTATGAATAACTACATGAACCATGTGTAATTTCCTTCTACCTAATTGAAAGGGAATATTTACATACAATCCATGATATGGAAAATTCCTCCTGGGTTTAATGGGTCCTCTGATCCCCTCCTCATAAATCATTGGATTAACTCAATTGAAAAGGTATCCTCTTCCCTTGAGTGATCATAAGAAGATAATGTTATACTAGAGATCTATAATTTTGTTGGGGAAGATGATCAGTGGTGTAAACTGATCAATTAAATGATTAACCTATAAGAAAATGATTCTCTGAATTGGGAGGAATTTAAGAGAATGTTTTTCAATAAATACATTCCTCAATCCCCCCGTCTCTTGATTGAAATATAGATCCTCAGACTTAAAAAAATGACATTTCAATCAGCCATATGAATCAAACATCAAAAGGATTTAAAGGTACACCGCTAGCTTTGTCATGAGAACTGAATTATAGGTGGATCTCTTATTTTATGACTAATGATGAGCATACGAAAAGAGTTGGTGATTAAATAATTGAAATATATGAGGATATTTTACATTGTGACCTAAAGTTGAAATGGAGATTGGAGACTCTCAGTGGAATCATGGGCCCAAAGACAGAAAGATAAAAATTGAATCTCATGTGGGTGGCTATGAGATAAATTAAATGATTGGAAGAATCTCGATCATCCCACATGTAAAAAATGTGGGATGAACCATTCGGGGAAATGTCTAAAAGGAACCGAGAATTGATTCATATGTGGAAAGATGTGACGTCTAGATAAAAACTGCCATTGTGATATGGAGAATATCGAAAATATGGAATAATAATGTATAGTTTAGATCAACACTCATCTTATACTATAGTGATACAAATGCAAGGAGCATAAGAAATATGAGAAAATATTCCCTAATATGATGGTTGTCGGGGGAAATAAACAACAAACTCGAAGGCAATAAGGAAGCGCTTTTTCAATCACTACTGCCGAGGAGGGGCCAGAAAATGAAGTTGTGACAGGTATGCTAGTAATTTATTTAAGAATAGTGAACGAAATATTTGATTCCTCTTTAATACGTTGTTCCATATCATACTTTTTTAGTATAACTATCCAAACACCACCTCAAAATTTAGAAGATTTATTATCTGTGAGAACAGATAATGGGGAAATTCATGCATACAGGGTTCATAACATCTCAATGGTTAAGGATTCTGGATTGGACCACTTATAAAAATCAGGTCATACATCCTTTAGTGGAGTTTGAAACTATATTTGCAATGGTTTGGCTATCTTTATACAAATCCAACATCAACACTCAGGAAAGGGAGATAAATCTTTACATCCCGAAGCATCATCCAATTCATTACAAGTGTAAGGAGGAAGGTGGATCTCATATAGAATCATTGTATAATGTGTGGATATTAGTTCATAATTAAAAATCATTTCTATCTAAAATGATTGAGACAATGGAGAAAATCATGCCTAATGAAATGCCTATCATAAGTGATTATATTTATGTATTACCTGATTACTAGCTTGGATATACTCCTAATTGAGTGATTGAATTATAAATTTATCTCATTCCTCGATCTATACCTATATCAAATATACCTTATATAATGGACAACATAGAGGTGGAAGAGATAAAGAAGATGTTACAAGAGAATCTGGATATGGGTTTTATACACCCGAGTGCGTCACTATTGGGTGAGCCAGTCCTCTTCATAAAAAATACGGATTCATAAATGAACATTTGAATTGATTATTGTGAGCTCAATAAAATCATGATAAGAAACATATATAACCAGACACATATAGATGACTTGTTCGATCAAATTTGTGGGGAAATATTTTTGTATATGTGGGACCTTCAGTCATGATACCACCATTTAATGGATAGAAATGAAAATATTCCCAATACATCATTTATAATGAGTAATGGAAACTATTACTTCATAGTGATTCCCATCAGACACATTAATGTTCCATCTAATTTCATTCATTTAATAAATAGTTCTTGTAGATATTACCAAGATAAATTTGTGGTTTTCATTATCATTGATATTCATATATACACCAAGGGTAAGGTGGGCCAAGGGGAGTATTTGAATACTTAGTTAAACACATTGTAGTAGAAGTTGACTGAAATGTATAGTAAATGAGAGTTTTAAATGGAGAATATATTATTGATAGGGCCTATTATAACCAGCAATGGGAGATCCAGTGACCAATGAATGACAATGAAAATTGAAGAGTGGACTAGGGAAACATCTATAATGTAGATCCACAACATTTTGGGTCCATCCAAGTATTAGAAATGATTATTGAATAACATGTCATGATTGTCAAAACCAATGAAAAATATGTCGAGGAATGGTGTAATGTTTTCCTGGATGCAGGAAAGTGAAGAATTCATTAAGGAGTTGAATAATATTCTAATCACAATATAATTACATATACTCCCAATAAGTGGATAACACATTTTGGTGTATAGTGCTTATTAAAAGTAGTTCTTAGGCAGTATGAAGATGCAACATGATAAAGTGATAGCCTGATCCACAAGGAAACTAATAATCCATAAGTAAAACTATTCAACACATGATATATAGTTGTCAGGTGTGATATTTTCATAAAAAATTGGGAAAATTATATATATAGGTAGAAGTGTGAGATATATGTTGATCACAACAGTATCAAATATATATTCAAAAAAAAGTGCTTCATATTCAATAGTGAAGATGGATTGATATCATCAAGGTGTATAACTTCTTAATCCACTACCATCCCATTACAGAAAATAGGGTGGTGAATGATCTGAGTAAAAAATGAACCTACATCTCATTCAATGAAAAGAATAAAAAATATCTGATCTTCATATATTTCTAGATTATGGAAATGGGAATAATTAATGTAATAACATCATCATTCCTTTCTCAAATGTTTTCTCAACAATCCCTCATATTGAAAATAATGGTTTCTCAAAGAAAAGATGTGGAAACTCAACAAAGGGTGGAAGACATTAAAAATGGAAAATCCACTAGTTTCATGATTCATGAGAATATAGTTTCAAGAATTGGGTCACGATTATGTGTACCATATGTTATAGAGATAAAGAAGTTTTTTTTGAATGCACATGTTGCATAACCTTCTCTATTAACCCAAGGAGCACAAAAAAGAATCAATAAATCTAAGCGAACATTTTTTTTGGAAAATATGAAGAAGTATATTGCTAAGTATACATCAAATTTCCTAGAATTTTAAAAAGATAAGGATAAAAGATAGAATCCTAAGGGGACTTTGAAATCACTACCGATACCAACATGGAATGGGGGAACGTTACCATGGAGTTTGTTACTGAAAATTCAAGGAAATATAGAGGAATCAATGCTCAATGGGTCATTGTGGGCCTGCTTACAAATAAATAACACTTTATCATTATTCGAGATGATTTCAGATTGGATGAAAGGACACCGATATATATTGATGAAGTTGTAAGTCAACAATGACTACCACTATCTATTTAATTATATAGAGATTAGATATTCACCTCAATGATTTGGAAATGTCTCCAACATGCTTTATGCACTGAACTGAATGTCATTGTGGCCTATCATCCTCAAACTGATGGCCAATTTGAGAAAACTAATCAGAAAATAAAAGATATTTTGATAGAATGTTCACGGGAATTTGATCGAGAATGGGACCAAAATCTTCAACTTGTTGAATTCACCTACAACAAAAATTTCTACTTGATAATATAAATGGAAACATATGAATTTCTTTAGGGGAAAAGGTGCAGAACCCCAGCAAGTTGGGATTATGTTTGTGAGTGTATGATCCTAGGACCTAAAATGACCAAAAAATGGTGGAGAAGGTGAAACCCATTCAGTATCACATCAAGGTAGCCCAAAGTCGATAGAAGAGTTATGAAGATAATATTTAATTAGACCTCGATTCCAAATTTTGTGCCATGGTATTTCTATGAAATATTTATGGAAGAAGATCATGTTGTTTGGGAAGAAAGGAATGTTATGTCCCTGGTACATTGACCCTTTGATATTCTTGTTCATGTTGGGGATGTGTCCTGTCTACTATAACTTACACATACTGTATTAAATATACATGATGTCTTCCATGTAACTATCTTATGGAATTACATACGAGTTCCTTCACAAGTACTATCTTCATAGGTGGTACAGTTGGAGAATTCTCTTTCATACTCAGAGTAGCAAGTGATGATCATGGATTGTAGAGATAAGTTTCTCTTTAGTAAGACAACTCTCCTATTGAATGTACTATGGAGGAACCATATGTATGAAGAGGAGAGTTGGGAACTAGAGGAGGCAATGAATGGAAAGTAACCACACCTGTTATGAATTAGAATGTAAAACGATATCGTGAGGGATAAATTTTATAAGGGGGAATAATGTAACAACCCAATGTTTTATCATTGTAAAATCCATTATTATAAATATTTCATATAATCGCATGAAATCACAACACAATGGACTACTAAGTACTATATTCCCATTAAACATAATATTTTCACTTTTGGGTTTTTAATTTTGAAAATGGGACATACACAATTGCGTTTATGGTGTATTTTGGGGTCTAATGGAAAAAATAATAATTATTGGTGAATAGTAAACTACACTTATGAATATTAACCTACCCTTATGAATATTAATATCACCCTTATTAATATTAAGTCATCCAAAATAATAGTAACATCATCCATGAATGTATAAATAAAATTTTTGCGTCTAATAAGTGATAAAATTATGATAGTAAAATTATTTGTATTTTTGTATGTCATAAGTAAATAATTAATATTATTTAAATAATTTAAAATAAAATTTATTATCTTCAATTTTTTTCATAAATGAAAATTTTATTTCTTCAAGTTTTATAATGTTATAATATCTTATGTAATTTTTGAAAGGATTTTATATTTTGCAAGTGAATAGATATTTTTATTTTTTATGTAAATTATGATTATATTTAAAAATTAAATAAAACAAATTTAGATGTTTTTTTAAAAATGGAGTTCTTTTTTTAATTCTACATATTAAAATTTTTTAGGGTAAATCCTAGGGATTTTTTAAAACATCAATAATTTTATATGAATAGTTAAATATGACAATTCCTAATAAATTCTAAAACATGAATTTATGTATCTTGTTAGAGTAATGGATGATGTAAATGGAAATTGGATGGAAGTCACATAAAAATATTATGGTTTTTGGTCACAATATTCATTAAGATTTCTTTCATATATAATATTAATAATCTATCTTTTAAGAAATCTTGAAAACCCTCATCCCCTCCACTATAAAAACCACCCACACTCCACTCTTCTCTTCACTCATATCAAACCTTGTGAATTTACTAAATTTTTAACAAATGAAACCCCAAGCTCCTCCCCAACATCCAAAACCCCTTTTACTCCTAATAATACCAAATCCTCTCCCTATAAGAGTCTCTCAAAAGAGACAAACTAAAGAGCAAAATTCCTCCCTCTGATTCGTTTATTTTATATCAAGTTCTTTTAATTTAATTTTTCATTCCAAACCATTCTTTTCCCAAATGTTATTGAAACTCTAGTAACATAAATTTATTATAAATTTATTATTCTATTTTTATATTTTATCATAATATCTCCTTACCACTGTATGTACCAATATGTGTATAAGGTTGTATTTGTTGTCGATAGTTGTCAATGTAGATCCAAATGAAGGAGATCAAGAAGTACTCCAATGAAATGGAGGAATGGAAATTCAGATAATTGTTGTACTGATCGTAATTTCAAAGAACATGTGTCAAAGGTGACACATTTTTTACAACAGTGAAGAATGGTGACACATAATCCATCTACAGATGAAAAAGAATACATGACGGTTGATGAAGACCATGCAATTATTCATGATTTCTTGATTACCAAGAAAGATACTTCTTGAAGAATAGAATCATATGATTTGCATGAATTATAGGAATGACGATTGAAGAAGAAGACATTGTGGAAGGGGTTGGAATTCGGAGATGCCCATGCACATCATATTGTCTCAAAATATGATGATGAAATCCTATTATTTCAAATGATATATATCACAATTGTGGAGTTTTTGATGCAAGCAGAAGAGTTGTGGAAGAAGCCAAGTCACATAAAAGAATCATTTTTTAAGTGTTGTGACTATTGTCAAAGAAAATCCATGATATAAAATTTTGTCGACAAGGGGGATTTCATGGTGAAATGTCGAGTTTAGGTGTTGTGGTCAACGATCCACGTTTGATTCAGGAACGTCGAAAAAGGAATGGATGATCTGGAGACGATACAAAAAGAACAGATACTAGGTGGCGCCATTTTCCATTGTTTGCCAAATTTTTGGGCTTGAAAATCAACAAATGGAGAAAAGTGTTTTTGGAAAGGAGACTTGTGCTCCATGTATCTGAAGGAGATGAAACTTGGGCGCCATATTTTTTTAAATATCATAACATCAATTTATGGAAAAGGGATAAGGGTCACGCAAGTATTGGGTTGGTCGCTCAAGTGATTTGCACACCGAGAGAGGACTTGCACACCGGTGCCTAGGAGGATTGGAACATTCACCCCAATTGTTTTTCAAGAACAGAACATCAATATATGGCAAAGGAAATAGGGTCACACAAGTGTTGGTGTGGTCGCGCAGGTGAGTAGCGCGACAATGACATGTGTTGAGACATGCGCGCCGAAACTTGCGCGCCGAGGGGATACTTGTTCGTGGCCGCATAAGTTTACCAAATGCCTATAAATACAGGACCACCCCTCCTCATTCCTCACAGAGTTCAACACTTGGAAAAATCAGAGCTCCCGTCGCGCAAGTGTTGATGTCGCGCAAGTAGTGTGTGGTTCTGCAGGTGAACTTTCAAGCCAGTTTTTGAAGTTGTGCACCGGTTGTGGGTTGCATGCCCAAGGCGGTTTGGGCAAGAATGGAAGTGAGTCGCGCATGTTAGAAGTTGATGAAGGCAGTGTCGTGCAGGTGGTTAGGTGATACTTGTGAGCCAGTTTGGACCTGCACGCCGAAGACATGCGCGCCGTATTGGGACATGTGTGCCAGGATAGGAGAAGAGCGCCAGGAGTTGTTGGAGCTCTCCCGTCATTGTGGAGCTGCATGAAAGCCAGAAGATTTACTGAAACATTCGGTGCAACAGATGATGTATTCATTTACAAAGATGAAAGAACAATTAACAATTTGGTTCTTCGAAGATAAGTGGTTCCGCACACACATGACTGCTGTTTAACACTCTCTTTGTGCTTTGCGAAGAGAAGAAGAACTGTTCGTGCAACTAAACTCAGATCTACACAGAAATAGGGGATTATTTCAAAACACTCAGGTGTCTGTATTGTGAATCAATGGAAGAGAAGAAGAAGATACAGTGAATTCAATTATTGCACTAAAGA
Organism: Viscum album; assembly: GCA_963277665.1. Lineage (NCBI taxonomy): Eukaryota > Viridiplantae > Streptophyta > Magnoliopsida > Santalales > Viscaceae > Viscum > Viscum album. The sequence continues at coordinate 730,655,712 of OY728139.1, read as the reverse complement.
AGAAGACTGAATTCAAAAGAGAATCAACATAGTACTCTGATGCAAGCATTGTCTCATGCTAAACAGAAGGCAAATACTTCAATGAAAATATATTGAAGAGACCTTCACGTCTATAAACTGAGTGGGACTTCACCAACAGCTGTGAGCCATGGGGAGTCAACGGGAATGACCCGAGGGACCCAGTGAGCTATCCATGATCTTTTGTAAAGGCAGTAAGCCTAGGATAGAGTGACTGATCCCAAACCATTGTAATCTACTAGTACTGATGAATAGTGGAATTAGGTATGACGGACAACCTTTTGGTGTATGCTCCTTGGATATAACCGTTATCGGTTAACCAAGTAAAAATCGATGTGTCATCTCTTTGCATGTGAATGTTTCATTGTTGATCATATCCATCATACATGTTTAACAAGTTCTACCAACTTGGGGACAAGATCATTTTTTTAAGAGAAAAAGTTGACACCCTAATTCACCCCTCCCCTCTCAGGGTGTCCCGGGGTCCTACAACCACTACTTTTATACTATAAATAAAAACACCATATGAAATGTGTTGATTTATCACATTCTAGGATGACATGTTTCCAATTTTCATTACCATATTGAATTATTGTCATGAAACCATTTTTATGTTTTAACATGACTATTAAATATGTGTTTTCTCTTATGTTTTTTTCTGAAATATTTTTTCAAACATGATGTTAAATAATAATTCAAAACATGATATTTCTAAGAAAAATTGCCAAGTTAATCCAAGCATTTACCATTAATTTTTGACATAATGAATCACCATCGCTAATAATAACTATACAATATTTACAATAATTTGAACATATGTGTGTTAAATAATTAAACAAAATTTCAATTATGGACAACAACACTCATCATACATGTGTATCTGAACCTGAATATGTGTGAACCAATCCTACAAACCAAGGAATCAAACGAATGCGAACAATGGAATTTAACCTCATAAAAAATAAAAAATGTTATTAAAGAACCCAAAAAAGGTTGTAATAAATCATTTTCATATATAAGATGTTCAATAATTGTTAATTAATGAACATAATATGATTATTTTGGTAATTAAGATCATGTGAATATCACCATCAGTCTTAATGTAAGGGATCATATCTTTCTTAAATTTTTTCAAGAATTTATTCTATGTTATGACCATTTTTTATAATTATTAATAATGGGAAATGATTTATCACCATCCACATAGTTAACTAATGATGTATATAAGACAAAATATAACCTTTTCTATCATTAATCCCCCATATGTACACCTTCTGCCATGTTGATATTTTGTATGTTATTCTATCCGAACCATATTTCTTCCTTCGGGTTGCTCTATATTTCTTTTTACCCAAATGATGTTGTATTTTAATTTTATGTAAAAAATATAAATAACATTTGCATTCTAAAAAATCATGACTCAATATCCAACTCTCATTCTCTTTTTAGAGATATACATGATTTTACTTGATTCCATCCTCGATAAATCATAATAAGCAAACAAGTTTTAAGGGAACATCCCGATTTTTTACCCAATTTAGAGTGAACTCTACCATTTGTTTTGAGTCACTATTGTTTTTATAAAATTATTATTTTTATTATAAAAACCTTCTTGTTTCACTTATGGATTTATATAAATTATTATTCCCTATTTGATTATAAATGAACTCTAGTATTTTCCTTAAAACCACACTAAATTTTTTTTCTGCTAAGATGATCCTAAATATTCTTATTTCATGTTTTCACCTATATGTGACATCACTTAACATTCTATATGACTATTTTACAATATTAATTCCCATTTATTTTTTAATTCCTTTCTCTCATGGAGACTTTTTTGATATTCCCTTTCATTAATCATTATGACATGAATGTGATAGATGTTTCTCACCATGGGATCCCTTCTATTTATGTATGATTAATTATTTATGATTATTTATGTCGAAATCATATTTCGGAAAATGTTATGATGGGTGTTCCCAGATCTCACCCTACATCATTGGGTAAATTTAAGTATCATGATACGTTATGTTAAAAAGTTTTTGCGGTTAGCATTCACTCGTGCTACCATGTTCAAAGGTCATGGTGGTTAACCATTATTTATTATTCCTTATATTCACTGATCATTGAATCTTGATAAATTCATGATTTATGTTTCTTCCACATTAATATGAATTCATGATTATATAAACTATTTTCTATATTATATTATTCAATATTCCATTATATATCAATATATCATGATTTATAACCCTTTTTATAAGAATTATTCTTTTGTTTATTTCCATAATGGCCTTTGTGATCATTTATTTGATCTTGTGATCCCAAAGGTACCCTATACAGATGTAAAGGATCAAACGATGTTAGGAGTTATCTATGAAGATTAAATAAAGATGTTATTTTTAGTCCCATGTTTTATGTTTTATATACCTAGTATTCAAAGAAACTGGACTTTATGATTCTTAGCATGTACTTTGACATATAATTATGCTTAAAATCATGTAAATTTATATGAAAAAAGCCTGAGTCATTATAGTTGGTATCAAAGGATGGTTTATTTATTTTTGGAGATTAGGAATATAGAAATTTAGTAAAAACCATAAGTTTGAGACTATGTATATGATACCATCCACAAATTTTACAATGTGTAGAGTAAGTGGTTTATCAAAAAACTAAATCCTTGTCTAGATACAAACATGAATATGTGTCTCTGGAAGTAATGTATCATGGGTTAAACCATGAAAACGCCACTTTGAGAAAGAATCAAACAGAAATTCATGCATAACAATTGGCCATGTTTCACTCTTGGTATGATAGTCCCAGGGGATATTCTTTGATAAAATCATTATAATGGTAAAAAACCTTATTAATAGCATAAATAATCTAATAAGAATATATGTTATGAAAGCAATCAACAATAACCTAGCTTTGAAACTAGGGAATCACAAGTTAGGATATACTTCAACACTGAATGTTTACCCTTTTATGTTCAAAAAATACTATTCTCGACCAATTGATAAGTATTAAACCCCTTTAATTGTATGATATTTTTCTTAGTTAATGGCGGTAAATATATGGACATGTGACAATAATCATTGTGTTAAGGTATTTGAAGATTTCCAAAATGATATGCCTGATATCATGGGAATGAGTGCTCAAAACATCATGATAGTACATGGTCAGCTGGCTCATGTTATGAATAATAACATGAATTATGTGGAAAACACTCCTCCCAAAAGCAATGATAATGTTTTTCTAGAAAACATTACGAATAAAAAGGCATCCCATGATTAGTGGACCCTTCAATCCCCTCTTAATAGAATAGTGGATTAACACCATTGAAGAGATATTATCTTTCCACTATTGCTCACATGAAGAGATATTCATACTGACAGTTTGTCATTTTGATGGGTAAGAAGAACAGTGATGGACACTGATCAATAATGTGAATCCCAAAAAGATAATTGATTCCATGGATTATGAGGAATTCGTGAGAATGTTTTTCAATAAACATTTTCCACTAACATTCAATCACAAGAATGAAAGAGTACCTCAGACTCAAGCATAAGGTGGATGATTCAATCAGGGAATATGAAACAAACATTACAAGGATTGGAAGGAACTCTAGATTTTTCATGAATATCGAAATCATGGTTGATCACTTCATTATCATACTATAACAACATATATAAAAAGCATTGGTGATTCGAGACTTTTACAAATATGAGGGGATTGTTTTTTGTGAAATAATGTTGAAATAGAGATCAGATAATATTAGTAGTATAATTGGACTAGTGAGAAAATTTGTAAAATGGAATCTAATATGGGCGGTGCCTCGAATATATTCCATGATGGAATGAAGACCCATCAACCCACAAGTAAAAATTGTGGGATAAAGTATCCTTGGAACTATCTAAAGAGATACATGAATTGCTTCAAAAGTGGATATTTGGGACATCTGTCTAAAAAATACCGAAAATATATGAATGATCTTACTAATGTAGAAAAATAATGGATGGTTCAGATCATCACTAATACTATATTGCAGTTTAAAACTTCAAGGAGAATTGTATTTATGTGAGCAATTTTCATGTGCTGAGGGCTGTTAGAGTAAATCAACAATAACCTCCAAGGAAACCAGGAAGGGCTTTCTCTATCCCTATTTCTGGGGAGGATCCAGACAAGTATGTGGTGACATGTACACTAGTTATTCATTCAGGAATAGAAAACATACTATTTGACTTTGGTTTTACACATTCGTTGATATATTGTAAGTTCATTAAAACTATCCAAACACCACCTCAATATTTGGGGTATAAGTTATCTTTGATCACATCAAAAAGGGGATATAATTATGTAAATTGTTCATAACTCCTCCCCAATTATCATATGTGGACTAAAACTCATAGAAAATCACATCAAAATTCATTTATTGGCATTCGTACTATCGGGGTAATGGGTTGTCTATATTTACACAAAGCCGACATCAACTTTCGAGAAAGGGATATCACTCTTCACATCCTGAATAATCCTAAAATTCTATTCAAGTCTAAGGTGGATGGTGAATATTCTTTACATTCACTTCCACATGTATGGATATTTATTTATTTTGAGTAAGGATGTATACCTCAAATTATTGAGACAATAGAGACAGTCATTGTTAAAGTCAATCCCATCATGAGGGATTACATGAATGTATTCCATAAAGATTTTCAGGTTATTATTTCTAATCCAGAGGTTTATTTTGAAATTTTATTATTCATGGATCTATTCCAATATCAAATACACCTTATATAAAGGCCACCAAATATATGGAAGAGTTGAAGAATCCATGACAATAGAATATTGAAAAGGGATTTATATACCTGAGTGCTTCACTGTGGGGTTTTCTAGTCCACTTCATTAAGAAAAAGGATTGATCAAGACACCTCTCCATTGACTATCAAGAGATCCATAAAATCACAATTAAGAAAAAGTATCCACAAATAGGGTTTGATGACATGTTCTATTAGCTTCGTGGGGCCAGTTATTTCTATACAGTGGACCTTTGGCTGGGATATTAGCCATTAAAGGTGTGGAAGAAAGATATTTCCCAGACTACCATTCGAACATGGATTGGACACTAGGACTATATAGTGATTCCCTTTAGTCTAACTAATTATCTATAAAAATTCATTGATTTAATGAATATAGTCTTTAAAGATTACCTCAAATAATTTATGGTAGTCTTTATCGAAAATATTCCTATATACTCCAAGTGCAAGGAGGAACATGAGGAGCATTTGAATACCGTGTTAATGACTTGGTAAGGAGATAATATGTATGTAATGTGCTGCTAATTTGAGTTTTGGATGGAGGAAGTTTCATTTTTTGGGGAATTTTTTCCCATAAAAGGGATATATGTTGACCCTTGCAAGACAAAGGCAACTGAAGAGTAGCCCATGGCAACATCAGTAATGGAGATCTGCATCTTAATAGGTTTAGATGGGTACTACTGATGATTTGTGAAGAAAATTTAATGATTTTCAAACCCAATGAACAAGATAACACAAAATATATTAATGTTTTGTTGGAATCAGGAGTGTGAAGATAGCTTTAAGGTGTTGAAAAACCAACGAATCACATTACTAGTACTCACACTCATAACAAGTAGATAACTCTTTGTGGTGTAAAGTGATTCTTAAAATAAGGTCATAGTCTATGTGTTGATGAAAAATGGTAATGTTATAGCCAATTCCCGAAGGGTACTGAAACTCTATGAGAAATATTGTACTGCATGGGATCTGCAGTTGGTAGTTGTGATCGTTACATTAAAAATATGGCGGCCTTTTCTCTATGGTGAGAAGTGTGTTATATATACTGATTACAAGAGTCTAAAATATATATTCACAAAAAAATTGATTAATATACACTAATTAATATGGATATATCTCATCAAATATTTTGACAGCTCAACCCATTACCATAACAGTAAGCCAAATAAGATAGTAGATCATATGTGTAGAAATGATCTTGAATCTCTGATGATGATATGATTTTAAAAGGATCTGATCTTCTTAGAATTTCAGAGGATGGAATTAGGAATTATTAAGGGAGTAATATCATCTATAATTCTTCAAATTATTACTCGAACATCCCTCATGGAGAAAATAAAGGATTCACAATGAAAATATGAGGAAATTCTAGAAAGGGTTGAAGCCATTAAAGATGGGAATTAGACTAAGTTAGTGATTGATGTGGAAGGAGATGAAATATTTTCATTACAATTATGTGTACCATACATTCCAAAGATAAATTTGGATCTTTTTAATGAAGAACATATCTTAAATTTCTCTACTGACTAAGGGAGAACATGTTTGTATCGATAAATCCTAGATAACATTCAGTGGTACAATATGAAGATAGAGATTGTTGTGTATATATAAATTTGACTAGTATATCAAAAAAATAATTATGAAAGGAATAATTCATTGGGGATGTTTCAACTACTACATATACCAACATAGATGTGTTATAATATCACCATAGACAGTGTCACCTGACATCCAAGGACATATAGAGGAAACAATGCTATATGGTTCATTATGGATCATCATACAAAGATAGATTACTTTAGCGTGATTCGACAGGAATTCACAATAGATCAAATTTCATATATATATATATATATATAAGAAGATGCATGGATACATGGAGTAACACTATCTATTATATCCAATTGTGATTTTAGATTCACCTTGAGGTTTTTGAAAAGTCTCCATTATACTATAATCACTAAACAAAACATAAGTATATCCTATCATCAACAAAATGATGTCCTATCCGAGAGAACTAATCATAAAATAGAATATATATTGATAGCATGTTATATTTACATAAATTTATTATGGGGCCAACATCTTCTACTTGTTGAATTCTCCTACATAAAAAATTTCAACTCGATCATTTGAATGGAACTGTATGAATCCCTTAATGGGAAAAGGTGTAGAACCCTGACATGTTGGGATGAAGTCGTTGAGGGTATGTCTCTAAGACTTGAAATGGTTGATATAATTGTGAATAAGTTGAAAACCACTAAGCAAAAGATTATGGAATCCCAATGTCTATTGAATAATTTTTTAGAAATTCATTGATTAGACATTCAGTTCAAAGTTAGATACATAGTATTTCTATAAATATTCCCATGCATGAATGTCATGAGGACAGGTAAGAAAGGAATGTCATGTCCCAGGCACATCTTCCCCTTCATGATTTTTGATCGTGTCAGGGATTTTTGATATTGACTAGATCCTCTATCTACCATGTCCAAAGTACCTGATGTCTTCCATGTATCTCTCTTAATAAATTACATATGATGTCTTTCACTTATATTCTCTTTAGAGTTGGTACATTTGAATAATGATATTTATTAAGAAAAGTATCCTATGATTTTTTTTGATCGTAGAGATAAATTTTTATGTATCAAGACTACTAACCTGGTCAAATTATTGTGATGGAACCATAGGTACGAAGAGACAACATGGGCACTAGATGAGGAAATGAAAGAAAAGTACCTGCATCTCTTCACATCATAGAATGTAAAACGAAATTTTAAAGGAGAAATTTCAAATAGGGGTGAATATTTTAACGACTTAATGTTTTACCGATGGAAATTACCTTCTCATAATTATGTCATATAATCACATGAAATCAAATAACAATAAACTACTAAGTATTATGTTACCTTTAAAATTAATATTGTCACCTTGTGTTTTGAATTTAAAAAATCAGATATACACGGTTGCATTTTGGGTGTTTTTGTGGTCTTATGGAAGAAAAATAATTTTTGGGGCATTTTAACCTACTCTTATAACTAGAAATATGAACTATATAAATAGTAAACTTTACAAACAAATAATAATTTCATCTAAAAATTTATAATTAAACATTAGGTATCTTATATGTGTTAATATGACCATTATAAAAGTATTGTTATTTTTGTAAATCATAAATAATTAATTTCAATTAATTAATTAGTTTAAAAAAATGTATTTTCTAAATATTAGTTCGTAAATTAATAATTTTATGTCTTCTGGTTTTATAATATTCTAATACCTTGAGTAAAATTTGAAGGAATTTTAAAATCAGTTACTTTTTTAAAACTTCTATTTTTTAATTAAATAATGATTTAAATCATAATTTTAATTATCCATATTTAGAAAAATATTGAAAAATAGAATTCCTTTTATTATTCACAGGGTAAAAAATTTAATGGGAAAATTTTTGGTCTCTTTCAAAAATATTTTTTTATGAATAGAAAACTATGAAAATTCATAATAAATGATAAAACCTGAATTTTGGTATCACGCATGAGAAATTGATAAGGTAAATTGAAATTGGTTTGAAGAAAAATGACCATATTACTATTTTTGGTCACAATATTCATTACAACTTACTATCTTCTAGAATAATAATAAACTATTATTTTAAATTTTATGAAAACCCTCCTCCCTTCCTCTATAAAAACCACAATCACTCCCCACTTCTCTTCACACATCTAAGTCCTTGTCACTTCCATAAATTATGCTCAAATATCTACCAAGAACCCCACCCCCACCTCCAACATCCCATTTTATTTTCAAAATGTCTAAGCTTCTCCCTTTAAGAGGCTCTAAATGGAGATAAACTCCATAGGTAAATTCCTCTTTCCAATTCATTTTTTCCTTCACGTTCTTTTCTTTTCCTTTTTATTTACTCACCTATATTCAACCAAAATATTTGATTACTCTAGTAACATACATGTACTGAGAATATATTATGATAATGGTATAATTTCTAATAATCTCTTCATACCCTAGGTTTTTTACTATAAATAAAAACAAAATCTACGATGTGCTAATTTATCACATTAATGGACGACGATTTTTCAATAAGCATTACAATATTCAATTATATACAAGAAACCTTTTTTATAGTTTAACTAGACTATTAAATATGTATTTTATCTTATTTGTTTTCCTAGAATCCTTTTTTCCTTTGATTATGTAAAATAATTATTCAAAACAAGTTAACTGTGAGCAAAATCACCAAGTTAATTTAAGTGATTATCATTAATATTTTATATAATAATTCACCTTCAATGGAAATAACGAAATGAATTTTACTACCATGTATCCTTATGTATCCTAAATAATGAAATATAACTTCAATTTTGTACATCCATTCTCATTATACGTGTGTATCTGAACATGAATAGAATTGAACAGATCATTAAAACCAAGGAAACAAACAAACCCGAATAAAACAATTAAACTCATTACAAATAAAAAAGGTTATTAATGAATTATTAAAGGTTATACTAAATCATTTATATCTAAAATATGTTATAATTTTTTTTATTAATGATCCAAATTTGATTATTCAGGTCATTATAAAAATGAAAATATCACCATCAGTCCTAAGGTAACAAATCCTATATTTTCACATTTATTCAAGAATCTCCGCTATGTTATGCCATTTTACTAATTTATTATTATGGTAAATGATATCACAACATCCCTATACTTCCCTTATGATTTATAAAAGGTAATAAATACTTGTATCTCTCATCAATCTCTCCTATGTATGCCTGATAGAATGCTGTTAATCCGCAATCGATTTTACTCGAACGAACTTTATGCATTCAGGTTGGTCTATCTTTATTTTTACCCAAATAAATTTATATTTTTTTTTTATGTAATTCATATTAACACTATTTATATTATCCAATCATATGTTTTAATATCCACCCCTCATTCTCTTTGGGCGATATACATTCTTTTAAGTGATTCCCTCCTCGATAATTCCCAATAAGAAAACCCATTTTAATGAAACATCCAAAATGTTTACCCAATCTCAATTTCACTGTACAATTTTTTAAGCCATAATTGTTTTTATAAAATCAGTTTTTTTTATAAAAACCTTATTGGTTCACTACTCATCTTATATAAATGATTATTCCACTTTTTATTTGAAATGCTCTTTAGTATATTCTATAGAATAAAATAATATTGTTTGAATGCTAACAAATTCATAAATACTCTTCATACATGTAGATATTTATATTTGAAATCAAATTTCCATTCTATTTTTCTATTTTACCTTATTAATTACCATGTTTATTTAATTCCTTTCTATCATTGACACTTTTATGATACACCCTATCATTATGTTTTATGATTTGAATGTGAAACCCATTTCCCTCCATGGGTTCCATTATATTTATGTATGATTGATTATGTTGGAGGATTTAAATGGAAACCATATTCATGATCATGTTAAAATAGGTGCACCCTATCAGTGGTCCAAATCATTGGGAAACGTTGAGTCTCACGAGATGTTATATGCAATTTTCATGGTGGTTATCCTTGACTCGTACTACCATGTGAAACGATCACGGGGGTTATTATCCTCTCTGTGCAATGTGACCTGAATATTTCTAATGTCAGGATTGATGTTTCTTCTAGATTAATATTATTTCATTTTTATATGATAACATGTTTATATGTTACTATTCTATATTCCATTTTATATCATTATGACTTGATATCTAACCCTTTTGCAAAATCCTTGTTCTTATTTTTATTTCCTTACTAGGCTTTGAGCTTATCACATCCTTCCTGTTATCCCCTGGTACCTTATGTTGATGTAATGGGTCCTAGGAATTTTGGAGCTCTCATAGAATATTAAATGAAAAAGTATTTTTAAGTCCCATGTTTTATGTTTTAAGTATATAGTCTTCACAGACACTAGACAATATGATCCATAGCATGCACTCTAATGTATAATTATTCTTTAAATCTTGTAATGTTATATGTAAATGGATTGGGTGTCTATATGAAGATGCGGCTTCTGTCACTCTCACGCTAGTTGAAAATCATCTTTATGTACACCCATAGGCTCGAAACTACCTGCACATCCAACCGACACCCATAAACCAACAGGAATCCCTCAGAATGATGTACATAGAAATATGGGTTTTTTGGGATTTATGGAATGTATGAATAAATTATACTCCATACAAAATGAATAGGTAACTATTTACTTCTTTAATGACATAGATAATAACCTTATCATGAATCCACAACCCCGGAGGCATTCTTAAGTCAAACTCACTGAAAATCCTGACTATTTCTTTTTCTATTGATGGGTGGGTCATAATATCTTCAATTTCTTCTTCATTAAAGACCTCATTCAAGGATTGGTAGAATATTGTTATGTGATGCAAGATAAATGCATAGATCATTTGGAATTAATAATCATTACCTGATCCGAGTAAGAGGAAGGATCGAATAATGTTCTTCCTAGGCAAGCGCAAAAGTATGACAACTGGATGACTCGAAAAATAGTTGATCAAGCTCTTCACACTATGAAGAAATAGTTTCAAAAAATCTTAATACCTACTCCACCCATGAAAGAGTCATCATATGTGCCTCACATAGGTGGGAATTACAATCATAATTAGGAAGAGATATATTCGGAAGAAACACATATTACTCAAATGAAATCCCAAACCATTGTGGATATATTCCTTGAAAATTATGAAGAACATGTATTTCTCCTTAAAATGGAGTCCTCATCATACAATTATCTCATATTTGGTTCTTACAATTCAATTCAATTGAAAAAATCCTTATCTGATGATGTTTATGTGATATTATATAGTTTTACCACATATATATATGGAATTATCTGCCATTTTCATGGTAAATAATGATAGAGGGGATAACAAAGGAATAAAAATACTTAATATATCACCAATATACCCATTTAGGATATATATTTACCTAATAATCCTGGAAAAGTTCCCAAATATGTTCAATGTTGGCGAAGAGGTTCCTTAGTTACCTAAAATAATCACGCACACCATATTGTATTGCATCACCTTTTAGAGGGGGACCAACTCAATCATCCCAGGAAATGATGAAGGTTGTCACAACATACAACAATAGAAGCGGATAAACCATCAGGTTCCACATTAGAACCAAGACCATATACCCCATATGCTCCACCTCCTAAACCAAATTCCCATGATAATCCCCATCAAACAAATCTATATCCTATGGAACAAATGTAAGAGAATCTAAAAAGGCTAGCTACAATTCCAACTAAGATATCAGTACACTATGGGATTCACAATTCAAATGAATTCATAGAGGATCTTGTCGAATCCAACTAGATCCCATAGGTATTCGAGACAAAATTCATTACCATTGAGGTATATCTACTGTTCAATATGTACTTGGGATACCATTTTCCATCCCATTCACGGGTCAAGATCAAGAGGACACCATCTATAATAAAATTAGAGCCTTATAAATTTTGGGAAGACTCAATAAATTCAATACCTACATGGTATGGATTGATAATGGATCTAGAATCAATATTATCCCATTTTGGACTCTATGATGATTGGGCTATAGACAAGGGGATTTATCCCCTACAAATCTCACCATTCATGGGTATGATAAGCATGATAAGGGACCCCATGGGAAAATTATACACGAAGCCTAATTTGGGGATATCACTCCAAATTTTGTGTCCAGGTTTATCAAGATTGATACCCAATGTAACGTTTTTATTGGAATGCCATGTCTCCATTTCCACTAGGAATTACAAGAAACACTCCATCAATGTCTGATGTAACCAATCAATGGAACAATTGACCTACCATATAGTGACAACTCCTCTTACAAGGATTACATATCCATATTTTCCGATGTAGATTTATAATAGAATATAGGTAGGAAGCCTAAGGTGTATGAAGATAAATTGTTTATAAATCCCAATGGCATATGGAATACCCATATAAATAAATTTAAAATTATTGAAAATGATTATGTAATATGAATAATCATGGTTGTGGTAGAAGATGTGATTATTGGTGTAAAAACCTATCATATTCTCAATGAAAACCATCTTATGAATATCATTGCAAAAACTCAGATATTTGGGGGTGGTGATATCTCTTAAAATAGACCCCTCTCCATGATAATGATAGAGATGCCTCGAGATTTTTGTATTCAACCAGGGATATCCCCACAGACATATAAATATTATATGATGAGGACGTTCTAAGGAAACCCCATCTAGCATTATAGGATGTTCTGTCCACCACTATAGACGAGGCTAGAAAGATGAATATTGAAATATAAGAGGACCCACTACCTACAATAATTATAGTTTTCATTCCCCATGAACAGAAAGAGATGTTAATTTATTTTCTATATAAACACTGATATTTTTTCAGCTGAAACTACACATAAATGCTCAAATTTGACCCAGACGTGGCTATGGACCATTTCAAACTACCCAATGAGCATCGAGGTTTCACCCATGTGGGCGAGAGAATGAACCGCTCTCATGTCATCAATGTAGCGGTGGGTGTTGAAATATTAATTGAGGAACACCTTTTCATAGAATTGAGTTACATGATATATATTGGAAATATCATCCCCATCAAGAAGAAGAATCATTATATTAGTGTATAAATTGACTTCAGATAACATAATCAGTATTTCTCTAAGAATGAGTTCCTATTGAAAATCACTAAACTCATGATCAATTAATCATTTGGATTCATAGAACAATCCATTATGGACTGGTACCCAAGGTAGAGTCAGATCTATATGGACCATGCAGATTAAAATGTCAGTACCATCAAAGCACCACAAGGGAAATTTTTCTATCAGGACAAACCCTTTGGATTAATTAATGTGGGCACAACATATCATCATTCCATGAAACGCATAATGAACATATACATTGGAAGGATAACTGAGTGTTATGTTGATTTCTTAGACAGTAATTCCCAATATCGATCTGATCACATCAAAGATCTCCAAAAAATATTCAACAATATATGATAACATAATATATAGAAAATTATGCTAAAGTGTTTTTTCAAGGTGACATCAGGAATGTTCCCCAACAATGTGGTGGGCCACCATGACATTTAGGTTGAACTAGAGAAGACTAGAGATATTTTTAGAGATGTCACCCCCATGAAGTCTCACATAACATATGGGAATGAAATGACACCTCACCTACTTTCGGTAATTCGCATCCCACATGGATGGAAAATTTCACCCTTCTACAAGGCTAATGAAGAAGGGTGTCACCTTCCAATGAGATGACGACTTCCTGAAATCCTTCTATAGTATCATGAAATAATTCTTCCACACATCATCGATGATGCCTTTAGTGGTTGGGAGTCCTCTAATATTATATGTAGAAACTATGGATGATTCCATGTGAACCATCCTCAAACAGAATAATTATGTGGAAAGTTAAAATAGAATATAAAACATCATGCCGACCATGATTAGTATTGAGTCCATTTATTATGATGTATAAAGAACTGTCTTGCATTCATTATTGTAGTGAAAATTCTAAGGCATTATATGTAGCACAACAATGTCCATATAGCATCTTGTATTGATCGTTTGAAGTACATATTTTTCCATCCCATGATGACTTGGTGATTGGTTAGATGGCCTTTCATTCAATAATAATTTGACAATTAGTTCATATCACAGAAATTAGTGAACAGGTGATCCCTAGATAATTTCCATGCAGTACATCCTAATACTGAATATTACCCTGGAGGATACACAGTTCTAGGATGAAGAGTTATATTATGCCCACAATACTCCCCCGACAAGGGTGATGTATTTATATGGTGCCTCTCAAAGTACCATCTACACATGAATGGAAAACGTAATGTTCAAAATTCCTATTCTATAGATTGTATTTGACTTCCGAGACAAAGTAGTTTAACCTTACTATTTATGGCTATTTGAAGGCTAAAAACATAATGAGGCTAAGTACCAATCCATCATCACTTGATTTCAAATCACCCTACATCCTCACATAGAATACTCAGATATCAAAGAAGACTTGGAACTAGTGATAAGATAGATTAAGGGCGAATATTCCATTTAAAATAAAAAAACTATACCCTCTCACTGGCTATGTTAGAAGATTGATGGTATAAATCTCCTTTGATTCCACACTACATTATGTCCCCCAATTGCATATTCTCACTCTAGAAAACAATAATATTCAGTCACCATCTTAGATGACCTTGATAAAGAGGATGTAACCTAACATACCACACAACATATATTTGTCTCTTCAGTAATTGAATGTGATATAGAAGAGATAAAGCATGTCAACATTACTGTAGTGCATGATGAACCAATGACCACCCATGGATGGATGGTTCCAATAATTGATTATGATCAAGATGGGACTCTCCCGATATATCAATATAGAAGGAAATAGATTCATTTTCGGGTAGTAAACATCACTTTGCATGATTACCCAATTGATACAACAGTGAACTACAAGAATGTTTTTGATGGAATTCTCATCAGGTGCATAGTATATGTAGAACTTCATTTTGTCATAGAATAATTCCATGTAGGCTCTTTTGCCCATAAATCTAGGAATATGGACTACAATAAAATTTGGAGTTTGAGATATTACTGCAAAACCATGATGAACGACTATGTGGAATTAACCAAGAAATGTCATGCATAGCAGATTTATGAAAAAAACATTAATGCACCCCTAGAATTACCGAACACTACTAAATATTCCTTCCAATTCCACTTTGGGGGGTGGATTTCATGGGGCTATATCCCCAAGCCAGAGCTATGCAGTTCAAGTTTATCATTATAGCTACCATATTCATTTCCAAATGGGTTGAGGCAGTACCCCACATATATGTCGGGAGGAATATCATCATCAATTTCATGACACACTATATCATCACCTGTTTCAGAGTACCTCACACAATATTGATAGAAAATGATGACATTTTTCTAAGACACAGAGTTTAATAATCTTTAGCATGAGTACAACATCATGTCCAATCACTCATCTCGCAATCATGTAGTAGGAAATGGAGAAATAAAAGCCTTCAATAAGAAAATATAAATAATACTTGAGAATATGGTTAATAAAGATACTATTTCATTTCCATAAAATCTCTTTCACGCATTATGGGATTACCATACCTCCATGTGTTTTTATACCCATGAACGTCCATACTAACTGGTGTAAAAGTCTGTGGCAATTTTACCAATAGAGGTATATCTACCTTCAATATGAATATACATTTATGGACTACTCTAATTTAGATAAAAATTTCAATTGCACCTAGATGAGTTTGACTAACTAGGTTATGAGAGGATTCCCACACAGAAAAACATGGAGGTCCACCAGATTCATATTGAACATGCAATCAATAAAAAGTGTCACATACACTCATTCAATCAGGGATAACTATTGTTTTATCTCAGAACCCTAATGGTGTCAAGAAAGAAGTCCACATAAATGGAACCTAAGTTGTAAGGGACTTACATCATACATAGAGTCTATCATAGCTGAACTTATTCACTGGAAAACATGGATATGGAGCATGTCACATTGCGCCGAAATGAAAAATTTCTCAAAAAATAATTCACAGAACTATCACACTCTTGGGTATCCACATTAGAGTAAGCCTCGTCATTCATCCTATAAACATGAATGTAAAATATATAGCATTCTTCATAACCATATGATGTTAAACTATATGGATTTCAACAAGACCACATGGTGTAATATTCTAGGGATTTCGACTTTACTGGAAGACATTAAACTGCATGAACAATGTCTCTAACACATGACATAATAATACATGGATCGATAACTCTATTTCCCCTTCACATAGGTTAATCTATCATCCTTTATTCATGATGTTAAACTACACGGTCGACTTCTTTTCCACATGATGCTAAACCAAACTATTCACCCAAACTATGTATGTCTTAATAATAATTCACAATGATATTCATAAGGACACATTTATAATATATTTCCATCCAGCCAATGCATCATATAAAATTTCCTTGTTATACCCCTCTTTTGTCTCTCGAAAATAGGTAAACCCATGATG
Organism: Viscum album; assembly: GCA_963277665.1. Classification (NCBI taxonomy): domain Eukaryota; kingdom Viridiplantae; phylum Streptophyta; class Magnoliopsida; order Santalales; family Viscaceae; genus Viscum; species Viscum album. Next base: position 730,638,731 of record OY728139.1, on the reverse strand, counting down.
CTTCTTATTTATTAAATTAATGATATCTAAAGTGTTCTCAGGGATTATGGGATGGACATACCCTCAAAATGAAGGTATATATGTTCATAAAATATCCATTATAGTCATGAATGTATGACCATTGAAGGAATACCATGAGACCTTCCTACATGAAATTAAAATTCATGGTAAATGACTTTACCAATTGAAGATAAACCTCCTGGTTCACCAATAACTACATGTTGTTTGATTCTTAAACACATGTGATAGGTAGTGATTCCCATACTTCTAGATATGGGACCGACTGTGATATTCCAAGAAATTCACATTGGTCCTCCTTCATCCTCATTTCATGATGTTAAACGATATTGAACCTCAAGAACTATGTGTATCTTGATTACTATTCATATAGTATAAGTAGTGATGGCTGAATCATTAATATTAGGACCAACAACCACATTCAGTTGAAATAATTCCCACCTCTACATATGGTCCAGACCTGTGAAGACTATTCCATTATCCCGAAATACATGTGGCTTGACTCTAATCCTCAGGAGATATATAATGACGCCTAAAAAATTCATCTTCAAGCCCATCCAGATCCCTTAACATTATTTTTTTTAGACGGAGTTTTCCTAGAATGTTGTGTGGTGTGGTTGAGACCACTTTGGTCCTAATAAAAATTAGGTATTTTCATAGCACCAAACTACACATCTCCACATTAATAACACTATCTTACAATTTTTCCCACAAGACCATAAACTGCCTCTATATGTCTCTACAATAGAAAATTAAATTATGATGCATTATCCTAATCGCATGACAATAAAATTTTTCACAACCTTCATCCTTATCGGAAGAAATATCCTGAAAACCCATCTAGAACTACGTCGAGAATAATTATAATTTTAATGGGATACATATTGATGGCTAGGCTACCGTATTTGGACCAATACATAACATTACCACTTTTCAATCAGTTAATATTTCCTAACAAAATGATATAAAATTGCATGAAGGGAAAAAATCCCCACTAAATGATGATATAATTAGCAAACCATACCCATTTAATACCCTTTCAAATGTCGAAAAGAGGCATACCTATGAAAACCAGAGTATGGGTTGATTCTTCCAGCTTTTAAGAGAACTGAATATCCATATACCACAATTCATGTTTTGATCATATGTTTTCTCCATCAAACTTCCATGGCACTTTGAATGGATATCCATTCTTGAGGACCCTTAACATGACTATTCATACATTCCCATGGATTCATCGTATGTGCCTATGGTCATCAACAAAATGTGTCACTCTAAAAAAAGGATATTCTAATTCACGTGATCCATGAAATCACCTCGAAAACCTTCAACACACACGTTTTTCTGAATCACTCTTTATATGAATATTCTATATAATTACTCATTACCTGAGAAACTCATGTTGGGATTTATAGAATTTATATTCCATGCTTTGGAAGATGATGGATCCATATTAAAAAGGGGGTATCATAATTAGCCTCATGTGTCACATCCTCCATATCATGTCTAAGCGAGTCATCATCCTTAGTTGTATGTTATTTGGTAAATGCGGTAGCACCTGAAACTCTATCACAAAATGGGTAAGATTGCAATACATTTTATTGAAAAAAGATGAAGCCCAAAACATGTCCAGATGAAAACCGTAATGGTCGACCTTAGAAACATTATAGTATCCACCCTCTAAAAACCTCATTATTAGGGTTTTGGAAAAAGTTAATGTGAAAACATAATTGGAATAATTATTATATGGACTAGTCTATTTCTATTAGAAATGCCATGGTGTGTTTGCTGGACCCCACAAACTAGAAAAATGTTGGATGAATGTCTGTCGCATCTCTACGCCACGAGAATTGTTTCACTAGATGTTGGAAAAACGTTTAGGGTAGTTGGATCCTCTTGGTATTTTACACTTTTTTCATATCATATATCATGGTTTGGGGTGCCATTAATCAAAATAAACAATCTTATCCTTTGGAAATGATATCCATCTTCAAGTACCCTTTCCTTTACTTTTCATACATGCCCACGACCTCTACGTATGCCCCAATGGACATCAACCAAATTTGTCAGTCTGAAAAAGGACATTCCAATCCTCATGAGCACTTAAATAATTGTGGCAACACTCAATACACTAGTTCGTATGATCCAATACCTATATGACTGTCCCATATCATTCTTCTTAATCAGGAACTCCAAATCATGATTTTCAATCCCCACACCAAACAATCAAAACGGATTTGATATCCTACATGATATACCACCGTGTTTCATTCCCTTTCTCAATGATGTAATATAACACTTCATTTCTTTTTTGGTAGCCCATACCTAATTAATTTAAAACACAGGCCATAGAGCAAGTGCTTCTTGATTCTGTAGATAATAATCTTAATGTGCCTAAACACTTACTGGATACCTTTATTCCCATAACCAACATCATAATTTGGATTATCAGTCCTGTAAAATAATTATTATACCTAGAAAAGAAGTGGAGATCATATTATTTTGGAAATGGTAACAACACTTCAGGACATTGACCAACCAATTAAATGCATCTTATCCTTTATTTAAAAGACCTTCGATACTTATGAGCCTTTGAAATTCTATAGTGGAACCTATAATTTTATAATTTCAAGGGGAATACATGAAACATCTACACCCTCACATATTCATGGACACATACTTCCAAGTTATTTTATAGATCATCAATACTCCAACTAACAAGGAATGACTTGTATCCTTAGTTTTACAACCAAGCCAATATTACCTCCATAAATCTTCCATATAAATTATTAGAGATACAACACTTCAAAGACCATTTTCATGACTATTAGAACATGTCAATGGATCCTCCTTATGAACATATGGTCATCAACCAAATGTGTCACTATGTAATAACAACATTCCAATCCTCATGAGCCTTTGCAACACAACAAAAAAACCCAATACCACATAGTGTTTAAGGTTATACATAGAATTCATGCACTATATCCCATGATCATATAAAAATGGTAATAGCTAAAAGAGACTCAACTAAAGAATCATAATGACCGAGAAAAAAGATGCAAAGCTAATGAAACCTATGGTCTGAATCATGAGGACCAAAAAAAGAAACATATGGTATGAGATAAAAGACCATAAAATTATGTAACATAACACCCTAAATATTAAAAAATTTCTTGGAATACCAAAAATCGCTTAGTAGACCTAACGTCACCCCAAGAACTAGTCTGTGACACTGTCAACGTCTTGGGTGGGAATTAGTATTACTCATAACTGTGTCATAATCCTCTCAGATGTCTCTCTTGAGGGGGGAAATTTTTTGATACCCACAAGATGAAAATTATAAAAATCAAAAAGGATAAGGAACATGAATACAATTGTTATTATCAAATAAAATGAAATGGAAAAATATGATGATTGAGACACACAGATCGCATGATATCTATCGTACTTACAATATAGTGACCACTACAGGGTCATGCGATGGACCTACACATGGAATACGACCTGCATTAGGTTCCCACATATCCCCCACTAATAGGATGTCCTACTCTTGTAAATTTTATCTAGTCAATCAAACGTCACATCGTTAAAACCATGTTACTTCCCCCATGAAACATGGTTTCTCATTGGAATGTTACATAAAACCACCAAAAATTCATTAAAAATATGGAGACATGATATTCCAAGAGAGAGACCCTCACAAGTCATGATTCTCATGATATATATAGTCATAAAATAAAATAATATTCCTTGCTGATCTTTAGAAAAACATTAACTTCCATTAAACCATTATAAGATAAAATTAAGTATATAATGTGAGGAGGTGATATGTGTTATCATTCCCTAAAAGCCTTTTGATGTGATCCTTGATCAATCAGCGTGACACCTCAAGTCCTCGGTGTCCCACCTTTCTACTCCTTAGAATGCCCATTAACTTTTCATCCTTCACACATGGGAGTCCTTATGTGTGTCCAAACAACTCCACAACACTCTAAGGGCTAGTGGATAGTCATGTCAACTAAATGCTTTAACACACTACTTATGACCCGTTTTGGTCCGCAAGACATCATTGAGAAATCATAGAAAAATTATAGACATTAATTATTACACATTTTATGATAAGTTAATATTGATAAATAAAACAATGAAGATAGAATGTTAGGTTGTGATAGGTGATCACTGTCCTAGAAGGACTAGGGACGTACCCCGGGTGAATCGCAAGGCACAATGGGTCCTTGAAATTGTGTCCTCATGTCTAAGGGACCTTCAACTTATCATCATTGCCATGTGAAACACCCTAGGAAAACCCTTGATTCCCTCATTTTAATGAATATATTTTTCCATGGAATGATCATGCACCCCCAAAGAAACCATATTTCTCATGTGATGCATCACAGAGAAATAGAAAAAATATCCTATACAGCACACATGAAAACTCGTATAACTCAAAAAAAATTGTATCATAAAATAATGGGGATCAAAAGGGGTGCTATGAGAGGTACTTGTAGTCGCTAAAAGGCATGGGATGCACCCAGTTCATTGATGGTGCCATCCCATGAGACACCTTAACAAGCCTTTCATGTCTCATGAGACCCCATGAAATGCCACATAAGGATTATGTGTTCTTTACAACAACAATATAATGTTTTAAAATAACTTGGACACTTCAACATGACCATAAGTAAGACCTACGAAACATGAAAATGGTAAAAAAATTATTTTATGATAAAAAATAATATGATAATGGAAGCATTGATGGAGGATAAACGTGATAAATTGAAACCATAAGAGAATCCCTATGAAGTCCCCGATAGAGACTGATGAAGTCATGTGGCACCATGACCCTTTTTCAACATCAAACTAGACTCACGATAGATACTCCGGAAAAATTGTGATTAATAGGTTTCGTGATGCCTATAAATGATCCAAAAAGAAATAAAAAATGAACTGCTACTACACACACTAGATGCCCAGACTTTGGAGGATTCTAATATTGACTTATACGAGCTTTTCGAAGCAGAATATCACATGACCGACCAGCTTTACATCAAGTAATATACTTCTGGGTAGCATGAGTACTCATTCACTAGGTTGAGAATGAAGACACATAGTGTATTACTAAAGAAGGTTATGCGACAACCACTAGATAACATGAGACTCAATACAAATTGACACTGAACAAAACAAAGGCATTTACAATACAATGGTGATAAATAAGTCTTGTAGTGGGAGACCAAAGCTGAAGAATTCATCATTTTCCACCATATTCATACCATGTTACATCCAATGTAACATGAAAAATAAAATAAAAGTCACCCGTATCTTTCGGCACTCCATCGATGTACCATTTGGGACACATGAAATTCTACCGAAATGTCATAACAGTTCACACTATTACAGCATAGAAAACACATTGATCTTCTTAACATTTATGTCTAATCACCTAGGACTTATTATGTCCTTTGGGATATTTCATGACTCATATAATGATTCCAAATCATGACAGATAAGTCTCATGGATGTATCTAGACTTCACAACCAAGATCTCCTGACACCCTCAGTGCAAGCCCACTGAGACTTGTTCTTCCCTCCAAACCTATCGCTAGGACTGGTGATGTCTCCCAGAGGATTCAACCATAATACACAGCACCACACAGTATATGACACACTAACTCTTGGAATACCACCCATTTGATTCAAGCAACTTCATGCAATGGATCTTAAGACAAGAAAACTAGGTTATCTGATTCCCTCCATATAAGAAGGCCATGTCAACATAGGATCGCGGTAGTAGATAATCTCATCTATCTTCAGTTTCTAAGTCCCAAATCCAAGGAAAGCCTCATTTTTTAATCCCAAACATAAAGGGAACAATAATTAATTTGATTCCTTCTATATTCATGATACGTAGGACACATCTCCCTGAGGTTCGAGTTCCATAATAATCAGCTACAAAAATCCCATTATCCAGGGCCCTTACTAAATAAAAGTCATTGATTTATTTTTATCCCTTGTTTCTCAAAATTGGTCATGGATCAAATGGTCTTAGGGAGTTATATTGGTAATATCATCAACACTATAGACCTCCACAATGGAGTGAATTTGCCTCAGTGTGTAAGTCCTAACATAATATGAACTATGACAAATCTAATTCCTTCCATAATCATGATACGTAGGATGTCACCCTAAGACTGGAGTCCCATAATAAATCATTCTAGGTCTATCCCATAATAATCCCCACATCATGAGAAATTAAATTATAATTCCTTAACCATTGTTTCATACACAAATCATAGCTCACCTGGCATAGGAACATGTGATAATCATATCATGTCCAATATTAGTAATTATAATGAAATTGGGAATCCCTAATACAGAAGCCCTCCACTTGAGAACTTCGACTACATTGATTTTCATCATACTTGGGATACATAGGACACCCCCTTAAGGGTTTTTGGTCAAACAATCGGTGACCCATATCATACATATATGTTTTTCTACTTTACAATTAAACTGGATGGGTCAAATGAATTACTTTTTTTTATCCTTGTAATAACTAGGAAATGTATGACACCTATTAATGGGTCAATACCATCCCCAAAATATTATTTACCTCCTCATATGGGATTATGTGTGGAATAAATCGATTATATGTCTTTATCATATATGAAACCCCAGGTTATTTGAATATGGTGAAGAACCAAAGGTACATAAAGATGGATTCACTAAAGAGAACGTTCTATTTTTAAAATGAATGGGAATTATCATATAGTTGTTTTTTAAAGGTAACTCATCCCGTATTAATATTAGGGAGTGTTTCACAAACATATGTTAAATCTATAAGAGAGTCCATAGTAGACAATAATCCCCCAAAGATGGTGTGATTATACCGACCTCCCATCCCCTCGATAAAAGTGATTCCCCAAGAGTAATTGCGCATTAAAACCCAGATGACTATCTGAAATTAGAAAACATTTATATATATTGGTATGGATAAATGAATTGTTGAGAGTTTTTAGGGAGGAAAGAAAAAAATGGAAAACCCAATGTTCATGATTTAGTGAGACCATAAAATACTCCTCAATCAATCCATCATAGGAAATATCATTCCACGTTCCATTATGAAACCCAAAAAAACATCCTGATAAAATGATCCACCCTATTTTCTTTTAATGGATATATGAAAGAGTTATTAATAAAATATTTAATTCTCATATCAAATCAGTTTCATTTTTTATTCAACTTTTAACTCTTATGAATTAGTAATATTGATCATAAAATAATAAATGTAGTAAAATAAATATAAAAAATGTTATTATGATGTTTTTACCAACATTTTCAACAATCTTTTCCATCATGTATGATGTGATAGTATCACTCGTGATTACGTACATTTCGATGTACCCACGTAGAGATACATTTCATATTTCATCTCTATATTTATGGACGGATATTATGGGGGGGGGGGTTAATAAATATATATTATTGTTATTAAATAATGAAAATTATATAATTATAATATGATATCTATCTTCATACCTTCTAGGAAATTTGAAAATGATAATGTATCTCATGAGTATGTGTGGACTAACACCTCAATGAATTGATGCAACCTCTTTATTTCCTATCTAAATGTATGGTAATAAGTAAGGATTTAATAAATATATATTATATATAAGATAAAAAATAATTCTAAAATTTTCAATTATTATTTACCTTTCATTATTTTCAATGATTTGAAAGTGGAATAAATTTTTTATCATATGTATGAGTTATCATCCCAATGAATGGTGTAATTCAATTTTTATCTCATTTTTATATAGATGATTATAATTAAATAAATATTTATATAAAAAAAATATAATGTATTAATATAATTAAAAAAATTGTAGAGATTATAGAACCGTGATCAATCTAAAATGACCAAAACTACAAAACTAAATCTTATAATAGGAATGAAGTGGTTATAACAAAGATTAGTGATTTTAATTAATATTAAATTAGGGATAAATGTTTATAAGTAAAAAATAATAAATTATGCCATATATTAATATCGTATTATAATATTTTTATAATAAAACAAAATTTAATATATATGATGTTTGAACGTATATAATTGATGTCAGACCTAATGTAAGGGTTTATCGAATAAATTTTATTTCCCTATGATATATAAAATATTCATGACTAGAATAATTCATGTGTTTTTTAAAATTTCTACTCAATATTATATATCATGAACCCAATATGGTTACATTATGTAATGTTTTATTTCATGTTATTACATTCCTGGGGTTCCATATTATAATTTTACCAATGTGGCAAGCTCTTATTTATCAATGAATACAATATTCAATATTTTTTATGTTTATATATCCACTCGGGTAATAATTTAAAAAAATTCAACCATTTCAGTTTTATATTCTAATTATAATTTCTAAAAATTATTATTTTCCATTCATTTAAATATATTTATGAGGATAGATATCAAAATAATTTTTTTTTTGTAAAAGATAAATTGTTATTTTACTTGGTTTGGAATCATTTTCATCCATTTCAATATTTTATTTATCATATTACTAAAAAATACAATTTAATATCCTACAATTATTTAGTAATAATTTTTTTATAATTTTTTTTTATTTTATTTTTCAAAATGGAATCAGCTTTTCATATTCTTAACTAGGTATATGATGAATTTTTTAAGAAATGTTAAAGGAATGTTTTTGACATATATTACATGAATGGAATTTATACCCTTATAACTGCTAAATTATTTGAAAAATTTACAATAATTATCAATTTCTCAATTTGGAGAAAAAAAATTACTTCATATATGGGATATGTTTATAATTTAAATAACTAATTTCAAATTAAAATGTTTATTATCCATAATATATTATCTATTTATCCATTTAAGGATTCTTTGTCAATATAAATATAATTTGTTATATATTTATCCTTATTTGGGATATAATCTAAGGATAAAGTAAAGAATAATTATTTTATGGTTTATGATCAGTTTGAATGAGGAATGTATTTAAATACAATTTTTTTTACATCTAAAACAAACAATTATTTATTATAATATCTTGATGAATAGGCAGACTATTTATTCAAATGATGTATGAATTAAATTCATTGATTAAAATCTAGGCCATGAATTAAATATCCCTATAATTCATGGGTTGTTCATAGGAAACAAAATAGATTGGTTTTTGGTAGAGTCCATTTTTATTTATATAGATGACATGGCACGAGGCCTCCATGGTACTGTTAAAATTATTGGTATACTACCTTTACTTTATGTTGTAGAATTTTTAAATTATTCATTCAAACAACATAAATTACTTCATTATTATATTTGTGATTATATTAATTGTTCTGATATCCATGGATTTGGTATAAGCTCAGGAGATTATTTATGTGGAATTATTTTGACATCATTTATTCATTCTATAATATGATTTCATTTTCTGTCTTCTATTATATGTATTACCTTAAAAGGTATCTGAACATAATGGATACATACATTTTAGTTCAATAGGATTCCATTAATTTTTTTAAGATTGTTATTATCATAATGGGTGATATAATAATGGTGTTCTCAATGATAATTATGTATCATATTTTATTTTTTGAGATGTAATTTCACATTGGAGTGTTAATCTAGTATACAAAAACAAATAAGATATTCAGTAATTTGGGATGTGATCACTTGTATATAGTGTAATTTTAATAGTGTAACCACGAACTCTAGGATACTAGGTTAGGTTATTTATAGTTTCCCATCTATAAATGATTTATTTATTTATATCAGTTTGTCCAATTAGTTGTTCAGTCACCTGGAAAAGTGGTCAACAACCATAGTTTTTTTTCTTTCTTATCATTGATTTCAATTTCTAACTACTATAATTGAGGTGCCTTTTTTGGAAAATGTTATTACTTATTGTTAATCCTTTGGTACAAGAGGTATGAATGTTCATAGAAAATTATAACCATTTATAGCATCATCAAATATATAGACTTGTCTAGCAATATAGAACAAACAAATAAACTTTTTTAATTGGGTAATAATTCAAATATTAAACATTTAAATTTGTACTATAAATATAAATTAGTTTAAAGTTATTATATATTATTTTCCATAAAACAACACCAAAAAACATAACATGAATCACACACATCGTCAAAACAATATATCCAGTCTACTGTGGGGATCACGGATGATTTTTTGGGATTTCAATAAAAAATAAAGTGGTAATGTATTTTTTTATCAAAAAAGATAATTTCCATAGAAAGTATCGAACAAACTGACCAATAAATATTACATTAATATATTATGAACTTCAAGTAAAAACCTAAATGCACCAAAAAATTTAAAATTCACATAAACATTTCTAGAGAGGGTATCTATTAATGAGCCTCAACTTTATAATTTTCTAACATTATTTGCTTCTTATAATTTTTTTACACAAAAACATTCCCCAAGAAACATATTATATGATCATTTACTGATTTAAAATCAGTTCAATAAACATAAATATCTCTAAAAAAATTTATACGTTATTATGGATGTTTTCAAATAACTTCTAACAATTAGGAAACTATCCATGTAGAACAGAATTATCCTTTCAAACATGTCTGAGAAAATATACTTCATGCATATGATAAATGATTTTAGGGAACCCCATGTCCCAATGGATACTCTCTAGTTGGAAAATGTGACAAATAGTCAGGTGAATGGGTTCTTCACCATATCCCCAAAAGCTATGAAAATTTTGTTCCCGCCATAATAACCATCAATAATGATGAAAAACACATTACCTAACAACCACTAAATGATGTTATTAAGAATTATTATATAATAATAGTATATTATTAGGGATGAATAATGATTCATATTATTAATATATACAATCCATTATTTCCATATTTTAGTTTTCAAATATTATAATTATTTACATTATTAATAACTATAACGCCACTGTTCATACGAACTACCTAGATAGGATACACAAAATCTGTCAAAATAGTAAAACGTTATTATAGAATGAAACAACAGTATCACTTATGCACTGAATCCATATATATGGTTGTGGTAAGGTATTGTATCACATCAACATGTGATACACGCACAACTACCATGTTGATTTTATGAATCCAATATGATAGACACATACCCTTAATATTATAAATAGACTAACAATAAAGGAATTGTAAATCAAAATGAAACAATTTATGTTATCTTTGTGGAATTATTCTAATTTAGATGATATAATGAATATTAATTTTGAGTAACGTTCCAAAATAATTTTTAAAATTAGTTTCATTCGGATTTATATCAAGATTATGCAATTTTTTAAGTGGTCGAATACATTTGGCTTTAGGAGGTCAAAGGACATCATGTTAATTATTTACAAAAGTATGGTAGAAAGATTTCTATTCATCCCTATTATTCATTCAATGAGGTCACCATATATAGATTCCTTAATTGGGGAAAATATCATGTTATAAGGAAAACTCATATTGGTGATCCAAGATTTACCCCTCAAATCCATCTATAGGATCCTTCTTCTCCCTTGAACTATTTTTCATTCAATATTCAATAGGTATCTCTGGTACATCATTAATTTTTTCTAGTACCAACAAATGATACACTTCAACCTCATTAATAGCTTAACCAAAACCTAAAATATCAAATTTTTATCAAATTTTATCTTTGTTGGGTTCTTTAATTATATTATTTTACAAAATTTAATTCATCATCATGTTCATGGAAATATAAAATTAATCTTCCTTTTGATAAATAAAGGATATCCCCCTTTTGGCTATGTAGGTCCTATAAAAATGATAGCTATATCTTAGTCACATTCCATATGAAATTTCATAAAATTAGTAAGAAAAAATAGACTTCGTAATCCCAATAAAATTCAGAAAATATATCAAGTATATATGTAATGGAATAGTAAATTAGTTGTTAAAAATTAATGGAGTTTTATTGAAAAAATAATCTAATTTGTAGTAAAAAGGAAAATGAAATTAGACAAATTCTTTCTCTAATACCACAAAAACCATTTAACCGGACCCTTCTATCCCCATAGGTGATATGAATGATAAAAATCCAATTATATAGATGTATAATAAATTTTATATTATCCATAAATTACTATATTCATGTATGAGTTTATAATCATAAAAATCATTAACCATTTCTATATCTTAACATATTTTTTTAGTCATTTATAAAATGAAGGTCTATGAATTAATGTCTTAGGAAATGGTATATCAATTTACAATTTGTTGATATATTTGAGAAATTAAAATAGTTCAATATACAGATATTTTTTTGTAAATATATGAAGAAAATATGTTTTTCGAAAATAATTATTCACAATTTTATGTTTCCCCTCATCTTTCTATAAATTATCCTTCATGTTTTTTTAACCCTACATAAAAAACATTCATCTAGATGAGTGGGGATATTTTTTTCCATTTTTTAATCCATAATTCCATATGGTACCTTTTTAATACTAATGATTCAGTTTTAACAGTCTTTAAATTTTTGTGAATATTTGGTTATATTACTATCTTCTATGTGGGTTTGGAGTCATATTCTTGTTGTAACACACATAGAATTTTCATTGTGTTTCACAGTAGTGGTTATTGGTATCTCACGGTTTATTCTTACACCCATTTCACTGGATAACATCTCTATCAATAGTTATAGAATTTCATCCAATAGTATATTTATTCTTTATCAAAAAAATATATTCCATTCTATGTATCAATATATCAAATAATCTATGGATGTATACAATTTATGAATTCTTGATAGGTATTTTATTTATAATTTTAGTTATTGTAAAATTTTCTAATGGACTATTGTCGTGAACTATAGGGGTAATATGCCATGAAAATCATTGTTCCTTCAAGGAAAGGTTTCATGGTTTGAATAAAACTCATAGTAGGTATTTGAGATTGGTTTCTCTATTGGCCTCATCATAGGACAATACCCTGAAAAGAATTATGTTTCCTGAGATTTTCTAGGTATATTAAAATAGGGAAATTCTGATTTTTAATACCAAAACATTCCACAATTGTTGAAATCATCAGTAAGGGATTTAGATGTTTTTTATTGAATAATATGACTTATTGAGATTCAGAATGGTTAAGAGCATTGAGATCATTCTTAATAATTTTTATTCCTAAAGGTAATTTTCATTTTGAGTTTTGTTCAAGTGTGATAATAAATATATTAACACTTCTATAGTTCTAAAAATGAAATATCTATCAATAGGTTGTTCCCTTAAGGTTTTGGGGTTTGGAGATTTGTTATATTTAAAGGCCTCTATGACTATATAGTGAGATAATTTTTGGATTGAAATTTATCTTATTGGTATCCTATATCAATGGAATGCATTATGGAATAAAACATAATTATCTAGTAAAAACCCCATGATTCTTGCATAATTATAGATTTTATTTTCTGAGTATAAAATTTAATGAATTTTTTTAAAAAAAATTGATCCTTATTGTTCATAAAATCATAATACATCATTTTACAACTCATCCTACAATTCCATTTGATTAAATTATATAATAATCTCATCATTAGATCATCTCAACTATATCATCTCAATTGAAAATGATATGTACAACAACCATTTCCCCATTTGAACTCAAGTGTGTATTTATTATAAATTCAATTTAATTATGGATATGCTAAATTTTTTTTATACTTCTGAGACTATTTTAATATCCTAATATAGAATGGATTGTATTAGAGGAAGGGAAATAGAAGTTCTCTCTGACTATGAATCTCTATTAGCTCATTTCCATGTAGATTGAGATTAAAATTTTCATTATAATTTTGATACTATTTGTTACTGAATATTTATACATCTAGATTTTGTATTTCAGTTGGAGGTAACTAAAATAAAATTTATTTCGAGGTATAAATAGAATATAGTTTTTCCTAGTTAATATTTTATTTAATATAATATTCAATCGTTTTTGATTTTATTTTTTTGAATATATTTATTATATTACTTCTATTTATATTTGTTCTATTTGTGTTATATATATTAAATATAATTATTTTATCAACATGGTCATAGGTTAAATCACTATAAATAGATATAAAATTTGATATCCAACATAAGTCTTTTATATGAAATCATTAAAATTAATGGTCAGAAACAATTTTGAAAACAATTGATGATATAAATATGGAATTATTAATATGGATGGAAAAACATTTTGACTGTGTGATAAAAAAATACCAAAAATATAAAATCAATGGAAATGAGGTGATAAAAATGCATGACTATATTAATTAATGATTATAACGATGAATTGTGAGGGTGAAAAGGATACAAAATCATTAACCAACAAGAAAAAGATCATATAAAAATAATGTGATTTTTTTTGAAAAATTTGTGAAAATATATTCGTACATTTTTGAATATTTTATTTTATTCAATAATATCCATTAAACGTACATGAACTGATTGATATGGGATAATATTATTTTTCCTTATTCATATCTATGAATAAATTAATCTTATTTTTTCATCTATATAACAAATTAAATTACTAAATTAAGAAAATAATTAATCAATATGTTTGGTTTTGTAGTTGATATGAGGTTATTCTATCATTATCTATTTTCATTTTATTAAATTAGATAGTGTTTAAATAGTTATAATTAAGTATAATCAACATTAGTATTCTTATAAACTCAACATTTTTCAAATTTTATATATAATGATTGGAACAATAGTCACATTAAGAGTGCTTTATGCATAAATGATATAATATCAATTAACATAATCAAAATATTCACATGGAAAAGATGATATAGGGATAATGCTAGATTAAAAATTAAATTTATAATTTATTTATAGATGGGTTAATTAATAATAAATTAAATAGAGATTATATGGTATGAATAAGGTTATTCTATGTTGTGTACCTGAAATTCACACTAAATATGTTTGGTGATTAATTCCTATGTTCTGAAATATATTACTATTCAATATTAGATAATTATCAGTAGATTATGAATCATCCTTTTCAACCCAATATGGATTATTCTACCAATTTTAGAAATAATTTTGTGTTCCCATCCCTACCTCTTTATCGTTATCAAACATATTGGGTATTCAATTGAATCAAATGACAGATAATGTCATGATTCTTCATTATTCTTACAATCCTTGAATGTTTCTCTTTTATATGATTTTTCTTTTCACTCAAGGATCTGGTCCACTGATTAGTGTCTAATGTTTTTAGATACATTATTTATACAATAATGAAAATATTTTTGTGAAAATACCACATTCACCATTTTGTGAAAAACAATATTCATCTCATCATCACTTCGAGATAATACCCAATAAATATTATGGAGTATAGTAAATGTTTTAAATATGTTTCCTTGGTCATGTCATAGATTTGGATCATCCATCATAAATATTTTTTTATTCTTATATAGATTGCATCCAATATTTCTAATTCAGAATCAATGGAGTTAGTTGAATGTTTTCATAAATTCATAATATTTTTTCCCTTTTATTAATCATTATGAGGTTAGGCTCTCAATTTTCAAATAAAATTGTGTAATCTATTAATAAAAACTTATTTAACAAACACACATATAAAAAAAAGACTCACAAATCATGAATCAGAAAGGTGTACCTAGTTATTGATATTCAAATATAGTCACAAAATATGGTTGGGGTCACACTTAATTCTCATTCTTGGAATGATGGGCCTTCATATATGAATCCTAATAGGTATATAATTACCACCATATTAGAGAACCATCATGTCATTGAAGTGTTTGGATTTGAAAACATCATGGCCTACAATAACTAAAGTGGTGTCCAATAATAATAGATATTTATTTGTGTTTCTTTATTGAAAACGATATAATCATGTTGGATAACCACGTGGTGTTCAATAGTGAGATAGATATATTTTTTAAATTTTATTCAAACATGGATAAATTTTTTATTGGGAAGTCGGTAAGATTTTTATGGTTGTTCATATTTATTTTCCTTCATCATTTACATCCACACACTAATTCAATTTTCTTATTTAGAAATACTATTCATGTTATAGACATATAGTCCATCCACATCAATTATTAGAAATATAATTTCATTTTTTTCTATCCTATTTATGATTATAGATGTATTCTTATGTGTTTTTTCAGGACATTCTTCCCAAATTTGGTCCATATAACTTCATTAATCATCATCCATATTGTTAGAACCTCAACAACATTTTTAGATTCCTCATATATTAATCATCACGAATGGATTTTGATTCTACAATTATTCCTCCTTGGTATGAGTATGTTAAAAATAAATAAAATGGGACACAGTGATAAATATCACAATATTTATTTCTCATTAATATTTAAAGGCATCCCTTCAATTTCAACTAAAATTGACCACAAATACCACGAATGTGAATCTCTTGTTTTGCAGATTCATTAAACCGAAAATGATGATTTTTAAATAATAAACATTCTTTCATAGAAAGCTTGCACATCCTGTCATCAATTTCAGTCAATATTCATACTGAAAATGTTCTCATATGTCATTTTATCCAAGATTAGTGGTGAAACATGTATTAGAGATGATAAAGAAGAAATGTAGTATCATATATAATTCTTAAGTTGTTACCTAACAAAGATGTAATTAAATGATGAGAAAGGGAGATCATTGGTGCTTTTTGATTCATTTGTGGTTGGTTAAAAATTTTATCAAGAAATAACATGATTTCCCAATATCATTTAGTTATATTTTGTATAAGAAACACCATATCATTACTAAAAAATAACTAAGGATTTATTTTATAGAAGAACCCTTGACAAATCCCATGTGATCATGAATAGTAATTTACTTTTGGAATTCTTTATTTACCGTATCAAGAGTAAATATTAATTGATCAAAATTATTGAAAGCAACCCTAATATTAGGCTAATATTACATCATTCTTAGAAAACTTAATGGTATAAATGGGAGTTATATATGAAAAATGGTTTATATATATGTCCTAGTAAGAAAAAAAACTGATTATAAAATAACATGAAGAATTACCTATGAGAATAGAGACATTTCATGTGAATCAAAATATGGGTGATAATATTAATAAGGAAAAATTGTTCATGACATAACATGATAACATAATCGAAAAAATTAAATATAGAAACAACATAAAATAGGAAATTGCATGAATATGTAAATGAATATAAATGAATTAAAACATAATATAATATTCAAAGGATAATATCGTTGTTCCATACATTTCATATAATAAATTTAATCATTAACCAATTCATTAGAGTTCAATATGGCCACACCCATTGTTTACATATTATATGAATTCATAAATATAATACATAGGTCATAAAACATAACATTTTAAAAAATAATTATTAACCCATTCATAATGTAGTATAGGTTATATATATGGTATTTCCATGTCAATGTAGGATATATATATATATATATATCAGATAATACCATTAAGCTTAAATGGGTAATGGTATTAACTACAAAAAATTCTTCTAGAAAATCATATAAAATTTTATAATAATAATAGAGGTATATTAACATTCATTGAAGTGATTAATGTGGGAGAAATGGTTATCTCAATACATGGGAATTCTAATCAGTTTATGATGAATATGAAAAAATATATTACGATTGTTTCTTCTAGAATTGGGCTGACCTCATTGATTTAATCTTCAAACATTCAAAACGGTTTCTAACGGGTTTGTTCGTAGAACCAGAAACAACCAATGATTCTATATCCATTTGGACCTACTTTCCAAAGGTATGTGCTCATTATTTATTGACTGATGAGACTTAGGAATTTTCATTGGTCGAGAGGATGGGCGGTCAGACTCATCACACCTTTTTTAGGGGAATTATTGTCTACTCTGGGACTCTCTTAATAGATTTAATTTAGGTTCGTGAATCCTTATTAAATTACCATGTATAAAATGAGATTTCCTTTAGATTTGACAATCAATGATTGATATGTAAGAAATTTAGATAATCTTTTATATGTATTTGAGTTTATTCATAGATATAGAATAATTTGTATTTGTTAGAGATTATTATTCAATGGTATCATTTAATACATTATATAAAACTCTCTTGGTCATTATGATTACCATACTGGTTTTAAAGCCACTCAGTGGGGCACTTGATTTTTATTGTCCTTCAGAAAGACATGGATTATTTCAGAGTTGGGATCGTACCGGCATATGGGTTACCTACGTATCCTTTAACTAGAAAAGGAATCATAACCCACGTAGTTTGATTAAGGGAGGATGATTTTTATGTATGATTGATGGCTCAAAGAAAGATTCCACAATTACTTTTACACTCGATGCTCACGTAAGTCAGGATCGATTTGAGAAACAATAGGTATTGGTAAAACCAGACAATTGTGCCAAAAAATATGCAATCATCGAAAATGATGTGGGGCTTATGTATGTATGACTGGCCAAATAGATAGAGATTGGGACTTATTTCCATAATGAAGTCGAGGAACTGGGTCCATAAAGGTATATGTACTTTATGGAGATTTGGATACTCTAACATGGGGCATAATCCTAGGGAAGAAGCCCAAATTAGGAGGAACTTATGATTGGGTTTTATTCCTAATAGGGAAGCCCAGATCAAAAAGGAGATTAAGACCAGTTAAGAGGAATTAATACTGGGGCTTACTCTTGAGAAAGAGGCCCAAGAAAAATGGAATTATAGAATTAAGGTACTAGGGGCTTACTCCTGAAAAGGAAACCCAAACATGAGAAATTATGACTGGGGCATACTCCTAAGGAGGATGCCCAGGTTAGGGGACATGGGTCTTACTCCTAAAGAGGATTCTGAAATTAATGAGAACTTGGACTAGGGCTTACTCATGAAAAGGAGGCCCAGGTTAAGTATTCTCTCATCTTAGTGGATGAGGTTGAATGAATGAAATATCTAACGTTAGTGATATAATGATGCGTAAATCACTAGGTTTTGAGAAATTTTCTACATAATTTATTTCTGATAAGGAAGCCAACAAGGGAACCATGCTGAAGAAAATGGATTTGAAGAGGGTTTTGAAGGATGAATTTTAATAGGAGAGGTGGACAGGCATAAAAGAGGTAAAATGGGTAGGAAGGCCTCCCAAAAAGAGAGGGGTGCGCAAGTACTGCGTGGGCGCCCATGTCCCGGTCGCGCATGTGTACCTGTGCGACACATGGGTACTTGCACGATGGTCAAACCATAAGGTAAAACATGGGTGAGGATTGTCTCAAGCCCGTAGTACTATCCCTAGAGGCTTCCAGAAGAGTGGTGCGCAAGTTATGTTGAAGGGGTAAGGCAGCGCACAAGTGTGTCCATCTCTCTTAAGGTTTGGCCACTTAGGCGCGCATGTGTTGATGAGTTTCAACACTTATGCCTTAATCCTTCTCTTTAGATCTTCATTTCTAGGTATGAAATTAACTTAAATGTGTTCGGAAGCTTCCACAAGATACAAGGGCACCAGGAGCTCAAATCTGAGTTTCTGGAATTTTTCCTCTTGAAATGGGGGGCCCACAGGGGGTATTTATTGGCTGGAGATGACCCTGGGCGATTTTTCAAAGTGGGCATTCAAGTAACCTACGCAACCAATGGGCGGCGCGCAAGTATACTTGCATGACCATGGTGGTACTTGCATGACCCAAGAGCATTTGAATATTTTTTCATGCCTTCATCAATTTTTGACGTTTCTTCAAAGGATGAATCACTTTGGGTTCAAGGTATTTCTCTTTTCAATTTGATAGACTCTGCGATGGAAATGAGCACCAATAAAAGTCCCCCATCAGATTTGGATCCAAAGGAAATTAATATGTAACTCTGAGGAAAGAAGAAAACCATGGAAACTTCAGCGTGCAAGTGTTGAGCGCGCAGATTGCATCGCGCAGGTGTTGATCGCGCCGGCATTAGAGCGCACTAGCTTTTAGGCATGCATGGTTTAGGAATGGCCTATATATATGTGTCCATTCTCATGAAAAGTACCCGAATTTCAAATTTTCAAGATCTCACCGCGGATGTTACCTTCGACGCACAGGTTCCTCAGTTTTTCCGTTGTTTCTTTGCTGTCGCGCTGCTGTAGAGGTATTTGGACCTGTGCAGTGAGACCAGCGTGCCAGAAACATTCGTGACATGTCCATACATTCACGACACATTCAAATTTACGCACCAAATTTTATACTTGCGTTTCGTAATCCCTTATCTTTTTTTTTGATTTTCCTCATAAATTTTATGAAAAATAAACCCATTTAAGAGTTAATTTATTCATCTTTTGTGCAGATTCAATGGCTCCCAAGATATTCGGAACGGATGATGATGTGTCTAGCAAGAGAATTAATGATATAATGAGCATCATTGGCTATAATTATTATACCTTCTGTGACAACAATCTCCTGGATTTGGCTAAGTATTTGAAGAAGATTCATCATGACTTCCCCTAGAGCATTTATCTGCCTTTGTATTGCTATGGTCATATGTGAGAAGTTACCATTCCAGAGGCAAAGAACTATCTCCCAATTTCTTGGTTTCGGAATTACACCAATTTTTCTTCAGAAAATATCTCATGTGGGGGAGAATTTATAAATTCTGGAACAGTGGAGAAGGCCTACATAATGCATCATAGCCCATGTACGCTAGACATGAAACCTCCTTAGCCTGAGCTGCAACCACATTGTTATCCCTCAATATTTAAAAACTCTCAGATGGATAAATCCAATGTCTGGAAGATAAGTTGGGACTTTCGTCCTTGAGGAGGTGTGATGCCAACATTGATGTGGGAATACTGGGTGCAAGAAACATGTGCAGTGTTTGGTCAAGGATTTGAATGGAGTTGCGATATATGAATCCGTCTGGGCTGGGAAAACATATTTTTATAGGAATGATAATTTTGTGCCATAGATAATCAGCCATTGGAGCCTAAAACCCAATTATTTCCATCTAACTCATGGAGAAGTAGGCATCAGTCTGTGGGATGTCCCCAAGATCTTAGGTGCTCCAATTTTGGGTGATATGTATGATGAATTCATTACTCCCAAGGAGACATGGAATGATTTGGAGAAGAATCCAGCTTTAGCTCTGGAAATACTGAATATATTCCACAAGATCAAGAGTTCAGAGACCTCCTTAAATCAGTCTAGAAAGGATATTCATCTAGTGGAGTGAATGAATATGTTCCTTATCAAGAAGCAGGAAAAAGTGCTGAAGGAGAAGGGATCAAAGGATAAGGGATCCAAGAAGAAGGGGCTCATGGAGAAGAGGACTACTCGTCCTACCACCTACTCCAAAAAAATGGAAGTGGGGTCCTACTGGAACATTCTGGACAACCCTAGAAGTAGGATAATTTGGGAAGTGGGGATATGAATTGAATCGGAGAATCCCAAAGAAGACTCGTCTGGCGGGATTCTTGGCCTTGTGGCTCAGTGTTTATATTTTTCCAGTTAGGGACTCGAAGGGAGGCGTCAGGCCAGGGACCTTCATCATTGCAGCCACGTTGGATGAGGGGAAAATGGTTGGGTTGGCTACCCCCATTTTAGCAATGATTCAAAAGAGTTTACTCCATGTCTTCGTGGGTAAGTTTCCATTGAGAATAGTGGTACCATTTCATGTTTTGTGGGGAAGGATCACCACTCACTTCAAGATGTATAATGTACATAATAGAGTTTAGATTCCTGGAAATTCATTCAGGCCATCAGTGTAGGAATTATCTAGAATTTCTCCACTAGCTCTCAATTCATATGACATGAAGGTGAGGCTAAGAATTCATAAGGAATTAAACTTCTTTTCTTATAGAAATATGACAACCGGGCGGTTTGTTGATGAGGGAATAACCAGTCTGGAATTAAGGGCATACATGTTGGCCTGCAGAGATGGTGTACTAGTCACTAGTATTGAAGGAGAGATTATATGAGAGGCATATGCTTCATATATATTTTCACGTCAATTCTTGTGTTTGCAGCAGAATGTTGTATCTCCCCCATGCATGTCTAGTCAGAGAAACATCCAATGGTTTCCCGACAACTATGGTTGCTGACAACTAGGGAGATGAGTGGGGAAATGTTTGATCTACCAGTTGATAAAGTGGAAAATAACTTGACTACATGGTATGCCGAAAACTGTATAGCATTATACCCATGAGGGGTGCTGAATCACCCGGTTTATCAGGTGGAGAAAATGAAGAGAACTGTAGAGAAAGAAACCCTTCCTCGGGAAGGTGATGCTTCCCCACCTGAAGCTGATTCGCCAAATTTCTCATCTAGGACTGACTCACCAGATTCTCAAGATGGAGTTGATGATGAGGCATAACAAGAAGATAAGCGGCCTCGTGCCCGATAAAATCCTCATGTCAGAATCAAAACACCCACCCCATCAACTCCTAGTGAGTTACATCATTGTGGAAAATTAATCACCATTAATTTTTCGAGAAACAAGTCTTATTTTCTTATTCTCAATCTATAGTTACAACAGCTGTGAAGAAGCTGAAGTCCAAGATTTTAGGACATTCCTCATAGCCTTCTGGTACACATACTGAATATCTACGACCAGAGGATATCCAGACATGGCGGAGTTTATACTGCGATGCTGAAACTGCCTGGCTGGATTTGTGTGAGGGGCTACACCTCCCTGGAATAGGGAATCTTCTGGATTCTACAGATATCTGTTCCAAGGATAACCCTGATGAGGTGCAGTATTATATCAGAGGGCTGGAAATGCTCACATATTCCACCGATGATTCCATTACTGTCCCCAAGTGGGTGAAGGAAATGATTGATTGTGGCGCCACTAAGAGGACTGGTGGTTCTGGATAAGAGGAGTGGCACAATTACGTGGATCCTGAAGATGTATGTTTCTTTCCACATTTTCATTGCAACTTGATTTTAGTAAAAGCTTTGTTACTCATGGAAATTATTTTCTTCATCATGCAGCTTGCAAAGAAAGGAACTGATGAGGTTCTTTCACCACTGTATAGCCCTGGTGGTACTGCCATCAGGGCTGCTGCTGAATCTCCTCATGAGTCGGCCGATATATCTCCAGGCCAGCAAGCCATGGTTGAGGAATTGGATATGGTTTTCTATTCTAAAATTCATTTACCTATAAAGGAGACGACCTACACTCCCAAAATAACAAAGTGATAAAGGCATCGAAGGAAGATGTCCACAACCAAAGGCTTCATTAGTAGTGGTATGTCCTTCAGATAATCACGAGTCTTAACCGATGAAAATGTTTCTCATTCTTCTTAGGATTTCAGTGGATTCTTCAATTTCACCTCTGAGGGAAAGGATTGACCGTCTTTTGAGGATCATGGAGGGTACTAGTGAACAATTACAAGATCAGGATGACTTGGCTTCTCTTAGAGAAGATCCATCATCTATTCCCAGTATCCCTATTGCTTCTAGTGCAAGAAGAGAAGATCCTACTTCTGGTAAGTTATCAATGTTTCAAAAAATGATGAATGAAACATCAATTGACTTCCATTATATGATACTTTATGTTCAACCCCTGCACTCGAGCTTTTTGAGGCAACTGAAACTGACACCGCTATTTTATCTGAAGATGTTGTCCAGGGTCATAGAACGCAAGATAAAGGTTTCCAAGAAGACATATTGAATGCTCCAAGTGGTGAGATTAACCAGGATTCTGATATTACATTAAATGAAAATATGGGACTTGGTGTATCTTTTGAAGATTTTTTAGATCATGTTAAAATACCATGTAATTTATAAGATTATGGACATTAGTGTTATCCTTAATCCTATTAATAAAAATAACTTCTTATTACATGTATAATCATGATCGGTTGAAATATGCAGTTTTTTCTGAGCAAGCTGCTGGACTACCAATGCCTGAAGGGGGTGCATAAAACCCAACTATTGCAGAGACATTGGCCCAGGTGGAGCTAAACCCCATAGAGATTCCTCAAACTCACTCTGAAAATCTTGTTGAAGCTAGGAAAGATGAGGAGGAGCCTTCTCAAGTTACTGATTTACCGTTGGGTAAGGTATAACAATTTTTGTGACTGTACTTAATTTGCAAGACAACCAACAAACTTCTGTTATTCTTTGAAACTAACCAAAGAATTCAATTGGTTATACAGGGCCATCAATTTCAGTGGCTAGATCTGGAGGTGAAACCTCAGCCTCTACCCCAACATGAATTGAATGTGAAGAAACACATGTTAGGGGGGATGGAGCAGAACATGGCACTTCCCTAAGTGCATTAATCTCGTATTATATTCCCCCCTGTTATAGTGATGCTGAGTCAGATCCATATGTACAAAAGGTGCTCCAGTTTTCACGATGCAAGGCATGGAAGCACATATGGAAGATAATATCGGAAGTGCCTCTTAAAGAGATGTCATCGAAGATCCCGCGACTGTTGTCCCTGTTTTTCATGTTGGGACTTGGCGGTTTTGGATATCATAAGATCCATGTCGTGGTAAAACAAGTCATCTTAAGGAGGGAGAAGGAGAGAACGTGCCGTCAAGATTTGACCAGGGTGAAGTTGTCAGCTAATATAAGAAAATTTGAGGCAGCAGTATCCCGAGCTGAGGCTGATTATGATGAAAAGATGAAGGAGATGAAGCATAAGATCAAAGATAATGTCGTCCAGCAGATGCACCTTAATCAATAGTTATATGTTGTTACTGGGGAACTTGACCAACTCAATAATTCACTAGAGGGAGATCAAGAGAATGGTATGAAAGACATCAAAAATTCCAAGAAATAACTCCATCAGGAGGAAAAGAGTGATGTTGGTCGATTGCATGAGCTTTAGGTGGCTGCTGATGAAGCTCAGTATGTTGTACATCAAGTGAAGACTTATGCAACATCCTCTTGTATTTTCTTGGAAAAGAGAAGGGACTCCAATCTTTGGACGTCCTTCTAATTATTGTGCATCAAATGAAAAACATTTTCACCTACAATCATTTGTGCCTACCTTATTTTTCTACCTTCTTTAGATTTTTACCTAATCCAATGGGCCTAGTAAGCATAGTTTGATTTTTTCTAGGATTATTATAAATAACCCTACAAACTTTTGAAAAATTTTATGGATCAATATTACCTAAAATCATACAAAATGTATGTTTAGTAAGCTGAAACATGACTTTTATTCAGATTTCCCTTTTCTTTTGTAGGCAGTTTAAATTCATTCAAGTCGGACAGAAAAGGGATAATTCTTAAGGTCGAAATATCTTTGACTGAATGGATTAAAACTGACTCAATTCCATGAAAATTTATCTGAAAACATATTACCACACTCAAGTATGAGGGAAAATATGTAAAATATGACTTAAGAAATTTTGAATATGAGGAATGATATGAAAAAGGGAAAAAATGAATTAGAGGAAGTTGTTCCCAATAATGAAGTTAATTTTTTTTAAAAACACGTTAGGGGGTTTAATTATACAGGGCAACCTAAGGGAATTGGATGCATAGTAAAATAATAGCATCTTTTGGTTGACAGGTCCGTTATGTAGACTACTTATGCAAGGCCGCCTAAGGGAACGTGCTACATAGTCAGGAAAAAGAACTCTCAGAAATTTACATTTCTACTGTTAAAAATCCAGTGAATGTTTATGGGGATTCAAATTTTCCAAAGCATATAGTTTTCTGTATGGAGAGAGGTATTTGAATTTTGAGAAGATATTCCCAAACAAGATTTTCTAAGAACTGGATGAATGTAACCCCAATGAAAGTCTGACCTAGGAATAGGGAAGAGAAATATAAACCATAGACTTGAATACTTTAAGATAATGAAAAAGAGTATGGTAAAAATATGTTAAGGATGGCCATTTTTTGTGGATCCCTGCATATTTTTGTTATGAAAACTAAGGACAAAAGAGGTTTTGTTCCCAAGAATAAAGTTACCATTATTTAACAGACCTGTTTTGGGGTTGAATTATGCAGGGCCAACTAAGGGAATTGGATGCATAGTCAAATAATTGAATCTTTTGGCTGGTAGGTCTATTATGAGGACTACTTATGCAAGGTCGCCTAAGGGCACGAACTGCATAGTCAAGCAAAAGAACTCTAGGGTTTTGAACATTTTGTGACCAGAAGTGGAGAAAAGGGTTATGAAGATCTGAAAATATTTAAGGATAGGATTATGACACATAAAAATGGGTATTTTCTAATGTATTTAGAGATACACAGATCGATGCTAACCATAATCATGTTGTGGCTGGGTCCTAAATTGAAATATTGGACTTCACTATGATTCTCATAAGGATGGGAATCAATCCATACATATTTCTTGAAATACAGTTTAACGTCGTGTGGGATGAAAGTATGAGAGATCTTAGTTTAGGGTCATATAACACGGATCATAATAATTAATACACAGTGTGTGTTTTCATAAGGAATTTTCTGCCAGGGGACTGAAAGTGGAATTTGGGGTTAAGCCCAAATGACTTGGGGCTGGATTCGATGGACACTCGAACATTCCTACATATCCCATAAGGATGGGAATCAAGCCCACATAGTTCTCGAAATACCCTCGGTACAGATTTGGTCCATACATGATAAGGGTGAAAGGGGTCATTAGTGCAATGACGGTTTGACTGAAGATAAAAGGTTCAGGCATTTCCATGTATGGACATAGTCTTTGGAATGTAACATGATTGGAAATCAATGTAAATAATGATTTCCTCTCAGGTGAGGTTCTCGAAGAATGTTTGTCGTACAGGAAAAAAGTTTTGTACAGTTTAATGTCATATAACAAGTATAAAGGTGAACCAATCTAAATATATTGATTCTGGGGGCGGTTTCATGAATCAACATCATATGAGATTGAGGTGAACCAATGTGAAGAGATTGGTGTTGGGCTTGAACCATGGGAGGTTGCCTATGTACCCATCCTAAAAGGTAAGGATCAAAGTCTGCGTAGTTCAATTAAAGAATGAATTAGTGATCAAGTTGTTCTTGGGGACAACGACATAAAAAATGTTGTTGAGACTTATGCGTGGTTAGTGTCCCAAATAGGGTGTTATGGTTGATGTTTACTCTAAACTCACGTGATTCCTACTCTTTTTGAGAAACAAGAGGTAGCAAAAACCCTAACAATGCGCAGTTTAATGTCATGTAGGACATCCAAATAGACTATGCAGTTTAAAGTCTTCCACTGAGGACTATTGGTGTTGCACAGTTTAATGTCATGTAACAGGGAAAAAATACAGTTTAACGTCTTGTAGGATGTATTAAAGGGACACAGTTTAACGTCATTTTGGTCAATAAGGGTGATGTATAGTTTAGAGTCATATAGCTAAGATGATGGGGACAATACAGTTTAACATCATGTTGGACGAAAGGGGGACTGTGCGGTTTAATGTCATGCAGTATGGTTAAAAGGGGAAACAATTTGACATCATGTTGGACGTATTAGGGATTTTTCCACAATTTAACGTCATGATGGATGATACAGTTTAATGTCATGTTGGACGAATGTGCAAATAGTTTAAGTTAATATGCATGGACCGTTGGATATGCAGTTTAACGTCGTGCGTGATGAATGTAATACAAATAGTATAAGGTCATATGCATGGACCGTTGGATATGCAGTTTAACGTCTTGCGGGATGAAAGTAATACAAATCATTTAAGGTCATATTCATGGACTGTAATGATGTATTTTATGTTTATAAAAAATACTTCTTCAGAAATCTGGCATTGGTTGGAGTAGTCATAAGTTCTCTATCTATTGAGATTAAAGAATAAGATCCATTGGAAGAGTCCTTATGTATTGAGTAAGGCCCTTCCCATTTTGGTTCCAGATTGGGAAGTTTCTTTGATGGTATCATTGGATTTTTGAGATCCAATACCAATTCTCCTTGAATTAATGAACGAAGATGAAATTTTTTGTTGAAAGCCCATGCTATTTCATACTGATAGACTTCCAAGTGATGCAGGGTGCACAATCTTTTCTCGTCTAACCGTTTCTATTCATCCAGTGACTTTTGATATTGTTCATCTATAGATGACAGATCACAAATGGATTATCTGAGCGAAGGTAATTGAACATCAATGGGCAAGACTACATCTATTCCATATAATAGTGAATATGGAGTTGACCGCATTGCAGTGCGGGTGGTGGTCCGATAAGCCCATAAACCATGAAAGAGTTTATCAGGCCATGACTTCTTATCTTTATCCACCAACTTTTGTAGTATGTTTGAAAGAGTCTTGTTAAAGGCTTCTATCTGGCCATTGGCTGCTGCATGATACCGAGATGAATGATTGGATTTGATGTTGTATTCTTGATACCACTTCCTCACCTCGGATGAACAGATGTTGGTGCCACTGTTTGTCAATATGGTATGTGGGACACCAAATATAGTAATGATGTTATACTTGATGAAGCTAACAATGCTTTTAGAACTAACTTCTTTGAGAGGTATTTCCACTTCCCATTTGGAAAAAAAGTCAGTAGAAGTATGAATATACCTAAACTGCTTGGTTGTAGCAGAAGGGTAAGGTTCCACCACATCCATTCCCCATGTGGAAAATGGCCACGAGTACTTAGATGTATGAAGAAACTCTAGGGGCTGATGAATGAAGCTGGAATGTACATGGAATGAATGACACTTCTTTGTGAAATCAACACAATAATGTATCGTTGAAGGCCAAAACTATCCAAGCCTTCGAATTTAATCAGACAGTCTATATCTAGACTGCCGGGCACCAGAGAATCCTGCATCTGCTTCTTTCATGACAACCATTTTCTCTTTACCATCTATGCATCTGAAGAGAACTCCCACAAAACCACGCTAGTAGAGATTCTCTAGGTGATCTGGGCTGTCATAATGAGTAAAATTGACCACACGTCACCAAATTTGTTATTTCTCAGCTCTATTTGGTGGAAGTGTTCCATTTTTAAGGTATTCCTTGATAGGTGTAATCCATCCTATAGTATGAACATATGTTTCCGGAATGGTACTAATTTCATTGATTTCCTCTGTTCTGGTTTGACCATAAGGTAAACATGTATGATGGTGAGCAATACTGATGGTTGTTTTGTCCCGATTTGGATCTACAAGTGTTGTGGTTATATTAGTTAGTGCATCAGCTTGGGCATTCTATGATCGCAAGACATAAGAAAATGGTGGTTCCGTAAGAAATTCCTCCATTAACTATATGATGTAATCATACAAAGGGATTAGTTATTCTATTCTGATGGCATAATCCCCATTGACTGGTTTGATTACCAGGTCTGAATCACCATTCACCTTTAAGTGATTCACTTGTGCTTGAAGCGCCAACTCCAACCCTGCGATGAGAGCTTGGTATTATGCTTCATTATTTGTACCGCCTCCCAACAATGATAAGTAATAGAGTAACACTTACTTTTATAGAGAAATGAGCACAACATCTAACCCAACTTTGTTGAATTTATGATTTTCCATTTTCCTCCATGTTTGACTTCTGTAAGCACCATCAATGTACATTTACCATGTTTGAATACTATCTTGAATAAAGAACACTTCTTCAACAGGAAGTTCAATATATGAAGATGTATCTTCTTCTAAAGGGTGTTCAGCAAGGAAATATACTTGATCTTGGACCTTTAATGCCTTTTGTGACACATATTTTATATCAAATTGTTGCAAAATAATTTCCCACCTTGCCAGACGTCCTATAAGCATTGGACGACTAAGGATGAATTTGAGCGGGTTATTGCGAGATACCAATCGGACCTTGTGATGTTGCAAGTAGTGCCTCTACTTCTGAACTGAAAAGATTAATTCTAGGAATCACTTTTCAATACTTGAGTATCGTGTTTCTGCTTAAAGCATAGTTCGACTGATATAGTAGAGGCTGTTTTCATTCCCAACATCATTCTGCTGAGCATGAAATGCACCCAATTATCGCTCTAAATCTGTCACATAGAGGATAAGCGGTATTCCTTCAACACGTGGAATTAATTTCAATGGAATCAAAAGATATTTGTTGATAATATCAAATGCTTCTTGACATTCTTCAGTCCACTGGTAAGTGACTCCCTTCTTCATCAATTTGGTGGAGGGTAAACTTTTTCCTGCCAAATTGGAGATGAGACACCGAATATAGGATAAGTGTCCTTGAATCCCTCTCAATTATTTCAAATTTCTAGGAGTTGACATACCAAGGATTGACTTTTTCTTCTCATGATCGACTTCAATACCACAATGGCATACAACAATGCCAAGAAATTTTCCTAAGGTTCCCTCAAAATCACATTTTAAGGGGTTCATCTTCAAATTATGTTGTCAAAGTTTGTGGAATATGATTTCCAAATCAGCCAAATGATTAAAACGTTGTCTGGATTTAACAACCAATTTTTCCACATAAAATTCAACGAACATCCATAAAAAGGGTTTGAAGATACGATGCATGGAATGCTTATATATTGCGCCTGTATTCTTTAGGCCAACGGGCATTACTCGATAACGGAACACCCCCTGAGGGGCTCGGATGGCTATCGATTCTTTATGTTCTTGAGCCATTCGGTTTTGATTATACCCAGAATATCCATCCATGAAGGAGAGTGTTTAATACCTAGTTGTTGCATCAATGAAGAGTTCTGTGATAGGAACTGGAAAATCATCCATAGGACAATGCCGATTATGATCTCTGAAATCAATGAAAACTCTAATTTTTCCATTCTTCTTCATCATTGTGACATTATTTACTATCCATTTGTAATATTGAACTTCTCTGAAGATGCTATCTTTGATAATCTTATCCACTTCAGCTTCAATTTTGGAATCATAAGATGGGTGTGTTCTTCTTGGAGATTGATTGAATTCTCGATGTTCTTCTGGAAAACCCAAACGATGAGTAGCAACATCACAATGAAGTCTTGTAATATTTGTATAGTTCTAAGAAAATATATCTAGATTTTTCTTCAAAAATGAAATATACATTTCTTGAGCTACAAGAGTCATTGCTGCACTAATTAATGTGGGGTGTGGATCTTCATTTTTACCCAGATATATTTTTCTGAGTTCATCCACGGTAGTAGAGATACCCTCTTCAAATGCTGGAAGAGAATCCTTGAGATCTACCTCTTCTACTTCAACATGTGTTACTTCTTCTATTTCTACATTCACATTAGATGATGAAGTATAATTTTCATGATCAGAAGAGATGTAAAAATTTGAATATCTTGAAGAAGAGGCTTCCATTTCTGACCCTATTGATGATGAAGGGTCTTCCTTGGGTAATAAAGAGTTGATGATGGATTGAGAATCGAAATCATCATTCACCTCTATAATTTCTATAACTTCTTCTGTACTGGTTGGTGAAATATAGATTTGTTGGATTACAGTAGATGAAATGATGACATCCCCATTTGATCTTTCATTATTGCTTGGGGAATCAACAATTTCTCCCATGCTGTTTGGCTTGATTGCTGTAATTGACATTATGGAAGTTTCCATAAGAGTATTTTTATTTGGGTCTATCCTTTAAATTTTACTAATAGGAAACACATAATCTGTACTCACATGTGTAAATAGATTTACTGGAATCTTTTCCAAACCATACAGAGCATTAACTTTGGTAATCTCCCTTGTTGTGGATTTCTCCTTTCCCTTCATGTGATATAATTCCACCTCAATGTATTGAGATTCACATGTCTTGAATGGTTCCTTTCAACCATAAAATGTCCCAAATTGACCATCAAAACAATATTTGAGACATTGATGATATGATGAAGGGATAACTGAATATTGATGTAGCCAGGGTCTTCCAAGAAATATGTTGAAAGCTGAGTCTTGATCAAAAACCATGAAATCTGAATTGGATACATGATCTTCAGACTGAGTTCTAAGTGTAATCTCCCACATTGGTTTTGGTTCATTTTTATCATATCGTTGTATCATTATAGTAGAATGAGATAAATCAGATTCTGTGAAGCCTAGTCGACAAAGTGTACAAATGGAAATGAGGTTGACTCTTGAACCATTATCAATGAAATCTCTTCGTATGTATACACCATTTAGCATTCCATATAAATACAAAGGTCTAATATGTTGATTCACGACATCATCTTCATCTTCATTTTTTAACGATATCAATGCATGGAAGTCTACATGATTATTCACGACATGGTAGCCTTCAGCTGCAGCTATTTCATATTCAAAATTTTGAGGACTTGACAAAGCCTCAATGAGTGACTCCCGATGATCCTTTGATAAATTCAAGGCATCAAAATTTGATAAATTGGTTGGTAAAT
Source organism: Viscum album (assembly GCA_963277665.1). NCBI lineage: Eukaryota > Viridiplantae > Streptophyta > Magnoliopsida > Santalales > Viscaceae > Viscum > Viscum album. The sequence goes on along the minus strand of OY728139.1, from coordinate 730,606,414 downwards.
GGGCCATGTGTTTCAATACATCACACTTTTGATCCAAAGGTCTCCATTTACCAATAGGAACATGTGGTTTAGCAGGTGCCTTGGATGTTGATGCTTTGGAAGTTGATGCATCTTGTATCGGGGTAGGAGTAGGTAATACTCCTGAATTTGGAATATTAGACCGAATAGGTTTATTTACTTGCTGAGAGGAAGAATGTGTAACTTCCAACCGATCTTCTAGAATAACTCTTCCAGGACTGAATCTGCCTTGTGTGAAAGAACTAGCATGATCTTGTTGAGCTCGTTGAAGGGATCTACCACGAGTTTTTGCGCATACACAGTTCTAGTAGGAGTAGAATAAGAATAGTGGCCTCTGAATGATACACATCTTCCCCTATACCCTGATCCTCTGGAACTCCCTCTGATTCCACTATTTGATACAGGGAACCCATGCTCATTGAGATCAAAACTGTGACGAGCATAAGAATCTATTAAGTGTATCATATTAATAGAACCAAATATTAACACTTCATCTAATGAAGACTCTTCCTGACTAGCCAAGTTAGGCTGTGCCATTTGGTGGGATGGTGCCCGTGGATTCAAAGTAGATGGCATAAAATATGCCATAGCCAAAGACAACTTGGGTTCTGACACATACTCATCTTTTTCTAATTCTTCTTATTTATTTGAATTATTCCATTTCTTTGGGAATTTTCCCTATTATGAAAAGGGTTTTTCTGTGCCATTCATAGTAGTAGAAACAATTGGGTTCTTCAATTGCATTAGAAAAATGGCATGAGTTCGGTTGATCATTTTCCTGACCATCCAATCATCATATTTCTATGAATTTTTTCTTTTGACTTCTTTCCACTCGCCTTCTTCCTCTGGATTTTTAGTAGTAACACATGCTTCCTGAGCTGAAGGCCCTTTCAACTTCACTTGTCCCGAGTCGACCATTTTTTGCAGGAGGTCCTTGAAAACAAAATAGTCATGAATGGGATTCCCCAATTTCTGATGAAAGGGGAAATATTTTGGATGGTCTTCATCTCCTTCCTTTTTGGGATTTTTGGGCCTTAGAAATTGAACCAAATTATTTTCCAGAGCCGAAATGAAGTAGCCAAGAACTTATTAATTTTGGAAAGAGTATTATTTCCTTTTAAAATCCTAAAATTCTTTTTGTCTTTGACCTCTTTGATCATATTAATGAAATGGCCTCTATTGTTGATGCCCAGGAGGTGGAGCCCTTCGAGAAGATGAAGGTTTTGAAGTAGAAGCAGGTACTAGTGTTTGTTTAATCATAACTGTAGCAGTATCTGCTCTACCCATTCTCCTTTTGGAGCTGATGGAATTACACGAGTTTTTTCCTTATTCTTTATAAGATAATATTAAATCTATTGAGAAATTAAAGTAAGGTATTGAAACAGTCATGTGTATTTCACAGGGATCAACAACGTTGGTAACTCATCACGCAGATTTTCAACACAAATTGGAAACAGTTCATCTTGAGGGATAGCTAAGCTCAGGGAATATGTTAATCCCTTCCAGCGAGCAATGAAATCTGAAACCCTTTCATTCCCTCTTTTCATACAGTTTGTAATATCAAAAACTGTTTTATTTGGAAATGTTGAGTTGAACTGATGAATGATATTTTGGTGAAGATCCTCCCATATGGTAATTGACCGGGATTGCAAGCTTGTGTACTAGAAAAAACCAGGTCCTTGTAATGATTGTACAAAACACCTGATCTTAACTTCTTCTTGTTGCAGAAGGGTTACCATCATAGGATCACAACGTGAAAATAATGTGTTATGTATTTCTCCGGGTCTCCCGAACCATTAATGATTGGGAATGTGGTACTTGTAAAATTTGATGGGGGATGAATTGCATCAACCCATTTAGGGTAATCTCTCTTTTCTGGCTGAATTTGAGCACACTTTCCCTTCTTGGACTCCAACTGAGATGTTAATGACTCAATTGTAGTTATTAACTTTTGAGAAACATCCGGTTGAGCTTGGACCAGAATAGGTGCAATGACTAGAGCTTGGGCAGATGTGGCGCCTGGTACTGCAACCGATGGAAGCACTGCTGATTTTTGTTTCACTTGACCAGTAGGATTAGACCTCTAAGGCTGTACTGACAAGAAAGGATATTCTTGATCCATATCAGTAGATGCAACAAATTCCCTTAGCTGACTGACTCTGGCAGGCTTAGGAGGAAGAATACCCTGAATTAGTTCTGCATTCAACCTCCTTAATTCCTTCATTTCTTCCTCCTGTTGTGAAAATGTTTGCTCTAGAGATAGCAATTGGCCTTCTCCAGAGGAATGATATGTTAAATTATTCTTTCCTTTACCCTTATTATATCCCTTTTGGATAGGGGGAAGTGGGTTATTTGAAGGAACACCCAGATTCTGGGTAAGCCGTTGATTTCATGTATTCACACCATCTTTATTTGTGTCTGTGCGTACAAATTCTTTAGTAGGAACCTCTTGATATGATCCCTCTGAATGGGCCTCATCCAGTGGATTAGAAAAAATATAATTGATGACATTAATTGATTCATAATGCATTTCATCCCTTCTATCGACATTTCTATGATATTGTATTCTTCCATGTCATTGATGAGACATTGCCTTTTGTCGATTTGATCCTTTTAGGAACATCTTAACGAACTATGATATGGAGGGAATCTACTGACAATTTGCCTCTTCGTTACTCTTGCGGATTCTTCCATAATCAAGAGAAGATTGAATTTCTCTGAGAAAGAGATTGAGGATTTGAAAAAGTACCCAGCCTGGTGGACTGGTGCTGTTCCGGTTATTCCTGCTCAACTCCATTAATCCTATTTTTTGATTCCAAGGGGTGGGTTAAAGGAGTCCCCAGTCTGGAAAGATAGGGTGGTTCATGACATTCTATATCTGAGAAATTCTTGAAATCTCTCTTTTTCTTGCAGACCTTAGTCTAGAAATTGGCGGGATGCATCAACTTGCATCAACTTTTATCCCCCAGCTCAAAAGACCGTGGGATGTTTTTTGAATGTTCAGTCAGTTGATGATGTGTGTTCTCCAAATAAGAGGCTTTTTCAATATTCTCATTTCCATGATGATGGACTAATTCAACAACTTGATCTCTATATGCCTGATTTTGAGAAGAATTAGTTGAGGCATGTTCTTGGGATAGCCTTTGATTACAAACAAATCCAATTGACTATGGTCGGCCATGGGCAATAACATTGCATGAAACCATTTTCAGCGGGACATTTTGACTAGAGAGTACAGTTAAATGTAGTTCTCCATGGACACCCCATCCCCTGATATGAATAATGGATGGGGGTATTCACAATTAACTGGAGAAATCTTCTTAATTCACCAATGCATGAACGATGTAGGGTTCTCTTCGGGTTTTCCACTTTCGGATATCGAGAAACTAAGAGATAATCCAAGTAAATTTGCCGTTGAAACCCTTATATTATCTTGATATGATTTTCATATTCATCATAAGATAATATTTTCTTTTTCAACTGACAAAGATTTTTCTATATATTGAGATGAATGTCATGAATTCCATCTTCCGTCAACATCTCTGAAATGTCATACCGAGAGTCAGTCGAAGGCCAAAACATGATTGGAAATTCACCTTTCGCAATTTATTTCTCATATTAAGTACTTCCTATTTATCATTCAATGGATATTAATCCACCTTATTAGATGAGAGCTTTTGCTTCCTTGTTGATTCATCAGATTCAACAATATCAGTATAGAATTCACTGATCAATCTAGAAGATGAATGACCTAGGGGTGTTTTGGAGAATGACATACACCCCAGGCTATCTTCTAATTGAGAAAGTATTTCACCTTCTAATGGTGAAGCATCAGACATGTGTGGCTTTTCATTTTCAAGTGCCACAAGATAAGAGGGATTTCTCGTCACTAAATTGTCCATTGGTGAATTTTTCATGAAATGGTCATTATAACTGCTGAGAGGACATTCACAGATAAATTAATCATTATGGGGAGGACCACCATGGTGGGTTATAGAAAAATATGAAACATTTTTCTCCTTGGTCTTCTGGCCACACAAAGAGTTCCTGTGGCTCTCATATGAAGGTGAAACATCGAGATCGACCGAACTGTCATGAAGCAAGCCTTCCTGAGGAAGTGTCTGATGAAGACCATCAGAATTAATGTTCCCACTATTGGGAAATGAGAGAGTAGAATATTGAATTCCAACATATAATTGTCTGAGGGCTTCAAGAACTCCAACATTGAGCAAGGCCTTATTACTGATTGGTTCTTGATTTCTTGACTGTGTTGGGCGGGTCTTCTTCTTAGACACCTTTTTACTAGCTTTAGGAACCATTTATTGGTGAAAGTGGTCATTATGGGAAGGTGTATGTGCCTGCTCAGGATAAATGATCAGGTTAGGCTGATTACTTCTACTCAAATTTGGAGTGTGTTCCTGACTTTGTTGTCCGTATGATATGGGGATGTACGCCCCAAAACCCTCTTGGACTAGAACAGAGGTGTGTGTCTGTTCCAGAGTGAACTGTTGATGTGTCACTCCACTTGTAGGGATAGATTTATGTTGCTTTACCTATGATGCTGCTGAATCTATTATAATATCTTGACAGGCATCCAGAATATGTGTTGGGATTTTTTTATTCTCTTTCACCATTTAAAGAATGTGCTTGGTGACTTCAACTGCTAGAACGGGGATATACATACATTTCGTGCTTGGATTAGGTGTGTGTTCCTGCTCCTGTCCTCCATTTCCTATCAGTTAGTCCTGACAGTACGCATGTGTGGGGGCAGAGAGTTGAGTCTACCTCCCGTTTATTTCCGAAGCATTCCGAATAACTTCTTTGAATGCTACCAAACGAGACTTTTGGTAGGCTTGATCAATAATAGAAGGTGTATGTGCCTTCGGATTGCACTCCGCCGAACATGGTTGACGATCTTCCTTCAATACTGACAAATGAGGCTACTGGCAGGATTGATGAGTGTAAGCAGGTGTATTTCCCTGTTTACCAGTTGTCAACACATTGGGTAGGTGGGCTCTATAATATGTAGTCAGACGAGCCTACTCACTAGATGATTATTTATAAATATTTTTATATTCTTGTCTATATTACTCCGTGAGAATTGCCTGATGGGATTGGCATGCTGCTGCCAGACGAGTCTGCTAGACATCAGAATAAAAACGGACGGGTGTGTGTGCCCACTCGTTGGTTGCCACCAAGATAGGTTGATGGACTTCTCCGGAGATGGAAGAGATGAGAACCTGCTAACTATTGACTGGATGTCTCCCCTGGCAGTTCATCTAGCCTGATCGAGTTCAAGGAACCTGAGGCAAATGCCCAGAGACAACACCCTCATCATGTTGAGGGTGCACTACCGCATGATTCTGGCGGTGATTTTTGATGGGAGCCCTCGGGATGGACTCATATCTCCTTGAATTAAGGCCCTAAAGGACCTTCTCATTCACCTCCATCGAATATGGTAGTGAATGGTGATTGTGTTGCGGGGATAATGACCCAAAACAGTTGGAGACGGTGGTTGGCACCACCTGCTTCTTGATCGCTGGTTGTCGCTGTCCGGATGACCAGGGTGAATTATTGAATTGGGGGGCTTGTCGAGCAGCCTCCTGAGTCGGAATAGAACCATTTGTACGGTACTCCTTAACCAGCGCAATTGATACCCAGTGTGGAAAACACTGAGTAGGTGATGTCGTCCTCAGAATGGACGATGATACAGAATGAGTAGCATCAGAGGTATTCACAACAGAAGTATTCATGGGAGTTAACATAAGAGAATCCATTTTAGAAGATCTTGGAAATGAGTGCCTGTTTGATATAACACACGTAATCAAGATAAGTTTGGCCACTACATCTTTTAGATAATCACATATGTTATTGATTGTCTAGTTGGCCATATCATTGAGTTTAAATAGGGGACTAACAAATAGGGAAAACATCATTTCAACATGGTTAAGGATTCACATTGGGTTTACTGTTTTTTGTTTCCTCTGGAATTGGGGATGACCTCGTTGATTTAAAGATCAAAAAATCGAAATGGTCTCTAACAGATTTGTTCGTATAACAGGAAATATCCAATGATTCTATATCCATTTGGACATAATTTTCAAAGGTAGGTGCTCATTAGTTTGGGACTGATGAGACTTAAGAATTTTCATTGGTCGAGAGGATGGGAGGTCGGACTCATCACACCTTTTTGAGTGGAATTATTTTCTACTATGGGACTCTCTTTATAGATTTAAGTTATGTTTGTGAATCTTTTTTAAATTACCAAGTATAAAATCGGCTTCCATTTAGATCTGATAATCAATTATTGATATTTAGGAAATTTGGAGAATCTTTTATATGTATTTGAGGTTCTTTATCGATAGAGAATCATCTGTATTTGTTAGAGATTCTTAGTCAATGTTATCCTTTAATAATTTATATAAAATTATATTGGTCATTATGATGATTGTACCGGTTTTAAATCTACTCAATGGGGAACATGATGTTTATTTTTATTTAGAAGGAAATGGATTATTTCAGAGTTGGGATCGTACCCACAGATGGGCAACCTACGTTTCCTTTATTTAGAAAAGGATTCAGAACCCACATAGTTTTATTAAGTGAGTATGATGATTATGTATGATTGATGGCTCATGAAAGATGTCATAATTACTTTTACACTCCATGCTCACGTGAGCCATGCTCGGTGTGAGAAACAAGAGTTATTGGTAAAACCAGACAATTGTGCCGCAATAGATGCAATCATAGAAAATTATGTGGGGCTTAAGTGTGTATGATTGCCCTAATAGATAGAGATTGGGAATTATTTCAAAGAAGAAGTCCAAGAACAGTTTCCATAAAGGTATATGTACTTTATGGAGATTTGGATACTCTATCTTGGGGATTACTCCTGAGAATGATGCCCAAATTAGGAGGGAATTATGATTGGGTTTTATTCCTGAGAAGGAAGCCCATATCCAAAAGGATATTAAGACTGGTTAAGGGAAATTATGACTGGGGATAACTCTTGAGAAAGAGGCCCATGTTAAAGGGAATTTTATAATTATGGTACTTGGGGCTTACTCTTGAAAATGAAGCCCATACATGAGAAATTATGACTGGGGCTTACTCATAAGGCGGTTTCCCAGGTTAGGGGACTTGGGGATTACTCCTAAGGAGGATTCCCAAATTAATGAGAACATGGACTGGGGATTACTCCGGAAAAGGAGGCCCAAGTTAAGGATTCTCTCATCTTAACAGATGAGGTTGCATGAATGAAATCTCTAACCTTAGTGACATAAAGATGCCTAAATCACTAGGTTTTGAGAAATGTTCCACATAATTCCTTTCAGATAAGGAATCCAACAAGAGAACCATGCCGATGAAAATGGATTTTAGGAGGGTTTTGAAGGCTGGATCCTGAATATGAGAGGTGCATAGGAATAAAAGAGGTTAAAAGGGTAGGATGGGTACCCAAAAAGAGATGGGCGCGCAAGTCCTGCGTGGGTGCGCAAGTCCTGGTCGCAAAGGTGTACCTGCGCGACACATGGGTACTTGCATGACTGTCAACCCTTAGGGTAAAACTTGAGCGAGGATTGGCTCAACCCCTTAATATTATTCGTAAAGGCATCTAGAAGATTGGCGTGCATGTTTTGTTGAAGGGGTATGGAGGCGCACAAGTGTGGCCATTTCCCTTAAGGGTTGGCCACTTAGGCGCGCAAGTGTTGATGAGTTTCTACACATAGGCCTTAATACCTCTATTTAGATCCTCCGGTCTAGGTAATAAATTACCATAGAAGTGTTCGAAATCTTCTAGAAGAAACTAGGGCACCAGGAACTCAAATATGAGTTTCTTGAATTTTTCCTCTTGAAATGGGGTGCCCACATGGTATATTTATAGGCTGGAGAAGACCCTGGGAGAATTTTCAAAGAGGGTGCGCAAGTCACATACGAGACCAATGGGCGGCGCGCAAGTATTCATGTGTGACCATGGTGGATCTTGTGCAACCCAAGTGCATTTGAATCTTTGTTTATGATTTTTTTAATTTTTGAAGTTTCTTCTAAGGATGAATCACTATGGGTTCAAGGTATTTCCATTTTCAATTCTTTGGACTCTGTGATGGAAAAGCGAGTGAACAAGGTTATGACCAAATATAAATCAATATGAAAAAAATATAGATTGAGAATGAAAAAAGTGGTGAAATAGTGGATTCTATTCTTTGTGAGGAAGATTCAAAATAATTAGAGGTGATTATTAAGAGATTGGGGATCATTGGGATGGATCCACAGTTGGAAGGGAATAATAATATCATGCTCTATGAGTTTTTAGTAAATATGACTGGGGTTTTGGGAGTGCTTACATAGAAAAATATAGGAGAATAATGTATTAATTTTCAGACATTGGTTTTGTAAAATATTTTTTATAGTAATAAAAAATAAAATAAATCCTTCTTTTCTCACAGTTTCTACCAAAGATGAATGGATTTAATTATTCAATTTTGAAATTATTAGAAATCCTTAAAATAATACTCCCGGAGATTTATAATTTAGTCAAGTTTATAAAGAATTTATATTGAATCCTTAACATATAATATAGGTTTCTGATGATGTATTAATGATTTACTGTATTCATAAAAAAATTAATTTTGAAGGATAAATATATATTATTTCAAAGATATCATTTATAGAATATGTTTCTTCAATTTTTAGTAACTATTATTTCATAAGAAATACCACATATATTTACCATATTTAATTGTTACATTAAAATTTAAATATTTGAGAAAATATTAAAAATCAATATTTGGTAATTTCACATTTTGGTTTCTAATATAGTATTTATATTATAATAAAATTATCAATACTTTATAATTATCACTTTAAAATCAGTAATCCCAAATTTTAATAAAATAAATTTTTTTACCGATATAATTTTATTTCTGTAATGGAAATTACATTCCTATTAATATAAGTATATTTTAATTTATATTTCTTAGAAAATAATGTAATACAAATATTTTATTAATATAGAAATTATTTAAAAATTTCATGAATTCATTAAATGAGATTTTCTTTATTGCATCATAGTCTAACATTATTATCAAACACATTATCTAATTAATTATAAAAAATTTATAAACTATGGTTAAATATACATATTATTTAATTGTATGAAAATTTTAAAAATTCATATGGTTAGGGCCATGAAAGGAAATCCTTTTTCACACTAGTCAATTCCCGTAGTTTATGATGTCTGAAAGTGAGATATTGGTGGAGTGATTGGATGTATATGGCTTAGGTCATCATATAATTGAGCTTTTATTTATACTATAAATAGTTTTTAATAATCTATAGTTTTGGAATCTCATCATGGGCTTGGTCAAGTTCAAATCCCGGTGATATACCTCCCTTATATGCTTCAAAAAAATTTCATCATAATGTACAATCCTACATGTAGAGATAATCACTTATTTCCTCTATGTATATTGTCCTTTTTTATAACACTTGATATATACTACTTAAAATGGTAACTGGATAATGGTTATTTTTCGATGGATAATATTATGAATTATATTATAAATCAAATTGGAAATAGCATATAATGGTCCAAAAACCATTTTAGACCATGTGTATAATTTCATTACTTAATAATGAATTTACTTATTTAAATAGGGAAGGTAATATATAAATTTTGGGGTTATTAATTTTTCCACCCCTTCAGAAACATCACCCTTAAAATTTTATTTCATACATTAAAATAGTTAAGGGTACATAAAATTCATTATCTCTTTCGGTTCCTCCTCTCTTCCTCAAACTACTTGTCCCACCATAACACATTTTCCATGGGAGTCATCTTATTTCATTGATAAATGTCTCTAAAACATTATATCTCCAATGTATTTTCCACTTATGAGTAATCATTGTCTAATGTTTCCAACATAGGTTTCATAAAACTGAGTGATATATTATATACTTCATGATGAGTTATACATTTAAGACATAATGATCTTGAGTTTTATTTGCTGGGTCTGTTAGTAAATTGTGAACAACAATGGATTGATAAAGGATAATAATGTTTCAAAATTTTCAAATTCTAAAAATTTTCTTCTTCTTAATCCTCATAAATTTCTTCAATGGAACTATATGGTGGAACAAATTTTCTCTAACATAATACTCTATATAACGTAAAAGATTATTTCCATTTCATTTCATTCAATAATTTGTGGTTTCTTATGACACATAATGGTTTGAAAATTCTTTTTCATCTATTGGATATGATTTGTTACCATCATATTATGCTCTTTGTTTTTATCCTTGTATGTTGGATTCTAACACAACATCCTGTATATATATATATATCCTAATATGATTTCCTTTTAATTTTAGATTGGAATCTATTGTTAAATGAGAAAACCACTAGGTGAAGGGGTTGATAACATCAACCATTTAAATCAATGGATCATGATATTTTCATATCCTCTAGATTTTTTATGTTACTTTTAGACTATCAATCCATTTGAGCATGAGAAAAAGTGCTAAAAAAAAGTTTGATATGTGACATAACTTAAAGGGTTCTTGAAAACCTCGAGGTGAACCTCATATCAATAACAAATACTATATATAGTGGAACTATATGAAGTCCTATTACTTCTTATATGTATATATTGTTGGCTTAGTCATGTGACAAATCTTCCCTAATAGTAATTAAATGTGATGACATGGTATGAAGATCTAAAACCAAACAAATATAATTATTTTATTTAGTGTTCCTTCAATGTCCTGCAATGAAATCCATGGTTGTGTTTCCAATTTTCATAATATTATTGAATATGTTTTAAAAATGTCCTTATACTTTTTTCATTAATCAGAGACTTTTTTTGGAAGTACGAATCATGAAAAAAATTCTATAATCCTTCTATTTATGTTATTCCACATGAATATTTTCTTCAAATGATATCACCTTTTCATATTTAATGATTGAATAATGTAGCACACTTTTGGATTCATATATCCCCAATCATGAGAACTATGATCATAGGTGTTGCAATTATCCACATGTTTACCTGTCTAAAATATTCATTTCATAAATCAACCGATATAAACACTTCTACAATAAAATTATGTTTGGTTATTGGGGTCAAATATATTAATATTTTTCTAAAATATCAGTGATATTATCCACCTAATTAAAGGAAAATTTCAATGTCCAAATGATATATTAGATTTCTCACTCCATCAATTGACATAGTTTTTTATGTGTCAATATATTTAACATTAATTGTTATGACATATCCTAATAAGGAGACATTATCCCTCTAAGGTTCACATTTATTGTATTTGAATAAAAAATTTCATTTCATCTCACATTTAGTATAGATTTATAAAACTCTCCATGTTCCAATTTTCATTTGAATTACTTTTGAATATAGTAATATGTCACCACGAACTCGTTATTCCTCTACACGGTATTAAAATAAGTCTTAGGGAAATCCCCCTTCATAACATTTACAGGAAAATATCCCAATTGATATTCCTCCATAATGAATTCCCAGGCCTCACATAGAAGATCTTACTAGTAATAATTTTGTGGATTGGCATACTTTTTATTTATAATTGTCTTTTTGATCACATAATATAAATTTCCCAATCACATTAACCCGTCCATATTCTTGATGAATGTGATATTTGTACACTATGTTGAAGAAAATAGTAATATAAACCCTTTATAAATATTCACAGTAAGATTATTCTTTATCCCATCCACTTTAACAAAAGAATCTCTAAATGGGGTGTTAGATATTGATAATGCTCTAGGGATAAAGTCAATAGAGAAATAAACCTAAAAACATGGATAAAGACAAAAAAATTCTTCATGAAACATATCATTGAATTCCCTTATAATGGGAATTCCATCAATGCATATTTTTTATTTACATTAAATTATTTTATCTATATAAAATTTCTCAAATGGAAAGAATATCTTTCCTTCATATGTCGGTATCATATAAGATTCATCCTCCTCATTTCACATGTTAATAGATGTGGGCTGATTTGTGATATGGATGGATATTTCCTTCTCTATATAAATTATTTATTATTTATATTTATAAATTCATTCCATTATAAGAATAGAATAAAATTTCTATAAGGACAGTATAATAAGGTTCATTAATATGTTCAAACCATAAAAATGGAAACATGGTGTTTTTTATTATTGGGAATCAATGATGGTCCCATTTGATGTATTCCAGGATAATTCAATTTCCATTTATTGATGTGATGATTTAAAATATTTACTAAACAATCTAAATACGAATGTATGTGTAAAAACATGTACGAGAATCCTTTATTTAACTATTTGAGTTGGGTAAAAATAATTACTTCATTATGAATTCACATAGGGATCATATATTTTAGTACAATTATAGAGAAAAATTGGAATCCATAAACATCAAAGGGAAAAAAATAAATGACCAATATTCATGAACTTATGAATTTATAAATTTTAACGTATGTTAGCATTTATCAATCACCTAATCTAAAATTTAATCATAATTTATATTCCCAAAATAATTATTTCTAAGGGTATAGTGATTTTAAAAAATCATGACCCTCATGAGATTAAAACAAACTATGTTGAAAGGCCTTTTGTCATGCACTATATTTTGTTTGTGACCATCTCAATGCACCCTTTTTAAGGTAATAATAAATATTTACAACTATTATAGAGCCACAAAATCTTTTAATATCCATATTGGGTATTGTTGTGTGGGGAACCAATTACTATATAAATTAAATGAATTATGTAATGTTTGGTTTTGTTTATTCTTATACATATGTATTTCTCTATGGTTTTCGTATACACATACAATAAGTAATCTATATTTATTATACTAATAAATATTAAAACACATATCTTTAAAACCCATTAATTCATGAATTATTACATTAAGGTACAATTAATACATCTATTAATAACATTAAAACTAGTTATATTTGGTAAATTTTTCCATATCATAACAAAATATAATAATGATAAAATGAAATTACTAAAAATATCCTTGATATACTTTGAAAATTACAACTTTACTCTAAATCTACAAGAGTTTATTGTGTCATGTATAGGAAAATGGGTGGGAAAAGTTATATTAATGGAATAATCAGTGTACTACATATGGTATAATAAAACATGTGATCCAACGTTTATATCATATTAATAAAAATATGGGAGAGAATCAGTATCATGAACAATGACGCAAGATATATCATTAAAACATAAATGAACCAAACGAATGTATACGAAAAAAAATTGCATTATTCGAATATGTCAATTTTAACATCAAATAACACATATCACAATTTTAATAGGATAATAGTGATCATGTATTGATTCATTATTACATTTAACCTTACATCAGTGTGTTAAACTAATTTTTTATCATAATTCAAAATTTAATATCAAATTTCACTTCGGTTTTATTCAATTATTTTGTTAAAATCACTATAAAATATGGTAATATCACTGTTTTGGACGATTTAATTTTAGGTGAAGGTGATTTGGGGGACCCATGATGGTGTTGAAGAAAAATGGTGGAAAATGTGCAAGATTCCAAGAACAATAGTAGAATCAAATGTTGTGACAACCGGGCCCCGGTGACTGCACAGACACCCCGCCTTAACAAGGCCGTCGGGTCCTGGCTCACCAGGTACCACCAGTTGCCCCCGCAGACATGTGGGGCCCACCCACATGCCCGAACGGGTCATCTGACTAATGATAGTCCCCACAGGCCAACACATGTCCTTTCTAGTGTGCTTTGTCCTCACTCACACACACCCTGAGAAACTTCCCAGAGGGTCACCCATCCTGATCACTACTCCAGGCCAAGCACGCTTAACTGTGGAGTTCTAATCAAACAGGCTCCCGAAAAGGAAGGTGCACCTTCTTGACATGAGTCATATCATTTAGTCATTTAACCCTTTATCATTTGGGGATGTTACAATCACCCCCCCTTTAGAGCACAACGCCCTCGTTGTGGGCCCTACAACACAACCCAGGCAGTGCACCGCACTTAAGGCTGGGTTTCTCCTCTGATACCAAATGTGACAACCGGGCCCCGGTGACTGCACAGACACCACGCCTTAACAAGGCCGTCGGGTCCTGGCTCACCAGGTACCACCAGTTGCCCCCGCAGACATGTGGGGCCCACCCACATGCCCGAACGGGTCATCTGACTAATGATAGTCCCAACAAGCCAACACATGTCCTTTCTAGTGTGCTTTGTCCTCACTCACACACACCCTGAGAAACTTCCCAGAGGGTCACCCATCCTGATCACTACTCCAGGCCAAGCACGCTTAACTGTGGAGTTCTAATCAAACAGGCTCCCGAAAAGGAAGGTGCACCTTGTTGACATGAGTCATATCATTTAGTCATTTAACCCTTTATCATTTGGGGATGTTACAAATGTACATTATAGAAAATCAGTGTGTTCAATTAGTCTGAAATTTGATGATATGATCAATCACTAATTGGGATAGAACTCATTTTATTACACCAAATCCAATTTCATCGATTAAATTCCACGAATGAACACATCTCTCCAAGACACCGAATCCCCATGAAGTCAAATATGGTGTGTTGTGCTTTGTCCATATCTCTAGATGTCGACCACCAAATGATGCCAATTGTTTTGTTGAGATATTTAATATTTGGAGAAAGAAAACATTTTCTTTTCCCCAAATGTGATATAAGAATTTTCGGATGTCAAAAATATTGGTCCAATTAGTGTTTCAAAATCTCTGTTCCAAAAACCACCGTCAACATTTCTTATAAATTGTCACCAACAAACCCTCATTTCTATGTTCGATATAGGATAAATTATCATCCATTTTGGATACCCGATGATTTATTATATACATCCAACAATTTCAGGAGGCCCTTATCCTCATAAGGGGATCATCAGTGATGGCGATGTTCGACCCTCTCATCCTCCTCCTTATGGTGAGCTAAATGTATAAGGATAATTACAAGGGTGAATCCCATATATGGGAGGGTGTTCCGGTACTTCATCATCTACTGGTTTTTTCTTATTTTTTATTAAATATGTCCCTTATGTTTTTTCATAACACCCTTCATCTATTAATTTTTTTTGGTATAACAATGATAAACACTATTCATTTCAACACAACTTGGGTTGATATTTTTTTTGGAAATCTTGAGTTTTTTCTATTAGGAAACTCCGGTATCCTATTTCTCCCACAAACACATAATATTTTATTATGATATGGTATCCATTTTTCATTTATTAATATCCAACCCATGACAACTTGATTGTTGTGTTATGGTCTGGTTCTGCATGCATCTCATTAAGTGGAATCTGGGGAAATGAGATCTTGAATACACTCATCAAAATGATTCCTTTAAGCCAAGTGAAATTTTCTAAAAATTAAACTACAAAAGATGGGTAGTAATTATCAAATTACATCTTTATATTATAAATATAAAAACTAAAACTTCCTTTTTCAACTACTAAATTCTTTAATGAGGCCATTTTTGTTTTTCAATATTTTTTAAAATCACCATCTATTTTACTCATTTTTTTAAAAAATACACACATAAAACCCACCAATGATCCACTAGAGATGATCTATCGTCATCCCTAGACTATAAATAAATGTTTAAATAAAAATTAAATTTTTATTTCATGACAATGCGGTAAAATATTGGAACCATTTCAAGGGAGTTTTTTATCATGTTTTTGATAAATATTTTTATACATATTATAAATATTAATTTATTTCATATTCTTCTATTACATAATTATTTTAATAATATTTATTTATTTTTTAGGTTATGTATATGATAGGGTTATCTCCGGTAGATTTAATACCTCTTGAACATGAACTAGAGAGGATCCAACGTCAGTGACACCAAGACACATTAGAGAACCATTTGATGAAGGACGCACTAAAACATGATAATTATACAAACCCCTATTCTATTAGAATGAAACTAGAAACTAAATATAAAATTTGTAACATGGTTCAAAATAACCAAACTCTAAAATAAGATACCGGACCGAATGTTAATATCCATCCATATTATATTGAAATGCATGGTGAAGTTGAAAACATTTAACTACAATCTTGTATATTTCACTTATTTCCAAGATTTCATGGAATTTATTTAGGATATCCATATAAGAATTTAAAATAACATCCTTTTATCTCATCTAAATTTAAAAAGTAAAATGTAGTTGAATAAAATTTAATGATTTTATATTTCCATTTTTCCTGAGAATACACATCAAAATTTTGTTTTTACTATTTTAATTCACCAATAAAAGGATGAGAGAAAATGAAACTCCATTTTATTATAAAACATTTCCCTCCATCTAAACTGTAAAAAATAAGAAATATTAGTTGTTGGAAAAGAAAATAACATGGGAAAACAATTCATGAATTCTTTAATCGATTGAAAAGGATTTTTGGTCATTTCCCACACCACCAACAAAGTGATATAATTTTAATACGTTATTTTCATAAAGGTTAAATCTATATTGATGAAAATATTATTGATGCTTCTATAGTTTTTACGAAATTTGAAAAAACCAATATCACTATAAAGACCTTATTTAGAACATGGAATACAACACTGAAAAATTGTTTTACAGTCCATTTTAGCCATCAGAGGTCTCCATGAGGTGCATAGTTCTATGTTTGGGAAGAATTAGGATATGATGATTGAAGAGGTATGAAAAAATATTTGAAAAAAATTATCTCTCCAATTGAAAATCCTAATCTTCTTATCTCATTCGTTTAGGAAAATATTCTACAAATACCTACTGTTATAATTTTTTTTTCAAATGATAGAGACATCTAATTGTTATGAGGGAATCATTCCAGGGCACTCATATTATAGAATCCTTAGTCAACAATCTTAATATCCATCCATCCCTAGGTGGAATGAAAACCAATCATGTCAAAATGGGTGGTGTTTAAAGCACCCTTAAAAACCATAGAACCAACTAGGGTAGAGTAGTCATCCACCACCACCACAAACAATTTATCAACCACCGTGAACACTTATCCAACAGCCCCATCAAAAAAACTGTTCCTTGAATAGATGAAAAGATAAAAAAATTATATAATATTGAATTTCAATAAACCACCCCAACATCCATACATGTCTTCAAATCCAAATTAGGCCAACTCATCGACTCTGTGGAGGAGAATTCAAATCCATTGTTCAGGTAAACTACCCTATTGAACTGTAGTCAATCCTATGGATAAGGAAAATGTTAGTTCCACCACTCTTTAGAGTGGAATTCATCTTAAAACCCAAATGTCTCCTCAAATAGAGTCTTACACTCTTGAGAAAACCACCATCTCAACCACTAAAAATGGAATAAATAAGGAAAACCCCATCCTGAGAATTGACCAGGAAAAGAAAACATAGTTACATTTGATGAACCACCAATCCACACCATTTATATTCAATTTCCCTAAATGTCCACTTAATTGTGGAAATTAATAAACAAAAAAATTAAAAAAACCAAGGATACATTCAAACAATTTTAGGTTAACATCCCAATGATAGATTCCATAATGAAAATTCCCTGATATGCAATGTTTCTCAAGGAGATGTTTAAAAAACAAAGGAGAATTCAAGGTGATGAAAACAATAGATTGGGGAGGAATGTTTCATTATTGATATAGTAATCACATCCTACCAAATATATTTATCCTAGAATATTCTAGATTCTTTACACCATAGGGGTGTATTCTATTTCATATTCTATGATTGATTTGGGTTCTTCTATAAATGTGATTAATCCCTCAATATACTCATCATTTTATTTTGATGAACTGAATCCATAGGAATTTTTTTTCAATTCAAAGAAATAATTAAATCACACCCCACTATTATGTTATCAGATGTTTTTGTGATGGTTGAAATTTAAACTATTCTGACGGAATTTTATGTGCTAAAAATAGAATATGACAGGGTGAATGAAAGTGAACAAATTATATTCGGGACTCCTTTCCTGAAAATAAACAAAAAGAAAATTATTGTCCAATTTGGTATATTATCTCTGGATTTGGGTTGTAAAATTTTCCAATTCAACAATCATGATTCCATGAATCACCCTTCATAATAGCATTTATCACATTATGTTTGTTGACGCCGAAACAAACTCCGTAACTCCCATAGGATGTTTCAGAATGACGAAGCGAAGTCATATTCGGAATCAGAGGCCCGATCTGGAGGCCCGAGAAGTGGTGCGTGAAATAAAGGAGGATCCGCGTGCAAAATTTTTCTGCGCGCGAAGTGCTCCTGGGATTCTCGAAATTGGACCGGTGAGGCGCGCAATAATTGCGCGCCCCGGTTCTCCGCGGCGAGATTTTGCACGCAAGCGGTTCCTGGCACGTAAAACTTCACGCGCTTCCTGGATTCCACGCCGGAGGTCGCCTATAAATATAAGGTGACCCCGAACGGTTTGGGGGTTGAGGAATCCGAAACAACTCTCGTGCGCGCAATTCGGCTCCCCCTGTGCGAAAGATGACATCCAGGTAATCCCGAATTCTGCGCAACCTTGCCCCGAAGTTCGCCTTTGCGCACAAATCCACTGGCTTTAGTGAATTTTCCCCTTCCCCCAGTTTCCCCACTTGCACGCAATCCGTGGTTCGTGCGCGCAATAACCTGCCATGCGCGCAAAACCTTGCGTGTAATTCCCTCTTCGCGCGCAATTCCATCACTCCAATTGCGCGCCATTCCGGTGTTTTGCGCGCAAATCATCCCTATTGCGCGCAAAGCCCAAGACCCCTCACCTTAACGCCCCGTGGCTGCCCCCCACACTGGTAGCTGATGTCTCCCCTGCCGGGCATGCGCTCCATGTGTTGTTTTCCCGCACGGCCTTCCAGGCTCGTGCGAAGTAACCTCAAGGTCCCTTGGGTCGTGTTTCCCGTTGCGTTGCTTTGCCTTATGCTTATCCGCATAGGTACGCTAATGACTATTGCTTTTTCGCATAGCCACGCTAACGTGGACCCCCTGGTGGTTCGTCCTGCGGCCCCCCTTCACCATGGCCTTGCCGATACATTCCCTTATACAAGGGGCAGAGGGCGTTGGGCATTTAAGCCCTAGGGGTGTGGAGTGAACCCACCTCGTCCAAGATGCAGGACGTTAAACTACTAAGCACCTCTTCCTTAACACAAGACGTTAAACTGTGGTCTGACCCCGTGCTTCGCACGCAGGGTCCCCCCAGCTCGGATATTCATTACGCCCACTCGTCTCCACGGGAATGGACTCTTCCTCACATGGAATGAGATCCTCTTTGTCGGAGTGGCGTTTGTCCGCGGGGGAAGGGCTGCCTCAGAGCGTAAGCCCCTAGCCTTTCGTATGAATGATTTCACCCATGCATCTCCATACTTCCCCCCTGCCAAGGCCAGTGGAGTACTTTCCCATTGCGCTTTGTCTCACCACGGGCCTCCACCCTGGAGTAAGCCCTGATACCCAGGGCCTCTAACCACGCGTAAGCCCCTGTTTCCTCTTTGGTCCGCTCAACGCGTAATCCCCATTCCACTTCTCACAGACGCACCCTTCACGACGTGATTGACTGGTCCATGTTGCCTCTTGTTTCCCACACCGAGCATGACTCACGTGGGCATAGAGTGCGCATTGACCATGACATCCTCTTATGGGCTGCCTCAGAGCGTAAGCCCCATTCTAGCGAACTACGTGGACTTTGATCAGTGCTAACACATGGTACATAGAAAGCCTCCACGAGGGTCAAGCCCACCACTCGGTCATCCCGACCTCTCCATGTCGGTTCCCTGACCACCTTGGGCTGCCTCAGAGCGTAAGCCCCTAATATTTTGTCCCGCATGACGTTAAACTGTATTCCGTCCCGCATGACGTTAAACTGTATTTCGTCCAGCATGACGTTAAACTATATTCCGTCCCGCATGAAGTTAAATTGTATTCTGTCCCACATGACGTTAAACTGTATTTTGTCCCGCATGACCTTAAACTGTATTCCGTCCCGCATGATGTTAAACTGTATTTCGTCTCGCATGATGTTAAACTGTATTCCGTCCCGCATGACGTTAAAATGTATCGCATCCCGCATGACGTTAAACTATATTCCGTCTCTTGGGCCATCTCAGAACGTAAGCCCCATGTTTCACTCCACCATCTATCCTGCTCTTTACCTGGTCCGCCACATCCCGGTGAGATCATGCCACCCTTTCCCACTCAATGATATATGGGAAGCTGCGCACGCACTGGCCCCAACATCGGTGTTCCCCCCTAGGGATCCTTCAACCCGATCTGTCTCCGCAAGACGTTAAACTCATGACATACCCCGTGATAAACATGGGAAGATGAGGAAAACCTCAGATGGTACACATTCCCCGTGTTCGATGTGTGATGCCTCGGGCTTTCGCGCCCTCGAGAAACCCTGTGATGAGGGACCAAAGACAGACATGCCGACCATGCCCCAACATGACCATTCTCCTCACCACAGGTTGCTGTCCCGACAAGACCCCTTGGAGCGTCTTGACGGAAGCAGCGTAATTAACTAGAGTCCATGTAGATATGGCACCAGGAATGAGCTTCACGAACCCGTCTTAAATCTATTAGGGAGACCCGGACTAGGTGACTAGCTCCAAGGAGGAATCCACGGAAGGAAGAACCGACATCCCATCATCCTGGTTTCTATCAAGGAGCAGATGTACCTGAACAAGGAACAGATGCCGCCCGCCTTTGGAAAGCTGGAATGCGGGGCCACAAGAGGCACGCCCCGATGAAAGTGGCGGAAACAAAAAATGGTGAACCCGGCGTGAAGCTCTTCTCCTTAACATGGGGAATGGTAGCCGTTGGAGCATCGGAATAATGGCATGTCACCAGGAATCAGATCACTGCATTCAGAGATCGATCGCCACCTGCCCACCGGTGCAGGGGTAGGGGCAGTGCCGACGCGGCTACCCCACGTGGTCCCACCTATCCCACGGTCGCTTTGACTTCGACCGCCATAGCAGCCAGGCGCTTGTGCCCCCTCTCCCCATCAGAAATCATCCAACTGCGGGTGATCAATAACCTGGTTCATAGGTATGACGAGGAAGGGGTCATCCCCACCAGGGGCATGGCCCTCTTGGATCTAGAGGCCGTCGCGCCTCACCACCATCGCCGCCCTCGAGGGCCTCGCAAGGAGCCGCTGCTCCCCACGTCGACGTTCAACCACTTCGGGAGCCTATCCCCGGAGTGCTTTGACACATCCCTCCCCTATGCCAATGAGGTGGAGGATGTCCGGGTCCACCCGATTGGCGATCCATAACAGGGGTTAACGGCTAGAACCCCCGCCAGGCCGCGCCGGCGCCGCCGCCCGACTCCCTGAGCCGAGGAGCAGGCAATCTTCATGCCGCACCGCCGGCTCCGGCCCAACTGACTCGATGCCAGCGTCGGGCATGAGTGGGGGAGAATGCCCGTCCTGGGGCACTAGCATCAGCAACCATCATGGCCCCAACCACTGTTGACTCCTGTTCCCAAGTCCCTGCGTATGTTGAGCAGGGGCAGCCGTGTGCCCAACAGGGATCGAAACCCCGACCGCCTTGTAGGTAGGTTGGGTCGAATCACCCGGTCGCGGACACTGGAAATGGCCACTGCAGACCAATCCGCGGTAGTGCTGCTCACCATGAAGGCTTATCCCGTGCCACTAATCTGGGAAGCCAAAAGCTTCTTCGCGACGGCTATGCTCTGGGTATGACTCCTTCCAGCACCCACTGCATGGGGTATGGAGTCACTCCCCCTGCCTCCGATCACGAGCATGGAGCCGTTGTGTATCCAGTTGCTCACTCACATGGAGGTCATCCCCATGTCCCTTTCGACATCTGTCCCGGTGCTTCTCGCACCTCGGCCTTCGGTCCCCTTTGCCACAGCTATATTGTGGTCGGGGGACCCCATGACGAAAGTCATCCTCACCCTGAGGAGCTACCCAGGGGCAGGAAGGTCATGCGTCGTCGCCGTAGGAGGAATGTCAGGGGAGTCGGGATGGGAATCAGACCAGTCCGTTTCTCAGATTCTGAGGTAGAGTACGATTCGACGATAGAACCTCCCCCCAACCTTTCGAGTTGAGGGAAAGGATGGGGACGCAGCGTGTCAGTCTCATATTCCCCGAATGTGAGATCCATATGATTCCCTCCTCCCTTCGAAGGTATATCCAGGAGGACGAGGACTTGGCGTACCACCAGGGATCAAGCCCGCACTTTCCACTGACCTCCTCGGAAGCACCTCCTGCCCCTGTTAGGGAGGATGAGGAACCTTTCTGGGGACCGACGGAAGGATAGTGAGGCGACACACCCTCGGAGAGCACCGACATTATGATAGAAGGCCCATCTGCCGACCCATCCTACCGCGACGTGGCGGCCAGGGCACTACAACCCCGGGAGGATGACCCAGGGATCAGCGGCCAATCAGCATGTTCGTCGTATTCCCCGCCGGCCAGCCCACCGCCCCGACGGCCTGCCTCGGCGCCATTGCCAATTCCCTGACTTTCTTTATTGGACGAGCAGGGGAGGAAAATTCCAGACCCTGAGCCGGAGCCGTGGAGCTTCTGGACCGTTCTTGCAGCGGGCCACTTTTCTGAGAAGTTTTGGTCGGTTGCAGAATCGGGTTTTGATGTGCCAGAGTCACTCACCCCGGGAGCGTTTGAATGTTTCCGCCAGATTCTTCAAGTGAATCACTCCCGCCTCCGTCATCAGTTAGCACCTTATCTCAGGAGCCAAGCGCATCTTGAGGAGATTGGTGAGCAGTGTCGTCGGGTTGACCTAGCAGCACTCCCCGCAGTCCGGCACCCCGAGTCGCTGGGCCTCCACGAGGCCCTTCGACAACAATGCGTCCAGAGTTTTCAAGTACTCTGTAGAGTTATTGAGGAGGCCACCCCCCACGCGCACGTCCGTGGGTGGGGGCAGTATTCCGCTCTCCTATTCTGTGCGATCCGCCTGCAGCCCGATCCACTGGGCGACCCTGATGGAACGTCGCCAAGGGCAGTGGAAGTCAACATGGCTGAACCTTCAGATGAGGGAAACATTGTGGATCCCCTCGACGGGGACTCACCCCCATAAGGACAGGCCACTACTGGACCCATCTGAGAGGATTACTAACCAACAGAAGAGCCTCCTAGGTCTTCCTGTACCCATGGATGCACTGACACTCGGCCGAAATATCGGCAAGGGTACAGAGCCCGTCGGGTCTGTCATACTCGCCGACCCATCTGCCTCAGTGCAGAAGGCAGAGGAAGATCCCGAGAAGGCCACACTGCGCCAACAACTAGCCGAGAAAAAGAGGCTGGTTGATGAGCTCCTGGCCGAACGCATTGCAGAGCGGCAGCCTATCTACGGCAACCCTAGACCAGGACAGCAGGGGCAGGAGCATTTACCCCTTAATGAGATCCCTCCGGGAAACCGCGACCGTGTCATGTTCGCCGAAAGGGGAGACACTGGAGCCCATGGCAAGAGGGCGCGATAGGTTTCGCCGAACCCTCCCGAGCAGCGAGGCAACCTGGGAGACCCTGCTCGGTTTCCTCCCGCTGCTCCGAGAGTCGCTCCGCCAGCTTCCCCCCGAGCCGCTGAGCGCGACTATCGTATCGATGAGACTGGAAATGCGCTTGTGGTTAGAGATCCCCGTCAGGATAGGAATCCACATCCGGATGATCTGATGGAAGTACTCATCGCTCGCTTGGAGGCCCTGGAAACCCGGAAGGTGGCGATCCCACCGGATGGAAAGCCGTACCTCGCATGGGTGGATGACATGCTGGCCCCACCAAGATTTGGGAACCCCACTTTTTCCCACTTTAATAGGACCGGAGACCCACCACAACATTTGGCCCACTTTAACTCGAGGTGTGGGCCTATCTTAGGGACTTTGGCGCAGCAGGAGGCTGCCAAGCTCCGGTGCTTCGTTCAGACACTGGAGGGACCAGTGTTCGTTTGCAACAGCCAGCTCCCTATTGGATCAGTGACTAGATGGAAGGACCATCGTCGGAAATTCCTCTACCAGTTCAGTTCCAAAACCCGGAAGATGAACATTGTAGACCTCTTCAGGTGCAAGCAATGGCCCGACAAGCGAGTCACGGACTTCGTTGCCTGGTGGAAGGGGCTCACGTACTCCCTTGAAATGCCACTAACTCAAGAGAAATTACTGACGATGTGTGTGGGGAACGTCAAGGTGGAGTTGGTTCCTTCCTTGATCATGCAGAATTACCCTAGAGGGTTTCAGGACTTCTCGTACAAGGCTTAGCGCCTCGAAGAAGCCCTGCAACAGGCCAGTCAGGCACGCCTGCTACATCCTGTGATCTCTCCAAGGAGAGCCGCCAGAGCCGATCCCACTACTGTGGCGCAGATAAAGGCCCCCAGATAGCTAGAGTTGCTGCTGATGAGGCCAGCTCAGTAGGATCATAGGGGTCCACCCCCACAGCCTCCGGCCCAGCAGCGACCACCTCAGAATCGGAAGGTGCCTCCGCGTAACGCACTACCACCGCCTAGGCGAGGTAATCCGGCTCCGCCTTCTCAGCCTGCTCTATCGGCCCCTGGCCATGGTCAGCCCCCTAGAGTCCCCTTTCTAGGCATAAGGGATCGTGCTTAATCATTTGGCGAGGCACAGGTCCCCGGTTATTTTCGTAGTGCCTTGGAGCAGAGGATCGTGTGACTCCCTGAGTGCCGGAAGCCAGAAGAGGCATGTCTCACGGATCACCCTAACTACTGCCCTTATCACCGGTTCCTGGGACACACCAACCAGAAATTCTATGTGTTCAAGGACTTGCTCCAAGACCAGATTGACAACAACATAGTCAGGTTGGGACCTGCCCCGGCACAGGTGGCAGGTGTCTTCGTGGGATCATATGGCAGTATTGACGACGGGGATGGGTGGGAACAGGTTTCCGACCATGGGTCCCGGAAGTATGACAACTGGATGGCCTGCAGGACGGTCGCCCGTGCCCATGGAATCATCCGTTCCCGCCTGGACTAGCCAGAGCCCTCGGAATCCCCGAGCGCCGCTTTGGCACCATCGTCCCAGCCTACATCTTCCCAGAAGAGCAGGAGGCGGTGCAAGAAGAAAGAATGCGCCCTGCCGTTGCCATTGTCTTCTCGCACGCTTGGCGATTTCATGCCCCCGGGAATGGGGATCCCTCCGAGACCCCGTCTGGTAATGGATGACTCCTCGACCGAGAGCCAGGGGTACTCTTCGGTTAACACCGTAGAGTTGGTAAATCCCTATGTGTCTCCCGACGACGATGTGCACCAGGTGGACCTCCCCGAGAGCTCGGGGTACGCTTCAGTTAACACCGTAGAGTTGGTAAATCCCTTTGTCGCTCCCGACGATGAGGAGTGCCATGTGAACCTCCCCAATGTCCCCAGTCGTCGCCAACATCGACAGAGCCATGGCTACATGAATCACCAGGGCACGGTGGTCGTCACCTCCAGTCAGGCCGTGCACGCCACCGAGACCAGGTAGCAGGCCCGGTGTAGAGAGCAGCACTCGCGGCTCCCTCATCCGGTGACAACAGGTTCGCTTCCACCACTGTTTGTGTTGCTGGATTGGGCAGAATCGCCTTGCCCGTGTCGAAACCAGCCCAGTCCTACCACTGGCCAACTACGGCCTTCCGGTCCTAGCATGGCAGCCACCTCACGGGCTTCAGCTGGTGAACAACGGGATGTACCTAGTACCAGTCAGTCACCGGTCCCACCAGTAGGGCCCGTCATGCCCCCAATCGCAGAGCGTCCTCCTGTAAGAAGAAGCTCGCGTTTGGCGCGAAAGTATGATGTCTTGAAGCATCTGGCCAACATTCCGGCGAGGCTTTCCATCCTTGAGGCCCTCCACCTGTCGTCTGAGATGTGTGAGGTGCTCGCCGAGGCTCTAAGGAGCCCCCTCCAGTTTGAGACGGAGGTAGCAGCTGCAGAAGCCTTCCACACCGAGGTGATTGAGGACGCCGAATGTCAGGCGGTTATCTCATTCTCTGATGAAGATAAAGAACCTCCCATACAGCGGCACATCCGCCCAATGTACATCACCGGCCAATTCAATGGCGTGGAGGTCCGTCGCTATCTTGTCGACACGGGTTCTGGGATTAACTTGATCCCAACTTGGACACTGCAAAAACTGGTGTTATCCAAGGATGATTTAACTCCCTCCGACCTCAGAATCCAAGGGTATGATTGGACCGAAAAAACTCCACTCGACAAGATTCGTCTGAAGACCCAGTTCGGCGGCTTAATTGCCAATATTGAATTCATGGTTGTCTCTCAAGACACTTCCTACAACGCATTGATGGGAAAGTCGTGGCTCCATCTTCATGTGGCGGTTCCCATATCATACCATCAGTGCCTCAAATACTCCCTTAAGGGTCGAGTGGGTGTACTCCAAAGAGATGCGTCCCCGTTTTCCTCTTGTGAAGCTTGTTACCTGGACTCTGACTCTTACAAGATCAAGGACAAGCAGATCCTGGTAGGTGAGGTTGAGCCTGCCACTGTCGCGAGCGATCCCTGGGCAGGTTTGGCTGACGCATATGTCTTCCCAATCCATCGGTTGGAGGCGATGACTCCTGACCTGGGAGAGTGATTTTTTGTCTCGGGTACCAGAGGAATGCATATTTCTGGGTCTAAGTGTCTAAGGGAAATCACCTCGTACTCTTACACCAACCAGGCCCAGGTGGTCCCCGAGCCTCCTACCCCCGTACGATATCGGGACGTTGGGATTATGGAAACGGCGGTATGTCATACATGCATGTTTCGCTGAGCCGGGATCGACCGGCTCAGGCCAACGTGACACCACTTCTTCGATGTCGTAAAGCGGGGAACCTTGGGCCCTAGGCCGGATGGGATTGGATCAACCGCCTTTGTCGCTACGGTCTCCGCGGTGCACGAGTCTCCCGTCGTGACGACCTCTGCCGCCCAAGCCGGTGCTAGCTCCCCATCAGGGTCGAGCAGCCCCGAGACGGCTCCCCCCATGGACGATCCTTCCACAAGCGGAGAAGAAGACATGGAAGATGCTCCTACTGCCTTTGAGGAGGGTGTCTCCGCCACGGTCAACGAGCTGGTATAGGTGAACCTCGGTAGTGAGGCGGACCCGAGACCCACATCGGTCAGCGCCGCTATGCCTCCCGAGGAACGGAAATAGTACATAGACTTCCTCAGACAACACCGTGATGTGTTTTCCTAGAGTTATGACGAGATGCTGGGACTAGATCCCCAGGTAGCCGTCCACCGCCTTAGCCTCCCAGCTAACCTATACTGGTTCAAGCAGCCTCCCAGAAAAATGCACCTCTTTCACGGTGCCATGGTTGTGGCCAAAGTTGATAAGCTCATTTATACCAACATCGTCAGGGAAGTCCAGTACCCCAGGTGGCTAGCCAACATTGGGCCCGTCAGGAAGAAGAACGGGCAGATCAGGGTCTGCATCGACTTTCGCGATCTTAATCGCCACTGTCCGAAGGATGACTTTCCCCTTCCCGTGACAGAACTGTTGATCGACGCAACAACTGGGTTCCAAGCCCTATCCTTCATGGATGGGTAATCCGGGTATAACCAGATCCGTATGGCCCCCGAGGATGAAGATTTCACTGCTTTCAGGGCCCCCCAGGGAACTTTCTGCTATCGGGTTATGCCCTTCGGCTTGAAGAATGCGGGTGCCACCTATCAACGGGCTATGCACCGCATATTCAAGCCGATCCTCGGGATGCTGGTGGAGTGATATGTAGATGACCTGGTGTTCAAATCTCATCAGTGCCAGGACCATCTCAAATACCTTGAGAAAGTGTTCAGTTTTCTCCGTTCTCGGCACCTGAAGATGAACCCGTTGAAGTGTGCCTTCGGGGTCACCTTCAGAATGTTTATTGGCATCATCGTCAGGTATCGAGGTATCGAGATCGACCCCGAGAAGATCAAGGCCATCAATCAGATGCCTCCCCCGAGTAATGTTCGGGAGCATCGAGGCCTCCAAGGCAACTTAGCCTACATATGCCGATTCATTGCGAATCTGGATGGAAAGTGTATTCCCTTCTCTCAGCTCATGAAGAAAGGCTCCGCCTATGGGTGGGACGAAGAGTGTCAGACCGCTTTTGAGGAAATCAAGCATTATCTGCTTCAACCTCCGGTCCTGATGCCACCTATTCCTGGAAGGCTGCTGGTCCTTTACGTGACCGCCCTGGAGCGATCCCTCGACGCCCTTCTCAACCAGAAAAACAATGAGGGAATAGAGAATAGCCTCTACTACCTCAGCTACATGCTCCTCGATGCGGAAGTTAGATACTCTCCCATCGAGAAGAGCTGCGTGGCGCTCGTATTTTCCATACAGAAATTGCGGCACTACTTGCAGCACCATGAGGTACAACTGGCCTCTCGGGTAGACCCGTTGAAATTCATCCTGAGCCGGCCTATGTTTACCGGCCGATTGGCACGCTGGGCGGTGATCCTACAGCAGTTTGACATTAGGTTCGTACCTCAGAAGGCCATCAAAGGACAAGCGTTGGCAGACTTCCTAGCTGCTCATCCAACCTCTGTGGACCAGCCGCAGGATTTGGGCTTTCCTGATGAGGCAATCCTCTCAGTCGATCACACCACCCCATGCTGGCAGATGCACTTTGACGGCACCTCCCGAAGCCCTACCGGTAGAAGGCTGAATGATCCTAGGCTTAATAGATTGGTCCTGGGTATCGTCTTCATCAATCTGGAGCAAGCCATTCTGCCATATTCTTTCTTACTGTCAGAGGGCTCCACCAACAATGAGGCAGAATATCATGCCCTCATCGCCGACCTCGAGTTGGCTCTGGAGGTTGACGTACCCCAACTGTATGTAAAAGGGGACTCTGAGCTAGTCATCAAGCAGGTTAACGGTGACTACGCTGTCAGGAAGCCAGAACTCGTGTCGTTGCTGGAGTGCACCCTCCATCTAATGGATAAGTTCCCCTCCCGACCTGATGTCATTCACATTCCCCGGTCGCAGAACAGTCGAGCAGATTCTTTGGCCAGTCTGGCCGCATGACTCGCGGAGCCCGAACATGATGACCTAATTATCCACGTGGCGCACCGAAGAGTCATTGCTCATGTTATCCCGGAGGGTGATCGTGGCCCGTGAGTGAACCATCTCACCACTGGTGCCCCCGCGTCAGGACCCCCCGGGGTTTCAGGCATGGTGATCCAGATAGTCCCTGACTGGAGGACACCCTTGGTTGAATATCTCTGGCACGGCAATCTTCCGATGGACCGAGCGGAGCGGAAATGAATATGGCACCGCATGCCGCAGTTCACCCTTCAAAGCGGTCCCATCCGTGAGCAGCTCCATTACAGGCGCGGGTTTGACGGTGTTCTCCTCCATTGTCTTCAAGGATTTGAGATCCCGCAGGTCATGCAGGAAGTGCACGCTGGCTCCTGTGGCGCCAACCGGGCCAGGTCAAAGTTGTCCCACCAGATTTGTAGACTGGGATATTTCTGGCCCTCCATGATCGACGACTGCATTGAGTACTCCAAGAGGTGTCATGCGTTCCAGGTTCATGATAACTTTGTGAATCGACCACCGGAGCCTCTCCAAACTACTAAGTATTCTTGGCCCTTTGCAGTCTGGGGGTTGGATGTCGTAGGACCTTACCCGCCGGCGACGACCCGTGAATGCCAGTTCATCTTAACCGCCACAAATTTCTTCCCAAAGTGGGCAGAGGCAGCCCTTCATAGGGATGTCAAGGCTGGTTCTATCGCCGACTTCGTGAGTTCCAATATCATTCACCGGTTTGGAATACCTCACGCTATCCTCACGGATAACGGAACCAAATTCCGAGCGGCCGAGATAAAGATATTGTATGAAAATTACAACATTCGCTCTAACCACACCTCCCACAATCATGCGCAGGTGAATGTACTGTTTGAGGCGTTTAACAAAACCCTCTCTAACATTCTGCAAAAAATGGTTGGTCAGAACAAGAAAAGTTGACCGGAAAAGATCCCCAATGCCCTCTGGGATTATAGGACGACAACTCGCAATTCCACCCAGGTGACCCCGTATTCCCTTGTGTACGGAGCTGAGGTTGTCCTTCCCATCGAGGTCTAACTGCCCTCATTGCGCATGGCGGTCTACGACCAGCAAGCGCCAGACAGAGTTGCCGAGATTCATCCAGCCGAATTGGAAGCGCTGGACGAAAGTAGGCTTCGCGCTTTACATAACATGGAAAGGCATCAGATCAGGATGGATCGAGCTTTCGATAAGAAGGTTCGCCTCCGCTCCTTCCTGCAAGGTGACCTGGTGTTGGCTCTCAGAGCACCAATGATTCCTGGAAGGAAACCACCCAAGTTGGAACCCAAGTGGGAGGGACGTTTTCTTGTCCATAAGGTCTATCCCAATGGTGCGTATTCCCTAGTGACTATGGATGGTGAGCGTATCACTCCTCCTAACAATGCCAGGTTCCTCAAGAAGTACTTTTCCCTACATTTGGGCTCTACGGTCCAGCATGACCTTAAACTGTATGGTCTGGCATGACCTTAAACTATATGGTCCTGCATGACCCTAAACTGTATGGTCCTTCATGACCTTAAAATGTACGGTCCAGCATGACCTTAAACTGTATGGTCTTGTATGACCTTAAACTGTATGGTCCATCATGACCTTAAAGTGCACATTGCCCTACATTTGGGCTCTATGGTCCAGCATGACCTTAAACTGTATGGTCCAGCACGACCTTAAACTGCACTTTTCCCAACATTTGGGCTCTATAGTCCAGCATGACCTTAAACTGTATGGTCCTGCATGACCTTAAACTGTATGGTCCAGCACGACCTTAAACTACACCCTTCCCTGCATCTGAGCACCATGGTCCGAGCTCTAAGACCTAAAACTAAGGTCCTCTTTTGGTTCTACCCTTTTCACGGTCCGATCTCTAAGACCTAAAACTAAGACCTATATTTCTTCCAACATGACGTTAAACTGTATTGTCACGAACTACGTGTGGCTTGATTCTCATCCTTATGAGATATGTAGGACTGCTCGGAAATTTTGTCTCGGGTCCAGCCCAGGAGTTACCAAATTTTACCCTTCCTTCTCGGTCCGAGCTCTAATACCTAAAACTAAGATCCATATTTCGTCCAGCATGACGTTAAACTGTATTTCCAGAATTACTTCTAGCTTGATTCCCATCCTAATAGGATACATAGGAATACCCAGACCTTTCGTCTTTGGGTCCATCTTGAGGTACGCTGTCGCGACTATTTCGCCTTTGGGACTTCGACAACAGGGTCACGTGGCGTGGTGTGAGATTATGTCCCCATTCACGTCGGGTTTGCGATAGCTGCACCTCGCGCACCCTGTCCTCAGGCTTTAGGCCTCCTCTGTCCAATGACGTTTAAAGACGCATTTCAAGAACTACGTGTGTCTTGATTCCAATACTTATGGGATACGTAGGACCGCCTGAACACCTAGATGTGAGGTCCAGTCCCATCTCTTAGGAGATCCCACGATCTCCCGGTGCCTAGGGTGTTTGGCATTACACCCCCTCTTTTTCCTAGGGATCCACAATCTCTTTTCCTCTCTCGGACTGAGCCCTATCACCCTTTACAGTGGTCTACTGATGTGCTCAAGTTACTCTGGTCTAGAACTTGGAGTTCCAGATTCGACTTAGTCAAGTTCCATCCACTTGCCAAGTTTCGTGTTCCCCTTCATTCGGACCCCCGTCATCTTTAATACCCGGATGGACCCCCAAGAACGGCCTGTGTACAACTCCCAAGGGCTCCCCTACCGTCATGGGACAACGCCCCCGAGGGTTTCAGACAAAAAATTGATACAAATCCCGCGTTGCGAACATGTTCAGCGGTTGATGCTCATTTGTTTGTCCCCATGGCTAACAAGACAGGATGCTGTGTTGCGAACTTGGTCAACAGTAATCCTCAACCGTCACGCCGGTCCCCCAGGCCCTGAATGTTGGTGGCATGGTTCATGTCATGTTCCGCCCTGCCATGCCAAGGTGGAATCTCAACACTCCTTGTACTAACACTCAGTACACCCCCACACATCAGACAGACCGAGATGCATAACGGTGTCTCTTGGGGATCCCATGATCCGAGCGCTAGAGTATGCGCTTGGGTTTCTTCTTTACGTGTTGCGTGCAGCTTGACCTTCATCCCCTTAGGGGAGTGAGGAGTCGCCCAGACATTGCATTTCGGTCCCAGCATAGCTGGGAGCTAGCATCTGCTGCCCCTCCCTAATTGTCGAACCCTCGTTGGCCCATTTGCTCGAGGCTCCTCTCTCGGTTGGTCTAAACCATATGACCTTAAACTGCGGTGTTGGTCCAAACCATACGACCTTAAACTGTGCTGTTGGTCCAAACCATATGACCCTAAACTGTGTTGTTCGTCCAAACCATATGACCTTAAACTGTGTTGTTGGTCCAAACCACATGACCCTAAACTGTGATGTTGGTCCAAACCATATGACCCTAAACTGTGCTGTTGGTCCAAACCATATGACCCTAAACTGTGCTGTTGGTCCAAACCATATGACCTTAAACTGTTTTGTTGGTCCAAACCACATGACCATAAATTGTGTTGTTGGTCCAAACCATATGACCTTAAACTGTGTTGTTGGTCCAAACCATATGACCCTAAACTGTGCTGTTGGTCCAAACAATATGACCCTAAACTGTGTTGTTGGTCCAAACCTTATGACCTTAAACTATGCTGTTGGTCCAAACCATATGACCTTAAACTGTGTTGTTGGTCCAAACCATATGACCTTAAACTGTGCTGTTGGTCCAAAGCATATGACCTTAAACTGTGTTGTTTGTCCAAACCATATGACCTTAAACTGTGCTGTTGGTCCAAACCATATGACCTTAAACAATGTTGTTGGTCCAAACCATATAACCTTAAACTATGTTGTTGGTCCAAACCTTATGACCTTAAACTGTGACATTATCGTCCTGGACGCACGACGAAAAACGGCACTACATTGTGGTGGCCTCGCTGTAGAGGACATCACGTTGGGTATTGGTTTTATGCCATGCCATTTTTCAACGCCTATCACAGCTTGATTCTTGTGGTGACACCATGTCCTGCTACTCTAGGTCTATCGCTTCACAACAAAAAAACCACTCACCTTAAAGGACAAACAAGATTTATCAAATTCCGCATCTTTTAGTGCAAGGTCCACACTCGCGCTTCCCTTTTCTCTGGCACTGGTATCTTATCGTGTCACGTTTCAGAACTATGTATGGATTGATTCTCATCCTTATGAGATATGTAGGAACGCCTGGGGAACTTCCCCGCGGGTCCAGCCTACCTCCGTGATCGGTCCCTCGACTTCAGCGTTTCCCCGGAGAGCACATGTTAAGTAGGGCTTAGGTCCTCCTTCACGTCGGGTTTTGCAACCGCCCGGCCATGTTTCCATTTCTCCCATTCCTTACGGTCCAAGCTCTAAGAACTAAAACTATGATCCTTACGGTTCAAGCTCTAATACCTAAAACTAAGATCCTTACGGTCCAAGCTCTAAGACCTAAAACTAAGATCCTTACGGTCCAAGCTCTAAGACCTAAAACTATGATCCTTACGGTCCAAGCTCTAAGACCTAAAACTAAGATCCTTATGGTCCGAGCTCTAAGACCAAAAACTAAGATCCTTACGGTCTGAGCTCTAAGACCTAAAACTATGATCCTTACGGTCCGAGCTCTATGACCTAAAACAAAGATCTTTATTCCGTCCCGCATGACGTTAAACTGTATTTCATCCTGCATGACGTTAAACTATATTTTCAGAACTACGTGTGGCTTGATTCTCATCATCTTGAGATACGGAGGACCACCCGGACATTTTGTCTTGGTTCCAGCCCCAGGGATTAATAAACCCCGTCCTTCCTTGTTGTCGGTCACTCGGCCGGACTTCATGAGAAGTGGTGTAATAGGGATATCTACCCTGAGCATGTTCGGGATTCCCCATGGTAATAATGGGAAGCAGCAGTTCTCTCACCAAATTTTTCCTTCCTAGAAATTGGGACGACCCGGGATCAGGTTGGTACGTCCACCTAATGCGCCTTCGCCCTCGTGGTGCAATATCGATAGTGTTGGACTCTGTTCGAACAAACCACCACTCCACCTCCCGCGCTTTGTGTTCCCCCTTGTTCGAACCCTCATTTCCATTCATGTTTCATGGGACCCCCTAATAGTATGGATGCTCGACCTATGGTCCACCTACTGTCCTGGGCCAACATTACGGAGAACTGGTCATGTTTGACGGGACCCCCTAACAGTATGGATGCTCGACCTATGGTCCGCCTAGTGTCCTGGGCCAACATTCCAGAGAACTGGTCATGTTTGACGGGACCCCCTAACAATATGGATGCTCGACCTATGGTCTGCCTGCTGTCCTGTGCCAACGTTCCGGAAAACTGACCAACGATATTTGAGTTAGGCCCTGTGTTGAAAACATGGTCAGTGGTCATCCCTCATTTATTGTCCTCCCATTTCGGACCAACATGATATGGATGATGTGTTTCTGCCACGGTTGACTGTTACCCTCCATGGTTGCGCCCCATTGTGTACCGAATTTGGGCAGTGTGATGTGCCCTTTCTCTCCATCCCCCTGTGTTCGGATGGATTTCAATGCCCCCGGCATTGCCCCGCTCGTGTGTTAAGGAACATTGAGAAGTCGACACATCAATCGGCCCAGGGTCACTTCAAAAGTCCAGGCCCGTTTTTGGACGCCTGAAGCTTGGTGAAAGCCCCAAAGTTGAA
This sequence comes from Viscum album, assembly GCA_963277665.1. Classification (NCBI taxonomy): domain Eukaryota; kingdom Viridiplantae; phylum Streptophyta; class Magnoliopsida; order Santalales; family Viscaceae; genus Viscum; species Viscum album. The sequence goes on along the minus strand of OY728139.1, from coordinate 730,571,657 downwards.
CAGAATGATTGTATGAGTGTCTCTTGCTTCTTGCGTTGGGCATGTCCCAAAGGAGCCTAGGGGTGAGTTGTTATTAGTTTCGAAACAATGGTTTAGCGCATTAAACCAAGGGTACAAAAGAGTGTATTTGGCCATATATTGGATTGAGACGATGAGCAGTACAAGAAAAAAGTTCATGAGATGGAGAAAACAAAGCCCTCAGGGTTTATCATGCTGAAGCGATCTTTCCAGTGTTGCTACCTTCTGGCTGGTAGCCTCTAGGGCCGCTTTCTGCTCTTTGAAGACTCTCTCCTCATCGGCCACCACAGAGCGCAGCTCATCTGCCCTAGCTTGTGCCTGCGGCCGCTCGCTTCGCAGCACGGTCATCTAGTGACTCGCCTCCACCAGTTGTTCCTGTGAATCAGCCAGCTGGGTGGTCAGATGCTCCACGAGCTCAGAGCATGTTGTGATGAAGGCCTCTTTATCTGACGCTTGCCCTTTGAGGTGTTGGACTTCCTGCTCTGCCCTCAGCAGCTCTTGAGCACTTGCCGATCCTTCCTGGCGCTGGGAAATGTCAGTGTGCCGGCTGCTCTCGCGTATCATCTCGACCATGTTATAACGGACCATTAGATGAAGGCGCTAAGTATCAGCCCCTCCAGCGCACAGGAAGCGCAGCTAGGTCTGATGTGATCCCATCCGCCTCAGCCAATCGGACTGGGGATACCTGAGAAAGCGCTGGATACACTTCCACCCCTTGCGCCATGTCATCCGGCTCTCCTCGGCCGCCTCCGAGTCTAATTCATCTATCTCCACAGGGTCAGCAGGTCGGTATACAGGGAAGGCCGCCAGAAGATCGGCAGCAGGATCCGCCCCAGGGATGTCTTCTTGAGGAATAGAATCCTCGACGTCCGGGCGACCTTATCTCTCCCCAACAGCAATGATGCCTCTACCTGCTTCCGACCGTGTTTCAGAAACAGCACCGCTGATGTCTGCCGCCCTCTGTTCATCTATTGTCGGGGCCGGCTCAGTGCCGATAGCGTGTTCCGAGTGAGGTGGTATGTCCGCCGCTGGTCCGCTCACGGATGGCCCGAACTCCGTAGCTTGATGTGCCTCTAGTGTTGAGATCACTGCGCAGGGCATACGCTGGTCAGACGAGATATTTTGACACCAAGCACCAGTAGTGAAGCGTGAGACTTATAGGAATCCAGAGCGTCGGTCCCCAGTGTTCCGGCCGCTGCAGGAGCCGCCATAAGGGGAAACCCCTCTTCACTAGTTAATTCAATGATGGGTGTCGGATCCCCGTCATGTCCCGCTGGTTCCTCTCCACCCTCCTCTAGTGGGGACGCCCGTCCACCGCTCAGCTGCTCTTGAGTAGTATGGGGAAGTGAGTTAGAAGTTGGAAAGTAGAATTGATGAATGAGGTAAATGAATGAAGACAGAGACAAACCTCAAGAATCTCGGTTATGTCGATATCAGAGTCGACAATCTCTTAGTTCCCTCGGATACTCCCTTGGTAGGTCACCCCTTGCGAACCCTCACCTTCGGGCTCCTCTTCTTCATATTCTCCCTCGCCTTCATCCTCTCTGGTTTCCTCCTCCCCCTCCGACTCTTCATCACTGTTGCCTTCTCCCGGCGGCATCGCTTCTGGATCATACTCCTAGCCGAGCATCACTTTCACTAGAAATGTTGGCTCTGCACGCCACCCCCTTTTGCATGCGTATGTGTCCATGGCTGTCAGATAAGCATGCCGCCGATGGAAGTTCACTCGGTCGGTAATTCGAACGAGCCCGAACTCTGGCAGTTGGATCCCATTTTGCATTATCTTATGCCAGATGGCTTCGACGCTCAGCGATTTCCGCAGGGTCATCCAAGCCGACCACAGTTCCAGGAGAATTGCGTCTTGAGATGGTTCAATAAGATATCTTATCTGCTTCCCGAGCAGTTCCCTGACCGCCTCATGTGACCCCCATACGGGTAACGAGGACGTGGAAGCACCATGTGATGTTCTCGTTGCCGAAGTCCCGGCCTGCGCAGGCCTCACTGCCTGACGCGCCCTTAGTTCTCCCCTTCCGACGACACTGTGCCTTCTTTCCCGTCGCCTGGTTTCCGCACGAGTAACCTCGAGTTTCCGGACGCGCTTGCGTAATAGCCCTTCAGGGTACACAATGGTCCAGTTTTCAGCATATTTGGTTGCTAGTCCGACATCGACCCCGGTGGGAGGAAGAGTAACGACATCGCCAGAGCCGAAGGTGGTAAACATCAACCACATATGGTGCAGGACGCATGGATTCTTCTCCTACCAGACAGCCATGAATACTTTCATCTGCATTTTCTGAAGGCACCGGAACTGCCTGGTGAATCGGGACAGCACGTAGGGCTCGCAGATCACCTTCTCATCGATCCGAGCCACGAGCACCCCGCCCCGAATTCTCTGGAAATATTCCTACTATTCCAGAGAGCCTCGCCCGTTGACCACCAGCAAGCCAACCGGGGTGGGGAATGGGCTGAAGTTGAAGTTGGAATGGTTACCAATGCGGATCCTCATGCCTCCTCATTGAGCGTCAATGGCGCCACCCCTGCAATGTTTAGCAACAATGGTCGCAATCCATTACCCAGAGGACGGATGATGTTTGGGAAAGTATACCCACCGAGATGAGCCGCCACCCAGCCATGGAAGATCTGGAAGGGACCACAGAATCTCCGAGGCGACCCCCCTCATGAGATGCGCCCCAGGATGGTATACATCTTGGCCAGCACGGGGATTCCCAAGATGAACCGTTTTTTCGTGGCCATGGAGCCCTCCATCACCAAAGTCGCTGGACGGACGCCCATCCTCGCGTCACACACCGGAAGGATCCACCCACTCAGGAAACTGGCAAGGAACCCGACATACCGGACGTTCGGGTCCCGGTCCTCAATGACGCGGTAGCCCCATGATTGGTATTGCCCTGCCTCCAGGGTTTTCCATTATGACCAGTCCATACACCTCTGAGTCGTAGTTGGGCACCGTTTGCCCCTCCCCGACATCTTGACGGCGGAATCCCTCTCAAGGAATAGGGTGGACCAGCCCTTGTAGGCGATGTCCTTCAGGAAGTCCTGAACCACTAGCCTCTCCATGGCCAGCTACAGCAGGTGCCACATCAGCATAGGCATCCGCGACCTGTCTCCCCAGGTGTTCTTTGGAGGATCGAACTCATCGTATTGGTAACCCTCCAGTGGGATACCTCTGATGAAGTGAACATCCCAGAGACTGATACCGACTTCCCCATGATGATGGTGGAACGTGTTGATGTCAGGAGACCACCGAGTGAATAGCTCCGGTCCAAGTTCATGCTGACGGTGGAAATGGAACTGTGATGTCCATACCTCTTCGAACAGGCCGATATACCGCAGTTCGTCCCCAAACTGGTCACAGGTATGGCGAACCCAGAACGCCCTGGCCAATTCGCTGGTGAAGTTACCCCCGGACCGCAGGTCCCAATCCATCAGCCAGCCCTTCGTGTCATCCGTTATTCTTTGACGGAACGTGCTCGTGTAGAGGACCAGAGAATCCTCCACCATAGGATCGTCTCTGGTGATGGTCCTAGTCCTCGGGTTCAGGACATAAACAGCCATATGTCTAGTTTCCCTGGCAGGATGGCCGTTGTTGGTGATTTTGTAGCGAGGAAGTTCGTCCTCCCGAGTCACCCAGGACCGCGGTGTGTCCACCTCAATGCCCGGCAGTGGCACCTCCTTCAGGATGCCAAAGTTCCAGAGCAAGAGGTTGTCAGATAGGGGATACGTCTTCTGGGCCGGAGTCAGCAGATTGAACAAGGTCAGATTGTAGAGACCCGAAGCTTGACGTACATTGACATTACATTACATTTGCGGAATACTTAGTACATAACAAAAAATACACACACAAGGATCGTAATAGTTTAGTGTCTTTGGAAACTCGGAACGTAATCTTCTAATCGGGGTGAAAGATCTCCAATATCTCCCATAAATATCTTCCCTTTTTTTACCTAAAACCTTTCTTTATATCCTGGGGAAAAGAAAACATAAAAGGGTGAGCTCAAATGCTCAGTAAGGGTACACAAAAGAAATATAAATCTCATCATATACACAAGCACATAACTTTTGGAAATCTTAACCTGCAAAAGAGATTATAATTTCATAACATGGGATAAATCATGGCAGTGAAATGTAATCACAATAATCATAACATAAAACAATAAACTTTGTGGAATGCACATATAATCATAGAGAATCATTTCTTGTTAGTCAAGACTCATTGCCAAGACTATCTTAGTGGACAAAGTCCCTTTCTGAACCGAGTCACCCTCGTTTCAGTCCTGTTTCACTGAACCGGTATAACCTACCATTCCAGCCATGTCTATCTCATGAGATATAAAATCTTTACCCAATGCATTGGAAGGAGATATAGGTCCCACCCATCTCATAATGATACCATTATTATGTGTGCCACAAAATCATAAACCATACATCATAGCATAACCCATGTAACAAAAATGGGAATCTTAAACATCGTGACATCATAAAACAACTCATATAAGATAAAGGAATTTATAAAAATAATTCCATCACAACATTATCAAATAAATGTAATAATAGAAGTAAAAAAAGAACCCTTTATTATCTTAGATGGAAAATAATTTTGATAAAACACTTTTACTCCATTCTTGAGGAAATATCCATTCTTCTTCAAAAACATTTTTCCTTTCCTAACATGTCATACGACTTTAAAATAAAAGAAGTTGATTAAAAATAAACATTAAAACTTGTAAAGGAAGATTCTTGGAAATAATGTTTTAAAAATCCATTCATGTCGTATAAGTTAAAAAATCATTCTTCTCGTACTTTTGTCGGAAAAGTCAAAAAATACCTCGTACGAAAAACGACAAAAGATTCCTTTCATATCTTGTACTAAAAACTCACCGAAGGGTAAAATTGGACTTAACAAATTGTAGATGGATGGAAATAATATTATATATTGAGGAAACATGGATTTGGATTACAAAATACACCCCAGTAAATACTAAAGTATAAACAATCTCAGATAAAAATGAGATTGTGATATTTCCCTTACCTTAGGTCCGACTTTCTTTGTATGTGTCCGAACCTCCTGTATAATGATTTAAATCATGTTATTGACTTATTCCAGAATCATATTCATTGTTATTATATCATATATGGTCCACTTATGACTTTATATTACCCATTCTTTTGTAAATTCATGTTAAAGTAGCGTTTTGGGTAAAATCGTCTCATTTTTCGTTCGTGTTTTTAACTTGTAATTATTAATATGATTACTTGGATCATGATTAATTATATCCAGAATGTAAAACATGATTTATATATAATATATATTCAGAATATATATATATAATACATCGATAAATGGAATGAAATACACCGTTCATGGAGACGGTAGTCCACACGTACGCATGAACGTTGTTTTCGTTTCCTTATTGAAGTGAATGGAATTAAGTAGATGACATACATATAAATTTACATAAATAAAGTATCATTATTATGTCATATATTTAATTAGTACTTATTATATATACTTTATAATCATTCATTAATGGTTAATCATTGAGAATGAATCTCATCGCGTTGTGGAGACGGTAGTCCGTACGTACGCACGAGCGATGATATCGTTCCCATGGTCATGGAATTGTGTTTAAGTGTATGTAGACAATTTAAGTATCAATATTATTTTATAATAATAATAAATAGTTACCCATTACACCATTATACCCATCCTTGTAAGGTGATGGTGGAAAATAGATTACACCACGGCGTGGAGACGGTATTCTGTACATACGCACGCCCGATGATTTCATTTTTCCGTAGGATGGATAGAAGGAGAATTAGGGTTGTTTTATATTTATAATAACATATCAGTATGTAAGTAATACTGATGTTATTACTTTATCATGAAACAACTAAAGAAGAAGAAGTTTGAAGAAGAAATAAATTGAAAAGATCGGTAATGGATATTACCTCTTCTTTGAAACGCCTCTTTGAATCCTCCACTTAGGGAACTAAGATTGGTCTTTGAAGAAGGTCAGGTCCTATAGGATTATTCTAGGGGAGTCGAGAGGATAAAATGGAAGGGTTTGTCCGAGAATGAGTGCTCAAATTGGTGTGAGGAGGAGGGGGAGGAGGTGCCCTTTTATAAGGGAGGAGAGGGGCACCTTATGAATATCTCAAAATATAATTTTATATTAAAGTCAAAATCGGTTTATAATGGTTCCAAAGGGTTTTATTTCGAATATAAAGTGGGGATGGGTCGAAATACTATCATCCAATAGGATTTAGACAAGTTTAGGGTATTATTTTAACCTTATCAATTAGATTTAACTTTAAGTTAAATAATTTAACTTTTACCGTGTCTTTTTGTTTTCTGTCACTATATGGTTAATACACTTACTATAACATGCCAAACGAACCCCAAATCATTTATTATTAATACATATATCCTTATATAAGACATTTGGCCGAACCTTAGATTTTTAGGAATAAAATAACAATTAATAATATAATATTTGATTTAAAAACTATTTTGTGTCAATTTTAACACTATTTGATATATGATTTTTGTGAAAGTCATAACAGAATTATATGTTCAAAAAAAGTTGATTAAATCAACACTAATATATCATAGTAATCTATAAAATTAGTGGAATTCATAAAAAGTCTTAAATTACATTTATTTTGGTATTTATAATATCAATTATGTCAATATTTCATTAATAAGATAATTACTGCATCATCTTTGTGTCATAAATTAATTAAATTATTTGATGTCTAAAAATTACAAATAAAATACCATTATGTAGGAAATATTCTTATATTTATAATGAATATTTACAATCGAATTTATCTTATGTAAAACCCTATATTAAAAATGTTTTAGTAAATATACTTTGATTTTAACTCTTTTAACTCTTCTTTGAATTAAATAATAATAAATGTCTTAATCTAATCAAAGTGGGCCTAAATGATAATATTTTACACTTAAGGTTGTTTTTGGTTGAGATACACTTGTCCAATAGAATTAGGACATGTGTTATCTAGGGTAATATTAATATCATTCTTACCCTTAATTACCCTGTTTACTTTTAACCGTGGTAAATAAAAGTAAAAAGTTAATATTCACCAAAAATTATTTTCATCTCATTGAACCACATTTTACTTACTGACATCAACCGTGTCTCTCGGATTTTTGAAATTCCATTCACAGAAGCGGTAAAATTAAGTTTTATGAAAAATTCAGTTTTTTTAACTACCACTTAGTAGTTTCACTATTCATCAAAAATTGATGTTTTTCAGAACAATGCCAAAATTTTATCCTAAGCTATATTTCATATTCCGAATTCAAAAATGAAGTCTATTTTACCAAATTCATAACATATAAGTTGCATTAATTAATGTTATAATTAAATCCCGCTGTTAAAACAAATAGCGTGTTTTTAAGAAACAATATCTATCAAAAGATTGACACTTGATTATGTCTGGTTTAAATGTGAAATTACATCCAATGACCAACATTGTATTAAATTGTAAAAATATTTTCTAAATATAATTTAAAACCACTAAAATTAATAATTTATCACTATTAATTATTTCGATTAAAAAAGTTGTTTTTAATTATAATTTAGTAATTTTCACTATTCATCAGAATATGAAAGTTATCCGAAAAGTACCAAAATTTCACCTTAGGCTAAATTCGATACTCCGAATCCAAAAATGAAGTCCATTTTTGGACCTAAAATTTCTAAAATTTAAAAAGTGGTTATTACTATTCATAATGGCAAGTTTTTAATAATATTTTAATAGCATATCGTTGTTTCGTGAAACTCAGTATTGCGTACTACACACGCTATCGAGGAAGGTTGCGATTGCGTGTAATGAAAGGCAAGTAAAGGATGTGTGTTGTGAAAGATCCTTTTGGTGTAGCGTAAAACACAAGACATTAATAAAATTAAAAAGAATATTTTTCATAAAATCTCGGGCTGTTACATTCTACCCCCCTTAAAATGAATTTCGCCCTCGAAATTCGTCGGGGTTATAAATGGTTTACTATTCGAAAGATTCTTTAATAGAAACCCACATCGTAAAAAGGAATATCAAAACCAATCTTTAAAAACAAAAGTATTAAATGTAACCGTTACCCAAATAAACTAATCACTGGGTTTCCACATAGGTGAAAATATGGATATGGAAGAGAAATCTAACCATCATGTTCTGATGGAGAGTGGTAGAGAACATGGCTATGGTAAAGCTAGCAATCACAAAGACATAAATTTATGATGATCTAAGGTACCATCTGATTCATCAAATATAAGATCACTAGGACAACATTTTTGGTTTTCAAGATCATTTCCCTAAAGTTAAAGAATTTGAATTAGGATAAATACTTACTTTATTTTTGGTAAAATCTCACTGTTGTTCGTGCCTTTAACAATTTCCACTTCATCTCTTAAATAAATGAAGTTGAATTTGTTATTCGTGAAGTGTTAACAGATCATGTGATAGAATGACGGGTCATTCCATCTATCTCAAACAAAAGGTTAGCAAACAATTATATACATATGTCGATCTATAGTGAGATTAATCATATATGGTTCCAAAAATGGACTTATACATCATATTTCATACATCTTAATATAATAAAACTAGTTTCTACTAAACTGGGACTTCCTGTAGGCCAGTGGTAGGCGATAAAGGCCAGTCGCACTTCGGTTGTTGGTTCGATTCCCACAGCCTTGTCCGACGCGATGGGCTGTCGCCCATCCTGCAGGTTGTCCTTTTTCTAAAACTATATTACTATAACATCCCATCAAAAATATCGAGAAAAATTCTATCCTTAAACAATACTAACTTATGTCCAACATAATCCATTCCAATCTTTATACTTATCCATAATACTGCATTCCACTCTCATGACATAGTGAAAACGATTACCAGAGATTTAACACCATCGTTGATCCCCATATATCATAAGATATGTTTTGTTGGTCACATTACAAACATTCAAAGTCCTTAATCATGTATTCTCTTGAATACCTTAGTGAAAACATGAATGCAGTTAAAATTTAACACTTTCCACATACCAAAATCCTCAAAATTCTATATACTCAAACAATGATATCACTTAGTCCTTATATCAATCATGACTCATGAATACTGTTAAACATTTCGTTTTCTCATTTTCCCTTCATTATGCTCATATCATCTTATTTCCAAAAATATCTCAATCACATTTAATACCACATTAGACCAATACATAAATATTCCAATACATTATGATACAAAATTATTTTGGAATCCCATTACATAAACACTTAATCATTCCACCACATCGTTATCATATTCAACATCGCCAATGGTGATCGCATGTGACTTCCCTTTGTCCTTTTCCTTAAGCGGTTGCTCATGTCGATCATCACTAACCCTTGGATTAGTGCATTTATTAGCATAATGCCCCATTTCCTTGCACTTGAAGCATTGAAGTGTTGGTGGTGCGTTCTCTGTAGTGTTTGCTTTATTCACATCATTAGAATCCCTTTTTCCATTACATTGACACTCAGCTGCTCGATGACCTTCTTTTCCACACTTAAAACATTTTCTAGTCCCTTTAAGACAATCTCCACCATGATTCTTTCCACACTTTGTGCATAAGGAAACATTCATCTTCTTTTCACCATTATTTTGAGATTTCTCCTTGAACTCCATCTTTCGTTTCTTGTCAAAACCATGAGATGGATATGTAACAACAACTTCCATTTCAACCTTGATAGCACAACACACAATTTCTTCATAGCTACTAAAGTCTCTTATAGCTAATGCCCTTCGAAGACTTGGTTTTAATCCACTGAAAAATCAATCAACTCTACTTTCAGGTTGGATGATAACGCCAGATGCATACCTTGCAAGTCTTGTAAAATTTGCTTCGTATATACCAACCGATTCATCATCCTTCTGATTCAGCTCAAGAAACTCCTTTTCCATCTTTTTTCGAAGAATAAGAGGGAAATACTTACTGAAAAACAAGTTCTTGAACTCGTCCCATTCCATGGACTCAATTTCATCTCTTTGCCTCGTATTCTTGATAAGATTCCACCATTGATCAGCTTCACCTTCCAAACGATATACTGCTAAGATGACATTATCATGCTCAGAACATTGAAGAATTGAAAATATCTTTTCAGTGGTACTGATCCATTGTTCAGCAACAAGTGGATCAGAAGACCCACTGAAAGAAGGTGGACGTTGCCTCATGAAGGACTCAATAGAATATAGTTCCCTTCTCTACTCATTTGGAAGTCCAGAATGATTCATAGCTTGTGTAAGTATAGCAATAAGATTTTGCACTCCATCTCCCATAACATATTTTTGTTCAGGAGGGAAATCATTGCATTTTCCATTGCATTGATCAACACGGTTCCTTCGGGTTCCATACATCGTCTAAAACCCAAAAAGAATAGTGTGAGAGGCAAAAATCATGCTAGGGAAAACAACATAATAAAGGTGGAGTACCTTCAATATCTAACATCTTAGGTTTAATTCTATGATCGTTAGCATAGTTCTAGTATTATAACCTATACGTATACTTAACCTTATGGACATCCATAGACATACCGTAGAAATATCTCTAGGGATCTCACTAAAGTTATCGCATCCTAGTTTCCAAAGGTTGACTAATCCTTTCCTCTGATACCAACTGTAGAGACCCGAAGCTTGACGTACATTGACATTACATTACATTTGCAGAATACTTAGTACATTACAAAAAATACACACACAAGGATCGTAATAGTTTAGTGTCTTTGGAAACTCGGAACGTAATCTTCTAATCGTGGTGAAAGATCTCCAATATCTCCCATATAGATCTTCCCTTTTTTTACCTAAAACCTTTATTTATATCCTGGGGAAAAGAAAACATAAAAGGGTGAGCTCAAATGCTCAGTAAGGGTAAACAAAAGAAATATAAATCTCATCGTATACACAAGCACATAACTTTTGGAAATCTTAACCAGCAAAAGAGATCATAATTTCATAACATGGGATAAATCATGGCAGTGAAATGTAATCACAATAATCATAACTTAAAACATTAAACATTGTGGCATGCACATATAATCATAGATAATCATTTCTTGTTAGTCAAGACTCATTCCCAAGACTATCTTAGTGGACAAAGTCCCTTTCTGAACCGAGTCACCCTCGTTTCAGTCCTGTTTCACTGAACCGGTATAACCTACCATTCCAGCCATGTCTATCTCATGAGATATAAAATCTTTACCCAATGAATTGGAAGGAGATATAGGTCCCACCCATCTCATAATGATACCATTCTTATGTGTTCCACAAAATCATAAACCATACATCATAGCATAACCCATGTAACAAAAATGGGAATCTTAAACATCGTGACATCATTAAACAACTCATATAAGATAAAGGAATTTATAAAAATAATTCCATCACAACATTATCAAATAAATGTAATAATAGAGGTAAAAACAGAACCCTTTATTATCTTCGATGGAAAATAATTTTGATAAAACACTTGTACTCCATTCTTGAGGAAAATATCTTTTCTTCTTCAAAAACATTTTTCTGTTCATAACATGTTATACGACTTTAAAATAAAATAAGTTGATTAAAAATAAACATGAAAACTTGTAAAGGAAGCTTCTTGGAAATAATGTTTTAAAAATCCATTCATGCCGTATAAGTTAAAAAAAACATTCTCGTACTTTTGTCGGAAAAGTCAAAAAATACCTCGTACGAAAAACGACAAAAGATTCCTTTCATATCTTTTACTAAAAACTCACCGAAGGGTAAAGTTGGACTTAAACAATTGTAGGTGGATGGAAATAATATTACATATTGAGGAAACATGGATTTGGATGACAAAATACACCCCAGTAAATACTAAAGTATAAACAATCTCAGATAAAAATGAGATTGTGATATTTCCCTTACCTTAGGTCCGACTTGCTTTGTAAGTGTCCGAACCTCCTGTATAATGATTTAAATCATGTTATTGACTTATTCCAGAATCATATTCATTTTTATTATATCATATATGGTCCACTTATGACTTCATATTACCCATTCTTTTGTAAATTCATGTTAAAGTAGTGTTTTGGGTAAAATCGTCTCATTTGTCGTTCGTGTTTTTAGCTTGTAATTATTAATATGATTACTTGGATCATGATTACTTATATCCGGAATGTAAAACATGATTTATATATAATATATATTCAGAATATATATATATATAATACATCGATTAATGGAATGAAATACACCGTTCATGGAGTCGGTAGTCCGTACGTACGCATGAACGATGTTTTCGTTTCCTTATTGAAGTGAATGGAATTAAGTAGATGACATACATATAAATTTACATAAATCCAGTATCATTATTATGTCATATATTTCATTAGTACTTATTATATATACTTTATAATCATTCATGAATGGTTAATCATTGAGAATGAATCTCATCGAATCGTGGAGACGGTAGTCCGTACGTACGCACGAGCGATGATATCATTCCCATGGTCATGGAATTGTGTTGAAGTGTATGTAGACTATTTCAGTATCAATATTACTTTATAATAATCATAAATAGTTACTCATTACACCATTATACCCATCCTTGTAAGGTGATGGTGGAAAATAGATTACACCACGACGTGGAGACGGTATTCCGTACGTACGCACGCGCGGTGATTTCATTTTTCCGTAGGATGGATAGAAGGTGAATTAGGGTTGTTTTATATTTATAATAACATATCAGTATGAAAGTAATACTGATGTTATTACTTTATCATTAAACAACTAACGAAGAAGATTTTTGAAGAAGAAAGAAATTGAAAAGATCGGTAATGGATATTACCTCTTCTTAGAAACGCCTCTTTGAATCCTCCACTTAGGGAACTAAGATTGGTCTTTGAAGAAGGCCAGGACCTCTAGGATTATTCTAGAGGAGTGGAGAGGAGAAAATGGCAGGGTTTGGCCGAGCTTGAGTGCTCAAATTGATGTGAGGAGGAGGGGGAGGAGGTTCCCATTTATAAGGGAGGAGAGGGGCACCTTAGGAATATCTCAAAATATTATTTTATATTAAATTAAAAATCGGTTTATAATGGTTCCAAAGGGTTTTATTTCGAAGATAAAGTGGGTATGGGTCTAAATACTATCATCCAATAGGATTTAGACATGTTTAGGGTATTATTTTAACCTTATCAATTAGATTTAACTTTAAGTTAAATAATTTAACTTTAACGGTGTATTTTTGTTTTCTTTCACTATATGGTTAATACACTTACTATAACATGCCAAAAGAACCCCAAATTTTTTATTATTAATACATATATCCTTATCTAAGTCATTTGGCCAAACCTTAGATTTTTAGGAATAAAATAACAATTAATAATATAATATTTTATTTAAAAACTATTTTGTGTCAATTTTAACACTATTTGATATATGATTTTTGTGAAAGTCATAACAGAATTATATGTTCAAACAAAGTTGATTAAATCAACACTAATATATCATAGTAACCTATAAAATTAGTGAAATTAATAAAAAGTCTTAAATTACATTTATTTTGGTATTTATAATATCAATTATGTCAATATTTTATTAATAAGATAATTACTGCATCATCTTTGTGTCATAAATAAATTAAATTATTTGATGTCTAAAAATTACAAATAAAATACCATTATGTAGGAAATATTTTTATATTTCTAATGAATATTTACAATCAAATTTATCTGATGTACAACCCTATATTAAAAATGTTTTAGTAAATATACTTTGATTTTAACTCTTTTAACTCTTCTTTGAATTAAATAATAATAAATGTCGTAATCTAATCCAAGTGGGCCTAAATGATAATATTTTACACTTAAGGTTGTTTTTGGTTGAGATACACTTGTCCAATAGAATTAGGACATGTGTTAGGGTAAAATTAATATCATTCTGACCCTTAGTTACCCTATTTACTTTTAACCGTGGTAAATAAAAGTAAAAAGATACTATTCACTAAAAATTATTATCATCTCATTGAACCACATTTTACTTACTGACATCAACCGTGTCTCTCGGATTTTTGAAATTCCATTCACAGAAGCGGTAAAAACAAGTTTTATGAAAAATTCAGTTTTTTTAACTACCACTTAGTAGTTTCCCTATTCATCAAAAATTGATATTTTTCAGAACAATGCCAAAATTTCATCCTAATCTATATTTCATATTCTGAATTCAAAAATGAAGTCTATTTTACCAAATTCATAACATAGAAGTTGCATTAATTAATTTTATAATTAAATCCTGCTTTTAAAACAAATAGCGTGTTTTTAAAAAACAATATCTATCAAAAGATTGACACTTGATTATGTCTGGTTTAAATGTGAAATTACATCCAATGACCAACATTGTATTAAATTGTGAAAATATATTCTAAATATACTTTAAAACCACTCAAATTAATAATTTATCACTATTAATTATTTCGATTAAAATAGTTGTTTTTAATTATAATTTAGTAATTTTCACTATTCATCAGAATATGAAAGTTATCCGAAAAGTACCAAAATTTCAGCTTAGGCTAAATTCGATACTCCGAATCCAAAAATAAAGTCCATTTTTGGAGCTAAAATTTCTAAAATATAAAAAGTGGTTATTACTATTCATAAAGGCTAGTTTTTAATAATATTTTAATAGCATATTGTTGTTTCGTGAAACTCAGTATTGCGTACTACACACGCTATCGAGAAAGGTTGCGATTGCGTGTAATGAAAGGCAAGTCAAGGATGTGTGTTGTGCAAGCTCCTTTTTGTGTAGAGTACAACACAAGAAATTAATAAAACTAAAAAGAATATTTTTCATAAAATCTCGGGCTGTTACATAGATTGTTGGAGACAATCACCTTGGCGCCATAAACCTCCTCATTTGCCTCCATTTCTGTCCTACGGGCAGTGGCTTCCCCCTCATCAACTCGGATTGCGGCCATCTCAAATTTTTCAGGAGTTGGGCGAAATCAGGATGCAGTGCGTGTAATTGGAGAGTTCAGCACGAAATTTGGTTGAGTTGCGCGATATCCTGGAGATGAGCGCGCAATCGGCACGTGAAGCGCCTAAGATCCCGGTTTGGCGTGAAATCACGGCCAAATTTCTGAATGAATTCCGCACTGCCAGAGCGTTATTACGCACAGCAGCAGAAGCAATTTCATGCACGAGAGTGAATAGCTTATCATGCGGAAAAAGTGGGTGTACAGAGTTGGGACCCACTGCCCCATTTTATAGTCTACTCCAGGGTTCCGCGCCGCGTAGAAAGAGGATTCCGCGCGAGTCCGGCATTTTGGGCGCCCCATCGAACTTTTGCGCGCAACTTGACCAGGAGGCTCCACACTTTGGTGTTTCGGAGATTCCCTTGGAATCCGATCGTTGCGACCTCTCGCCGATCCAATTCCAAGGGGGGGGGGTGTGCATTTGTTGACACCGAAAAAAACCTCGTAAATCCCAGAGGATGTTTTGGAATGACGAAGCGAAGTCATATTTGGAATCAGAGGCCCGATCCGGAGGCCTGGGAAGTGGTGCGGGAAATAAAGGAGGATCCGCGCGCAAAATTGTTCTGCGCGCGAAGTGCTCCCAGGATTCGTGGAATTGGACTGGTGAGGCGCGCAATAATTGCGTGCCCTGGTTCTCCACGGCGATATTTTGCGTTTAAGCGGTTACCGGTGCAGAAAACATCGTGCGCTGCCTGGATTCCGCGCTGGAGATCGCCAATAAATATAAGGTGACCCCGAACGGTTTGGGGGTTGAGGAAGCCGGAGCGACTCTCGTGCGCGCAATTCGGCTCCCCCCACGTGAAAGATGACATCCAGGTAATCCCGAATTATGCACGACCTTGACCGGAGTTCACCTTTGAACACAACTCCACCGGCTTCAGTGAATTTTCCCCTTCCCCCGGTGTCCCCACTTGCACGCAATCCGTGGTTTGTGCGCGCAATACCCTGCTGTGTGCGCAAAACCTTGCGCGTAATTCCCTCTTCGCGCGCAATTCCATCCCTCAAATTTCGCGAAGTCCCGGTGTTTTGCGCGCAAATCATCCCAATTGCGCACAAAGTCTAGGACCCCACACCTTGACGCCCCTTGGCTGCCCCCCCCCCCCGCACTGGCACCTGATGTCTCCCCTGTCGGGCATGCGCGCCATGCGTTGTTTTCCCGCACGACCTTCCAGGCTCGTGCGAAGTAACCTCAAGGTCCCTTGGGCCCTGTTTCCCGTTGCGTTGCTTTTCCTTATGCCTCTCCGCATAGGCACGCTAATGACTATTTCTTCTTTGCATAGCCACGCTAACGTGGACCCCCCGGTGGTTCGCCCGACGACCCCCTTCGCCATGGCCTTGCTGATGCCTTCCCTTCCACAAGGGGTAGAGGGCATTGGGCAGGTAAGCCCTAGGGTGTGGAGATAACCCACCTCGTCCAATCTGCAGGACTTTAAACTGCTAAGCACCTCATCCTTAACACAAGATGTTAAACTGTGGTCCGACCCCGTTCTTCGTACGCAGGGTCCCCCCCAGCTCGGACATTCATTAGGCCCACTCGTCTCCACGGGAATGGACTCTTCCTCAGATGGAATGAGATCCTCCTTATCGGAGCGGCGTTTGTCCGCGGGGGAAGGGCTGCCTCAGAGCGTAAGCACCTAGCCTTTCGTACGGATGATTGCACCCGTGCATCTCCGTACTTCCCCCCTGCCATGGCCAGTGGAGTACTTTCCCACTGCCCTTTGTCACACCACGGGCCTCCACCCTGGAGTAAGCCCCGGCAGCCAGGGCCGCTAACCACGTGTAAGACCCTGTTTCCTATTTGTGCCGCTCAACGCATAAGCCCCATTCCACTTCTCACAGACACACCCTTCGCGACGTGATCGTCTGGTCCGTGTTGCCTCTTGTTTCCCACACCGAGCATGACTCACGTGGGCTTAGAGTGCGCATCGACCATGAAATCCTCCTATGGGCTGCCTCAGAGCGTAAGCCCCATCCCAGCGAACTATGGAGACTTTGATCTGTGCTAACGCATGGTACGTAGGAATCCTCCACAAGGTTCAAGCCCACCACCCGGTCATCCCGACAGCTCCATGTTGGTTCCCTGTCCACCTTGGGCTGCCTTAGAGCGTAAGCCCCAAATCATTTATCCTTCATGACGTTAAACAATATTCCATCCCGCATGACGTTAAACTATATTTCGTCTCGCATGACGTTAAACTGTATTCTGTCCCACATGACGTTAAACTGTATTCCGTCCCGCATGACGTTGAACTGTATTCTGTCCCGCATTACATTAAACTGTATTCTATCCCGCATGGCGTTAAACTGTATTTCATCCCGCATGACGTTAAACTGTATTCCGTCCCACATGCCATTAAACTGTATCGCGTCCTGCATGACGTTAAACTGTATTCTGTCTCTTGGTCCATCTCAGAACGTAAGACCCATGTTTCACTCCACCATCCATCCTAATCCTTACCTGGGCCGCCACATCCCGGTGAGATCATGCCACCCTTTCCCACTCCATGATATATGGGAAGCCGCCCACACGCTGGCCCCAACATCGGTGTTCCCCCTAGGGATCCTTCAACTCGATCCGTCTCTGCAAGACGTTAAACTCGCGACATACCTCGTGATAAACATGTGAAGCTGAGGGAAACCTCAGATGGTACACATTCCCCGCGTTCGATGTGGGATGCCTCGCGCATCCGCGCCCTCGAGAAGCCCTGTGATGAGGGACCATAGACAGACATGCCGACGATGCCCCAATGTGACCATTCTCCTCACCGCAGGTTGCTGTCCCGACAAGACCCCTTGGAGCGTCTTGACGGAAGCAGCGTAATTAACTGGAGTCCATGTAGATATGGCACCAGGAATGAGCCTCACGAACCCGTCTTAAATCTATGAGGGAGACCCGGACTAGGTGAAAAGCTCCGAGGTGGAATCCACGGAAGGAAAAACCGACATCCCATCATCCCCGGTTTCGATCAAGGAGAATACATACCTGAACAAGGAACGAATGTCGCTCGCCTTTGGAAAGCGGGAATGTGGGGCCACTAGCGGCGCGCCTCGGCGAAAGCGTCGAAAACAATGTTAATTCAATTGATGTACTCCCATCCAATAAAAACATATTTTCATTCCCATGACACCCTTTATGAGTTTTAATCCTTGATTGAAATTCTAGGTAATGTATCATTCCTTGAATGTTGTACCGGGGTAAGAAAATTTCATCAATTTTTGTTAATTGATGATTTCATGATCATTGAGCATGTGATGATCCTTAATCATGCTACTAATCTTATAAATTATTATCTATCAATTTAGAATGTTATCATTGAGTAGTTATATGAGGTCAATGACCCCACACTTCCACATGAACTCCAATAACCCCCCCCCACAAATTGGCAATTAAAAAAACTACCTCAATATTTAAACAATTAGTATTTTCTTAATTTTATCAAACTTCCAGCCATAATAGCTAATATAATCCTTCTATATCATGAATTACATCTTCTAAAATATTTTAGGGAATATAAACATGCTTTGTGGATGAAACTTGCTAACTTTACACACAGTATATTGATAAATGGTGAGACTAAACCAGTGAGGTCGACACAAAATCAACTAATCCCAAATATAAATTTTTTTATCAAAACGGAGGGAACCAATTTTCTAGATATACTAATCATTGAACCCATCTCTGATAGCCAATGGGTCACTCTAGTGCTAGTTTTTCCTAAAAAAAATATCTTCTAAAGGAAATAAAAACGAAAATATTGAATTGGTTCAAACCCATGTGTTGAATGATTTTCATGTCTATATAGACTATATTTGTCTAAACCAACTGAAAAGGAATGACCAATTCCCACAATCGTTCATTGAGCGGTTACTAGAGAGGCTAGCATGGATGTCTGACTACTATTTATTGCAAGTATATTCTGGATATTTTTAGATCCATATTTCCAATAAAGATCTAGAAAACACAACCTTCAGATTCCTCGTTGGACGATTTTTTATTTTTTCAGAATTCCATTTGGTCTTTTCAATGATATAGTTATATTATAGCAATGAAAGGACTGTATTTTTTTGGATGTCCTAGAGAATAACATGGAAGTATTTAAGGATGATTTTAATATTTATGTAACCCCTTTTGATGAATTTATTAGTATTAACGGTTTAGTCCTAAAATAATGTATTGAATATAAGAACATATTATATCATGATAAATGACATTTAATTTTTCATAAAGGCCTAGTATTTGGACGTTTCATTTCAAGGTAATATATATATATATGTAGATAAATCAAAGGTTGATTCCATTTATTCCATATTATTCCACAAAAAATGTACTGGGTGTGTAGTCATTATTTGGTCATACTGAATATTACTATAGTTGAATTCATGATGTTAGTAATATTTCTCTTCCCCTCTCATTCATACTCTAAAAGGGAAAATAACTTGTTTTGATAAGGAATATGAAAAATCTTTTAAAAAAATTCTAGAGTCTCACATCACCCATGGTAATCCAACCATTAATGTGTGATTTAGCTTTTTAGGTCATGTGTGACGCCTCTCACTATGTACTTGGGGTACTCTTATCACCATGGTTCGATCACATTCCACATGTCATAGAAACTGCTTCATGCACACTAAACCCTTCACAGGAAAATGACACCAAAACAGAAAAATAATTCCTTTTTGTTGTGTTTTCCTTAGATAAAATATGGTCAATCATTTTTTGTACCAATGTCATTTTGTTATTAGACCATGAATCCATCAGGTATCTCCATAGGAAATTTGTAGCGAAACAAAATATCATTCACTAGACGCTCTTCCGTCAAGAATTTAACATATAAATTAGAAATAAAAGTTGAATATAACGTGATGGAGAATCAAATCGGTAGGATCCTCCCATACTCATATGTTGACTCAACACGATGTATTCCCATAAATGTCATTTTCCCTAATGATAAATTCTACTATTTTTAAGATGTTATTACTTGGTATATAGAAATTATTCATCATTTTGTGTCATCTTCAATACCTACCGATTTGAGCAATAACCACACAATACATTTAAAATATGATTATAGTTGGTACATTTTGGATGCCCCTACCTTTGGTTCACATGTATTGATCAGGTCCATAGACATTATGTTTCTGATAGAGGGTTTCAGTTTTTCTTTTGGTAATTCCACTATATTTTTATTGTCAGGGGGGGCATTGGTTTCCAACATACTGCACACAATGTCCCTGATTATTGCCTCTTTTGGCCAAAAATATTTTCACATGATAATGACTTGTTTAAAATTTGACCACATTTCCAAATATTGGATAATGTCTATAAAAAATTAAATTCGAAAACAACCCTTTCAATTACATGAAAAATATATGTTGGGTAATTGAAATTTTGGGGCCATTACATGAAGTGCCCAGATCAGTGTGAATCACTGAGAGGGGGAGGGGGTGAATCAGTGATCCCATAAAACTTTTTACTAATTGATTCTTATCAATTAAACCTCTATGGCTGGTTAAAGCCTCGATCCACTCTTCTTGTATCTCTCAACCTTTCCCGAATGATGTAGTAATGAAAAGGCACAGGACACAAGGATTTACAAGGTTCGGCACCAAAGGCCTACATCCTTGCCATGCTTTCCCAGCATGGATTCTCCATTATAACCTGTTAAAATTACAATGGTCGATACAGAGTCCCACTGTATCTCTCCTGAGTCCCACATGAGGGTCAATATACTGCGTCACACAGTGTTACCAGAGTCCCACTGGCCTGCTCCAGAATCCCACTGAAGACTTCTTCTCCCTGAGTCCCACAGTGTCTTCTCCTGGCTCCTTGAGTCACACGAGTAGCTCTTCTTCTCTTTCAGCTTCTTCAAGTATCTTCAGCAGTCTGGGATAAAGACTGCTGGCCTTGCCCTGTACCTCTGATCACTTGTGATGATCAGGTCTTCTCGTCTTGCTCAGGATTTATCTCCTTCTTCTAAGGATGACCTGGCTTCTCTCTTCAACTACTGAATACTCAGACAACTGATATCTTTAACTTCAGTCTGGTCCAGTCTCACTTCACTTCAACTTCATGCACTGAATGCATGGAAACTCTGAATCCTCATGCACTAACTGCATGGCCTTCTCAAATCTCTTCAAGAACTCCTGGTCTTGGACTCCTCAAATGCACACCACTGATTTGGCTCTGTTCACGTGTGCACGTGCATGCATGCTTGCATGCACTTCCCTCTTTCTTCTCTTGGTGCAATAAAACCACAAAGGGTGTAGTATCATTAAGCACACACCACCTTCTCACTTCTTCACACACTTTATTCTCTTTTGATTACACACATAAATGTGTGTTATACACTAGTGTGGATATCTTCTCTTCTTCTTAGTGTGTACACACTTTGGTTTGCACACACACTAAGGTTCGGCCACTTCTTTTAATTTTAACACACACACAACATAGGTTGAGTTGTGGTCTTCACTTGTTGCACACACATGACTTGGCCTTCACTTCTTCTTGCACATACCAAAGGCTACGGCCTCTTTGCTCTTTGTGTACTCTTCCACTTTGCACACACACATTGTTTTTCTCTTTTAATCTTCAAGAGTGCACAACCAACCCGTAGGGTCTTCCTCACTTGTCACACACACAAGGTGTGGTCTCGGGTTCTCCTTGCACACACAAGAGGCAAAGCCTCGGCCTTCTTTGGCACACACACAAAGTGTGGTCTTCCACTTCACTTGGCACACAAGGCACTAAGGCTCAAGTCTTCTTCTCCACTTTGCACACACACACTAAGTGTATTTGTCTCAATATACCCGAACGCAAACAAGGGGCGCAAGGGGGTGAGGCCCTCTTCTTGTCTTCAAATGCCGCGCAGGCTCAAGTGTGCAAGGGTGCAACACTGCCTCAGGCGCTTCTGTCGCGCAAGCCTCAACAAACCACGAAGGCACGCAGGTGATGCAGCCTTGGGTTCCATAAGTGCAAGGCACCGCGGGCTTCAACGTGGGGGCGCAAGTTGGCACAGCCCAGCCTCTTCTTCTTGTCACGCAAGGAGTTAGCGCGCAAGGAACTCAAGCCGCACAAGTTTACTTGCGCGGGGCTTCATCTTCGCGAGGCAGAGATCTCACGGGACTCGGATTTTCAACAGAGTTTCAGCAAGCACAATGAGAGCCTCACCTCTCTTTTTATAGGCAGGGACGTCTCGGATCATCCGCGTGCGATAAATCTTTGATCTCCCGAAGATTTCGGATCTTCAAGATTCATTGAAATCTTCTTTTCTTCTCTCTGTTTCCACGCGGGTTCATTTATTTTTCATTCATCTACGTGCATGCGCATGCCAATGCATGCATACCATCGTTTAAAAACAATCCACGCAAAGCACGAATACACCGAGGCCTCGGCACTTCGTTTGCCTTCGGCCTTCATCGAATTCCCTCATTTGTTGCATGCACGTGTATTTTAAAGCATGGATCGGTTCGTCTTGGCCAGACGATCACCATGGAAGCTTTACTTCGATCAGCGGTGGCCGAGAGCTCGAAAACATCTCTCGGGATGCTCCTGGTTCGAACGGATCTCGCGGGTGGCTTCGGGGTGGCTCGACGTAGGAGACGAGCCGGGAGCCGTCGGATCAAGCATTTGAGATACATCGGATGGCCGGATTAAATCGCGGCGCGCGGCAGATGAGATGAGCGGCTGCGATCCAGCGCGTGATGAGACGGACGGCTCAGATCTGTCCCGGGTGAAATTTCCGCTTCCCACATCGAATCGGCGCGCTGTTTTTCCGCGGTTTATCACCCTAGTGCTGCCTCAACCCCGAAATTGAACTTCCAACCTCCACGGTGCCGCCCCGCACCGTGTTCTCCCTGCGGGCGCGCTCTGCGCCCACTCTCTTCTCCCTGCGGGCGCGCTCCTAGCGCCCACTATGCACCTCGGGCGCGCGGGTTTCATCACCGCGTGTCCTCGGGGGCTTACACACGGCCCCTGCCGCGCTCCTCTTGGCGTGCCCCAGGCGCCCATGCGGTGTCCTAGGTGTGCGCCCCTGCCTCAAGGATGCTTCCCTGGCCTTGAGGGTTCCCCATGGGCGTGGTGACCTTGAGTCCCACATGTGCCTTGGGTGATGACCCTCGGCTGGCCTCCTTGGTGGCCTAATTTTTGGCAAAGGCATGAATAAACACTTTGTTAAAAACAAAGTTCTCCCAATGTATAAATGCCAACCCAAGTTCTTCCAAGACAAATGCCACTTCAAATTTGTCTTCTCCATTTCTTCTTCTTAAGAATTCAAACATTAATCCTCTTGATTAGAAACAACTCCTCAATTTATAATTCTTCTTCATCATCTCATTTTATACTTAGGAGAGAATTCTCAAGGATCTTCTTCTTCAACCGAACTCCTGAATCACTTAAATTCTTCAATGTGCTTCATTGATCTAATCAGAGATCAATTGGATCTTCTTCTAATTCTCATGCACTAAGTGATAGTGCATGGACTTATTTAATCCACTTCATCCACTTAGTACTTATGGATGGATCACTTTCATCTCCTCATGCATTGTCACTACAATGCATGGTCTTCAAACATTGTTGTGACATTGTATCCAGTTGATACAAGTTCTTAGAACTTTAAGAACAGCTCAACAATCGTCTGATTTTACTAGAGAATGTTTCAACCACATCTCCTATGCCACTTAGTGAATCTCCTAAGTGACATGCATCTTAGTACTATGGCCATTCTCTATTCTTTACCAACACCATCACAACCTTTGTCATTCACATCTTGACATTCCTTGACTTCCATTCATTCCAAGACAACTTCATGCCTCATTGACAACAAATGCAACACAGTGCACTTCAATCTCCCCCTTTGTATTTGTTGTCAATACACTCCTTCAGCACATATGAATGGGTCAATATGTGTGCCAATATTTTCTCCCCCTTATTGGCAATCAAATGCAAAGGTGTGGTGTGGTTCTCTTCCACAATATCTCTTCCTCCCTTCGAATAGCATCTTCTTGAAAAACACTAAGAGAGGGATGATGCCACTTGTTATTCTTTAGCAAAGAACCTTATTAAATCAACTCTAAGTCTACTTGGGCTAACCCGGTGTAGAAAACAAGAGTGATGTAACCAAGATACTCAATGTTGTCCATAATTCTCTACACATGTGAGATCATGCTTCAGGGGTTTGAAATTTTTCAGATATATCAATGAATTGCTAAATCCTGCACATACTCCACAAAACTCATTAGAAAGTTCAGTGCAAAGATAAAGCTCCCCCTTTCATCTACTTTCTCAAGATGATATTAATTTCAGAACATCATCTTCTTCAGATTGGCTCCCCCTCAAGGGGTGCACTCCATTCTGTCCAAACCATCCTCCAGATGAGAATGATCATCATCTTCAATTCCCTGCAATGTTAGCACATGTATATACCAAGAGTATAAGGGAATAAGATGGAACCTCCTTGGTTCATCAATGTGAACAACAAGGTTGAGAAGATTCTCTCAACCGAGATGTCCCATTTTCACCAGTCTTCACACTTGCACATTTGATCTTCATTGATGATTGTGCTGGTGTGGTTCCCAAAACATCTTTATGTGAAACCTTCTTCTTCCCTTTTGCTTTAGAAATTGCCAGAGCTTCATCTTCAACTCTTTGTAGTTCTCTGGCAAGTTGCAACTGATGTGGCCATATGACAAGAAAATCATTTGGAAGAGTGGCCACAGTTTTGGAAGTTCCACATGGTTCTTTGGATGCTGCAAAGCTACCTCTCTTAGGCAACTTATGTTCAATCAATCCCTTCTTCTTCTGGATTGATTGTCTTTTGGAGTCCAGTCTGCTTCTATTTAATTTCATGGCTTATTTACAAAGATCCATGATATGTTCTTTCTTCCCACAGTAGAAGCATTTCTTGGTGGTCCTTCTGGATGCATCACCCTTCTTGGATTTGAATTCCAAGGACTTCTTTTCCCTTTTCATAATCTTCTTGGGAGCATCTTCCAATTTCTTATGCTTGCTTCCCAAGGATTCTTTTTGAGCCAGGTTCTGTGATCTTTTCTTATTTCCAGCTTTGGATACAGTTGGAGATTGACATGTATCTTTTTGACCACTTTTGCAATCATCCTAGATGTTGTCAAGTAATCCAAATCTGTTAGCAGTAAACAGATGTCTCTGGACCTGTGGATGTTGCTTATTTCCATCTGGCTTGCTCCCCCTTGGCATGGGCTTCCTTTGTGCTTTGACATTTAGTGGATTGTACCAACAATCCTTTACACAGTGCCCATACTTATTACAACACCAACATTGACCCAAAAATCTTGACTTCTTCAGTCCTTCTGATTTTATGGTACTTTTCTGGAGCTGCTGTGTTGTTTCAGGAGAGCTCTGCTTCTTCATTTTTTTCATCCATACTTGTTTGGAATTATTTTTCCATCCTGCACTTTTAGTAGAAACACTTTTAGAAGCATGAGTACAAGATGGTATGGATGGTACCTTCTTTTTAGAAGATGTTGCCATTTTATTAGAGGATGTATTTCTTTTAGAATCATCCTTCTCAAAGCTCACTTGAGTAGCAACATGTCTTCTTCCAGCTGACTGGGAGGATTCAGCTTTAGGTGATTGCAGATGTTTCAATATCACCTCCACTTCTAAACACTTCATGTTGAGGGAGTTCTTCTCATCCTCAATTGTTCTTAGCCTTCCTTCCCATTTCTCTTCCAGCTGTTTTATCTGGTCTTCATGCACCTGCTTCATTTCAAGCAATGAGTTGTCAAGCTCCTTCACCCTTTTGACTTTGTCTTCTAGTTGAGCATCTCTGACAACCATTGACACTTTTAGCCTCTTTTCCAGTGCATGGACAACATCTTTGACTATTATCATAAAGAATTCTTTTTCAGAAAGGCTTCTTTGCAATTCTTCAGCAGTGTCTTCATATCTTTCATTTCAAAGAGATACTGTTTCATCTTTGGAATTTACCAGCTTTCTGAGAGTGTTGGTTACGCCAACCCTTTTAGCCAATTGATCTTCCATTGCATTGGCTTCTTCTTCTAACTGTGATTTTTCTTCATGAAGATCATGGATGCCTGTAGCTATACACTTTTCCACTTCAATGGGAACTGTCTTCTGAAGATATTTGAGTGCACTCTGAAGATCATTCATTGTTTCAACTTCATCACAGCTAGGACATGCTTTCTTCATCTTCTTGGCCTGTTTCTTCTTTCTATTTTTCTGAGTCTTGGCAGATATCTCCATTTGAGGCTGGTCGCTCGTTTCCTCAAATCTGCACTTCATAAAGACTCCCTTGGATCTTTTAGAGGTACCCTCCCTCTGATACCAATTGAAGTGCCCAGATCAGTGTGAATCACTGAGAGGGGGAGGGGGTGAATCAGTGATCCCTTAAAACACATTACTAATTTATTATTATCAATTAAACCTCTATGGCTGGTTAAAGCCTCGATCCACTCTTCTTGTATCTCTCAACCTTTCCCGAATGATGCAGTAATGAAAAGGCACAGGACACAAGGATTTACAAGGTTCGGCACCAAAGGCCTACATCCTTGCCATGCTTTCCCAACATGGATTCTCCATTATAACCTGTTAAAATTACAACAGTCGATACAGAGTCCCACTGTATCTCTCCTGAGTCCC
Source organism: Viscum album (assembly GCA_963277665.1). NCBI lineage: Eukaryota > Viridiplantae > Streptophyta > Magnoliopsida > Santalales > Viscaceae > Viscum > Viscum album. The sequence goes on along the minus strand of OY728139.1, from coordinate 730,544,937 downwards.
ACAGGAGGGTCTTTATACTGCGTCACACAGTGTTACCAGAGTCCCACTGGCCTGCTCCAGAATCCCACTGAAGACTTCTTCTCCCTGAGTCCCACAGGGTCTTCTCCTGGCTCCTCGAGTCACACGAGTAGCTCTTCTTCTCTTTCAGCTTCTTCAAGTATCTTCAGCAGTCTGGGATAAAGACTGCTGGCCTTGCTCTGTACCTCTGATCACTTGTGATGATCAGGTCTTCTCGTCTTGCTCAGGATTTATCTCCTTCTTCTAAGGATGACCTGGCTTCTCTCTTCAACTACTGAATACTCAGACAACTGATATCTTTAACTTCAGTCTGGTCCAGTCTCACTTCACTTCAACTTCATGCACTGAATGCATGGAAACTCTTAATCCTCATGCACTGACTGCATGGCCTTCTCAAATCTCTTCAAGAACTACTGGTCTTGGACTCCTCAAATGCACACCACTGATTTGGCTCTGTTCACGTGTGCATGTGCATGCATGCATGCCTGCACTTCCCTCTTTCTTCTCTTGGTGCAATAAACACACAAAGGGTGTAGTATCTTTAAGCACACACCACCTTCTCACTTCTTCACACATTTTATTCTCTTTTGATTACACACATAAATTTGTGTTATACACTAGTGTGGATATCTTCTCTTCTTCTTAGTGTGTACACACTTTGGTTTGCACACACACTAAGGTTCGGCCACTTCTTTTAATTTGCACACACACACAAAAAAGGTTGAGTTGTGGTCTTCACTTGTTGCACACACATGACTTGGCCTTCACTTCTTCTTGCACATACCAAAGGCTACGACTTCTTTGCTCTTTGTGTACTCTTCCACTTTGCACACACACTTTGTTTTTCTCTTTTAATCTTCAAGAGTGCACAACCAACCCGTAGGGTCTTCCTCACTTGTCACACACACAAGGTGTGGTCTCGGGTTCTCCTTGCACACACAAGAGGAAAAGCCTCGGCCTTCTTTGGCACACACACAAAGTGTGGTCTTCAACTTCACTTGGCACACAAGGCACTAAGGCTCGGGTCTTCTTCTCCACTTTGCACACACACACTAAGTGTATTTGTCTCAATATACCCGAACGCAAACAAGGCGCGCAAGGGGGTGTGGCCCTCTTCTTGTTTTCAAATGCCGCGCAGGCTCAAGTGTGCAAGGGTGCAACACTGCCTCAGGCGCTTCTGTCGCGCAAGACTCAACGAACCACGAAGGCGCGCAGGTGATGCGGCCTTGGGTTCCGTAAGTTCAAGGCACCGCGGGCTTCAATGTGGGGGTGCAAGTTGGCACAGCCCAGCCTCTTCTTCTTGTCACGCAAGGAGTTAGAGCGCAAGGAACTCAAGCCGCGCATGTTTACATGCGCGGGGATTCAACTTCGCGAGGCAGAGATCTCACGGGACTCGGATTTTCAACAGAGTTTCAGCAAGCTCAATGAGAGCCTCACCTCTCTTTTTATAGACAGAGACGTCTCGGATCATCCGCGTGCGATAAATCTTTGATCTCCCAAAGATTTCGGATCTTCAAGATTCTTTGAAATCTTCTTTTCTTCTCTCTGTTTCCACGCGGGTTCATTTATTTTTCATTCCTCTACGTGCATGTGCATGCCAATGCATGCATACCATCGTTTAAAAACAATCCACGCAAAGCACGAATACACCGAGGCCTCGGCACTTCGTTTGCCTTCGGCCTTCATCGAATTCCCTCATTTGTTGCATGCACGTGTATTTTAAAGCATGGATCGGTTCGTCTTGGCCAGACGATCACCATGGAAGCTTTACTTCGATCAGCGGTGGCCGGGAGCTCGAAAACATCTCTCGGGATGCTCCTGGTTCGAACGGAGCTCGCGGGTGGCTTCGGGGTGGCTCGACGAAGGAGACGAGCCGGGAGCCGTCGGATCAAGCATTTGAGATACATCGGACGGACGGATTAAATAGCGGCGCGCGGCAGATGAGATGAGCGGCTGTGATCCAGCGCGCGATGAGACGGACGGGTCAGATCTGTCCCGGGTGAAATTTCCACGTCCCACATCGAATCGGCGCGCGGTTTTTTCGCGGTTTATCACCCTAGCGCTGCCTCAACCCCGCAATTGAACTTCCAACCTCCACGGTGCCGCCCCGCACCGTGTTCTCCCTGCGGGCGCGCTCTGCGCCCACTCTCTGCTACCGGCGGGCGCGCTCCTAGCGCCCACTATGCACCTCGGGCGCGCGGGTTTCATCACCGCGTGTCCTCGGGGGCTTACACACGGCCCCTGCCGCGCTCCTCCGGGCGTGCCCCAGGCGCCCATGCAGTGTCCTAGGTGTGCGCCCCTGCCTCAAGGATGCTGCCCTGGCCTTGAGGGTTCCCCATGGGCGTGGTGACCTTGAGTCCCACATGTTCCTTGGGTGATGACCCTCGGGTGGCCTCCTTGGTGGCCTAATTTTTGGCAAAGGCATGAATAAACACTTTGTTAAAAACAAAGTTCTCCCAATGTATAAATGCCAACCCAAGTTCTTCCAAGCCAAATGCCACTTCAAATTTTTCTTCTCCATTTCTTCTTCGTAAGATTTCAAACATTAATCCTCTTGATTAGAAACAACTCCTCAATTTATAATTCTTCTTCATCATCTCATTTTCTACTTAGGAGAGAATTCTCAAGGATCTTCTTCTTCAACCGAACTCCTGAATCACTTAAATTCTTCAATGTGCTTCATTGATCTAATCAGACATCAATTGGATCTTCTTCTAATTCTCATGCACTAAGTGATAGTGCATGGACTTATTTAATCCACTTCATCCACTTAGTACTTATGGATGGATCACTTTCATCTCCTCATGCATTGTCACTACAATGCATGGTCTTCAAACATTGTTGTGACATTGTATCCAGTTGATACAAGTTCATAGAACTTTAAGAACAGCTCAACAATCGTCTGATTTTACTAGAGAATGTTTCAACCACATCTCCTATGCCACTTAGTAAATCTCCTAAGTGACATGCATCTTAGTACTATGGCCATTCTATATTCTTTACCAACACCATCACAACCTTTGTCATTCACATCTTGACATTCCTTGACTTCCATTCATTCCAAGACAACTTCATGCCTCATTGACAACAAATGCAACACAGTGCACTTCATTATTAAATACTTTGAAAAAATTAACCTTCTTATGGATGTGGATTACGTGTCAAAATTGATAGACATATGATCCATGATGACATATGATTCCCTAACAGTTGTGTAATTTTTTTGAAAAAAAATTATCTTTTGGTTTGTTTTTCCGAGGTTCATCACAAATTACCACAGTTATCATTTCTACATACAATCAATGAAATCACTTTTGCATCAATATGGGGTAGGGGATCGAGTGTCTACTAAATATCACTGAAAAATAAATGGTCAAGATGTACTGTAAAATATAGAGGTAAAAAAATTTATAAAAAAATGGTTCAACAAAACATAAAATGTTAGAGTCCAAGGATCAATGATTCTTTAAGGGATTATTGTACTTCCTTCAAAACACACATCGTCACGTAACCATATCAGCTAATTTATTGAAACATTTTTCACCTCCGTGTTGACATATTGCATCTTACTAACATGGAAATTAAACAATGAAATTATAATCTTTCTGTTGAAGGTTCTCAATGTAAGATATGGATTCATGAGTTAAGGTAATTGTATGAAGATTTTAATTATTACTCATGAATCTATAATAATAAAACCTTGGAATACCACGATCACTTCATCCTTCATCATCTATTCCAAAATTAGTAAGAAACATCACTTTACAATTAATGGATGAAGTTACATAATTGCAAGCATTGTTTTCCCATATTTTGGACCATACATGTTGAATACTTTTTTACTAATTTGGTGTTGTTTAGGTTCATAATTGATAAATGAAACAAAACAACACATTCAATGGATATGTAGCTAAAGAAAATTCATGAGGCCATTACAGAGTCCCAAATTGAATAACCCCATACTCATGAAGGAAACTCAAAAGAACACCCAATAGATTTTTTTAATTTATTAACAAAATTTATATATATTATATTAGGGACACTGGATACTACATATGTGGGGGGATGTGTACTTCCAAAAAAAATTTAGGAATTTTCTTCCTCGTTATTATTTTTGAATTTTTTTTATTTTTGAACAGTGCCAATTCAATCCTTCCCCGTTACTTTCTTCTTCAAGAATATTAATTTCTGATGCCCACTTTATCATGGATAATTATTATAGGTTAATCATGGATGTTATTAGAAATTAATGTGGAATTTTCCTATATTATTTTGTTTTAACAAAAATAACTAATAGAATATGTTTTTTGAAATGAATATTACATTGAGTTGTGTCCTTTTCATGGAATGTTTTTGTTTGTCGATGATATAACAAGTTTTATCACATTAAACCCTTTACAAGGAATGATAACAATTGTGGGGGAAATTTATGTTAAATTATTTTACTTAATATATCCATGAATATTTTCTCCCAACCATGATGTTTTAAATTTTATTTCTCAATACAAGTTAATCATAACATATGTTAGTATTTATTATCATTCCAAAATGATTTTCCTATTATTTTCTTCCATATCTAATATTTTTCATTCTTATTCCAGATTGACCTATACATTTTTAATTATTATTCAACTATTTTATGTATTCCAAAAATTATAAATAAAATATTAAATACAAATAAATTTGGTTTTTATATTTTTCGGTTCAAATTAACCACCATCCCTTAAACTCTGATCTTATTAGAACATTTATAATGAGTGTGATGAGGAGATCTAAAATTGAATGACATGTGAGTCTTAGGATTGTTCCAATTGAAAAATTAAAAAAAATATTAAATGAGGGGATTGATTAAATATACAACATATCGGGATATATAGGTCAGGATGTTAAGGTTTGAATAATGGGAATGCTTATGTTATTGTGTCCTGAAATTTTATTGCAAAGAATGTTGGGAATGTTCTGTGGATTGAATCATTTAATAATAATTTTTTTAATCTATCTTATATTTAATGGATAGTAAGTGGTATGGATAACATGAAATTGTTTTGACATACATGTTTGGAGAAATAGGTAAATGATTAGCTTTTTGATTAAATTATCATTTTGGTAACATGAATCTCATAAAATTCTATTTTGATACATCCCATGAGAAATATTTTTCCATGATCACATAAAATAACTGTTTTGTGTAATTATTTTATTTTTCACAATTATATAAGAAATTATTTTTTAAATTTAATTGTTCATTATGTTTGGAATATCTTCCTTCATATTTTTTTTAAAATTTCTCGTCTCTTTGGGGTAAAATTATTTTGTTGTCAGGATGTGATCATGTAGCATTTCAATTTAACTTCACCCTTACATAATTGTAATAAATTAGTCTTTTTAATAACATCAAAATTAAATAAAAAATAAAACATACTATTGGATTCTTTTTATTAATAATAAGTAGTAATGATGTTAGTTTCTATGTTTTAGATGATTGCATATTAGTTGTAGGTGATTATGAAGGCCCATGATGATGTTGAAAAATATGGGCTAAAATGTGTATGATTCAAATAACAGAAGAGAAAATTAATTGACAGTTCATAAGATTCAAGTGTTAAATTAGGCTGAAATCTAGGGATATGATCCAAAATATAATTGGATTAAACCCTAATAAAGACTCAAAATTCCAATATTTTTGTTAGAGGGACCAACCAAACTGATATGTTCAAGACACAAAATCGAGAAGACGTCAAAAGTGGGGTTATATGTTTTGTACATATTAGATGATATCGACATCCAAATGAGGCCAAATTTTCAATGGAGATATTCTAGAGGTGAGTGGGGGGTTTAAATTTACATAAAAGAAAGATTAGATAGTCTGGATGTTTATAATAAGGGTCCATATTGTTTTTCAAAATTTATTTTCCAAAAACCACCATCAACATTTCCTATAAATTGGCACCTTGGGAAACCCATTTGTAAGTTATATCCTATAATAATTCTCTTCCATTTGGAGACCAAAAAGTGTCGTATATTCTACCATGATGTTATAGAGTCCCCAATCATCATATGTGGATAAATTTTGAAGGTGATATTTTAATCTAATATCCTACTCTTCTAGATGGAATGCTAAACAATGGATGATCATTTAGAAGGAGATACACATACATTGTAATATGTTCCAATAGTTCTTTATTACCTATTTTTGTGTAATTTCAGTTTTAAATATTTCACATAGGATTTATCTTAACACCATTCACCTTTGAATTCATTTTTTGGTATATCTGACTGAAATAATTTTAATTTCTTCTCGGTTTATTTTGATTTTTTTGGTGGGAATATTTGGTTGTTTGGATTGGACTTCACAAGCATTAAATATTTCTAACACTTATGTATGATTTTAGTATTCCTTGGAATCCATTTTTCTATTCTTCATTTCCAAGCAATGAAAACAAGATTTCTTAGTTATGGATTTGTTCTTTGTTCTTATTTTTAATTGGAAAGAGTGGAATCACGAACATGAAAACCCTCAAACAAAGGATTCCATTCAACCTTGGTAAAATATCAGACCAAGGAACCATCCAAGATGTGTGGTGAACTCGAAACGTTATCCTCATATCATAATTAAAAAAACTCCACATTATTTTCTACCATAAAACGTTTTAGTTAAGGAATTTTTTAAAACCTCGATTCAAAACAACTCCCATTTTAGTTAATTTAATTAAAAATGAAAACATTAAACACACAATTCTCCTTGAGAGGTGATATAGAAGCTTCCCATGACTATAAATAAATATAAAAATCATAATAACCTTCACATTTCATGATAAAGTTGTCAAAACTCCCATAAAACATAAATGAAATATCATGATATTAAATATATAACCAATTAATTCAAGCACTACCTTAGAGAACACATCATTTTATTATTATCTACTTGAATAATAGTTAGACATTGATTTTAAAACATATTTATTCCTCTAATAATTTCAAATTCCATAAATATATAATGTGGGTTAAAGAGATGGATATTCCCCAAAATATAATGTTTTTACAACATAGCGAATACAATTGAGTGGAAATAGAGATGGGTATTCACTAATAAAAATTATGGAATGAAAAATCCCATGACAATTTTAGCAGAATCACTGGGGTATGTTTGGATTCATAGATTGGGATATTGAGTGTTTAACGGGTTCCTCATCACATTTATTGCATTATTAATGTAAAAGGTTCATGTAAAACTATATTATAAAATATTGAAATGTAAATAAAAATAAAAATATTAAAAAGATTCTTAAATAACTTGTTTAAAGAGACGATCCATTTCCTTGAGGGGATGGGGCTAAAAGCATGGGTGGATATTTTTTATGGATTGGGGAAAATTTAATGGTTCTAATTTGAGAATAAAATAGTAATTTCATGATCCATTTTTAGGGAAGATGAATGATAATTTGGGTTTGTTTGTGTTTAAAAATAGAGGTGTATTCATTATGAAATTACAATCATACTTTTGGACTCTATATGATATTATAAAAAACAAGGAACCATAAAATGGGTTTTACAATGGACTATATGAAAGTGGTGTAAATTTTATTATTTTATACAACTTAGAAATTATATCATTCAAATAATAACATGAGTTTTTTGGATGTAACAGTTGTTCATAAGGAATTTTCTACATCCTTAAAATATAATATGTTTTTAGAGGATTCATTAATTCTATATAAAAAAATCATATAAAATAAAAACCAGTATTTTAAAGTGTAAATAAACATAGGTTCATAGATACATTTTATCGTATATATTACATTTTTTGGGTTATTATAATGTCATAGTACTTACCATATATTAATATCATATTTAATTTTTACAGACAAATTTCACAATCTATGAAAATAATAGAAAACTAACATGTGGATAATTTAGAAATTCTAATTGAATTAATAAAAAATTTTATAAGATACATTATATAGATATTATAATTACAACATTTAAATCAAAATTTCCAATTTACAATTTTTTTTGAGAAGTACTTATTTAATGAGAAGATATTATTAAAATAACAAATATCTCAATAATTATTTAATTATTTTGAAAAAAAAATTAATGATTGAAACAATACATTTCCAAAAAATTAATAATTTATATTTCATTAAATCAAAATATACTTATTATTAAATTCAATATATAATCATTTAAAAATTAACAATAAAATGTGAAAATATCACCATTGTTAATTTTAATAAAAACATGTAAATCAATTCAATTAGGGTCTATACAAATAACAATTAATACCCCAGTAAATTCCCTAAGGATACTGTTTGGGCTTGTAGGATTTTCATATAATGGTTTGGAGAACATGGTTTGGGACATGATCTCCCTGATATTGAGATCATCTCATAATATTATTCACTATTTCATTAACTATAGAATCTTGTAATTGTCATGGTAATGGTAAATTGTCAATGATATCATCTACCTTGAAATATTATATAAAATTTCTCAATAGGGAACAATCTACTACTGGAAGTCATCTCTTTATTCATCTTTATCCACTATCCATTATCATAAAACATAATATATACTATTCACTATGGTCACTATATAGTGGCTATATTTCCAATAGTTATGATGCCTAACTATCATTTAAATAAAAATAAAAATACAAATAATGGTCTAAAAACCAATGTGGTATATGTTATTGGTGAAATTTTATTTCATAAGAAATAATTTAATTATTTTGTAATGTAATAAAATTTATAAAATAGTGGGACCTTACATTGTGGATTAAAAATTTTGAATTTGAAGGATACGAGAACATGGAAGAAACAAGCATGCCCACTTCCAAATATCGCCTTGTCATCAGTAATCTGGCCTTGGGATTGTCTCCTGATTAGTTAATATTTCATATTCCAGCCACTATAGTAACAATATTAATCCACTTCCATCTTGAGTCTAGTATGGGTATTGATAAATTACCCCACATGAAGTTAGTTATTTCATCATATGACTATAAGTATATTGAAAATCGTACCATAATCGTAATTACTATATAAGTTAAAAATATCAATTTATTACATTTAAAACCACATTGACACAATGATACTGAAAAAATAGGCTATCCCAATGGAGCTATTCCAACAGTCCTTATTAGACAAGGATATAGAATTTTTTTCCAAGCCAATACCAATGGTTAAAGAAATTGGTTTAGGATGTTTGATACCAATGGGTTTTTAAATACCATTCGTATGGAGAAAAAAATATGGATACCCTCTTGGGATTCTCCGCCCATGCATCCTCATTTTCTCCACCTCATCATTCGAACCATAATTCATCCATTATGCCTCCTCATGTCACCCTTCCAAAGAGTTGATTTTGGATTCCTTTCTCTCCTTGTCAATCATATTTGGCATCCCGCTCCCTTACTCAAGAATTTTAATCATCCCATTAACCACTCAAGCAATGTTGACATCGTCAAGTCATTTTCTTCTTGTATTTTTGGAAACTTTTTTTCTATGATTTTAATAAGTAATATTTCCCTAAATCTTCTATTTTATTTTCCTTTCTTCCACTATATACATGTGCATGAGTTTATTTTATAATTATACTTTCAATAAACATGTTTATTTGTGATTAGAATTTGATATTGTAATATATAATTTGTTTTCAGATTCTTTTTACAATATGTTTCAATTTTTGAACCTTTTAGATCTATGATATTCAATTTTAGTTTTTCTATTTTACTGTAAAATTTTTCAAAATTTTTATTTTTTAATTGATTTTTATCTCAATGAGGTTTTGATAGAGTATTTCTATAATTGTATTTTTTTTGAAATTGGGTGGTTTAATATATGATGATTCTTTATTATGAATAGAATATAAAAGATTACATTTTGTTAAATACCCACAACTGTCAAACTTGTTACTATTGGTGTTTATTGAGAGGAAACATATAATAATAAGAAATATCATGAGTTATTTTGTAAAATGTTTTTGATCATACAAATTAAAACCTAAATTTGATCATTAATTTATACTCTAATCATAATCCCAATGCTAAATATAATATCCTAAAAACCTAATCTTATAAACCAGAAAACCAAAATAAACTACCCATAAAATTAATCTAAAAACTATGCAAAAAAGATAACCCAAAACTAAAACTAAAAACCTAAACACCTAATATCATAGATTGTAAAACCTCAAATGAATTCTTATAATGAAACCTAAATCTAATATATAATAACATACCAATAAACTAAATTCTAAACACCAATGTTCCATTACAATAACACCCAACTGGTAACCATAAAACTAATCCTATAACCCCCTAAACCTATAACATTAAAACTGAACCAATAATCAAACACAAAATTATTCCTTCATATGATCCCTAGTCATTATCATTAACCACCATCCTAAATATTAATCACCTAATCCTCTTTACATGAAAACATAACCCATAAACATAAAACAATTCAAATCATCCACCACAATATATTATCCTTTTCCAACATAGTAAATCATACTCCTAACCGACATCCTTAATACAAAAAAAAAAACTAATCCCCTAGACCATAAAATATATCACTTATGCATAAAAAACAAAAAACCCAATGATAAATTTAATCCCAAACCTAATCCTTAATGCTATACACTAAATTCCCTAAAAATTAAAAATAATTCTTTAATACTCCTATAAATTTAATCATAAAACCACAACATAAATCTAAAAAACCTATGTCCTTGTACATTAAATAATCCTATATCATGACCCTAATTTTCACCCTCAACTAACACCCAATGACTAATTCATAACCTAATAAGTAAATCCTAAATACATAATCCCACTTACCATAAAACCTATCCAGTAACTATAAAAACGAAACTATATCTAAAAACTAAATTTAATACTCAAAGTACACCCTAAACCAAACCCCTAGAATATATACAAAATCCTAAATACCTAACATGTATAAATTATATATTAAATATAAAAATAATTTAATTAATCCTTAAAAAATAATCCTTATCATATATCATAAATCTAAATCACCTACTATCATATATCATAAAACCCACCCCAATATTTTAAGCCTACATATATATTCCAATATAAACAATGGTAAAATTTAATCCTGAATCTATGAAAGAATTATAACCCATGAACTAAATCTTAAATCCAAAACACCAAAGATAGTAGAACATTAAACCCTACTACCAACAATATAACTAAACATACATCGAAAACATATTCACTAACCAATTAATTTATTAATAAACACAAAATCTCCTTGACCATATCATCAAACCCCTATCCTTAAAACTAAAACTATAACTCCCATAGACTCGTAACATTAAAACTAAACCTATAATCCAACCCAAAATGTATTGCTCATAATAAATCCTATAAATTATCCCTAACAAAAAACATAATTCCAAATCTACTAATACCATTTACCATAAAACATAATTCATAACAACAATGATGAACATATCAGTCACTGATAAATATAATCCTTATTCTTTACCATAATATTATCCCATATACATTTCAAAAATCCTATAACATAGCCATGAATTTAATCCTTATCCATCACCCAATAATTATTTCAAATCTTATTTTATATATCCTAAATACATATTCCCCTAGACTATAAAATATAACAAACCATTAAACAAAAACTATAACCCACCACTTAAATTAATCCTTAACCTACACACAAAACCTAATCCCTATCCGACATCCTAAATCCTAAACACCTAAGTCCTTAGACATTACATCATAAATCATTAACCCACCATAGAATTCAGTCATTTATCTATTTTATAAACAAAATTTCCTAACTACATCATAAATATTAAAAACCAAATCTAGTTAAACACAAAAATCAAACCACATCCATACAAAGTAATTCTATAATCTGATATTAACAATGAATAAATTTAATCTTAAACCTATATAATAAAAATATCCCATTAAGTATATCTTACATCCTAAACACCGAATACCCAATACCATAAAACATAACAACGGCCATCTAAACTAAACCTACATCAGATACACAACCACTAACCAATGAACTTGATACTAAACACCAAATATCTATAACCATAACACCAAACTCATAACGTTAAAGCTATAAATATATCCCCCACACCCATAACCGTAAAATTCTAACTTTTATCAAAGTGAAAAAATTTATTCCTTAACCTACAGCAAAAACCAAATCACTAACCAACAACCAAAGTGAGAAAAATTGAATAATATTTATTATAGTTTCAATAATAATAATGTTATCCAATAATATTGTGGATTTTAAACTATTAGGGATACCCACCATGGTCCATTATATGTAGTAATTAATTATAGAATATGTTATTTATTGTATTCATTGTCTTTATAGATACTATTAAGATTTCATTTATTTAATTTAAAATATTTTTGTTATTAACTATTTAATTATGGGTCACATTGTTTATTAAAAGAATAATTTTTTCCTTGTAATAGAATGTATAGAAGGTGGACGAATCACACTAATTGGTTGTCAACCGAACATTAAAATAATTTTTAATTCATTTATATTTTTAATTTAAGACTTATTTATATAGAGGTTTTATACAATTTATATGGTATTATTTTCACGCAATGCAATTTTTATGTAAAGAATAAGTAAGCTACAATATAACAGAAGATGGATTTGAAACACAATATTCAATTTGGTATCACTATGGAGAGATGTGATGATCTTATACTATTCACGACCGAAAATAAATAAGTGGTATAGAGAATTTGATATTTATTTAGTTTCCATTTGTTCATCATCATGAATGAGATAGTATGATAGTGAATGAAGATAATGATTTGAAGACACATGAGGAAATGATTGATGATGATGTTGTTGAGAGAGTCAAACATTTACTGGATGATGCTAGCACACCCGTATAACAGGAATGTTTTAATATGTATATGTTATTATTTTTAATGTGGTTATATTGAGGATAAACCATGTATGGATGTTCAAATACATCCATTGATTATATTCTTACATTTTTAAGTACATTATTCCTGATGGTGGATACAATACTTCAAATAATTATAAGTAATGAATATTAATGAAGTATATTAGATTTGATAATAAAATTTTCCTTCTTGTATGAAAGGATTAAATTATTTTTTGGATGAAAAAATAGTCTGTAAAGACAATAAATAATATATTACATCTCAATGGATGTCAAATGGAAATGTAACTCTATATATTGTTCCCCAAAAAGTATTTTGGAACATAAAAATGATTCCTAAACATTAAAATTTACTCATGTCAATAGAAATTAAAAACCAACATGTGATGGCCTGATGCTGAGAGAATTAAAGGTAATTATGAGTTAGTTCATCATGTATATAGATTATCATGAAATGAATTTTATTCATAACACCCATATTTTGTATCTGAGGTGCCTAATGTTATGTTGGGATTATCTAATGATGGTTTTAATTTGTTTAGTTGTATAGTTACTGCTCATATCACGTTGACTATTTTTATTCATGTTTATAATCTTACATTGTCAATTTATATGATAAATCTATACATGTTTTTGAGTATACGGATATCCTGACCATTTGATATTGGTAATGATGTAGACGTCTACTTTTAACCATTAATAAGATTGTGGAAGCTACTCTTTGACATGGGTTTGAAGATATAAGATTATTCTTCCAAAAATATATTTTATATATGTGATTCTATTTTATGGGCTATAAAATAATTCCAAATAAATATAATGAAATATGATTGAATCATTAATGGAAATATATCATTCCCTTTTATATATGATGAATAGATGGTCAAGAATCATATATATCATCATATTTTTGTTTCAGGAGGCATTGGAAATTCTTGCTCATACATCAATAATACAGGATAAATCTTATGAGGTTTAGTAATACTATTGATATATATCAACAAAATCAATATATGTTAAGTATTGATGTTCATATATAATTGAATAAATTTTTTTAAATTATGGAATGGTCAATTTAAATCAATATATATATAATAATGTTGACACTAAGGCCCCTTGTAATTTAAAAACGGTATGTATCTTTTTTGAATTTCCAATTTGGTTGAAAAATTCTTTACATAATTCTTTATATTTCGTTACCCTTGTATAATATATAAGTAAAATGATACTTTCAAGTCATATAAATATCAAGGGGAAGACCATATATTACTTCTAATCTCATCTTGACTTTTTGGATTATGTCATTTGATTAGAACTCAAACCATTGTGTACTAGTGAAAAAAATAGGAAGTTTATTGTGCTTATTATTTGATAACACCACCAGATAAAGAAAAATTTATTTTATTAATATAGAACATCAACGATTCTGATGGCTATTCTAGAAACATATCTAAAATATTAAACATAAGGGATTTGAAACCAAAATACCAAAATAAATCTTCATTATCACATCCTTCATCATGAAGCCATTCCAATAGAAAATCAGAATTTTCTATCAAATAATGAAAGGGTGAAAATGATTCAATTGTGGAAATTTTTAAAGACTATATATATAAATGTATATGAAGTCCATTATTCATAAAAATTTAGTATTAAGATCCATTAATTTTATATGAGGAGAAAAAAATTCCTCCATCATATTTCACATGCATAATGCATTTAATAGTTAATCATCCAACAAAAACCACTTCATGGGGGAACAATATATTTTTATTGGACGAATCCTACTGAACGAAATAAGTGAATAATGGAAACATAGGTATAAATTAATAATTATCCTAAAGATATGATTGAGGGAGGTAATATAGATCTAGAATTTTGGGGGTTTTTATTTATTCTATTTGTTTGATGTGAGAACATAACAAGGTTGGATCAGGTTATACCAAATATACACAAGAGGGGGGTGAATTGTGTCTTTTACAACTTCGTTTCATAATTGAGATATGTCCTATTATATTTATATGAATGAGTTAGATATGGAAAATAAATAGCACAAGACGCACAATGTATAGTGGTTCGGTGAACAGAAGGTCCATAGTACACTCCACCAACTCTCTACTCTAGGATCTTGGTGATTTTCACTATCTTGTTCTCTTATCAATAGTTCATTCCACAACTGAGTATAGGAAGTTCACACCATTACAATCCTAAGGCTAAATAGAGCCTTCTAGGTAAAACACCGAACATAACAATCTTAGTACATGAATCTAATCACTCAAGATAAAACAGTATTTTGTTCGTTGAAAATACTTTCCTTGTTCTTCTTCGCAATTACATCATAATGAAATTGAAAGTAGATGGATCTTCGTCCTTACAAACGATGATCGTTGGGTAAAGGTAGTTATGATCTGATCCAGTTGCAGTATATCTTGAAAGATATTTCAAAAATTTATCAGCAGTTGATTCCAAAAAAGATATTCAATGTAGGTTATTAAATCATCAGTCGTGTTTCTTATTCTCCAGAAAATAGATATTTGTCGCACATCATAACTGTAGATCATCTTTTCAAAATTCTTCCACTATATATGTAATAAAATATAATACTGGTATATATAGAATAAAAGCATAAATTATCCTTTTAAACATATATCCACAAAAGTCGCCTTTAGAATAATGATATTCAAAAGATTGAATAGATGAGCAGTCGTAACTCCCATGAAAATTCAGCATGAAAAGCTCTTAAATTGATCCTTTGAATCAAAAATATGAAGCTCTGATTCAGTCAGAGACCTGCTTTAAATTCTGGATTTTAATCTGGCTTTAAATCAGCCTGATAATCCTCATAAAAACTGTTGTTTCAATAAAGTAATAATTTAAACAGCAGATGATAAATGTAGGGTCAAACTGCATAGCCTACATTATATTAACGTAAGGTTCACAACATATGGTTGATCTCAAACGTTTCTCCTCAACTCTCAAACATATAATATAAAATCCATACATTTATCAACATTAGAGCATAACATTCATGATCCATGCATTTCAATAAAATGTACAATTGTTCATAAAATTAAGGTTGATGAACTATACTTTAATTTTTATCATCCAAACATATAGTTGTTTACTAAAGTAAGGATGATGAGCCATACTTTTATGAAAAAAACATATCATTCCATAATTACATAATGATATTATTTTATACTTTCCTGATTTTTCCGAAATGTAATTTTCCTTCCAAAAGTAGGGTTAATTCGAGACGTAAGGTTCCTTCCAAATGTTGGGTTCCTTACAAACGTAGGGTTCCTTCCAAATGTAAGGTTCCTTCCAAACGTAGGGTATGCAAAGTATTTCAAAAACATGCTAAAAATGAATTCAGAATATTTTTTAAATTAATTCTTGCAGTTTTAATACATAAATATCTCTTCTAGAATTATAAATATATAGAATATTAAATTTATGAAAATCACATAAAATAAAATCATTAGAATTACAAATAATGGTTTTTTTCAGCATCAAAATCAACAAAAAAGAGATAGAATATTGTTCTTTAAATATCCCCTCCTTATCAATATTTTTATTGTTGAAAACAACACATGCTGAATAATCTACCACTTTATGATTACCACAAAACCCATAAAATAAACAATGAAATTAACATTCAAAATTATTTACATATTGTTTTGAATTTTGAAAAGATAAATAAAATATTTAATTTGAACAAAATTATTTTAATAAAAATAAACAATGTATTATCCATAGTCATAAAAATTAAAAACAAATTTCTCCCGAAGAAAATGATTATTTTTATTGATATATCTCCTTAAAATAAAATATTTAGATATTATAAATAACATAATATACAATGTTATGTTTAACATAATTTCCCACCTTAACGGATTAAGATAATACATAACATTTCTCACCATTTTTTATTAAAAATATTAAAGTAATATTTTAAATTAATGAAAATGTATTAAAATAAAATGTTTTTATCCTAATTTCTCCCCCTTTATGTGATATAAAATAGAATGATAGAAGAAGGAACATAACATATTTTAATTTAGCACTGAACTTATGTAAATTCTTTTATAAACTTTTTATCAATATGTGAATTTGGATTACTAGAATTTATATTATAGATTTTACAGTAAAACAAATTAAAACACATGAAAATGAGATTTAAATATATTTTAATGAAAATTGATTAACAATTACTGTATTGAAACACAATAGTAATCAATGTTGGGTAAGGGTGTGATATAGGGTTCATCACCTCTGAACTATTGCCATGATCTCTCCCAATTGGTCCCTCAATATTCTCATCAATACATCTCCCAACAAGATTATTAGATCTAGGCCTTCTTAAGTCAAATGCATATCTTCAATCGGATTCAATATGAACATCTCATAATGTATATATTCCTTCTCCATAAAAATAGTTATATTATAAGTGAACTGATTCAACACAGTTCTAACTCCTGATTCATTTAAAGTTAACTGATCAACTAGAAACATCTACTTATCTAATAGCACTAACAAAGGAGCAATGTTGCACTGTATGTCATGCAGTTTGTTATTCATATTCTCCATGACCACTGTAATAGCCTGAAATATTTTGATAAATTCTGGTTAAGTACCTGATGTACCAACCTCACTTGTTCTGGATAATGAAAATTGTGTCTCCATTAATGATTTAACCTCTATCAAATCAGACATCATATTAATTTATGATTTAAACTTTTCAAAATCACTGAGCATTTCTTTCTACAAATTTTCAACTTCTTGTTTAGAAATAGAACTAACTATCAGGTTATGGATCTTTTTTCCTCTCCCATTCTAATGCTCTTTTCAAAGATAAATTCTCAGCTAGAAAACTATTAAATTTTTTGATAAATTATTCCACGTGATCATTATCAGAATTACAGGCACTTTGTTCTTGAATCACTATTTCAGCTTTATTTTGATGTAATAGTACTCAGCGAATGTAATCAGCATCTGATTTCACTTCAACCCATCCCTCTAATGGTTTCTCTATATATTTTTTCCAAGCCTTTCCCAGACTAATCCAATGAAAAGTCCTCATTCAATACCACAATATTGAACTCAGGAGGATTTTATTTCTAGTTTTCAAGTGTTGGAGGATTCTCCTCATGTGCATCATGTGCATGGTTTTTCTCTATTATTGGATCTGATATATTTTCTATTTGAGCCTATATTTCTATCACTTCCTGAGACAACATTTCTTGCTCCACTGGAGGAGTCACCTTATTCTGAGAAACTACTTCATGTTTCATCTCCTAAACTACAGCAGCTCTCACAAACATATTGCTTAAGAGAGCACCTGATGTTAAACAATTTGATGTTATAGCAGGATCACCCGAAATATTAGGATCCCTGTTCTTTTTAAATTTAATTCCTTCATGAATTCATTATTCATGTGAATCAACATCCTCAAACCTAACTATTATTGATATATAACTGGTTTTATATTAAGCTACACAATTTTTTTTTATTTTTCTAGTTGGGCCTGAGGACAATCTTCATCCTCTACAGCTCCAAAAAGGCCACAACTTTCCTTTGATAGTGCTCAAAAAATATCCAATTATTCTTAATGTACCAGCATTTAAGATATTACAATGGTGGAATCTCACTCGAGTATCCACCAATCTTATCATATATGTCTTAAACATAAATTTCATGATAAACCTTCCAAAGGGATAATTACTCATTATTGCCTATGTTTGTAAACAATAACTAAGATACCCCTCCTTGTACCTATGGATGTTCAATTTGATAACACTCTTCAGAAAAATAATTATATACATATCTGGGTAAATAATATTTTCCCTCTCCGACATTCTAGGTGCAATACTAGTTTCCACGAACTTAACCAAGATATTCTGATCAGGATCTAAACCATTCAAAAACATCTTCTTTATAAATGCAGTTCCTAAAAAAAATGCATAATATTTTCTGAATTATGCACACAATCACCACTATTCATAAATAAAAATTATTAACTCCTTCAGGAAGTCAGCTTAGAATTTTGGAGATTTCCATAGATGAGATCATAAAATATAGATCCCCAAACTCGGCAATAATCAAATCCTCATTAGTTCCCAGACTAAACTATACCTACTTTAAGAAATGACGATGTTATACCTTATATATAAACTCCATATAATATCCATTAAACACTTATTCTAAGTTCTAAAAATCTACGTCTTTCTTTAGCACCAGGTTCTTCTAATAGATCCATTACATATCGATGAAATTACATAGAAAAATATTTCTCCCGACCGAGCGTTGACACTTCGCAGTGCTAGTCTCGGCACATCGGTTCTTTGGGTATTGGCCCTTTCTATTGTAAATATATAAAGGTTAAAAATGAACTAGGGTTTCGAAGGATCGGGTTCGAGAGAAAAGAGCGATAACAGTTTTTGAGGTTACAAAGAGATTATATAAAATCAATGGGATTGGAATTCGAAAGGGTTTATAACATCTTTGATTCCCATGTCATTACGCAAAAAGTTATTATTACATTATTTAAACAAAGAATAAATAACCAAACAACAAAAACCAATAAATGGTTTGAAGCAGTAGATTTTTTTTTAAATTTATTCTAAAAATAATAATTAATCCCAAAAAAACATCAATAAAATATAAATAAACCTACCTCCCCCTTAATAAAATGAATCCTTGCTGAGGGAGGTGGTTTAGTAAAAATATAATCTTATTTAAATTCAATACTATCAAATTCTAAGTATATATCCATTTTAAGAACATGGTCTCGTAGAAAATGATGTTTGATATTAATATGCTTAGTCCAAGAATGATTAAATGGATTATTTTGAAATATTTATAGCACTTGTATTAACACATACAATATGATTATTATTAAAATTTAGTAAATTTTTTTAAGAGTGCTTTTCCTCCACAAAACCTGTGCACAACAACTGCCAGCAGATACATATTCTTCGTTGGCTGTTGACATGGAAACTTAGTGTTGTTTCTTACTAGACCATGATATTATGTGTTGTACTAAAAAGTGACATATTCCTGGGATTATTTTTATATCTAATCTACAACACCTGATGTCTACATCTGAATATGAAATTAAATTAAAATCAGATGTTTTTGGATAGAGAAGAGATAGAAAAATAGTTCCTTTTATATATCTAAAAATTATTTTAAGTGTAGTTAAATGGGATTCATAATGATTTGATTGAAATCTTGCATAAATACTGAATACATTATATATGGCTTACTAGTAGTAAGATATAACAAACTACCAATCATTCCTCTATATAAATTGTTGTCAACTGATTTCCCAGTTGCTTCCAAATAATGTTTTATATTTGTAAACATAGGATTTATATATGTTTTTATCTTTTAAGTCCACATTTATTTAGTAAATAAGTAATGGATTTTCTTTGATTTAAAACATTTCCAACATCTTTTTAATAAAATTAATGTTCAAAAGGAAAATTTTATTCTCCCATCACACTCATTTCAAATTATTTTTCCTTTTAATCTGGTTTTGGGGAATTTAAAAAACCCAGAGGTTTCTCAACATAAACATCCTCCATTACCTAAACCTTTTAAGCGGAAGACTTAACAAACATCTAAAATAATTAATAATTCATATGAGATTCATAGTCTAAATGGATTATAATGGCTACTAATATATCTATAGGTGAAAAGGTATCATCATAATATATACCGTATTTAGGATTATATACATTGGCTACTAGTATTTCTTTATTCCTTGTTATTATTCCTTGATCATATTGTTTATATCTAAAGACCCATTTGGTTTCTATAACTTCATAGTTCTAAGTTATTTCAACTAAATTCCAAACATCATTTCTCTGGAATTGGATTTTTTATTCTTACAATGCTATCATCCAACTTTCATCGACTAAGGATTCATCTAATGTTTTCTGTTCTAATTGGGAAAGAAAAGTAGAGTATTTAAAAATATTTCCTACATTTCTTCTAGTTTTATTCACGTGTATAAGTCTCTTATTATTGTTTCTAAATTTTTATTCTTTAGACTTCTTTACTATCTAAGTAGTACAGTAATAGGTTCTACAATATCATGTTCTTTGGGACTAGACAAAATTTTATTGATATCTTTATCAAAATCATATTTCAATTTCCTAAGTCTAATTTTATCATTAGAATCAATATCATATATTTGATATATCCTTTTCTAAAAGGTATCAGACTCATCGAATCTCAAATGAACTGATTCATCAACAATCCATGAATTTTTATTAAAAACTCAATATGCTTTGGAAGTTGTAGAATATCTTTATAAAATTCCTTTATATGATTTTGGATCCAACATACCAAGATTTTCATTGCTATTAAATGTGTAATCTGTGCATCAAAATAGTTTAAAGTAATTTACTTTAGGTATTCTGTTATTTTAGAGATCATAGGGTGTCTTTTGGAAAATTGGTCAAATTAAAACTCCATTCATTATATAGAAGGTTGTCCATATAGCTTGAACCCAAAAATTTTTAGGAATACTATATTAATATAGCATATTCATAGCCATTTCATTAATTTCCTTATTTCTTATTTCAATAATTCCATCTTGTTGAGGTGTTCTTGGTACAAAGAAGGTGTATTTAATACCCACATTTAAGCAAATGGAATTGAATTACAGATTCTCAAATTTTCCACCTTGATCATAACTTAATGAAATTATTTTAAAACCTTTTTCATTTTGAACATCTTTTCAAAAACATTAATATATTATAAATTCATTATTTTTTTATTTTAGAAATAAAATCCATGTAGATCTAGAATAGTCATCAACTAAAACATATACATATAATTTACATTCCATTCTTTCTAACCATGAAGATCCAAAAAAATCCATATGGATATGTTCTAGAGGTTTAGATGTAGAAATTTTGTTAACTGATTTGAAGGATGATTTCTGATGCTTCCCAAGTTGACATGTATCACAAAATATATGACATTCCAACATAATACTAGGTAAATCAGAAACAAATTGTTTTCTATATAAATTTTGTAAATTATATACAGGGAAATGTCCAATTCTCTTATTCTAGATCCATGATTCATTTATCATAGAAGTTAAGTTGTTTACTTATTGTTTACACATGGAATTTAAATCTATGTTAAACACATTAACTTTTTGTGGTGCCCTAAATTTGAGTAATTTATCTTAGAAAACACAACAAAAATTGTTAGAAAAATCAACAACATAACCATCATCACAGAGTTGAGAGATACTTATCAGGTTGTGTTTAAATACTTTTACATATGTACATTATTGATTGAGACATCTTCTAGATCTCCAACTGTACCAATTCCAATTATATTGACATTGGAATTTTCACCAAATGTGACTAGACCGCCATCCTTTTGAGTTAGAATTCTGAAATTTTATGTGTTTCCACTCATATGCCTGGAGCAGCAACTTTCCATATACCATATGGCAGTTCGGGTTCTATCACCTTCTTCCTCATCAGTTTCTACTTTAAAGCACATATTATCTTTCAAATTTGATTCCTTCTTTTCTAAGTTATACCATGATATGTTACTGGAGTCTTCAAATACAATACACATAGGATTTATTGCCTTATTCAATTTTTTCTCATAGTCATTTATTTTGAAGATTTTATTTCTCTTGTCTTACATTGATTGAGGATAGTTAGGCCTAATATGTCCAAGATTTTTGAACTCATAATAGCTGCCTTACTTATCATTCATTTAAAAGACTTTTTAAAACCATTATTCTTTTAATAAAACATACTGAATTTTATGGCTAGCTGAACCAATTCCATATCTAAATTGGATGAATCAGAGCATTCTGATTTCACTTTTATTTCATTTTTCTTTAGTTTTCTGCTTCTTCCTTGAGAATAAATCTTTAATGCAGTATCGTCTCTCTTGATCCAAATATTATGCTCATTCACTTATGCTAGATCTGATCCTCATATATCATAAGACATCCGGTTAACTTTTTCAGTGCTAAATCTTTGATAGGAGGTGATTGTCAAATAACAGCCTAAATTCCATTCTATCTAGGTGGAAAAACACGTAAAACTTTTGAGCCTTGATTAGATTGTTTGATGATCTACCAATGAAGTGTTATTTTAAAAAATATAAATCAACATTCTATTTATTTGGGTGATTCATTCTCCTTAAAACATCTTGAATATATCAAATTTATATTTATAAGTCGTATACATCATTTTTCTGACATTATCAGTTCCTTCATAAGCAACTGCAATTTTTTTCCATATTTCATAACCCGTTAGGCATTGAGATACACTGTTGAATTCATCTGGTCCAATACAACAGATGATTAAATTCATAGCTTTCGATTTATGCCATACTCTGCTTCGGTTTTAGCACTCCATGTTTTATGTTTCTCTGGAATCACATAGGGAGTTTAACTTTTTGAGTTGAGTCTGTATCCGAAGTTTTATAAATAAATAATCAATTTGGATTTCAAACATCCTTCATTTTCACTATTTAATAAAGGAGAAAAAACCATTGACATACCCTCTTGTGTATCATCCATTACACTTTATATAATCTAAATACTTTCCGCTTGTTATAACTTTGACAGAAGCTCACCCTCTTAAACAAATTGATTGATCTGGTGATACCAAATATACACTAGAGGGGTGAATTGTGTATTTTACAAATTCTTCACAAAATTGTGATCTATAAATTTATATTTATATCAAATATTTATATACGGAAAACAAATATAATAGGAAACATGATGTATAGTGGTTTGGGGATCAGAAGGCCCCTAGTCCACTCCACTAACTCTCTACTCCACAATCTTGGTGATTTTCACTCTCTGGTCCTCTTATCAATAGACGGTTCCACGAATGAGTACATTAAGTTGATAAATTTACAATCATAAGGATATATAGATCCTTCTGGTTCAAACACATAACATGCACAACTTATTACAAGAAGCGGATCACTTAGGATAAAAGAGTTTTTTTTCATTGAAAATGCATTCCCAGTTGTTCTTCACAATTGCAACAGAATTCATTTCATAGAAGATGGATCCTTGTATTCAATAAACTATGATCTTCAGGTAAAGGTAGTTTTGATTCGATCTAGTTGCAGTAGACCATGAATGGTCGTTCACATATTTTAGAGTAGTTTATTCACAAATAGATATTAAATGTAGATCAGTAAATCTTCAGTTGTGTTTCTTCTTCCCCATAAAACAGAGCTTTGCCTCTCTTCGTAACAACATATCTTATTTTCAACAATTCGCCTCTGTATATTTAATAAAAAATAATACATGCATATTCAAAATAATGATGAGGAATTTACTTTTAAATTTAGATCAAAAAACTCACCTTTAGAATTGTGATATTAAAATGTTTGAATAATAGAGCAGTCTTAACATCCCTAAAAATTTGATATGAAAAGATCCTCATAAATTGATCCTTTGAATAAAAAATAAACGATTTTGAATCAGTCAAAGACTCAGTTTAAATTCGGGCTTTTAAACTGTCTTGAAATCATCCTGATAATCTGCATAAAAACTGTTTCTTTAATAAAATCGTAATTTAAACATCCAATAACAAACAAAAGGTTGAACTGCATAGCATACAATCTCGTAATGTAAGGTTTAGAATGCAAGGTTGATCTCAAACGTTTCTCTTCAACTCTCAATTTTATGATATAAAATCAATAATTTTCTCATCATCAGAGAATAACATTAATGATCCATACTTTTCAATGAAACATACAGTTTTTCATAAAAGTAAGGTAGATGAACAATACTTTTATCTTTAGATTTCAAATATATTTTTGTATACAAATTTAAGGTTAAAGAACCATACTTTTAAGAAATAAACTTATCATTCCATACTTAAGTAATGATATACATACATACTTTGTTAATTTTCAAAATGTAATGATCCTTTCGGATGTAGGGTTCCTTCTAGATGTAATGGTACTTCCAAACATAAGGTTCATTCCAAATGTATGGTTCCTTCTAAATGTAAGGTTCCTTCAAAACATTGGGTATGAACAGTATTTCCATAACATGCTAAAAATGAATTATAAATACCTTAGAAATTAATTATCACACTTCAAATACTTAAATATTTATTCTAGAAAAAAGAATATAAAGAATATAATATTATTGAAAAAAACATACAATAAAATCA
The DNA here is from genome assembly GCA_963277665.1 of Viscum album. Taxonomy (NCBI): domain Eukaryota; kingdom Viridiplantae; phylum Streptophyta; class Magnoliopsida; order Santalales; family Viscaceae; genus Viscum; species Viscum album. The sequence goes on along the minus strand of OY728139.1, from coordinate 730,519,771 downwards.
ATTGAATAACAAATAAGGGTATTTTTGAGCATCAAAATAATCATTAAGAGATGTAGTATTGTTCATCAACAATATCCCCTTATAAAATTATGTATTTTGAAAATAACACTTTCTCAATAGACATAAACATCCAATGAAATTTGAAGTTGAACAATAAGGGTAAATGGATCACTTGATTACATATCATCCTCAAAATAAGAGGAATTGTTGGGTCTTATACATTGGCTACATCGAGCCTTGAAGAGCGGGATATGGAACATTTCACCATCCTATTTAAATATGGTTTTCACAATGATAGTATCTGGTATGTAATTTGATATTTATATGTTATCTCATATTATGGAATTTTTCATATATAATAGAATTTAATAATCATTTTATGTAGAGAACATAATCAAAATATATGTAGAGTTCATTAGTCTGTTCTTCTGAGAAGGAGAGAGGCTTTAATTTTATACAATTTCCTACATGGTTGAAATCAATGGTTTTGAAATTAATTTATTTATATGAATACATAGATCAAAATGTACCTGTATTATATAAATTTATTTAAGTATTGAGTTTACCTATTGAATATGATTCTCATGAATAATGAGATTTAGATATTTTTCCCAATTCTAGGCATCAGGAATGAAAAACATTAATGTTCAATGCCTATAAATTTTTCAATATAGTCCTCATGCGAAAAATGAGAAGACATAAAGATAGATTTACATAAATGCTATAATGGATTGTTATCTAAGTGCATCAGAAAATCATCTTTGATATGAAGATCTGTATTATTATGGACTTGATGAGAAAACAATGTTATTTTATTACAACTTGCATATTCTAGTCAGTATTATGAAATGTAAATCGTTTGATTCAATGTCATGTAATTGTAAAGTTATTGATGACCATGGATTCAGAGTTACTAACATGAATCAAATCTGGCATCACATTGAACGATACAGTTTCACATAAATTAAAAAACATGAGTTTTATGTGAATGATAATCTGAGACCTGGTTATGGTGTTATTGATGATGTAATCCCAGGATATATTATTCTTTATGCTAGTGATAAAATTTCAACCATTGACTCCCCATTAGTGTTGAGAAAAATATTGAATTTTATTAATCAAACTGTCAAATTCTATGATTCGGTGATGAACATGAGATAGTGGTTGGAAATATATTTAAGAAACCAAACATGTCCTTTTTCATTCAGTTTACCTTTACATGAGTTTATAATGTAGCACCCCAAACACTTCATGGTATGTTTATCTTAAATACATTCTAGTTATATCCTATATATCATGGATAAATGAGCCTATATGCAAAAAAACATGGTCCTTTATAAGAGATATCACCAATGTAGCCACTAAATGTAACACCCGAGACTTTTATGTTATATAAATAATCAAAGGAATCTTTTTCTACACAACACTTTCTTGGATTTCTTTACACGAAATCACGAACTTCCTCGATAGCTTGCATCCTACGCAATACCGAGTTTCACTAAACATCGATATGCTATTAAAATATTATTAAAACTAGCCGTTATGAATAGTAATAACGACTTTTTGAAATTTTATAAATTTTATTTTTCAAAATGGACTTCATTTTTGGATTCGGAATATCGAAATTAGCCTAGGGTGATATTTTGGTATTTTTCTGAAAACTATCAATTTTTGATGAATAGTGAAACCACTAAGTGGTAGTTAAAAAACTAAATTTTTCATAAAACTTAATTTTACCGCCTTTGTGAGTGGAATTTCAAAAATCCGAGAGACATAGTTTATGTCAGTATGTAAAATGTGGTTCAATGAGATTAGAATAATTTTTTGGTGAATAGTAACTATTTAATTTTTTTTACCACGTTTAAAAGTAAATAGGGTAATTATGGGTAAAGATGATATTATTATTACCCTAAAACGTGTTATAATTCTATTGGATAAGTGTAATTCGACCAAAAACAATCTTAGGAATAAAATATGATCATTTAGGCCCACTTGGATTTGATTAGGACATTTATTATTAATTTATTTAAAGAAGGGTTAAAATAGTTAAAATCAATGTTTAATAAGTACATAATTTTTAATATGGAGTTATACATAAGATAAATTCGACAATAAATATTCATTAGAAAGATAAAACTATTTCCTACATAATGGTATTTTATTTGTAATTTTTCGAAATTAAATAATTTAATTTATTTATGACACAATGATGATGCAGTAATTATCTTATTAATGAAATATTGACATAATTGATGTTATAACCACCAAAATAAATGTAATTTGAGACTTTTTATGAATCCCACTAATTTTATAGGTTACTATGCCATGTTAGTATTGATTTAACTAACTTGGTTCGAACTAATAATTCTTTTATTATTTTCATAAAAATCAATTACTAAATCGTGTCAAAATTCACATAAAATAGTTTTTAAAACAAATATTATATTAGTAGTTGTTATTGTATTATTAAAAATATAGGGTTCGGCCAAATGACTTAGATAAGGTTATATATTTTAATAATAAACAACTTGGGGTTCGTTTGACTGCTTATAGTATGTTTATTAACCTTATAGTATAAGAACACAAGAATACATGGTAAAAGTAAAATTATTTAACTTAATGTTAAATCTAAATGATAAGGTTAAAATAGGAACCTAAAATTGTCTAAATTATATTGGATGAGAGGATTGCGACCCATACCCACCTTAGCCTCGAAATAAATCAATTTGGATCTATTTAAAACCGAACTTGACTTTATAATAAAATAATATTTTTAGTTATTCCAAAGGTGCCCCTCTCCTCCCTTATTAAAGGGCACCTCTTCCCTCTCTTCCTCACACCACTTTGAGCCTTCAAGCTCGGCCAAACCCTGCCACTTTCTCCTCTACACTTCCCTAGAAACATCCTAGAGGTCCTGGTCTTCTTCAACGACCAATTTTAGTGCCCTAAAAGAAGGTCTCAAAGAAGCACTTCAAAGAAGAGGTAATGTCTGTTACCGATTCTTTCATCTTTATTTCTTCTTCCACTTCTTATTCTTTAGTTGTTTCATTATGAAGTAATAACATCAGTATCACTAATATAATGATATGTTATTATAAGTATGAAACAACCATAATTCACCATCTATCCATCCTACGGAAAAGAAATCACCGCGCGTGCGTACGTACGGAATACCATCTCCACGTCGTGGTGTAATCTATTTTCCACCACCACCATACTTGGATGGGTATAATGGTGTAAATAATGACTATATATGACTATTATAAAGTGATATTGATTCTTAAATAGTATACATACACTGCAATACAATTCCACGATCATAGGAATGATATCATCACTCGTGCGTACGTACGGGATACCGTCTCCACGATGTGATGCGACTTGTTCTACATGATCTTCATTTCATAATGATTATATAAATGAATTGAATGAATGAATATAATATATATTACACTAATACCATTCTGGAAATGAGGTATCTATAACCTAAAGAGAATAATAATAATTTATTCGACAAAACACGCATAAGAACAAAAAGATATAAACCCCCGATTAACAAGTAGAAATGAAATATTACTACTAAGAAGCTAAGAATATGACCATATATGTTATCATAAAAATAATTATGATTCTGGAATAAGTCAATAACATTATGTAAACCATTATACAGGAGTTTCGGACACTTACAATGCATGTCGGACATAAGGTAAGGGAAATATCACAATCTCATTTTTATCCGAGATTGTTTATACTTTAGTATTTACTGGGGTGTATTTTATCATCCACATCCATGTTTCCTCAATATGTAATATTATTTCCATCCACCTACAATTGTTTAAATCCTATTTTACCCTTCTGTAAGTTTTTAGTAAAAGATATGAAAGGAATCTTTTGACATTATTCGTACGAGGTACTTTTTTGACTTTTCCGACAAAAGTACAAGAAGAATGTTTTTTTAACTTATACGACATGAATGGATTTTAAAACATTATTTCCAAGAAGCTTCCTTTACAATTTTTCAAGTTTATTTTTAATCAACTTCTTTTAGTTTAAAGTTGTATGACATGTTAAGAAAGGGAAAACAAATTTTAAGAAGAAAGGATATTTTCCTCACGAATGGAGTTCAAATTTTTTATCAAAATTATTTTCCATATAAGATATTAAAGGGTTATATTTTTATCCCTATTATTACATTGATTTGATTATGTTGTGATGGAATTATTTTTATGAATTCCTTTATCTTATATGAATTATTTTATGATGTCACGATGTTTAAGATTCCCATTTTTATTACATGGGTTATGCAATGACATATGATTTATGATTTTGTGGAACACATAAGAATGGTATCATTATGAGATGGGTGGGACCTATATCTCCCTCCAATGCATTGGGTAAAGATTTTATATCTCATGAGATAGACATGGATGGAACGGTAGGTTATACCGGTTCAGTGAAACAGGACTGGAACGAGGGTGACTCGGTTCAGAAAGGGACTTTGTATACTAAGATAGTCTTGGAAATGAGTCTTGACTAATAAGAAATGATTCTCTATGATTATGTGTGTATGCCACAAAGTTTCATGTTTTAAGTTATGATTATTGTGATTACATTTCATTTCCATGATTTATCCCATGTTATGAAATTATGATCTATTTTGCAGGTTAAGATTTCAAAAAGTTATGTGCTTGTGTATACGATGTGATTGATATTTCTTTTGTTTACCCTTACTGAGAATTTGAGCTCACCCTTTTGTATGTTTTCTTTCCCCAGGTCAGGAAGAAGGTTATTAAGTAGGATATTCCAAAAGGTACTCTAGATATGATGAAATAAGTGGGAGGCAAAGTTGATGCTTTATGAACCAGTTGTTTATGTTTCCCAGTTTCTAAAGACATTATACCTATACGGTCCTTTTGTGGTTTTGTTATATGTAGTAATAAGTATGCTTCAATTTTGAAGTATTAAAAATGTATGTAAAGTATGGGTCGTTATAGTTGGTGTCAGAGGAAAGGTATAGCCAACCTTTGAAAACTAGGATGTGGAAGCCTTAGTAAGTAACCTAAGGATAAGTCTAGTCATAGAACACAATCTTAGTGTTTTAGAAATGGACATGAATAGCCTGGGATAAGACCTTAAGTGTGAAATTTTATTCTTGATTATGTGGTTTTCCTATTATAATTAGTGTTTCTCACACTATTCTTATTGGTTTTAGTCAATGGCTGGAACCCGAAAGAATCGTGTTAATGCGGAATGCGACGGGCAATGCAATGATTGTCCCCCTGAGCAACCAAATGTTATGGGATCTAGAATTCAAAATCTTGTAGCCATGGTCACACAACTTTCTCAAGATATGAATCATGCAGGACTTCCAAACGAGCAACAGAAGGAGCAAGATTCTGTTGAATCCTTCATGAGGCAGCGTCCACCTTCTTTCAGCGGGTCTACTGATCCATTAGTTGCTGAACAATGGATTAGTACTACTGAAAAGATATTTTCAGTCCTTCAATGTTCTGAACATGATAAAGTCATCCTAGCAGTGTATCGTTTGGAAGGAGATGTTGATCAATGGTGGAATCTTATTAACAATACGAGGAAAAGGGATGAAATTGATTCCATGGAATGGGACGAGTCCAAGAACTTATTTTTCAATAAGTACTTCCCTCGTATTCTCCGAACAAATATGGAGAAAGAGTTTCTTGAACTGAAGCAAAGGGATGATGAATCTGTTGGTACCTATGAAGCAAATTTTACAAGACATTCAAGGTACGCTTCTGGTATTATTATCCAACCTGAGAGTAAGATCGATCGATTCTTTAGTGGCTTAAAACCAAGTCTTCGAAGGGCGTTAGCCATAAGTGACTTCAATAACTATGAGGAAATCGTTCGATGTGATCTCAAAGTCGAGATGGAGATTAGAGTAACCCATCAGTCATATGGGTTTGATAAGAAGAGGAAAATGGAATTCAAAGGAAAATCTAAAGAGAAAACTGAAAATAATATGAGCTTTCCCTTATACTCAAAGTGTGGAAAGAAACATGGAGGGAGTATTCTTAAAGGGACAAGAAAATGTTTCAAATGTGGAAAGGAAGGTCATCGGGCATTTGAATGCCGCGATGATGGGATGAAGATGTATAATGATGCAAACAAAGGAAGGGATACACAGAATGAACCGACTACACGTCAATGTTTCAAGTGCAAGGAGATGGGGCATTATACCAATAAATTCCCTAATCCAAGGGTTGATGACGATGGTCGACGTCAAAAAACACATAAGGCTAAAGACAAAGGAAAGTCACAGGCAATTTCTATCAGTGATGTGGAGTACGATAACGATGTGGTGAAAGGTACACATATCATCCACTCTAAAGTAGAAAATGTTTTATTCGATTCTGGATCCACCCACTCTTTTATTTCTAAAGAATTTTCTAAGGGTACCACCGTATTACCTCAACAACTATATGTTGAGTTAGCTGTGACAACACCTAATGGCACAAGGGTCGCATCAAAAGTTTATAATTCTTCTCCGATCGAATTTTGTGGGAAAGTGATTCCTACAAATCTTGTGATCCTTCCTATAGTGGAATTTGATGTGATTCTTGGCATGGATTGGCTTTCTTTATATGGAGCTCATATCAATTGCCAAATAAGGGAAGTCACATTTCATATTCCAGATCAATCAATGATCGTCTATCAATGCAAGGATGAACATAACCTTCCAGTGGAAATTTCTTCCATTTTATGGGTATTGATTCAACTAAATGAAGGTTATTTATCTCAAATGGTTGGTGAGAAACTCACAATTAAGAATATTCACATTGTACGGGAGTTTGATGATGTCTTTTCAGAGGAATTACTGGGTATTCCACAAAATCGTGATGTTGAGTTTTCAATAGAACTCATACCGGGTGCTTTTCCTATTTCAAAGACACCTTATAGAATGGCCCAAATTGAGTTGCATGAATTGAAGAAGCATCTCCAAGAGAATCTTGATAAGGGATTCATACGCCCTAGTGTGTCACCTTGGGGAGCACCTGTTCTATTTGTTAAGAAGAAAGATGGATCAATGAGACTCTGCATTGATTATCGAGAACTTAACAAGATCTCTATCAAGAACAAATATCCTCTCCCACGCATTGATGAATTATTTGACCAACTACGCGGAGCTCAATACTTTTCCTAGATTGATCTTCATTCAGGGTATCATCAATTAAGGGTCAAAAGGGAGGATATACCAAATACGGCTTTCCGTACAAGGAATGGACACTATGAATTTATAGTGATGCCATTTGGTCTTACTACTGCCCCTGCTATCTTCATGGATCTGATTAAAAGAGTATTTAGGTACTATCATGATCAATTTGTGGTAGTCTTTATAGATTATATTCTTGTCTATTCAAAGAGCAAGGAAGAACATGAAGATCAATGAGAATTATATTGAAGACCCTGAGAAAGGAGACGCTTTATGAAAAATTTACCAAGTGTGAATTTTGGCTTCAAAAAGTTGCATTTTTGGGTCACATAATCTCAAAAGAGGGGATATCTATGGACCAAGCAAAAACAGTGGTTATTGAAAGATGGTCGAGACCAAAGACAGAAGCTGAGATCCGAAGTTTTCTTGGTTTGGCTGGATATTATCGATGGTTTGTGAACGATTTTTCACGATTATCTAATCCACTCACCAAGTTGACTCAGAAAGGAGTTAAGTTTGTCTGGAAGGAGGAATATGAAGAGAGTTTCAAGAAGTTGAAAAGAAGGTTATCTAGCGCACCTGTGCTCACACTTCCTTGTAGTGTAGAAAGGTTTGTGATCTACAGTGATTCATCCAAGAAGGGATTGGGGTGTGTTCTTATGCAAACTGATATGGTGATAGATTATCCCTCACGACAGTTGAAAATCCATGAGCAAAATTACCCAACTCATGATTTGTAGTTAGCTACGGTAATCTTTGCATTCAAGATTTGGAGGCATTACCTTTATGGTGAAAGGTGTGATATTTATACTGATCATAAAAGATTAAAGTATATTTTCACACAAAAGGAGATGAATATGCGTCAAAAAAGATGGTTGGAGCTGATTAAGGATTATGACTGCTCAATCCATTACCACCCTGGGAAAGCAAACAAGGTGGCAGATGAATTAAGCCGACAAGACCACGCCAGTTTATCCATGATGAGGATCACAAAAGATCCAATATTTTTGGATTTACAAAGGATATATCTTGGAATTATAATGAAAGGGGAAAAATCTTATCTTTCTCAAATGAATGTTCAACCATCTATACATGTGAAGATTAAAGAGGCACAGAAAGAAGATGTCAAGTTACGAAAGATGGTGAGAAATGTTCCTGAATTCAACCTTGATTATAATGGGATAATAAAGTTCAGGAATCAGGTTTGTGTTCCTCCCATCCCCGAATTAAAGAAGGAGCTGCTGGATGAGGCTCATAGTTCATCATTCTCTATTCATCCTGGAAGCACAAAGATGTATAGGGACCTGAAAGAGTACTTCTAGTGGGATGGCATGAAAAGAGATGTTACTGAATATGTCTGTTATAACGACCCATACTTTACATACATTGTTAATACTTCAAAATTGAAGCACACTTATTACAACATATGACAAAACCACAAAGGACCGTATAGGTATAGTGTCTTTAGAAACTGGGAAACATAAACAACTGGTTCATAAATCTTCTACAGTGTCTCCCATTTATTTCATCATATCTAGGGTCCCTTTTAGCATATTCTACTTAATATCCATCTTCCTGACCTGGGGAAAAGAAAACATAAAAGGGTGAGCTCAAATGCTCAGCAAGGGAAAATAAAGGAGATAAAAATCATATCATATCTTTTTGAAAATCAAAACCTGAAAAAGAGATCATAATATCTTAACATGGAATAAATCATAGAAGTGAAAATGAGATCCCCATAATCATAACATAAAACTTGAAACTTTGTGGCATGCACACATAATCATGGAAATCATTTCTTGTTAGTCATGACTCATTGCCAAGACTATCTTAGTGGACAAAGTCCCTTTCTGAACCGAGTTCACTCCTCGTTTCAGTCCTGTATCACTGAACCGAAATAACCTTCCGTTCCAGCCATGTCTATCTCATGAGATATAAAATCTTTACCCAATGCATTGGAGGTAGATATAGGTCCCACCCATCTTATAATGAATCCTTTCTTATGTGTGCCACATAATCATAAAACATACATCATCGCATAACACATGTAACAAAAATGGGATTCTTGAAACATCATGACATCATAAATCAATTCATATAAGATAAAGGAATTCATAAAAATAATTCCATCACAACATGATCAAATCAATGTAATAATAGGGATAAAAACAGAACCCTTTATTATCTTAGATGGAAAATAATTTTGATAAAACACTTGAACTCCATTCTTGAGGAAAATATCCTTTCTTCTTCAAAAACATTTTTCCTTTCATAACATGTCATATAACTTTAAAATAAAATAAGTTGATTAAAAATAAACCTGAGAACTTGTAAAGGAAGCTTCTTGGAAATAATGTTTTAAAAATCTATTCATGCCGTATAAGTTAAAAAAACATTCTTCGTACTTTTGTCGGAAAAGTCAAAAAGTACCTCGTATGACAAAAGATTCCTTTCATAGATATTACTAAAAACTCACCGAAGGGTAAAAATGGATTTAAAAAATTGTAGGTGGATGTAAATAATATTACATATTTATGAAACATGGATTTGGATGATAAAATACACCCCAATAAATACTTACGAATAAACAATCTCGGATAAAAATGAGATTGTGATATTTCCCTTACCTTAGGTCCAATTTTCTTTGTTCGTGTCCGAAGCTCCTGTATAATGGTTTAAATAATGTTATTGACTTATTCCAGAATCATACATATTGATATGATATCATATATGGTCATATTATTAGCTTCTTGTTAGTAATATTTCATTGTTACTTGTTACTCGGGTCTTTATAACTTTTTGTTCTTATGCGTGTTTTGTTGAATAAATTCTTATTCTTATCTTTAGGTTATAGATAATTTATTTCCAGAATGGTATTAGTGTAGTATATACCATATTCATTCATTCAATTTATTTATATAATCATTATGAAATGAAGATCATGTAGAACGAGTCGCATCACATCGTGGAGACGGTATTCCGTACGTACGCACGAGTGATGATATCGTTCCTATGATCGTGGAATTGTATTGGAGTATATATATATATTATTTCAGTATCAATATTACTTAATAATAATCATATATAGTTACTTATTACACCATTATACTCATCCTTGTAAGGTGATGGTGGAAAAATAGATTACACCACGGCGTGGAGACGGTATTCCGTACGTACGCACGCGCGATGATTTCATTTTTCCGTAGGATGGATAGAAGGTGAATTAGGGTTGTTTCATATTTATAATAACATATCAGTATGTAATTAATACTGATGTTATTACTTTATCATGAAACAACTAAAGAAGAAGAAGTTGAAGAAGAAAGAAATTGAAAATATCGGTAATAGATATTACCTCTTCTTTGGAACGCCTCTTTGAATTCTCCACTTAGGGAACTAAGATTGGTCTTTGAAGAAGACCAGGACCTCTAGGATTATTCTAGGGAAGTGGAGAAAAGAAAATGGCAGGGGTTGGCCGAGCTTGAGTGCTCAAATTGGTGTGAGGAGGAGGGGGAGGAGGTGCCCTTTTATAAGGGAGGAGAGGGGCACCTTAGGAATATCTCAAAATATTATTTTATATTAAAGTCAAAATCGGTTTATAATGGTTCCAAAGGGTCTTATTTCTAAGCTAAAGTGGGGATGGGTCGAAATACTATCAACCAATAGGATTTAAACAAGTTTAGGGTATTATTTTAACCTTATCAATTAGATTTAACTCTAAGTTAATTAATTTAACTTTTACCGTGTCTTTTTGTTTTCTTTCACTATATGGTTAATACACTTACTATAACATGCCAAACGAACCCCAAATTGTTTATTTTTAATATATATATCCTTATCTAAGTCATTTTTCCGAACCTTAGATTTTTAGGAATAGAATAACAATTAATAATATAATATTTGATTTAAAAACTATTTTGTGTCAATTTTGACACTATTTGATATATGATTTTTTTGATAGTCATAACAGAATTATATGTTCGAACCAAGTTGATTAAATCAACACTAATATATCATAGTAACCTAGAAAATTAGTGGAGTTCATAAAAAGTCCTAAATTACATTTATTTTGGTATTTATATTATCAATTATGTCAATATTTCATTAATAAGATAATTACTGCATCATCTTTGTGTCATAAATAAATTATATTATTTGATGTCTAAAAATTAAAAATAAACTACCATCATGTAGGAAATCTTTTTAGATTTCTAATGAATATTTACAATCGAATTTATCTTATGTATAACCCCATATTATAAATGATTTACTTATTAAACCTTTATTTTAACTATTTTAACCCTTCTTTAAATAAATTAATAATAAATGTCCTAATCTAATCCAAGTGGGCCTAAATGGTCATATTTTATTCCTAAGTTTGTTTTTGGTCGAATTACACTTGTCCAATAGAATTAGGACATGTGTTAGGGTAATATTAATATCATATTTACCCTTAGTTACCCTATTTACTATTAACCGCGGTAAAAAAAGTAAAAAGTTACTATTCACCAAAAAAATATTTTTATCTCATTGAACCACATTTTACATACTGAGATCAACCGTGTCTGTCGGATTTTTGAAATTCCATTCACAGAAGCGGTAAAATTAAGTTTTATGCAAAATTCAGTTTTTTAACCTACCACTTAGTGGTTTCACTATTCATCAAAAATTGAAAGTTTTCAGAAAAATACCAAAATTTCACCCTAGGCTAATTTTGATATTCTGAGTCCAAAAATGAAGTCCATTTTGAAAAATAAAATTTATAAAATTTCAAAAAGTGGTTATTACTATTCATAACGGCTAGATTTAATAGCATATTGTTGTTTAGTGAAACTCGGTATTGCGTACGACGCAAGCTATCGAGGAAGGTCGCGATTGCGTGTAAAGCAAGCCAAGAAAGTGTTGTGTAGAAAAAGATTCCTTTGATGATTTATATAACATAAAAGTCTCGGGTGTTACATTCTACCCCCCATAAAAAGAATTTCGCCCTCGAAATTCGTCACTTTGCAACAAACAGATGAGGATACTTCTCCCTCATCATATCCTCAAGCTCCCATGTAGCTTCTTCAAATTGGTGGTTTCTCCATAAAACATTCACCAAGCGAGTGGTCTTGTTTCGTAGGACTTTTTCGCTACGATCCAGAATCTCTATCGGCTGTTCTTCATAAGAAAGATCTTGCTCCAGCGGTACAACTTCTGAGCGGAGTACATGTGAAGGATCTGGTATGTACTTTCTCAGGAGAGATACATGGAACACATCGTGAACTTGAGAGAGATTCGGTGGAAGCGCCAATCGGTAAGCTACCTTCCCAACACGATCCAGTATTTCGAAAGGACCGATATATCTAGGGCTCAACTTCCTCTTCTTTCCAAATCTCATAACCCTCTTCCAGGGAGATATTCGTAAGAACACTTTATCACCCACTTCAAACTCTAGGTCTTTTCTTCGGTTGTCGGCATAACTTTTCTGTCGACTCTGAGCTGCTCTTATGTGTTGTTGAATAGATCTGACCTTTTCTGCCATTTCATCAACGAGATCAGGTCCTAATAGCTTTCTTTCCCCAACTTCATCCCAGCAAGTTGGAGTCCTGAATTTCTTTCCATAGAGAGCTTCATAAGGAGCCATCTGAATACTAGAGTGAAAGCTATTATTATAAGAAAATTCCACCAAAGGTAGGTGTTGATCCCAACCTCCTTTGAAATCCATAGAGCAAGCTCTCAACATATCTTCTAGGGTTTGAATTGTTCTCTCAGACTGACCGTCTGTCTGGGGATGATAAGAAGTGCTGAAACTCAACTCTGTATTCAGAGTATGCTGAAGACTTCGCCAGAACTTCGAGGTAAATCTCGGATCTCGATCAGATATAATAGAAAGTGGTACTCCATGCAATCTTACCACTTCCTTTACATATATCCTGACAAGCTGATCTAGAGAGAAATCCTCTCTAATAGCAATGAAGTGTGCGGACTTTGTAAGACGATCAACTATGACCCAGATAGCATTATTGCCTTTTGATGTTTTAGGAAGTCCTGTGAAAAAGTGCATAGTGATGTTTTCCCATTTCCATTTGGGTATGGGTAATGGTTGTAACATCCCCTTAGACTTCTGTCTCTCAGCTTTAACTTGTTGACAAACCAAGCATCGCGAGACCTATTCAGCAACAACTCTTTTCATGCCATCCCACCAGAAGTACTCTTTCAGGTCCCTATACATCTTCGTGCTTCCAGGATGAATAGAGAATGAAGAATTATGAGCCTCATCCAGCAGCTCTTTCTTTAATTCGGGGATGGGAGGAACACAAACCCGATTCCTGAACTTTATTATCCCATCACAATCAAGGTTGAATTCAGGAACATTTCTCACCTTCTTTTGTAACTCGACATCTTCTTTCTGTGCCTCTTTAATCTTCACATGTATAGATGGTTGAACATTCATTTGAGAAAGATAAGATTTTCCCCTTCCATTATAATTCCAAGATCCATCCTTTGTAAATCCATAAATATTGGATCCTTTGTGATCCTCATCATGGATAAACTAGCATGGTCTTGTCGACTTAATGCATCTGCCACCTTGTTTGCTTTCCCAGGGTGGTAATGGATTGAGCAGTCATAATCCTTAATCAGCTCCAACCATCTTCTTTGGCGCATATTCAGCTCCTTTTGTGTGAAAATATACTTTAAACTTTTATGATCAGTATAAATATCACACCTTTCACCATAAAGGTAATGCCTCCAAATCTTTAATGCAAAGATTAACGCAGCCAACTCCAAATCATGTGTTGGGTAATTTTGCTCATGGATTTTCAACTGTCGTGAGGCATAAGCTATCACCATATCATTTTGCATAAGAACACACCCCAATCCCTTCTTGGATGCATCACTGTAGATCACAAACCTTTCTCCACTACAAGGCAGTGTGAGCACAGGTGCACTGGATAACCTTCTTTTCAACTCCTTGAAATTCTCTTCACATTCCTCTGTCTAGACAAACTTAACTCCTTTCCGAGTCAACTTGGTGAGTGGATTAGATAATCGTGAAAAATCTTTTACAAAACGTCGATAATATCCAGCCAAACCAAGAAAACTTCGGATCTCAGTTACTGTTGTTGGTCTTGACCATCTTTCGATAACCTCGGTTTTTGCTGGATCCACAGATATCCCCTCTTTTGAGATTATATGACCCAAAAATGCAACTTTTTGAAGCCAAAATTCACACTTGGTAAATTTGTCATAAAGCTTCTCCTTTCTCAGGGTCTTCAATATAATTCTCAAGTGATCTTCATGCTCTTCCTTGCTCTTTGAATAGACAAGAATATCGTCTATAAAGACTACCACAAATTGATCAAGATAGTCTCTAAAGACTCTATTCATTAGATCCATGAAGATAGCAGGGGCATTAGTAAGACCAAATGGCATCACTATAAATTCATAGTGTCCATACCTTGTACGGAAAGCCGTCTTTGGTATATCCTCCCTTTTGACCCTTAATTGATGATACCCTGAACGAAGATCAATCTTGGAAAAGTATTGAGCTCCGCGTAGTTGGTCAAATAAGTCATCAATGCGTGGGAGAGGATATTTGTTCTTGATAGTGATCTTGTTAAGTTCTCGATAATCAATGCAGAGTCTCATTGATCCATCTTTCTTCTTAACAAATAGAACAGGTGCTCCCCAAGGTGACGCACTAGGGCGTATGAATCCCTTATCAAGATTCTCTTGGAGTTGCTTCTTCAATTCCTGCAACTCAATTGGGGCCATTCTATAAGGTGTCTTTGAAATAGGCAAAGCACCCGGTACGAGTTCTATTGAAAACTCAACTTCACGATTTGGTGGAAGACCCGGCAATTCCTCCGGAAAGACATCATCAAACTCCCGTACAATGGGAATATTCTTAATCGTGAGTTTCTCACCAACCATTTGAGATAAATAACCTTCAATTAGTGGAATCAATACCCATAAGATGGAAGAAATCTCCACTGGAAGGTTATGTTCATCCTTACATTGGTATACGATCGTAGATTGATCTGGAATATGAAATGTGACTTCCCTTCTTTGGCAATTGATATGAGCTCCATGTAGAGAAATCCAATCCATGCCAAGAATCACATAAAATTCCACTAAAGTATGGATCACATGATTTGCAGGAAGCACTTTCCCACAAACTTCGATCGGAGAAGAATTATAAACTTTTGATGCGATTGATGTGCCATTAGGTGTTGTCACAGCAAACTCAACATCTAATTGTTGAGGTAATACGGTGATACCCTTAGAAAATTCTTTAGAAATAAAAGAGTGGGTGGATCCAGAATCAAATAAAACATTTGCTACTTTAGAGAGGATGGTAAGTGTACCTTTCACCACATCGTTATCGTACTCCACATCGCTGATAGAAATTGCATGTGACTTTCCTTTGTCTTTAGCCTTAAGAGTTTGTTGACGTCGACCATCATCATAAACCCTTGGATTTGGGCATTGATTGGCATAATGCCCCATCTCCTTGCACTTGAAACATTGAAGTGTAGTAGGTTCATTCTATGTATCCCTTCCTTTGTTTGCGTCATTAGACATCTTCTTCCCATTATCACGGCATTCAAATGCCCTATGACCTTCTTTTCCACATTTAAAACATTTACTTGTCCCTTTAAGACAACTCCCTCCATGTTTCTTTCCACACTTTGAGCATAAGGGAAAGTTCATCTTCTTTTCAGTGTGCTCCTTATAGTTTCCTTTGAATTCCATCTTCCTCTTCTTATCAAACCCATGTGATTGATGGGTTACTCCAATCTCCATCTCGACTTTGAGAGCACATCGAACGATTTCCTCATAGCTATTGAAGTCTCTTATGGCTAACGCCCTTCGAAGACTTGGTTTTAAGCCACTAAAGAATTGATCGATCTTACTCTCAGGTTGGATAATAATACCAGAAGCGTACCTTGCAAGTCTTGTAAAATTTTCTTCATAGGTACCAACAGATTCATCGTCCCTTTTCTTCAGTTCAAGGAACTCTTTCTCCATCTTTGTTCGGAGAATACGAGGGAAGTACTTATTGAAAAATAAGTTCTTGAACTCGTCCCATTCCATAGACTCAATTTCATCCCTTTGCCTCATATTCTTAACAAGATTCCACCATTGATCCGCATCTCCTTCCAAACGATACACTTCTAGGATGACTTTATCATGCTCAGAACATTGAAGAACTGAAAATATCTTTTCAGTAGTACTAATCCATTGTTCAGAAACTAATGGATCAGTAGACCCGCTGAAAGAAGGTGGACGCTGCCTCATTAAGGATTCAACAGAATGTTGCTCCCTCCTTTGTTCGTTTGGAAATCCTGCATGATTCATAGCTTGAGAAAGTTGTGTGAGCATGTCTACAAGATTTTGCATTCCAGCTCCCATATCGTTTGGTTGCTCAGGGGGACAATCATTGCATTGCCCATCGCATTCCGCATTAACACGGTTCCTTCGGGTTCCAGGCATTGACTAAAACCAAGAAGAATAGTGTGAGCAACACTAATTATAATAGGAAATCACATAATTCAAGAATAAAATTTTCATGCTTATGGTCTTATCCTAGGTTATTCATGGCCATTTCTATGATTGTGTTCTATGCGTAGACTTATCCTTAGGGTTCTTACTAAGGCTTTCACATCCTAGTTTCCAAAGGTTGACTATACCTTTCCTCTGATACCAACTATAACGACCCATACTTTACATACATTGTTAATACTTCAAAATTGAAGCACACTTATTACAACATATGACAAAACCACAAAGGACCGTATAGGTATAGTGTCTTTAGAAACTGGGAAACATAAACAACTGGTTCATAAATCTTCTACAGTGTCTCCCATTTATTTCATCATATCTAGGGTCCCTTTTAGCATATTCTACTTAATATCCATCTTCCTGACCTGGGGAAAAGAAAACATAAAAGGGTGAGCTCAAATGCTCAGCAAGGGCAAATAAAGGAGATAAAAATCATATCATATCTTTTTGAAAATCAAAACCTGAAAAAGAGATCATAATATCTTAACATGGAATAAATCATAGAAGTGAAAATGAGATCCCCATAATCATAACATAAAACTTGAAACTTTGTGGCATGCACACATAATCATGGAAATCATTTCTTGTTAGTCATGACTCATTGCCAAGACTATCTTAGTGGACAAAGTCCCTTTCTGAACCGAGTTCACTCCTCGTTTCAGTCCTGTATCACTGAACCGAAATAACCTTCCGTTACAGCCATGTCTATCTCATGAGATATAAAATCTTTACCCAATGCATTGGAGGGAGATATAGGTCCCACCCATCTTATAATGAATCCTTTCTTATGTGTGCCACATAATCATAAAACATACATCGTCGCATAACACATGTAACAAAAATGGGATTCTTGAAACATCATGACATCATAAATCAATTCATATAAGATAAAGGAATTCATAAAAATAATTCCATCACAACATGATCAAATCAATGTAATAATAGGGATAAAAACAGAACCCTTTATTATCTTAGATGGAAAATAATTTTGATAAAACACTTGAACTCCATTCTTGAGGAAAATATCCTTTCTTCTTCAAAAACATTTTTCCTTTCATAACATGTCATATAACTTTAAAATAAAAGAATATGATTAAAAATAAACCTGAGAACTTGTAAAGGAAGCTTCTTGGAAATAATGTTTTAAAAATCTATTCATGCCGTATAAGTTAAAAAAACATTCTTCGTACTTTTGTCGGAAAAGTCAAAAAGTACCTCGTATGACAAAAGATTCCTTTCATAGATATTACTAAAAACTCACCGAAGGGTAAAAATGGATTTAAACAATTGTAGGTGGATGGAAATAATATTACATATTTATGAAACATGGATGTGGATGATAAAATACACCCCAATAAATACATACGAATAAACAATCTCGGATAAAAATGAGATTGTGATATTTCCCTTACCTTAGGTCCGATTTGCTTTGTTCGTGTCCGAATCTCCTGTATAATGGTTTAAATAATGTTATTGACTTATTCCAGAATCATACATCTTGATATGATATCATATATGGTCATATTATTAGCTTCTTGTTAGTAATATTTCATTGTTACTTGTTACTCGGGTCTTTATAACTTTTTGTTCTTATGCGTGTTTTGTTGAATAAATTCTTATTCTTATCTTTAGGTTATAGATAATTCATTTCCAGAATGGTATTAGTGTAGTATATACCATATTAATTCATTCAATTTATTTATATAATCATTATGAAATGAAGATCATGTAGAACGAGTCGCATCACATCGTGGAGACGGTATTCCGTACGTACGCACGAGTGATGATATCGTTCCTATGATCGTGGAATTGTATTGGAGTATATATATATATTATTTCAGTATCAATATTACTTAATAATAATCATATATAGTTACTTATTACACCATTATACCCATCCTTGTAAGGTGATGGTGGAAAAATAGATTACACCACGGCGTGGAGACGGTATTCCGTACGTACGCACGCGCGGTGATTTCATTTTTCCGTAGGATGGATAGAAGGTGAATTAGGGTTGTTTCATATTTATAATAACATATCAGTATGTAAGTAATACTGATGTTATTACTTTATCATGAAACAACTAAATAAGAAGAAGTTGAAGAAGAAAGAAATTGAAAAGATCGGTAATAGATATTACCTATTCTTTGGAACGCCTCTTTGAATTCTCCACTTAGGGAAATAAGATTGGTATTTGAAGAAGACCAGGACCTCTAGGATTATTCTAGGGAAGTGGAGAGGAGAAAATGGCAGGGGTTGGCCGAGCTTGAGTGCTCAAATTGGTGTGAGGAGGAGGGGGAGGAGGTGCCCTTTTATAAGGGAGGAGAGGGGCACCTTAGGAATATCTCAAAATATTATTTTATATTAAAGTAAAAATCGGTTTATAATGGTTCTAAAGGGACTTATTTCGAAGCTAAAGTGGGGATGGGTCGAAATCCTATCAACCAATAGGATTTAAACAAGTTTAGGGTATTATTTTAACCTTATCAATTAGATTTAACTCTAAGTTAATTAATTTAACTTTTACCGTGTCTTTTTGTTTTCTTTTACTATAAGGTTAATACACTTACTATAACATGCCAAAAGAACCCCAAATTGTTTATTATTAATATATATATCCTTATCTAAGTCATTTTGCCGAACCTTAGATTTTTAGGAATATAATAACAATTAATAATATAATATTTGATTTAAAAACTATTTTGTGTCAATTTTGACACTATTTGATATATGATTTTTTTGAAAGTCATAACAGAATTATATGTTCGAACCAAGTTGATTAAATCAACACTAATATATCATAGTAACCTAGAAAATTAGTGGAGTTCATAAAAAGTCTAAGATTACATTTATTTTGGTATTTATATTATCAATTATGTCAATATTTCATTAATAAGATAATTACTGCATCATCTTTGTGTCATAAATAAATTATATTATTTGATGTCTAAAAATTACAAATAAAATACCATCATTTAGGAAATCTTTTTATCTTTCTAATGAATATTTACAATCGAATTTATCTTATGTATAACCCCATATTAAAAATGATTTACTTATTAAACCTTTATTTTAACTATTTTAACCCTTCTTTAAATAAATTAATAATAAATGTCCTAATCTAATCCAAGTGGGCCTAAATGGTCATATTTTATTCCTAAGTTTGTTTTTGGTCGAATTACACTTGTCCAATAGAATTAAGACATGTGTTAGGGTAATATTAATATCATATTTACCCTTAGTTACCCTATTTACTATTAACCGCGGTAAAAAAAGTAAAAAGTTACTATTCACCAAAAAAATATTTTTATCTCATTGAACCACATTTTACATACTGAGATCAACCGTGTCTGTCGGATTTTTGAAATTCCATTCACAGAAGCGGTAAAATTAAGTTTTATGCAAAATTCAGTTTTTTAACCTACCACTTAGTGGTTTCACTATTCATCAAAAATTGAAAGTTTTCAGAAAAATACCAAAATTTCACCCTAGGCTAATTTCAATATTCTGAGTCCAAAAATGAAGTCCATTTTTAAAAATAAAATTTATAAAATTTCAAAAAGTGGTTATTACTATTCATAACGGCTATTTTTAATAGCATATTGTTGTTTAGTGAAACTCGGTATTGCGTACGACGCAAACTATCGAGGAAGGTCGTGATTGCGTGTAAAGCAAGCCAAGCAAGTGTTGTGTAGAAAAAGATTCCTTTGATGATTTATATAACATAAAAGTCTCGGGTGTTACATCTCTCGATGCTTGGTTTGTCAACAAGTTAAAGTTGAGAGACAGAAGTCTAAGGGGATGTTACAACCATTACCCATACCCTAATGGAAATGGGAAAACATCATATGGACTTTGTCACAGGACTTCCTAAAACATCCAAAGGCAATAATGCTATCTGGGTCATAGTTGATCATCATACAAAGTCTGCACACTTCATTGCTATTAGAGAGGATTTCTCTCTGGATCATCTTTCCAGGATATATGTAAAGGAAGTGGTAAGATTACATGGAGTACCACTTTCTATTATATCTGATCGGGATCCGGGATTTACCTCGAAGTTCTGGCGAAGTCTTCAGCATACTCTGGATACAGAGTTGAGTTTCAGCACTGCTTATCATCCTTAGATAGACGGTCAGTCTGAGAGAACAATTCAAACCATAGAAGATATGTTGAGAGCTTGCTCTATGGATTTCAAAGGAGGTTGGGATCAACACCTACCTTTGGTGGAATTTTCTTATAATAATAGCTTTCACTCCAGTATTCAGATGGATCCTTATGAAGATCTCTATGGAACGAAATGCAGGACTCCAACTTGCTGGGATGAAGTTGGGGAAAGAAAGCTATTAAGACTTGATCTCATTGATGAAATGGCAGAAAAGGTCAGATCTATTCAACAACACATAAGAGAAGCACAGAGTCGAAAGAAAAGTTATGCAGACAACCGAAGAAAAGACCTAGAGTTTGAAGTGGGTGATAAAGTGTTCTTACGAATATCTCCCTAGAAGAGGGTTATGAGATTTGGAAAGAAGGGGAAGTTGAGCCCTAGATATATCGGTCCTTTCGAAATACTGGATCGTGTTGGGACGGTAGCTTACCGATTTGCGCTTCCACCGAATCTCTCTCATGTTCACAATGTGTTCCATGTATCTCTCCTGAGAATGTACATTCCTGATCCTTCACATGTATTCAGCCCATAAGTTGTACCGCTGGAGCAAGATCTTACTTATGAAGAACAACCGATAGAGATTCTGGATCGTAGTGAAAAATTCCTACGAAACAAGACCACTTGACTGGTGAAAGTTTTATGGAGGAACCACCAATTAGATGAAGCTACATGGTAGCTTGAGGATATGATGAGGGAGAGTTATCCTCATCTGTTTGTTACAAAGTGACGAATTTCGAGGGTGAAATTCATTTTAAGGGGGGTAGAATGTAACACCCGAGACTTTTATATTATATAAATCATCAAATGAATCTTTTTCTACACAACACTTGCTTGGCTTGCTTTACACGAAATCGCGACCTTCCTCTATAGCTTGCGTCGTACGCAACACCGAGTTTCACTAAACAACGATATGCTATTAAAATATTATTAAAACTAGCCGTTATGAATATTAATAACCACTTTTTTAAATTTTATTAATTTTTTTTTTCAAAATGTACTTCATTTTTGGATTCGGAATATCGAAATTAGCCAAGGGTGAAATTTTGGTATTTTTCTAAAAACTTTCAATTTTTGATGAATAGTGAAACCACTAAGTGGTAGTTAAAAAACTGAATTTTTCATAAAACTTAATTTTACCAATTTTGTGAGTGGAATTTCAAAAATCAGAGAGACACGGCTGATGTCAGTAAGTAAAATGTGGTTCAATGAGATTAAAATAATTTTTTGGTGAATAGTAACTTTTTACTTTTTTTTACCACGGTTAAAAGTAAATAGGGTAATTAAGGGTAAAGGTGATATTATTATTACCCTAACACATTTCCTAATTCTATTGGATAATTCTAATTCGACCAAAAACAAACTTAGGAATAAAATATGACCATTTAGGCCCACTTGGATTATATTAGGACATTTATTATTAATTTATTTAAAGAAGGGTTAAAATAGTTAAAATCAAAGTTTAATAAGTAAATAATTTTTAATATGAGGTTATACATAAGATAAATTCAACTATAAATATTCATTAGAAATCTAAAAAGATTTCATACATAATGGTATTTTATTTTTAATTTTTAGAAATTAAATAATTTAATTTATTTATGACACAATGATGATGCAGTAATTATCTTATTAATGAAATATTGACATAATTGATATTATAATCACCAAAATAAATGTCATTTGAGACTTTTTATGAATCCCACTAATTTTATAGGTTAATATGACATGTTATTATTGATTTAATTAACTTGGTTAGAACTAATAATTCTTTTATGATTTTCACAAAAATAAATTACTAAATAGTGTCAAAATTGACATAAAATTGTTTTTAAAACAAATATTATATTAGTAATTGTTATTTTATTCCTAAAAATATAAGGATCGGCCAAATGACTTATATAAGGTTATATATTTTAATAATAAACAACTTGGTGTTCGTTTGTCTACTTATAGTATGTTTAATAACCTTATAGTATAAGAACACAAGAAGACATGTTAAAAGTAAAATTATTTAACTTAATGTTAAATCTAAATGATAAGGTTAAAATAGGAACCTAAACTTGTCTAAATTCTATTGGATGAGATGATTTCGACCCATACCCACCTTATCCTCTAAATAAATCAATTTGGATCTATTTAAAACCGAACTTGACTTTATAATAAAATAATATTTTTAGTTATTCCAAAGGTGCCCCTCTCCTCCCTAATAAAAGGGCACCTCCTCCCTCTCTTCCTCACACCACTTTGAGCCTTCAAGCTCGGCCAAACCCTGCCACTTTCTCCTCTCCACTTCCGTAGAGACATCCTAGAGGTCCTGGTCTTCTTCAAAGACCAATTTTAGTGCCCTAAAAGATGGTCTCAAAAAAGCACTTCAAAGAAGAGGTAATGTCTGTTACCGATTCTTTCATCTTTATTTCTTCTTCCACTTCTTATTGTTTAGTTGTTTCATTATGAAGTAATAACATCAGTATCACTCATATACTGATATGTTATTATAATTATGAAAGACCCTAATTCACCATCTATCCATCATACGGAAAAAGAAATCACTGCGCGTGCGTACGTACGGAATACCGTCTCCACGCCATGGTGTAATCTATTTTCCACATCCATCATACTTGGATGGGTATAATGGTGTAAATAATGACTATATATTACTATTATAAAGTTATATTGATTCTGAAATAGTATATATACACTCCAATACAATTCCATGATCATAGTAATGATATCATCACTCGTGCCTACGTACGGAATACCGTCTCCACGAAGTGATGCCACTTGTTCTACATGATCTTCATTTCATAATGATTATATAAATGAATTGAATGAATTAATTTAAGATATATTACACTAATACCATTCTGGAAATGAGGCATCTATAACCTAAAAAGAAGAATAAGAATTTATTCGACAAAACATGCATAAGAACAAAAAGTTATAAACACCCGATTAACAAGTAGCAATGAAATATTACTACTAAGAAGCTAAGAATATGACCATATATGATATCATAAAAATAAGTATGATTTGGAATAAGTCAATAACATTATTTAAATCATTATACAGGAGGTTTGGACACTTATAAATCAAGTCGGACCTATGTTACGGGAAATATTACAATCTCATTTTTATCCGAGATTGTTTATACTTTAGTATTTACTTGGGTGTATTTTATCATCCAAATCCATGTTTCCTCAATATGTAATATCATTTCCATCCACCTACAATTTTTTAAATCCTATTTTACCCTTCGGTGAGTTTTTAGTAAAATATAAGAAAGGAATCATTTGACGTTTTTCGTACGAGGTACTTTTTTGACTTTTCCGACAAAAGTATGAGAAGAATGTTTTTTAACTTATACGGCATGAATGGATTTTTAAAAAATTATTTCCAAGAATCTTCCTTTACATGTTTTCAAGTTTATTTTTAATCAACTTATTTTAGTTTAAAGTTTTATGACTTGTTATGAACGGAAAATTTTTTTTTAAGAAGAAAGGATATTTTCCTCAAGAATGGAGTTCAAGTGTTTTATCAAAATTATTTTCCATCTAAGATAATAAAGGGTTCTGTTTTTATCCATATTATTAAATTGATTTGATTATGTTGTGATGGAATTATTTTTATGAATTCCTTTGTCTTATATGAATTGTTTTATGATGTCACGATGTTTAAGATTCCCATTTTTATTACATGGGTTATGCAATGATGTATGATTTATGATTTTCTGGCACACATAAGAATGGTATCATTATGAGATGGGTGGGACCTATATCTCCCTACAATGAATTGGGTTAATATTTTATATCTCATGAGATAGAAATGGCTGGAATGGTAGGTTATACCGGTTTAGTGAAACAGGACTGGAACGAGGGTGACTCGGTTCAGAAAGGGACTTTGTCCACTAAGATAGTCTTGGCAATGAGTCTTGACTAACAAGAAATGTTTCTCTATGATTATGTGTGTATGCCACAATGATTAATGTTTTAAGTTATGATTATTGTGATTACATTTCACTGCCATGATTTATCCCATGTTATGAAATTATGATCTCTTTTTCAGGTTAAGATTTCCAAAAGTTATGTGCTTGTGTATACGATGTGATTGATATTTATTTTGTTTACCCTTACTGAGCATTTGAGCTCACCCATTTGTATGTTTTCTTTCCCCATGCCCGGAAGAAGGTTATTAAGTAGGATATTACAAAAAGGGACTCTAGATATGATGAAATAAGTGGGAGGCAATGTTGATGTTTTATAGACCAGTTGTTTATGTTTCCCAGTTTCTAAAGACACTATACCTATACGGTCCTTTCATGGTTTTGTTATATGTTGTAATAATTATGCTTCAATTTTGAAGAATTAACAAAGAATGTAAAGTATGGGTCGTTATACTAAACATATATTTTCAAACTCTGCGTTTTGAATATTAAATATTTGGCATACACGGTTGTGTTCTGGATGAAATTTTGAGTCTGATATGATTAAAATAATTTTCAGTGAATTGTAAACTACCCTTATGAATAGTAACATACCCGTATGAATAGTATCATAACCTTATGAATAGAAATATGACTCTTATGAACGGTTTCCATACCATTGAGTGTATAAATGAATTTAGGAACCTTAAAAATGAAATGAAAATTTTATGTGTTTTTATTTTTCGATTAAATAATGAATTTAAATAAATATTTAATTAATCATATATAGAAAATTATTTTTGAAAAATGGACTTCATTTATGAATTCTAAATGTTGAAAAATTGTTAGGGTGAATATTTGGGGTGTTTATGAAATACATGAATTTGTGATGAATAGTAAAATCTGATAATTCACAATAAATGCTAAATAATGGATTAATTGAGTCATTCATGATGATCTGATGATGTAAGCACACTTTTTTCTAGTTCACATGCACATATTACTATTATTGGTCATGGAATACTGAATATTGGTTGTCTTGAGTGGAAATAATAAACTAATGGAATTTATATTAAGAAAACTCCTCCCCCCTCCACTATATAGAGCACCGCTCACCCCCTCTTCCTCTCACACCACTCAAACCATGTGCCTTGACAATATTCTACCAAAGTCTCTCCCAGTGATTCTTCCCCATGTCCAAATTCTCCTAGAATCTTCAAAATACCATAACCTCTCCCCTTAAGAGATTCTCAAAAGAAGAAGTCTCAAGAGGTAAATTGCCCTTTCCAATTTATTCAATTCCTTTAAGTTATTTTCTTTTGTTTCCGTCCTCACCAAAATAGTATGATATATCCAGAAACATAAATGTAATGTAATTTTTTCATGCTAATGGTATATTTCATTACCATATCTTTTTTTCACACAATTTATTTGAACGAAATTAATGCATCGTTAGAGATGTGCTCATTTAGCACATTCAAGGGCAACAGTTTATCAATTTCTATTATAATTATTAATTCTGGTCATGAAAATAATTGTGTTATGGTTGAACCAGATTATTATATATTTAATATATTTTATTTTTAGTTCTGTAATCCTTAGGTACAAATGGTATTAAGTTATAAATTAAAACATGTTAATTGTAATCAAACCCATTGTTCGGCCAAACACTTGTCACTAAGGTTATATATATAATAATTTGACTTCACTCTAAGTAACAAAATTAAATTTAAAACCATATAATACTCTGGATTATAAATAATAGAATAGAACTTCATTTCTATATAACCACATCCATCTTATATATTTATCCAAACATGAATATAAGTGAACTGATCATTTAAAACCAAGTAAACAAACGAGCTCGAACAATGAAATTGAACATAATAACTAATAAAAAATTCCTTGAATGAACTAAAAATGGTTGTAATAAATCATTTACATAAATAATATCTTCTGGACTTCCGAATTAAAAATCCTAATTTGTTTATTCAGGTCTTAAATGACAAGTCAATAACACCTCCATGCGTAAGGTAAGGGATTGATGAACTCAATTTTCATTCTTTGAGTTAAACATCTATTTAATTGGTTACATTGTTCCATGAATATATGTGAATGAACTATGATTGTTTTATACTGTATATCCACTTATATTTTTCCAATTTTAATATTTCACACATAAATATTTCGTTGACTTATCCTCACTCTAATGATACAATCCATGTTTGGGATCCTCTCTCTCACTTTTGATCAAGATTATCTCCTATGTTGTGCCCTTTAATTATTAATTCCTACTGATGGGGTATGTTTTATCACCTTCCCTATACTTCCCTTGTCTCATTTGAATAGTGTAACACAACATTACCTCTCATTAAGCCCTCACAATAACACTCATTACCATGCCGAAATCTTTGTAATGGGTTTCTCATCTCACTTTCATTTCTGTGAGATTTTCATTATTCACCACTTATTTCTCATATGTGGTATATGTGTACTGCCATTTAATATATAACAACATGGTTCTCTTTATATTTATTTTATTAAATTATTCTTTTGAGTGTTATTATTTTATGGTCATATGATTCGATCGATTACATTGTGGTAAGGGACTTTGTCTCAACTACTATTTTGTTGTGACTAACATTGTATTGTGCACCTAATAATTCTTATGTGGTGTAACTAATGCCAATTTTAGATTAAGTTTCCTTAGAAAATTATATTTATATTAAATATACATAATCTCATATCATTTACAAGTTTATTGTCTAAACCGTATACGATTTTACATACTATGTTTATTTGGAATGTTATTTTAATTATTGAAATATTGATGAATCTTTATACTCTAATATATACGGATATTAAAAAGGTACATTGCTGTAGTATTGAAACAATGTATAAAGAATGATTTGGAAATTTTGTGGCGGGTGGGGCCCGCTGTATCACCTCGATACATCGGTAGGTCTCATGAGACAAATCAGTTTGGAAAAAACCCCTTCGAGTTTGTTTCCAAAAATCAGACGGGTTTCTACCCATTGAACTATACTGTTTTTATGGTATTATGGTTTCATGTGCCAGATACATGGCATCCAGATAATAAGCATTCTAGTTATTCATTATCAGTTATTATTATTATCCATGATGCTTTCACAATGACAAAATCTATGGATGCAGTTTCATTATATGTTTATTAATGGCATTAGTTATCCATTTATTCACTATGTCATATTGATTATGTCAGATTAATTATGATTTAATTATTATTGTACTCATGATTCCTCTATTTGTTAGCCATATTGAGCGTCAGAGATCACCACATTCATTTTTTTACTTTAAGTAGGTTACAAAGAGGAGATCGCTTATTGAGTTCTTGTGGATGTAGTTTTTTTCGTTTCATTATGTATTATATTGTTTAAACATTTCCAATGTAATTTCAGTAACATATATTTATCCAGTTTCTTAAAGACTACTAAACTGATCATTCTTTTGGGATTTTCATTACATCTAACCATGACAATATCACAAGTAATGCACTGGCTCTAGTCTCGAGGGGTCGGGATGTTATAGATGGTATCAAAGGATGTTTAGTTGGAAACATAGAAACTAGAGTAGGAAATGTATAATAGGAAACAAAGCCCTATGGTAGTATTTGAAGATAAACGTAGAAGAAAGTCCTATAATTTTGGTAAGGAATAGATTATGTTGATCATTTAAGTAATACATCCCTATCTGGATACGAGCAGGTAGAGGTGGCTCTGGAATAGATGTATCTAGGGGTGAAACCCGAAAACGCCACTTTGAGCTAGACTCGAGCGGGAACTGTTGCACGACAACAGGCCTTGCTGCACTCTTGGTTACGAAACTCCTAGGGTATTCTCTTAGGACAATTCACATTTTCTTTACAATCCATTATGAAGGAGATCAATGTAAATTTTTCATCAGAAAAACCATGTTTATAAGATTATCTATGCATATAATTTCAATCTATGTTGAGTGATTTTATATTTGAGATTCATAAACTAATCTATAGTATCCCATTATATAGAAATGGAATCTAAAAGAATAAGGGGAATCAATACTCATGGGAAAGGTAGGGATATCCATTTTGAGCAACTCAACACTGTTAATGTTGGACCCGATCAGATTATGGCCATAGTAGGAAAACTTAATCAGGTTGTAACGAATAACCATTCCACACCTGTGTTGGATCGATTAATGGAGTTGAATGCCCCATATTTTAGTGGGACTAAAAAACTAGTGGTTTCTGAGAAATGGATCAACTACCATTAAATCCTATTCATGGAATTAAGATTCAATAAGAATGAAAAGGTAGTAATGGAAGTATATTGTCTTAAGGGCGATGCTGATCAATGGTGGTCCTTGATTCAAAATACCCTGGAGGAATAAGAAATAGAAGATATGGAATAGAGGACTTTTAAGGAAATATTCATCGAAATTTTTTTCCCTCATGAGAAGAAAACTGAAATGAAGAGGATGTTCCATAACTTAAAACAAAGGGAAGAAGACAGTGTTGCAGAGTAAGATGCTACTTTCACAAGGCTGGCCAGGTATGCCGTAGATTATGTACGTGACTCGGCATACACAATTGCTCATTTCTATAAAGGTCTTAATCTATGTCATCGAAGGGCACTGTATTCTCAATAATTTTCATAATATGATGAAATTGTATCAATTACCATCAAAACTAAGAGGGAATATTCTAGATGAATTCTATTAAAAGGAAACCAAGATAAGAAGTGGTACTCTAATAAAAAAGGAAAAAGAGAAGCACCAAAGAATAGAATGAGAAAAAAGATATTCCAATTACGTGATAACTATGAAATGAATCATCTCATAAAATGCTTGAAAGTCTTGGGAGTCAGCTATAACTGTGTTGAAAAGGTTCATCGATCTGATTAATGAAAGGCTATGTTATAATTAAATGATATTCAATGCAACAATTTCAGAGAAATGGGAATCTATGAAAAAGAGTTTCCTAAGAACCCTAGAAAACATTCCTCATAAAAATACATGAGAATAAGGGAGAGCCTATACGATTACAACCGCAGAGGATGAAGTTCCTAATGATGTGGTGGTAGGTACTTTAATTGTTTCCTAAAACATAGTCAGCACTTTATTTGATTTTGCGTCATCGCATTCGTTCATATCTTCCCAGTTTTCCAAGAAAATTAGATTTTTCCAATTTGAATTAATAATGGAGTTATTAGTCATAACCCCCAGGGGATGTATCATTGCAACAAAGGCATGTTGGTTAGTCCCCCTCCAGACAGAAAAACATTCTTTAGTTGATAATATTCATCATACCAATGAATAAATTTGATGTAATTCTTGGTATGGATTGGCTTTCAAATTATGATGCGAAGATTTATTGTTAGTAGAAGGATGTTTCAATTTTCTAAAATGGTGTAGAATCCCTTTTCATTAGGGTAGAAACTTCCCCACCTGATTCTTATCTAGAACCACCCCCAGTATCCCTACTGAATGCAATAATTGGTGAGGATGGTAAACCAACATCTATGTATGTGGAATGAAATATTCAAATTGAAGATGTGAAAATAGTGCCAGAATACATTGATGTATTTCAAGAGGATTTACCTAGACATCATCCAGAGATGGAAGTTGAGTTCTATATTGATTTAATTCATGATGCAAGACCTATATCAAAGACTCTATATAGAATGGATACTGTGGAATCAGTGGAACTAAATAAACAACTGAGGATTTGAGTGAAAAATGATTTATTTTACCTAGTGTTTCTCCATTTGGAGCCCCTGTCCTCATTGTCAAGAAGAAAGATGGATCCATGAGGCTTTTCATTAATTACATGGAAATCAATGCTATTACAATAAAGAATACGTATCCTCTACCCCGGATTGATGATTTATTTGATCATCTTGATGGAGATCAATACTTTTTGAAGATTGACCATCGATCCAGATATCATTACTTGCGTTTAAGGAAAGAATATATTCCTAAGACAACATTTCAGACCATGTATGGGCATTACGATTTTACAGTAATGCCCTTTGGACTGACAAATGCACCCTCTGTTTTCATGGAATTAATTAACAGTTTTTCATGGAATATCTTGATTAATTTTTAGTGGTATTCATTGATGATATCCTCATGTAATCAAAATTTTATGAAGACCATTTGAATCCTTTGTGGGTCATTTTTCAAACTCTTAGAAGCAATAAATTATATGTGATGTTTAGAAAATGCGAATTCTGGTTTGAATCAGTTTCTTTTCTCGGAAATATTGTCGCTAAGGATGGAATCCTAGTTGATCCTGCAAAGAAAAAGGAAATCCAAGATTTTCCCACACCAAAAAACATAACTGAGGTACATAGTTATATTGGATTAGTAGGTTACTATCAGTGTTACGTTCAGAATTTTGCCCGACTGAATTACCCCCTTACCAAGATCACATGTAAAGGAGTAAATATCGTGTTGAGAAAAGAATGTACAGAATACTTCGATGAATTGAAAATAATATTGGTCAATGCTCTAATAATTTATCATCCATCTAGAATTGGTGGATTTTTAATATAAAACGATGCATCAAACAATGGACTGGGTTGCGTTCTTAAGCAAAACGATAATGTTAATGCCTATGCATAAATACAGTTGAAGGCTCCTGAGAAAAATTATCCAACTCGTGATCTTGAGTTAGTAGCCATAATCATTGATCTAAAAATATGGTGGAATTATCTCTATAGAGAGAGATATGAGATTTATACAGACCATAAGAGTTTGGAATACATTTTCAAACAAAAAAGAACTCACCATGATGTAGAGGAGATGGCTTGAGTTACTCCAATATTACATTTGTTTAATAAAATACCACCCAGGAAAGTCGAATAATGTGGAAGATACATTAAGAATGAAATATCATGGACTTCTGACTTAAATGATGATTGGGAGAGATTATAAATTTTTGTATGTACTAAAAGATGTTTATGGTAATTTTTAAGGAAAGGGAAGCATCTTTCCACATTCAAATGATTTCTAAACAATCTTCATTAGAGAAGATAAAAATCTCTCTATATGATGATGAGAACCTGCACAAGAAAATTAATCCTATCCAGGATGGGAGACTGAATGAATTTATGTATGAAGAAGGAGTTCTAAAAATTTGGGGAGAGGTTATGTGTTCCATCAGTACATGAGATAAATGGTGAACTATTAGATGATGTTCATAGCTCAAATTTTTCTATACACCCAGGTATCCCCAAGATGTATAGAGATTTGAAGGAATATTTTTGGTGGGTTAATATGAAGTGGTAAATTGCTGACTACGTGTCGTGATGTCTAGTTTGTAATCAAGTGAAGGAAGAGAGACAACATCCCAAATGTGTAATGCAACCTCTACATATAAATATATATAAGTGGGATGACATTACGATGGATTTTTTCACCGGACATCCAATAACACCTAGAAGGAACGTTGCGATACGGGTAATTGTGGACCGGCTCACAAAATCATAATATTTTCTTCCTATAAGAGAGGATTTTCCACATGAGCACTTGGAAAGCCTTTACATTAATGATGTTGTCAGACTTTATGGTGAACCTCTATCGATTGGGTCTGATCGAGATCCCTTGTTTACATCAAAATTCTGGAAAAGTCTCTTGATGGATTTGAATACTGAGCTTCATATGAGTAATGCTTATCACGCCCAAAATAATGGATAGTTTGAAAGGACTATTCAAACTCTAGATGACATGCTGGGGTCACTCTATCTTGACTTCCAAGGTATGTGGGGTCAATAAATTCCTTTGGTTGAATTTTACTTCAATAGTAGTTTCCATTCTAGTATTCAAATGGATCCATATGAAGCATTATATGGAATGATATTTCGAACTCTTACATGTTCGGATGATGTTTGTGAGAGGAAAATTATAGTCCCTGAAATTATTGAAGATACCATGACAATGGTGAAGACAATACAAGCTCATATTAATGTATCCCAAAGTAGGCAGAAGAGTTATGATATCATTAGGGGAAATGATTTGTAATTAAAGGTGTGATATCATGTCCTTCTGAAAGTATCTCCATGGAAGGGTTTCCTAAGGTTTGGTAAGAAAGGGAAACTGAGCGCCAGGTATATCGGAACATTTTAAATTCGAGAATGAATTGGAGTTGTAGCATACCGTCTAGAGATGTCGTCAAATATATACAAAGTCCATGATGTGTTCCATGTGTCATTTTTGAATAAATACATGAATGACCCAACACATGTACTCACCTATGACGAAATGGAACTGGAACCTGATTTTTCAAACTGTGAAAAGCCTATTGGGATTCTTGACACAAGGGAGAATGTATTGAGAAATAGGAAAACTCGCCTAGTAATGGTTCTTTGGAGGAACCGGAATATGGGGGATACAAAATTGGAACTAGGGGATTTCATGAATAAGAACCACCCACATCTTTTTGGTGGGCCTCATAAATAAAATTTCGAGGATGAAATTTCCGAAGGATGGAATAATGTAGCACCCCTTATACTACATGGTATGTTTCTCTTAAATAAATTCTAATTATAGCCTTTATTTCATGCATCCCTGAGCCAATATTGAACAAAACATGGTTAATTATAGGATATATCAATAACATAGCAAATAATCATAAATTTTCCAACTCGGCGTTTTGAATTTTAATAATCTGGAATACACGGGTGTGTTCAAGATGATATTTTGAGTCAGATAAGATTAAAGTAATTTTCATTGAATAGTATCCTACACTTATGAATAGTAACCTACCCTTATGAATAGTAACTTACCATAATGAATAGTAATATGAAACTTAAGTATGGTATCCATACCATTGAGTGTATAAATGTATTTAGGCACATTAAAAATGAAGATGAAAATTTTAAGTGTTTGTATTTTTCGATAAAATAATAATTTTTAATATATATATAATTAATCATATTTAGAAACTTATTTTTGAAAAATTGACTTATTTTTTGATTATACACATAAAAAAATGGTTAGGGTGAATTATTGGCATTTTTCTAAAATACTTGAATTTTTTTATGAATATTAAATTCTGATATTTCACAATAAATGCTAAATAATGGATGAATTGAGTCATTGATGATGATTTTCTGATGTAATCCCAATAGGATCAAATTCACCTGCATATATTACTATTCATGGCCAGGGAATACTCACTATTAGTTGTCTTGAAAGGAAATAATAATCTAAAGAATTTTAAATTATGAAAACTTCTCTCCCCTCTACTATATAAAGCACCCCTCACCCCCTCCTCCTCTCACACCACTAATGCCCTGTGACTTTCCAATATTCTACCCAATCCTCTCCCCAGGATCCTCCCCCATGTCAAAAATCTCCTAGACTCTTCAAAATTCCAAAACCTCTTCCCTTAAATGGTTCTCAAAGGAGGAAGTCTCAAGAGGTAAATTCCTATTTCCAATTCCCTCAATTCTTTTAAGTTCTTTTCTACTGTTTGTTTTCTCACCATAATATTATGATAAATCCAGTTACATTAATTTACTAGAATTTCTTCGTGCTAATGGTATATTTAATTACCTTTTATTCTTTCCCCAATATTTATTTGAAAGAAATGAAAGCACCATTAGAGATGTGTTAATATTGCGTATTCAAGGAAAAAAGATTTTCAATTTCTATTATAATCATAAATTCTGGTCATGAAACCATCTGTTTTTTGGTCGAACAAGATTATTATATATGTAATATATCATATTTTTAGATTTGTAATACCTCTGTACAAATGGTATTATGTCATAATGTAAAACACGTTCATTGTAGTCAAACCCACTGTTTAGCCAAAACGGTTGTCACAAAGGTTATATATATAATAATAATACTTCACTATAAGTAACACAAATAAATTTAAAACCATGTAATATTATCAATGTTCACTAATAATATATTAATTTATTTAAGTACAACCACATAAATTTTATATATTTATACGAACTTGAATATAAGTGAACCGTTCACTTAAAACTAAGTAAACATATGGGCCCGAACAATGAAATTGAACCTTATAACTAATCAAAACGGTCATGAGTGAACTAAAAATTGATATAATAAATCAATTATATATATAAGACGTTCTTTAATTATGAATTAAAAATACTAAATTTTTTATTCAGGTCATAAATAACAAGTCAAGAACGCCTTCAAGCGTAAGGTAAGGGATTACTTAACTCAATTTTCATTGTTTGAGTTAAACATCTATTTCATTGGTTACACTGTTCCAGTAATATTTGTGAATGACATATGATTGTTTTATAATCTATATCCACATATATTTTGTGGATTTTTATTTTTCACAAATAAATATTTCATTGACTTATCCTCACTCTAATTATACAAACTTTGTAAGGGATACCCTCTCTCACTTTTGTTCAAGAATCTCTCCTATGTTGTGCCCTTTTATTTTAAATTCCTAATGACGGGGTATGTTTTCTCACCTCCCCAATACTTACCTTGTAACATGTAAATAATTGAATACAAATTTACCTACCATTAATCCCTCACAATAACACACATTACCATTCCAAAATGATTGTAATGTGTTTCCCATCACACTTTCATTTCTGCGAGATTTTCATTGTTCCCCACTGATTTCTTGTATGTGTTATATGTGTACGGACAATTGATATATAGTAACATGGTTCTCTATATATTCATGTTATTAAATGATTCATTGGAGGGTTATTATGTTCTGGTCTTATGATTCGACCGATTACATTGTGGTAAGACACTTTGTCTCAACTACTATTTTGTTGTGGCTAACTTTGTATTGTGCACCTAATAATCATTATATGGTGTACCTACTTACCATTTGAGATCATGTTTCATTTGAAAATTATATATATATTAAATGTAAATAATACCATATCATGGATATGTTTGTTGTCTAAACTGTATAACCTTTTACATATGGTGTTTATTTGGAAAGTAATTTTAATTATGGAAATATTGGTGAATCTGTATACTCCACTCTACACAGACATTGAAAAGGCACATTGATATTGTATTGAAACAATGTATAAAGATTTATTTGGAAATAAAATGGCAGGTGGGGCCTGATATAGCCCCTCTATGCATTGGTAGGTCTCATGAGACAAATGAGTTTGGTGACAAACCCTTCGAGTTTGTTTCCAAAAATCTGACGGGTTTCTACCCATAGAGATAAACCGTTTTTACGGTATTATTGATTCATGTTCCAAATAAATGATGTCCAAATAATAATAATTATCTTTATTAATTATCAGTTATTATTATTATCCATGAGGTTTTCACTATGAAAAAATTTATGGATACAGTTTCAATCTCAGTTTATTAATGGCATTAGTTTTTAATTTAATCACTATTCCATATTGATTATGTCAGATTGATTGTGATTTACTAATTATTATACTCATTATTCTTATATTTTGTAACCCTTATTGAGCATTTTATCTCACCCCTTTCGTTGTTTTAATTTCAATAGGTGACAAAGAGGATATCGTTTATTGAGTTCTTGTGGATGTAGTTTTTTAGAGAATCATTATGTACTGTATTTTGTAAACTTTTCCTATGAAATTTGAGTAAAATATATGTATATAGTTTCTTTAATACTACTAAACTGATCATTCCTTCAGGATTTTCATTCTCTATAACCATGGAAATATCACATCTAACACACCGGCTCCAATCTATAGGGGTCGCGGTTTTGCATATAAGGATAGTATTAAATAATTACTT
Organism: Viscum album; assembly: GCA_963277665.1. Classification (NCBI taxonomy): domain Eukaryota; kingdom Viridiplantae; phylum Streptophyta; class Magnoliopsida; order Santalales; family Viscaceae; genus Viscum; species Viscum album. The sequence goes on along the minus strand of OY728139.1, from coordinate 730,483,180 downwards.
TAATTTATTTTCGGTTTGGAATTACATGTGTATCATAGAATTTTCATGTTCCATTTCATTTTATTTGATATAATATCATTTTGAATAAAGTGAGAAAATGAGGTTTTAAATAATGTATAACATGGGTTTTAATTATTTTTAATAAAAAATGTAATGACATTATTTGTGACTTCTATGATTTCTATGTTGTATGTATGATTTTTTTAAAATATTTCTAAAAAGTTTCCATTTACTTCATCTATTGTTTTGAATGAATTTTGCAGGAATTGATTATACGATATTCATCTAGAAACGTGCGACCAGTGGATGGCTGTTATGGGTTCCTTAGTATATTTATTATTATATTTTCTCCTACAATACATATATTTTCTTGTACATATTGTGTATCAAATATGTATTAGGTATCCACATTTTCACCAGATTTAACACACCATCCAACTACCATGGCTTCAAATGGTGATTCTCATAGACCTAGATGAAGTAATTTTCTTACATGTTCTCACCATATCCCACCACCAATCGCCCAATCTAACACACCATCCCATCCCCTACTCGATACTCCAGTGATGTTCCCAACCATGGAGGAATCATTAGATTATTTATCCACATATTCTCATTATTGGTCTACACCAACTACCTCGATGTTCATACCCATGCCTCCATCGACACCACCATCATCATCACATGTAGCTTCTTTATCCCATTTAATGTCTACACTACCTATATATATGGTTCCACTAACACCATTTCCATATTTGATGATGTATCTCCACTTTTACCACCATTATCATGTCGCGTCTATATGACCTACATTTCTTTATATTATTTCTTTAATTACAATTTTTTTAATTCTACTCCCATTCAAGAGAATTAATTGGAATATACAAATGCATTAGATTCTACTAATCTTGAACATCCTACAAAATCCTAAAATTATATTGAGTATCCTGAATCATGTATTTTTTTAACTTTGTTAAATTCAATCACCTCATTTTTTTCCTATTGTATGATGAAACAACTCTTATATTTTCACTCAATTAATATTCAGTGGGATATTCTACTAGCGGATGTGAGTTCACACATATGTTGGATGCCTATAATTTCAAGACAATGATAATGGTGGATTACAATCTATAAAATAAAATTATATTTAACAATGAATTGCACTGTATAAGACTCTTGGTCACTTTATCCATGTACAATGATATCATTCCAATGGAACAAGTCTCATGGGGACATCATAGTAATGCAATCAATGAAAAAATCATGATAGAAGATATGGGTATCAAAATTGTGAAATTTTATATCTATATTATGATTGTTTTTTGTATGAATTAACATGTTCATTGTAGATTCGGTTTAACATTTCTAATGGTGAAGCTATTCAGACCACAAGGTTGATGGATCATGGTAAGTTATGGAGAGCACATAAGAATGAGTAGTATGTTGGTTTGAAGAGCATAGTTGGTTCTAATTTATATGGTGTACACATCTTCCCAAACTTTTGAAAAACTCAATATGAAAAAATAATTTAAAATATGACGATGTATGAGTCTAAGGTATTCCCAATATTTACTCTGTTTCATTTATAATTTAATTTTTATTTAATTATTTTTTTGAATTTTTCTAATGATGTGTTGGGGAAAAACAATCATCACAATGTTTCAATGACATATATACACAAATTGGGGTTTCGTAAAATTCCAAATAATATGAAGTATACTATAATTTAATCAAATATAAGTATTTTCCTAATATATATTGTCACATTATTATCCTTGAATGAAGAATTATATGTTTTATTTTCATTAATACCTTTAATTTATGTCTGAAAATATTCAGCTCAAGGTATTAGGTGATGAGAGTTACGGAATAGTCTGATGTTGGCCAGTGAATAATATCATCCCATATAGGTGTGGGTCCCCATAAGTATCCTCTCAAGAATCTCATACCGCTGAGCTTAAAAGTGTTTATGTAGGTTATGAAAAATTGGAAAAAATAGATTTACCTGATCGTGATAAAAGTAAACAATAGCGTGAAATAAGTATAATGATCACCGACCATTTCATGAATGATATGTTTGTTACATGTCAATGAATTTAAACATATATTTACACTACCATTGATTCATATATGGAAATGATGTGTTCGTTAAATGATGCCCTGAGTGATGCTAATTAGGGTCCTAGTAGTGATTGATCTAAAGGTGGTGGTGAGGATTATGATGATGATGATGATGTTGATGATGTTGCAGCTACATATCAAGATTGTAACATTGAGGATGTTTTTTATGTTGACGATGATGATATTGTGGAGTTTGTTTTCGCTCATACTGATTAATATGTTATTGAGTATGAGGATGTTGTTGATGAGCATGATATTTACCCCTCTATTTTTATCATAGTAGGAATGTAATTATGTGGTTTTGTAAAGACTGAGATTGAATAGCTTACTGAATTTATATATATATATATATATTAGTTTTTATATGGTAATAAATTTATTAAAAGATGTTGATAAGATGTCAAATGTATAAAATATTCTCTACATTGAATGTATTTTTTTAATTATAGGTTTTGGAATTTGGGGAAGAGGACAGGGGTGCTACAGCAGTAAAAGGTATCCAGCTAGCATTCAACACTATTTTACAACCCATCAATATAGGTTCTGTTCTATGAAAAGGTATACTAATAGTCTATAAACTGGGAGTATAGATCGATAACCGTGGTCTTATTAAAATACTGAAATGGAATAATTTGTTTTGTATAACCATGATTTGTATAGGAGTTGAGGGTATATTTCTATATCAATGCCTTAACATGAAAAAGTTCACAATACTAAGGGTATAGACTATACCCATGGTTTACAAGGATATACCCATGGTTTAAAATAATCTGTATAGGTTAAATTTCTAGCAGTGAAAATTTAAAATTTAAAATATTCCTTTGGGAATTTAAAATATAGTTCAAAAATAATATTTAAAACCAATAAAAATGGATTAAATAGAAGAATTATTCAATGAATAAATTAGAAAATTATTATATTTTTTTCTCTAATATATATTGAGAAATAATCCAATTAACAATTCAATAACTACTACAACAAATATATTCATTTTAAACAATATTTTCAATAAATTTTTATTTAATATCGAGTTCCAAAAATAATCAATAATTCATCATTATATGTATATTGTCTCATATAATAATCCATTAATTTACAAAAACATTATGTAAAACTATATATCACAAACATGAATTAACTTTAATTTAAATAATTTATTAAAAATAAGAGATGAAAACAGAAGCAGTAGTACAATAATATAATATTAGGTTTCTCAGAGGGTGAAATTGATGAAGGCCAATGAAATCTCCTCAGAACATATTTCTTTAATTAATATGATGAGAGACACGATTAAAGAACTCAACAATAAATTAATAATATTTATCTATGGATGAATTAAGATATGACAAAATATTAGCCTAACAGAATGTGTGAATTATCATAATAGTAAAATTAATATGGTAAATATAGATTCTGATACAATAAATGATATTCCATGGAATGCATGAATAAAAATTAATGGAGTTTTCCACAATGATGCAATAAGATTCTACTTCATATTAAGAGATAAATAAGTTTTTTTAGATATCAGTCCCTTGAATCATTTCAATGGCCTCATCCATAAATGAATTACCCTCCCAAAAGTATGCTAAAAAATCTCAGAAGAACTATAATTAATATCCAAAAGTTAGAGATACCAAGAACGTTTACTTTCAAAAAATATAAATCTATTTTTTAAATATGATCATGATCCTTAGGATTCCATATCAACCATATGAAATGATACCATCTCCCATGTGAAGACAGTCATCTAAAATGACTAGGCGCAGTGAGGGTGTAGAGACCCGAAGCTTGACGTACATGGAAATTATATTACTTTTGTGGAATACTAAGTACATAACAAAAACACACACACAAGGATCGTAATAGTTTATTGTCTTTTGAAACTCAGAATATAATCTTCTAATCGTGGTGAAAGATCATCAACATCTCCAATAAAGATCTTCCCTTTTTTTTACCTAAAACCTTTCTTTATATCCTGGGGAAAAGAAAACATAAAAGGGTGAGCTCAAATTCTCAGTAAGGGTAAACAAAAGAAATGTCAATCACATCATATTCATAAGAACATAACATTTTGGAAATCTTAACCTTCAAAAGAGAGAATAATTTCATAACATGGGATAAATCATAGTAGTGAAATGAAATCCCAATAATCATAACATAAAACATGAAACATCGTGGCATATACACACAATAATAGAGAATCATTTCTTATTAGTCAAGACTCATTGCCAAGACTATCTTAGTGGACAAAGTCCATTTCTGAACCGAGTCACCCTCGTTTCAGTCCTGTTTCACTGAACCGGTATAACCTACCATTCCATCCGTGTCTATCTCATGAGATATAAAATCATTACCCAATGCATTGGAGGGAGATATAGGTCCCACCCATCTCATAATGATACCATTCTTATGTGTGCCACAAAATCATAAACCATACATCATAGCATAGTCCATGTAATAAAAATGGGAATCTTAAACATCGTGACATCATAAAACAATTCATATACGGTAATGGAATTCATAAAAATAATTCCATCACAACATAACAACATCAATGTAAGAATAGGGATAGAAACAGAACCCTATGTCATCTTAGATGGAAAATAATTTTGATAAAACACTTGAACTTCATTCTTGAGGAAAATATCCTTTCTACTTCAAAAACACTTTTCCTTTCTTAACATGTCATACAATTTTAAACTAAAAGAATTTTATTAAAAATAAACTTGAAAACTTGTAAAGTAATATTTTTGGAAATAATGTTTTAAAAATCCATTCATTCCGTATAAGTTAAAAAACATTCTTCTCGTACTTTTGTCAAAAATTTCAAAAAGTACCTCGTACGAGAAACGACAAAAAATTCCTTTCATATCTTTTTCTAAAAACTCACCGAGGGGTAAAATTGCATATAAACTATTTTAGAAGGATATAAATATTACATATTGTGGAAACATGGATGTGGATGAAAAAATACACCCTAGTAAATACCAAAGTATAAACAATCTCGGATAAAAATGAGATTGTGATATTTCCCTTACCTTAGGTCCGATATGCTTTGTACGTGTCCGAACCTCCTGTATAATGATTTAAATAATGTCATTAACTTATTACAGAATCATATTCATTGTTATTATATCATATATGGTTCACTTATGACTTTATATTACCCGTTCTTTTGTAAATTAAAGAAGCGTTTTGGGTAAAATCGTTTCATTTATCGTAGGTGTTTGGACTTGTTGTTCTTGACATTATTATTTCTTATATCATGATTTACTTACTTCCAGAATATAAAAAATGATTTATATATCATATATATTCAGTATATATATATATATAATAGATAGATAAATGAAATGAAACACACCGTTCATGGAGACGGTAGTCCGTACATATGCATGAACGCTGTTTTCCTTTCCTTATTGTCTTGAATGGAAGTAAGTAGATGAAATACATATATACATAAATCCAGTAGCTTTATAATGTCATATATTTCATTATTATTTCTTATTTATACGTTATAATCATTCTTAATTGGTTAACATGGAGAATGAATCTCATCGTGTCGTGGAGACGGTAGTCCGTACATACGCACGAGCGATGATATCGTTCTCATGATCGTGAACATGCGTTGAAGTGTATGTATACTATTTAAGTATCAATATCACTTTATAATAATCATATATAGTTACTCATTACACCATTATACCCATCCAATTAAGGTGGTTGCGGAAAATAGGTTACACCACGGCGTGGAGACGGTATTCCGTACGTACGCACGCGCGATGATTTCCTTTTTCCGTAGGATGGATAGAAGGTTAGTTAGAGTTGTTTCATATTTATAATAATATATCAGTATATAAGAAATACTTATGTTATTACTTTATCATGAAACAAATAATGAAGAATAAGTTGAAGAAAAAAGAAATTGAAAAAGATCGGTAATGGATATTACCTCTTTTTGACACGCCTTTTCTTAACCTCCACTTAAAGAACTAATGATGTTCTTTGAAGAAGACCAGGACCTCTAGGATGATACTATGGAAGTGGAGAAGAGATTTTGTCAGGGTTTAGACGAGCTTGAAGGCTCAAAGTGGTGTGATGAATAGAGGGAGGAGGTGCCCTTTTATAAGGGTGGAGAGGGGCTCTTTTGGAATTCTTAAAAATATTAATTTATAATAAATCTAACCCCACTTAAAAACCTCCAAAAATGACTCATATTCGAAGATTAGATGATATAGGGTTGTAATCGCATCAACCAATAAAATTTAGACAGGTTTGGATTTATTTTAAACCTTATCATTTTTATTTATCCTTATTTAATCTATTTAAGTTTATTTGTGGTAATAAAATTCGAAATTTTAAATTATAACAAACAATTATTTACTAGTTGTGAATTTTCCATAATTGTTTACTTTATAAAAATTTTTACCATATAAATTTAAATTTATAATTTTTAAATGTTTTTGTGATTTTTAAAAAATTTTATTATATGTTAGTTTTATAAAATAACAATAGTGTCAATTTTGACACTATTCATTTATTTAAATTTAAATAAAATATAAACAGAAGATATGTTCAAAATAAAAGATTTAATAGATTCATAAAAGGTCATAAGTATCTATAAAATTAGTGGATCACATTAAATAGTTCATATAATATTTATTTTATTATTTTTAAACCCATTTATTTGGTTTATCTCTTAATAAAATAATTACTACAACATTTTTGTATAATTATTTAATATACTGATTTTTTGAATAAAAATTTAATATAAAATCCTATGATTAAGATAAATATATTAACTTTCACAATAATACTTTTACTAGAATTTATCATCTTAAAATCACAATATTTAAATTGTTATATTTATTAAATTATGAAGGTGACAACTTTGGCATCATTTAAAATAAAATAATACAAGTGTCATAATTGCTTGTATAAGACTCCAAATGGTCAAATATTCGACCATTGGATGATTATAGTTTAGATTTACATGAACAATAAGTTTTGGTCAGGGTTTTGTGCCTTTTATGGTTACTATTTATTTAATAAAAACTATATTCTTGATTTTTCATTAGATAAATAATTTCTGCATCACTATTGTGTCACAATTAATGATAATTATTTAATCCCAAAAAATTCAAAATAATTTCTCATGATGTAGATAATTTTGTTAGCTTTCTATAGAATATTAATTTTCTAAGTTTCATGATGTTTATCTCTAACATAAAATTATTATACTTATAAGATTTAAGAGAGTGACATGTTGTCATATTCTTTGGTTTTAATAATAATTAAATTATTTTCATGGTCAAAAGTCCATAAAATAAATCTAATCAGACCCTTAGGTTATATGGGTCTACTTTTATTCATCCAATAGGATTTTTCCAAGTGTTATGGTAATTTTATAATCTTATATTTACCCTTAATTACCTGATTTATCTTTAACTATAGTAAATATAATTTACCGGAGTTACTATTCACAATGCCAAAAAATAAAAAATAGCTTATTTACATAATTTGGACCCACTGATTCCAAATATGGAATCCATTTTTTCAAATTATATACACAAAAGATTCAGAAATTAAATTAAAATTAATCACGTTGTCGAAAGAAAACGGGTATTTCTTTAAAACATTGCAAAAGATTGAATTGTTTTAACCTACGAATTCAGGGTAAAATCAATGATAATGACATAAATTATATTAAATGGTAAAAATATATTCTATTTATACTTTAAAACCATTCAATATTATAATTTAACCACATATGATATTACGATGAAAAAAGTTGTTTTCAATTAAAATATTGCGTGTTTTTACTATTCATTAAAATATGAAAGTTATCGGAAAAATATCAAAACATTATCTAATGTTAATTTCTATATGCTGATTCAAAAGAAGAATTTTATTTTGTAAAATTGAACATATAAACATGTCAAAAACTAGATTTAAACTCAGTGCGCCATCAAGAGGCAGCAGAACTACTTTTTTTAAAAAATACTTATTTTACCCGAAAAATTTATTTTGTTCTTATACCATGTTCTAGAAAATGTGTAAGATGAATAATAATGTTATAAAATTTAAAATGTAGTTAATACTATTAATAACGGCTAGTTCATGACAATATTATAATAATATATCATTGTTTATTAAAACCCGGTATTGCGTACAACACACGCTATCGAGGAAGGTCGCGATTGCGTGTAATGCAAACCAAGTCAGGGTTGCATGTTGTGAACGAATCCTACATTTTTTCGTATAACAGAATCCAAACATATTTCATTTATACATTGAATATATATATATATATATACTCAATGTTGCGTAGAATAACTATTATCAAAATTGTGTGTAACACGATCCTAGAATAGAGTTGCGTATACTGCAAGCTAATACGGTGTTACGTATAGCGCAAGGTAATCTTGGTGTAGAATAAAACACAAGACATTAATGAAATTAAAAGAATATTTTTCATAAAATATCGGGGTGTTACATTCTACCACCCTTAAAATGAATTTCTCCCTCAAAATTCGTCGGGGTTATAAATGGTTTACTACTTGAAAGTTTGTTTAATAGAAACCCACATAGTAAAAAGGAATACCAAAATATGGCTTTAAAAACTAAAGTATGAAATGTAATGGTTACCCAAATTAACTCATCACTGGGTTTCCACGTAGGAGAACATAGGTGAAATATGGATATGGAAGAAAAATATAACCATCATGTTCTGATGGAGAGTGGTAGAGAACATGGCTATGAGAAAGCCAACAAAATCAAAGCCATAAATTTGTGATGATCTAGGGTACCATATGATTCATCAGATATAAGATCACTAGGAAAACATTTTTGGTTTTAAAAATCATTTCCCTAAAGTTGATGAAATTGGAATTAGAAGAAATACTTTCGTGATTTCGGTATAGTCTCACCGTTGGTCGTTCTTTGGACAATTTCCACTTAATCTCTTAAAGAAATGATGTTGAATTTTTCATTCGTGATGTGTTAGAAGATCATGTGATAGAATGATGGTTCATTTCATCTGTCTCAAACAAAACGTTAGAAAAGTTATCAAAAAATACATAAGTCCATCTATAGTGAGATTAATCATATATGGTTCTTAAAATGGACTTATTCTTCATATATCATACTACATAATATAATAAAACTAGTTTCTACTAAACAGGGACTTCCTGTAGGCCAGTGGTAGGCGATAAAGGCCAGTCGTACTTCGGTTGTGGGTTCGATTCCCACAGCCTTGTCCGATGCGATGGGTTGTCGCCCGTCCTGTAGGTTGTCCTTTTTCTAAAGCTATATTACTATAACATCCCATCAATAATATCGAAAAAACATCTATCATAACTTATGTCCAACAGAATCCATTCCAATCATTAGGCTTATCTAAAATAATTTAGTCCAAGCTCATAGTATAAAGAAAATGATTACTTGAAATGTCATCAACCAACCATCATTTATCCCCCATTATCTTGTTGGTCACATTCCAATCATGTGAATACCATAATCATGTATTCTCTTGAAAAATGAATACCCATTAAACCTTAGTGAATACATGAATGCTGTCAAATGTTAACTCTTTCCACATACCAAAATCCAAAAATTCTATATAATCAAACCATAATATAACCTTCTCCTTATATCAGTCATGAGCTCATGAATACTATCAAACATTTAATTTTCTCCTAATCCCTTCATTATGCGTATATCCTCTACTATCCGAAAATACTGGTACCATTCATCACATACTTTCAAAACATAAGGAAAGATAACAATGTAAAAATTCTTAGATGTCTCTTTATTCCATAGTACCATGAGATTACTTATACAACATTACACTTGATAAACAAGTAATCATTCCACTACAGTCTTAAACCATTTACCGAGGTTCAACAATTATTTCATCTCACATATCATTTGTAGTCTCCTCATCACCATCAACATAAATACTACCCATATGACCATACTGATTCTCTTCACGATACTTTCCCTTAGGGAATTGGTTTGCATAATTCCCGTACATTCCACATTTAAAACATTTAACCATTGTTGATGTCGTAGCAATACCATTATCCTCATCCCTGGTGTTAACTGAACCTTTTCCTTTGCACTTACTGGCTTTGTGTCCTTCTTTTCCACACCTAAAGCATCTTCCAGTTCCTTTGAAACATTCTCCTTGATGCCTCTTCCCACATGATTTTCATAGGGGAAATTGAACTTTTTTTCATCTATGATCATCATGAAACTCCATCGTTCTCTTATTAGCCAAGTCAGGAAACTTACCAAATTTTACATTATTGATCATATTATGAGATTGCTGATTCGGCATAATAATGATGTTTGGACTTCCAAATCCCATTTCATTTGGTTGCTCATGAAGAATATCATTCCATTGTCCATCATATCCTCCATTATCGTGAATCATCTTGTTTCCAGCCATTTTATAAAACCCAAAAAGAATAGTGTGAGAGGCAAAAATCATAATAAAGGGGAAGTAACTTCAATATCTAACATCTTTGGTTTAATATAATATCGTTACCATAGTTCTAGGACTATATCCTATACGTATACTTATCCTTAGGGACATCCCTAGACATACCTTAGAAATATCTCTAGGGATCTCACTAACGTTTTCGCATCCTAGTTTCCAAAGGTTGACTAAACCTCCCTCTGATACCAACTGTAGAGACCCAAAGCCTGACGTACATGGACATTACATTACTTTTGCGGAATAATTAGTACATAACAAAAACACACAAACAAGGATCATAATATTTTAGTGTCTTTTAAAACTCGGAATATAATCTTCTAATAGTGGTGAAAGATCTTCAACATCTCCCATAAAGATCTTCCCTTTTTTTTTACCTAAAACCTTTCATTATATCCTGGGGAAAAGAAAACATAAAAGGGTGATCTCAAATTCTCAGTAAGGGTAAGCAAAAGAAATATCAATCACATCATATTCATAAGAACATAACATTTTGGAAATATTAATCTGCAAAAGAGAGAATAATTTCATAACATGGGATAAATCATAGAAGTGAAATGAAATCCCAATAATCATAACATAAAACATGAAACTTTGTGGCATACACAAACAATCATAGTGAATCATTTCTTATTAGTCAAGACTCATTTCCAAGACTATCTTAGTGGACAAAGTCCATTTCTGAACCGAGTCACCCTCGTTTCAGTCCTGTTTCAATGAACCAGTATAACCTACCATTCCAGCCGTGTCTATATCATGAGATATAAAATCTTTACCCAATGCATTGTAGGGATATATATGTCCCACCCATCTCAAAATGATACCATTCTCATGTGTTCCAAAAAAATCATAAACCATACATCATAGCATAATCCATGTAATAAAAATGGGAATCTTAAACATCGTGACTTCATAAAACAATTCATATACGGTAAAGGAATTCATAAAAATAATTCCATCACAACATAACCAAATCAATGTAATAATATGGATAGAAAGAGAATACTATGTCATCTTAGATGGAAAATAATTTTGATAAAATACTTGAACTTCATTCTTGAGGAAAATATCCTTTCTACTTCAAAAACACTTTTCCTTTCTTAACATGTCATACAATTTTAAACTATAATAAGTTGATTAAAAATAAACTTGAAAAATTGTAAAGGAATCTTTTTGGAAATAATGTTTTAAAAATCCATTCATTCCGTATAAGTTAAAAAAACACTCTTCTCGTACTTTTGTCGAAAAAGTAAAAAAGTACCTCGTACGAAAAAACGACAAAATATTCCTTTCATATCTTTTACTAAAAACTCACCGAAGGGTAAAATTGGATATAAACTATTTTAGAAGTATATAAATATTACATATTGGTGAAACATGGATGTGGATGATAAAATACACCCCAGTAAATACCAAAGTATAAACAATCTCGGATAAAAATTAGATTGTGATATTTCCCTTACCTTAGGTCTGATATCCTTTGTACGTGTCCGAACCTCCTGTATAATGATTTAAATAATGTCATTAACTTATTACAGAATCATATTCATTGATATGATATCATATATGGTTCACTTATGACTTTATATTACCCGTTCTTTTGTAAATTAAGGAAGTGTTTTGGGTAAAATCGTTTCATTTATCGTAGGTGTTTGGACTTGTTTTCCTTGACATTATTATTACTTATATCATGATTTACTTACTTCCAGAATAAAAAAAATGATTTATATATCATATATATTTAGTATATATATATAATAGATAGATAAATGATATTAAACACACCGTTCATGGAGACGGTAGTCCGTACGTACGCATGAACGCTGTTTTCCATTCCATATTGTCTTGAATGGATGTAATTAGATGACATACATATATACATAAATCCAGTAGCTTTATAATGTCAGATATTTCATTATTTTTGCTTATATATACATTATAATCATTATTAAATGGTTAACATGGAGAACTAATCTCATCGCGTCGTGGAGACAGTAGTCCGTACGTATGCACGAGCGATGATATCGTTCTCATGATCGTGAACTTGTGTTGATGTGTATGTATAATATTTCAGTATCAATATCACATTATAATAATCATATATAGTTACTCATTACACCATTATACCCATATAATTAAGGTGGTTGTGGAAAATAGATTACACCACGGCGTTGAGACGGTATTCCGTACGTATGCACGCGCGGTGATTTCCTTTTTCCATAGGATGGATAGAAGGTTAATTAGAGTTGTTTCATATTTATAATAACATATAAGTATATAAGAAATAATTATGTCATTACTTTATCATGAAACAACTAAAGAAGAAGATGTTGAAGATGAAAGAAATTGAAAAAGATCGGTAATGGATATTACCTCTTTTTGACGCGCCTTTTCTTAACCTCCACTTAAAGAACTAAGGATGTTCTTTGAAGAAAACCAGGACCTCTAGGATGATACTAGGGAAGTGGAGAAGAGATTTTGTCAGGGTTTGGCCGAGCTTGAACGCTCAAAGTGTTGTGAGGAGGAGAGAGAGGAGGTGTTCTTTTATAAGGGAGGAGAGGGGCACCTTTGGAATTCTTAAATATATTAATTTATAATAAATCTAACCCCACTTAAAAACCTCCCAAAATGACTCATATTTGAAGATTAGATGAGATAGGGTTGTAGTCGCATCATCCAATCAAATTTAGACAGGTTTGGATATTATTTTAAAAATTATCATTTTGATTTATCCTTATTTAATATATTTAAGTTTCTTTGTGGTAATAAAATTATAAATTTTAAATTATAACAAATAATTACTTACTAGTTGTGAATTTTCCATACATGTTTACTTTATAACATTATAGACCATATAAATTTAAATTTATAATTTTTAGATATTTTTGTGATTTTTAATAAATTTTATAATATGTTATTTTTATAAAATAAAAATAGTGTCAATTTTGACATTATTCATTTATTTGAATTTAAATAAAATACATACAGAGGATACGTTCGAATTAAAAGCTTTAATATATTCATAAAAGGTCATAACTATCTATAAAATTAGTGGATCACATTAAATAGTTCATATAATATTTATTTTATTATTTTTAAAACCATTTATTTGGTTTATCTCTTAATAAAATAATTACTACAACATTTTGGTATAATTATTTAATATACTGATTTGTTGCATAAAAATTTAATATAAAATCCTATGATTAAGATAAATTTATTACCTTTCACAATAATACTTTTACTCGAATTTATCATCTTAAAATCACAATATTTAAATTGTTATATTTATTAAATTATGAAGGTGACAACTTTGGCATCATTTAAAATAAAATAATTCAAGTCTCATAATTTCTTGTATAAGACTCAAAATGGTCAAATATTCGACCATTGGATGATTATAGTTTAAATGTACATTACCAATAAGTTTTTTTCAGGGTTTTGTGCCTTTTATGGTTACTATTAGTTTAATAAAAACTATATTCTTGATTATTCACTAGATAAATAATTTCTGCAACACTATTGTGTCACAATTAATGATAATAATTTTTTCCCAAAGAATTCTAAATAAATTCTCATGATGTAGATAATTTTGTTAGATTTCTTTAGAATATTAATGTTTGAAGTTTCATGAAGTTTATCACTAACTTAAAATTATTATACTTATAAGATTTAAGAGAGTGACATGTTGTCACATTATTTGGTTTTAATAATAATTAAATTATTTTCATGGAAAAAAGTCCATAAAATGAATCTAATCCGACCCTTAGGATATATGGGTCTACGTTTATCCATCCAATAGGATTTTTCCAAGTGTTATGGCAATTTTATAATCTTATATTTACCCTTAATTACCCGATTTACCTTTAACTATAGTAAATAAAATTTACCGTAGTTACTATTCACAATGCCCATAAATAAAAAGTAGCTTATTAACATAATTTGGACCCACTGATTCCAAATATGGAATCCATTTTTCCAAATTCAATACACAGAAGATGCAGAAATTAAATTAAAATTAATCCTGTTGTCGAAAGAAAACGGGTTTTTTCTTTAAAACATTGCAAAAGATTGAATTGTTTTAACCTACGAATTCAAGGTAAAATCAATGATAATTACATACATTATATTAAATGGTAAAAATATATTCTATTTATACTTTAAACCCATTCAATATTATAATTTAACCACATAAGATATTACGATGAAAAAACTTGTTTTTAATTAAAATATAGCGTGTTTTTACTATTCATTAAAATATGAAATTTATCGGAAAAATATCAAAACATTATCTAATGTAAATTTTTATATCCTGATTCAAAATAAGAATTTTATTTTTTAAAATTGAACATATTAACATGTCAAAAACTATATTTAATGTGGGTGCGCCATCAAAAGGCAGCAGAACTGAATTTTTTGAAAAATACTTATTTTACACGAAAAATTTATTTTGTTCTTATACCATGTTCTAGAAAATGTGTAAGATGAATAATAATGTTATAAAATTAAAAATTTAGTTAATAATATTAATAACGGCTAGTTCATGACAATATTATAATAATATATCATTGTTTATTAAAACCCGATATTGCGTACAACACACGCTATCGAGGAAGGTCGTGATTGCGTGTAATGCAAACCAAGTCAGGGTTGCGTGTTGTGAAAGAATCCTTCGTAGTTTCATATAATATAATCCAACCATAATTCATTTATACATTGAATATATATATATATATATACTAAATGTTGCATAGAATAACTATTATCAAAATTGTGTGTAACACGATCCAAGAATAGTGTTGCGTATATTGTAAGCTAATATGGTGTTGTGTATAGCGCAAGGTAAACTTGGTGTAGAATACAACACAAGACATTAATGAAATTAAAAGAATATTTTTCATAAAATCTCGGGGTGTTACAGAGGGAGTGTAAAACTAGCGGTGTAGTGACATATTTATAATATTTCATAATGAAATTAAGAAGATATTGATATTTGAACCTGATGTAACATATATTTATCAGGATTATATGATAAAAAATACCATTCCAAATATATCGAATACTCTAACATGTATCATTCGTGATGATGGTCCACCCCGTGTCTAGAATAGTGTTCTAAAACACTATATATGATATTTT
Organism: Viscum album; assembly: GCA_963277665.1. Taxonomy (NCBI): domain Eukaryota; kingdom Viridiplantae; phylum Streptophyta; class Magnoliopsida; order Santalales; family Viscaceae; genus Viscum; species Viscum album. Next base: position 730,467,414 of record OY728139.1, on the reverse strand, counting down.
CTAAATGAAATCCTAAACCGAGCAAAAAATATCAATTAAATATAGAATTTTATCAATAATAATCCACATATGGATATTCCATTTACTATTAAAGAAGAGTTGAGTAACATATTTTGTTCTTGAATTTTAATAGAACTAGAATTTTGATGTAATAAGAGTACAAATTCATGGAATATTTTAATCAGTTGGAATCGAATAGATGTGAATTATCCATAAGGGAGTATGGAATATAGAGGAAATTTCATTTCATTGTATTTTTGTTCAGATATTATCTATATTATTGGAGTAGCGAATAACACCTTGAGAAACATTTTTGGTCAATTTCATAGCTAAAATTAATGTGATGAATCACATGTTAGAATCATTTGAAAGACGAATGATGCACACCAATTTCTTATATTCCACATTAAACACTACATATATGAATATAGGATGGGTAAATTTCTAACATAAAATTATATCTAGAACTATATATCTTGTAAATTAAAATATAAATCTCTCAAAATTATATATATATATATATATATATATATTTATATTTATATACATGACCCCACTCCGAATAGTTAATCATGAATTACTTATATAGGATAACATGCATCTTTATATAGCTCTAAATAATAAATCCAATGAAATTGTCAGCCTAATCAAGATGAAATTCCCAATAATGCAATTTAATAAAATGATACCAATGATTGTCCCCTAATATGAACTCAGCGACTAGTTTATCCTTCTAAGACATCATACAATCATTAATAAAATTTATATTAAAACCCCTGTGATAAAATTTCATATAAATCAATGCTTACATGACCAATGACAATGCCCTTATTAGTGATAATCCCTTATAAAACACTTTAGGGGACTTTCAATGTTTTTTAACACTACTTTGTGTGGAATCTACAAAGATAAGACATGCATAGGGTTTCAAGAGAGAACACAATTATCAATATATAGACTTCCCCTAGAGAATACAATGTGACTTTTCCAAATCAAGATCCTTCCCATAATCTGTTTCATAATGATAGGTATTTTAGATAAGAATTACACTATTATTTTTATTAGCAAATTTACCAAACATATTAAAATATTCATTATATTCAAATTGAAATTACTAAAATAATTATCACATCTATTTAGTAAAAAAACATATCATACTCAATGAATATATGAGAAATTCCAAAATTTTCATATCTCCTATTAAATAGAATAATAAACCCCTCCAGATAATACTTATTGATATTTCTACTATGTAAAAATTTGGGAATAATGAAAATATTTAAGGATATTCGGTCGACTAGTCTCAACACCCTTGCTGATTGATAAAATATAATCTATTCCATATAATAAATGTATTGAATAGTGGGTAGGTGATTTACCAAAATTAAATGTCACAAACCCAACCTAAATAAAACCACCTCTTGAGAAACATTATTTTTAAAGACCACATACGGGAGGCCTTTTCCATATCAATTTTAATCAACAAAATAGTTTTTATCACACTTATGTAGTGATCAGTAATCATATTCGGAGAAAAACTAATATCTATTGGAATGCATATCACATTGATAAAACCATGTTGTCACATTAAATCCAATATAAGAATAATATGGGATAATATTTTTTGGGAACAGTTCAAAAACATTACAATAAAATTTTCACATTTTAATGGAATGAAATTTAATAATACTATGGGTGAATAATTTTTTTAATAAGATCCAAAATGGTATATGAGTTAATTCATGATAAATGGAATCCCAAAAAATTATACTGAATAGGACACACCAAAATATATTTGATGATAATCCATGAATAGTAATATTATGAACATGGGAAACCATCTAGTATAGGGGAAATCTTTGTATTAAGAATAGTAATGGAATAAAAATTCACATATTCTTCCATTAGTTCAACCTTCATTTCATTATCCAATAAATTAATTTAATGGTGAATATTATCTATAAATGATTAAACTTCTCTATAATATTTTGAAGGAACAACTTGATCCTAACACTGAATATAATGAGATTTAGTGAAATGAACATCATCCAAAGGACCAGGAATACCAGGATCCCTAGTGACAGAACCATCTAAGATTTAAATATTGAGTCTTTAATTGAAAATTTTCTCTATAATAAATGAATGGATGCAATCTATATTTCTATGTCATTTCATAGGGCATGTTTTAATAGATCTATATCTATAATGTTCTTCGTAATTAATTAAAACATCCACTAGAATATGTTTTATATTGGTCAAGATAATGAAATGATTATCATATAATAATGTCTATAACTACATATCACATTGATCAATATCCTCGGAAAGAATTTCAAAAATTAAATAAATTTTAGGGAGAAAATTAATCCCTGATATAATGGAACTAACTATACTTCATAGATTATTTTAAATAGCTTTTCACAAAAAAACTAGAAAATGACCATTCCATGAATTTTGAACTACTTTTATGAGACATTAAAAATAAATCAAATGACTTTTAAAATATTTACCCTTTTATTACATCCCATATTAGTGGTCATGAAAATGGAGCGATGAGTTTTATTTTAAATACATAGATATATGAGTGATATAGGATAATGAGAAGGTATCTATAGCGTAAAAATTATATATAAATCTACCGTGCCTAATCTAAATTCATCTTCTTCCCCTTCAATTGTAGAAGGCTGTTTAAGAATCACAAATGTAACATGTTCACATGAACAGGGTGGATTTGGTGAATTATTAAATTTCTTCGATACCATTATTTGGAACCCCCCCTCTTCATAAGTGTGTACAAAACGTTGTAGAAAACATTTCCAAAAAAATTGAACTCAAACACTGTTTAAGGCATAGAGAGTCTCGTTGTTCCATTCTCTTTTGAGAAAAAACATAAATAATTAATAAACATAAACAATTATACCTCATTTTCCATACATTTAAAAAATATTAAGTAGTGATATCTAAAAATAACATACATAATTGATTAATCCAGATGATCCAAATGTATATGTTAACTAGATTCCCATTTATTAAAATAATATTGTTCAATCATTGAGATATGTCCTTTAAGGACTCAGGATAATGATTTAGTTCATGGGTGTCAATGAAGGAAATTTTCACATTTCGAACATTCATTGAAATGAATTTTGTCTTATAAAAGGAAATCAGACCCCTAACATTAAATATGATGGGATAAATCCTAAAGAATGGGGAGATACAACAATAATAATTAATTTGAAAGAAGAATAAGAAGAAACCAATTCACAAATAGGAGATTTGGTATTGGAAGGAGTCTCAATTCAGCTGGGAGGCTTTAATTATTAAAACAACATAGAGACTCCAAAATCCAGTAATCATGGGATAATAACCTATCCAAAATAATCCATAACATGGATGGAATTATTAGTATGGGTAGAAACCTAAGATGGAGGAGGTTAAACCAAACATTTCAAATTTATAGGATACATACATGCCGGAAATATCATATCATGGCCTATAAAGATAGGACGTGGTAGAAGGTAGGGAAGAACATGGTATATTTAGATATCTACTAGGTACATCGAAGGATAGGAATCATTTACTTCTTAGGGATGTCCTAAAAAATGATGGATCAATGTTGATAGAATAAAATAAGGAGTCTCATCATAGATATATTCATTATTGTTAGATTGGTAAACTGAGGCCATCTATAGAGATCCATTGGAAATAATAAAAAACAACATAAGTGTAAGAGAATGGGTACGAGAACAATTCGGATTGCCCACATTGATTATGAAATATATATAAGTAACTACTCTATCTGTGATATTATAACAAATAGGAACATTAGAAAAAAGTAATTGGAATTGAGAAAGGGGAATCTAGAAATTGATCACACATATCCACCATATATCCACCTCTAATGTGAACCAGGTTTAGAACATATTTAACATTATACTAAGAGTACATAAGATCAGGATCCATGGAGGGACTCATAGGGTAATTCCCATGAACACAAGGAAGAATCTCAACTAGAGACCTCTAATGAAGGGCTTTCTTTTCTACTAATGAAATCAGAATGTCCATGAAAAAATCAAAAGGAAAAAATAATAGGGGAATGGAAATAGAATGCTTTAATATAGTGTAATTCCAACCAATACATGAATATGGAATCTTTGCAGGGTAGAAGAGTCCAATTTCAACATTAGACATATATCCTAAATATAATATTAATTCCATTGAGTTACATAATTATCATATAAAAAATAAACCATAGAATTTCTATTAGATTTTTTCTGTGTACAATTATGGAACAAAAAAGTGATCCCATAGAAAGGTATCCAAAATAGTAATGAAGAGGAATATTTTTCTATATGAGTATCAATGAATACCAAATTAGATGAAAACTATGAAAACTAAAAGCACTCCCCTCTCTAGATTAGGCCCAATGAAATCCAATTATGATAAGAGGTGACCAAAAAAATACATATAGGAAAAAATGGAAACCACCAACACAGCAGATATATACTAGGAGTTATAAAAGATCAAAAAACTCAAATAGAAATATGATTGCTACAAAATAACAATAATATACCATTAGTTTTAATGATAGTATTATTCATGTTCCCCTTCAGAAAAAGAGACAGATGGGAACTCATAAAATGATTAATGATCTATTAGAGACGATGGATTCTAGGGAATCCATCTGATGGGTCCAATGAGAGCTAGGGGATAGATGACGAATCTCCCAATGATATCCCCTAAGAATTACACATCATATTCAGTGTATATGAATCTAAGCTAGATGTTTTTGATGAATCGCCTACCAAAAATCAATTGTGATGTAACGTCCGGATTCCGAAAGCCACCTAGAGGTTCCGTGTAACTGGTTGGTCAAATGGACTCATGTGCATTTCCCCGAACTCCAGAGGCTGCCGACTAGTAGTGAGGGTCTTGTGTGTGATTTTGGTGAAACAATGCCCTCATTGGCAGAGTAACACAGCTGACGTAAATAGATTACAATCACATAATTAGTAAGATACCATACCATAGTAATCAATAGAAGACTGAAAGTATGAAAAAATAGTAGCACATATATATAATGATGCATGATATATATGTCTTGTGAAACATCAAAACAATTCACATGCTATAATACAAAAATAACTAAATTGAAAATGAAAAATAGATAAACAATAGCAGGAACACAAGCCTCATCTTGGTCACAATATCTCCATCTCCTCAGCAATCAAGTAATTGATGTAGAAGGGAGCTTGACCTTATCTATACATGCAACAATATTATCTGTTATTTCCCAAAAGAATGACCCAAAAAATGTGTGAGGCTAATCCTGTTAGGAAACCAACCAAAGATCTGTGCCTAATATTCAGTGAACATATATTGTGGGTAAAATGCAAAAAAAGAGGAAATGGTAATAAGGAAGTACTAAAAACTAAACCATCCTACAGTTTTATTTACATGCATTTACCTTTAAGTATTCAATAAACCAAACAAAAATCAAGAAACCCTCTAGGTAGTTCTCACAACCTAACCCCGCTGGTTCACAACACAGGAGAAGATATAAAAAAATGTCCCTTTAAGGAATAACTCAACGTCAATTCCCCCTATAGACTTTTAACTGTAAACTACAGGTACTCTAAGGAAGCACTCCACATCAATTCCTAATGTGACCTTGTAATGTTACTATAGACACTCTGAGGGATTAATCAATGTAAATCCCACACATGGTCTTGCATCATGATAAATATAACAGACACTCTAGGAAATCCCTCAAAATAAATTTCACCTATCGTCTTACTACACCAGGTTCCCACAGCCCCATGTAAAGCCATCATCCAAAAACGTAAATCAGCATCCGAATTTATCCTCTAGAACATCATGTCTAAACAATCTACATTATATCATAAAATTTCAGATAATCATTCACTCCCTCCTAAAAATACTCGGCAAGGGGAAAAACAAGGCAGCCTAACAGGCTAAACAGGACCAAACGGTCATAAACAAAACATGCATGGAAAAACACTTCCAAAGAACATTAATGAACCCTATTCACATTTAATTATCCTCTATTCAAGAATACAAGCATTACAGGTAATTAACTGGGCTAAAACTGTACACAACCGATACCCTGATCAAGGGTATTGGGCACTTTTTCATATATAACTCCAAGACCAAATATAGAAAAGCACAAACCACCTACCTCAGTGTTGTGTGATCCATATACCTTGAATTCATCCCTTGGATCAACCAAGAGTGAGGTAGATCTAAAAAAACATCAAAAACGCTCAACCAACGATATTTCATGAGAGAGAAAGAATCAGAAGAAGGTGTTAAAGAAGAAGAGAGAACTCACCGATGTGATTCGAATGCAACCAATAGAGTTCTCTTTAGTTAAAAGATTCTTGATCTGGGGCTCGGTGAAGATCCATATCATACATACTTCTCAAACGAAGATGGTCAAGAAGAAGTTGGTTATGTTAAAAAGACGTGACCCCAGTCCGTCGAATGAAAAAAAGAAAGTACCTGACATGTACCTTCCCTTACTGTCCCCCACATTAGGCAGTCTCTAGGTCACCACACATTGTCGTCTACAAGTCCATTACACGGCCAACACACGACTACCCATGGTAACCGATTACATGGCGTTTACTTATGAAATTTCCAGAAACTCAACTTCTTATAACAAACACTATAAAAAGGAAAAGATACATGAAATGAAGATCCAGGTTCTTACAAACTTCCTCCCATGATGAAATTTGTCCCTGAATTTCTTATCAATGAGGTATAGAATAATAATCCTAAAAAAGCACCGGCCACTGTGATCATATATCAGCCTCCCTCTCCTAGGTCCCGTCTTGTACTCACACGTGATTCTACAGAACATGTACATGTGGAAAAGACTGACCGTAGAGAACCTTCACACTTCGATGAACAATCCAAATGGGATGCTCCTCGAAAGATGCATCCACTTGGATCTCAACCGCCTTGGGTTGAAAAGAATGATATGGGTCTGAGATGTAACAGTGAAGCAATGAAATGTGGAATACAACGTGTATATCCCGGTATCTCTGAGGTAATGGTAACTGATATGAAATCGTCCCAACTCTCTACAAAACCATAATCGTCTTGACATACCTCAGTGAAAGAATACCCTATATCATAATCATCATATGTTACATCCTTAGTGTGACATGTAGGAAAACATAATCTCCAACCTCGAACTCCAGAGGTCATCTCTATCGATCAACATAATATTTTTTTTCAGGACCGTGCATTATCCATCCTCTTCTGAATCATCTCTATATGCTATATGATATTATGGACAAGAAAATGTCCCAGCATAGCTACCTCTCCTCCCTCAAGCCAAAATATGGGTGATCGGCATTGCCTACCATATAAATCTTCATAAGGTGCCATCTGAATTGTTTCTTGAAAACTATTGTTGTTGGAAAATTCCACAAGAGGTATGTGTTTCTCCCAAAAACATCCAAAATCCAGGATTTATGCCTGAATCATGTGATCAAACACCTGAATTGTACACTTGGACTGGCCATTTGTATGTGGGTGGTAAGCTATTCTCTAAAGTGCATGTGTTCCCAAAGCCTTCTGTATCCCATGCCAAACCCGAGATGTAAAACGGGTGTCCCTATTTGAAACAATGGAGTGTGGAACTACATGTAGACATACAATCACTCAGATGTACATCCTTCCCAGATCATCAACATAGAAGGTATCTATAATCACCATGAAGTGAGAAACAATCATGAGTATGTCAATGAAAACCCTTACTGTATCATTCCATCAAGGCGATCTTGGAAAACATGTCACAAAATCCGTCGCAACATCATTACTGTTTCACTCGGGAATGGATAACTACTGAAAAAGTCGTACTGCTCACTGATGCTCTGCCTTCACCTGCTGACAGGTGGAACACCTCATGAAAAAACCAGCAACATCTCTCTTCATACCTGGCCACCAATACTGACGGTGTAGATCACAATGCATCTTTGTGAAACCCCGAAGAACTGCCCAAACTGATGATTGAATGTCCCACATATTCTCCGTGTGTATGTGTGTCATCTCTTATACGCACCCATGAAATGTCAAGATCTCATCCTCGCCAATAGTCAATCAAAAAATGGGGTCCTCTCCTGATGCACTCCCTTATAGGACTAGGCCTTCAAAATCTGATAGCTTCCTCATTCGCACTTGATCATGTATAGTAGATGCAACAGCTAAAGAAAAAAGAAATGTCTGCCCCTATATGTCCTGCACCTCTAAATGCATCTCAGAGAACAGAGCCCAAAGATACCACTCAATGCTGGCATCCTGAACTGCCTATATAGGATTCCTCGTTCTCAATGCATCAGCCACTGTGTTTCCCTTCCCATGCGAATAAGAAAACTCACATTCAAAGGACTGAAGGAACTCAACCTACCTTCACTCTCTCAAATTAATGTCACTCTTAGTGAAGATGTACATGGGACTTTTCTGGTCTATGAAAACCACAAAATTCTCTCCTAGAAGAAAATCACTCCAACATCGTAATATATGAACAATAGTAGCCAACTCGAGATTGTGTGTCGGGTAATTCTTCTCATGTTTCTTCAACTGCAAAGACCTGTATGCAACTATTCCTCCCCCCCTGCATAAGCACTGCTCCCAAATGGATACATGAAGCATCACAGTACATAATATATCTCTTTCCCAGCTCTGGAAATACTAGTATCAGTTCTGAAGTTAGTATCTCATTCAGCTCTTGAAAGGATGGATCACCAAAATCTGACCATAAGAACTATACAACCATCTTATTCAAGCTAGTGAGTCATGATACTAAGATTGAAAAGTATTGTATGAAACATATGTAGTATGAAGCCAACACTTGAAAAAATTGTACCTCAAATACATTCTTTGGATGCTCCCAGGAATTTACTGCCCTCACTTTCTCTGGATATACTGATACTCTTGTATTTGAGATTACATAAACCAATAAGTGAATTTGGTCCCTCCAAAAGTGGCATTTTGGGAGCTTATAATATAAATGATGCTCTCTCATTGTACTCAAAATGATCTAAATATGGGTTACATGGTCGTGTTCAGTGTGAGAGTACACTAAGATATATTCCACAAAGACTACGATGAATGAATCCAATTATCAGGGGAACACTTGGATCATCAGTAACATGAAGACTTCAGGTGTGTTCGTAAGACCTAATGGCATAACCACGTACTCATATAGACCATATCTAATCTGAAAGTCTACAAGAGGCATATAAGATGGTCCAATGCACAATTGATGGTAGTCGCACCTCATGTAAATCACTCCATCTGCTTGATTCATGTCAAATAGATCATTAATACCGGACAAGGGATAATAGTTATTGACCATTAACTGGTTCAACTTTTGATAATCCACACAAATTTTAAGGGTACCATCCGACTTCTTCGCAAAGAGGACTGCTGAACCCCATGGAGAAGTAATGGGTCAGATGAAACCTATTGCATGCAACTCCTCCAAATGCTTCTGGTGCTCCTGTGACTCTATTCTATCCATCATATAAGGAGTAATGGATACTAGTGATGCTCCTAGTACATGGTCAATAAAAAAGAACACCCTATTCTCTAGTGGAAAACCTGGAAATTAGACTAGAATGACTTCCCTTAAACAATTCCCCACTGGAGGAAAGTCCATCTTTGAAGACCCCTAGTCCTCCTGATATAGACTACCAATCTGTTTTGTAACTCCTCCTAGCTCATGATTCTCAGGTCCGTCTCCACTCTCATGAACATCTCATTCTCCCTTATGATGAAATGATCTTCCTTCATGTGATGTGAAACTCACTATACGATGATAGAAATTGACAAAAACCTAGACAGAAACTGCCCAGTCTATTTTGAGAATGACATCATAGCCTCTCATATCTAGGACATAAAAGTCTGATAATAAGTGACACCCACAATTGTCAAAACGGAAAACCTTAAACTAATGTTCACTATCCATTCTAGTCCCCAACGTAGTGTCGAGTGTCATGCTATTGGTAATAGAAATGATACAGTTCCCAAGGCCCTCCACAACAGAAATAGATATAAATCTCTAGGAATCACTTGTATCGTAAAGAGTAGAAGATAAAACTAACGCAACTGGGATTGTATCTTTAACTATAATTGGTTTGGGAACCTGCTTCTGTTGGGCCTTCTCCACCGCATAAGTTCGACCTATACCGTGGCCCTGTGACCTTTCCTGACAACTCTAAGATGATTCACTTAGATGTCTCTAAAATCCTGAAGACAAACTACCGTGGTTGCGACATCCTCCTCAGCCTAACCCGACGGAAGAAGTATAGTTCCCTAACTTGTGGTGATAATCCTGACCAATGCATCCTAGATAAACACCTATCACCATCTTCTATTGAGAAGAAATAACATAAGCATTGAAGATGAACCATCTTACCGCAAGATTGGCACTCCACTGGGTCTCTTGGGAATGTGGCCTTATTTTCCTACTTTTACCTCACAGGTCTCACACCACAATGCTACCTGGATTTGACTCTCACTTCCTCTGATCTCTACGAAAATACTTCCTCAGGTGCTTCCAACTCTTAGTAAGAGGTATACCAACGCTGGATGTCAAGCCACCCTGGCTCAAAACTCGATAATCTCTCATGTTTCGATCTGTGTTCTGTTCTAGGTTGAATATTGAAGTGATTGATGTCAATATGAATATGTTCACCTGAGATCAGATGTCGTGCCTGAGACCATCCTCAATATTCCTTCTGAGAACTATCTCATACCCTCTATAAAGGGTTAAATGTGATGCAGTGATATCAAGCGGGAATAACACTCCATAACAGAAAGGGTAACCTACCCCAGACTCATGAACTCTTGGGCTCAATCGTCCTTCAAGGTCATTGGGTAGATGTAATCGTAGATGGTGTGCTGAAACTCGTCCCAATTTATACTCATCTAGAGTCCTGCATGTGAGATCACATCCCACCATATCATGGAAAAATCCTAAATTATATAATTGTTGAGATTGACCCCCCTCTCTAGAGGCATCTCCAGATGATCCAAGATCATCAGCACGGCTTCAAGCCATGACTCTGCAGCCTGTGGTCCTCCTTCCCTATAAAGGATGGAGGATGTTGCTGCTGGAAAACCCGTCCCAATTCTGTCATCGACGGGGCATGATGTGGTGCTCCCTGGAAGGTATCAATCATCCTCATTATACCCACTTTGAACTATTCATCAACACATGTGTCGGTAATGAATGCTCATTCCAAGACTGGAACAATTGGAAGATCTATTGGTAGTCCCTAATCAGCCATATCTGGTGTCTGATCGCTGCCCTGTAATGGGAAGACAACCGGAGGAAATCTCGGTGTCATCACTATACAAGGTCAACCTGACACCATAGGCTAGGATTAAATGGGACTGAAAACTAGAAGTTTAAGAAGGGAACAAGAGAAGAAATCCATACTATTTTTCAAAACATGAATACATGGCATGTATAATGTATACACGACGTGTTCCCTTAAGCCTTCACATGTGCATGTACATCTTCCCAAACTAGTCGTGTAACACCCCAGACACATGGAGTGTTGTCCTAACACACAGTGTGCACATGAATCATTTCCCCCTACCTAAGTTCTTCTAAATTTCTAAGCCACATGGTTATCCTAAAACAAGACTACATGACATGGTCGTTCCAGCCACAACGTGTACTAGACAAGCTTCACTGGACAGTTTTGATAGTGAAACGACTCTTTACATGGCCAAATCTAAACGGTGTGTTCCAGATGGACACGGCATGTACTGCATATAATTCAACATACAATGTTGTTATGACATGTTTGTGCCACACACGGTGAGTACTAGGATGAATTTATCGACCAGTGTTGTTCATGACACAGTCGAATTCCTAGTTTACACTACAGAATGTGTTCTTTATAGACACAATGTGTATTAAATAAGACCCAAACGACCCATGTTGTTATTCACATGGCCTGTTACATGGTTCTACAACATGGAATGTACATCCGGTACATAGAATGTCATTATAAGGATTTCAAAACCCATGTGTATATGGCCACACAGTATGTGACACGGTTATAGACTACACGGATTGTACATACAGTACACATCGATACTAAATTTTAGTTCCCCACCGAGATGTCTCCCCCTTTTCCTGGCTCTCACCACCGTCCTCCACTCTCTCCCTCCTTCTAGGGTTTTAGGAGGCTCCCGGCAGCGTCATCTCCTTCTCCCACTCCTTCGGGCTTCTTAGACCTTCTTCACTCCAGGTTCTCCTCATTTTCTTTCCCTTCATCCCAGTGAACCCTCCCTTCTAGGGTTCCCTTCTTCTTGGCTTGGGTTCTCCAACCCCATCTTCTCCCCCATCTAGGTTTCCTTCCCCTAGAGATGGCGACCATCTTCCTCCTTCCCGGATTCACATTTTTCTCTTCTTCGGTTCGATTTTTTGTTGTTTCTCTTTCTCAGTTCGATTCTCCATTGGCGATATAGGTTTTCTCCCCTTTTCACCTTATTCTCCATATCCTTTTACAGTTCTCCTTTTCCCACCATATGCGCCAACCCTCATGGTGTTATTGGATTTCCCCTTTTCAAATCCTTATTCTCCTTTTCCTCGTTCCTATTAGGTTTTTTTGGGTGTTTGGTTCAGCTGGTGACGTTTCGGTGTTTTCACACTTTGGTTTCTCGTTCATTTAAATGGTCTGATGCTAGATTTTTTGTTTGTTCATACTGTTGATGTAAATGCCTTCTAAGGTTCAATGATGAGTTTTCTGTGGGGTTTCTAGTACTGTACTTGACGTGGATTGCTGTGGAGGTCAGACTGCTCCTACTCTGCTCTGGCCTCTAGATCTATTGATCCATTCCAGGTCGGTAGGGTGCCATGGTTCGATGAGGCTTTGGGAGGTGTTCATGGGAGTAGATATTTGTCCAAAGTTGATCTATGTGACAAGTTGTTTTCGATTTTTTCTTTGGTGATGAAAATAGTGGTGCGTGACAAGGTTATTCAAATATTTTCTGATGTTTCGCTTTCATGGTTCCATCTACTCGCAGTCTTCGTGATCTTTTGCTAACTGAGGCTGATGATAGTTGTTTGTGTGATATCATCAATTATAAAATTTGAATCCTGGCAGGTGGTATGTTGCTAGATCTTTTTGTTTTCGTGGTGGAAAGTTGTCTGTTGTGACTGTTTTGGTATCTGTGTTTGAAATTTGAATTTGGTATTTTGAATGGTCTGTTTTGTTTGAATTCTGATTGTGAGGTTCCCACTAACCAAAAAAGTGGTTTATATAGAAAATGAAAGGATTTGGAGGGGGGGTACATACAGTACACATCATGTATGTATGAAAAATTGTTTCATCGATAATAGAAGAACACATGTCATGTATTTATCAATACACACCGGGTATTTTGGGATTTTCTCGACAGTAACTCTCAGAAAATACTCCGGAACGTAGAAAACAATGAAACGTACGTTTAAGGTGCCAAATTAATATTCGTGAGGGCCCATACTCCCCTAAAATCAAATCTTAGCATCTCATACATTTCAAATACCAGAAAATCAAGGCAATGATCCACCAAATTGCAGACCATGAGGGACCATAACACCTCAAGAACCAAATTTTGACGTTCAATATAAAAAGAAATTAAAAAATAAAATACCCCTATAAAAAATATGGTATTCAATCATGTAATATATCACAACAACATTCATATATAACACAATATATATCAAAACTACATGCAATCGTTAATGTACACTAAATGGCATTGCAAGAATTAATGACATGTGATTTCTAGCACGTCCTTAAATGATGCATGAGATGGAATAACCTCATCTCACTGGGTTTCAACCAAAATAGAACCTCAAAAATATCAACAATAATAACAAAAATCATGTTAATCACCCTAGAGTGAAATAAAATCAACAGTAAAATTGAAAAACAAAAAAAACTAAAACAATGAAGTAAATTGGAATTTCCCTATACAAGAGTTAGCTAATCCCAATAAAAACTTATTTCCAAGTTCTTGTTCCATCCTATACCTAACTATAGGCTAAAAACTATAATTCAAGCAGAAAATAATCCTCTGATTCCACTATGTAATGTCCTGATTATGGAATCCACCCATAGGCGCCTCGTACCTAGTTGGTCACATGGCCTCAAGAGAATTTCCCCGAACGCCAGAGGCTGCTGACTAGCAGTGACAACCTTGGGTGTGATATTGGAAAAACTATGCCCTCAATTTCAGAGTAACAGTGGATGTAAAAAGGTAATAATCGCAGAAGCAGTAAGACACCATACAATAGTAAATAATGGAAGACTGAAAGTATGTATCAACAAGAACACACATATATAATGTTTCCTGATACATATGTCTAAAATAACTGCCAAAAATGTAACAATAATAAAATAAATAAATAACTAACTTACAAAAGAAAAATAGATAAACACCAGAAGCATCACTAGCCTCAGCATGGTCCCATGCTCTTCAGCTCCTGAGCAATCAAGTACCTGATGTAGAAGGGTAGTTTCCCTTATCTGTACATTAAAAAAAGAATTTTTTTGGCCCAAAAGCATGACCCAAACAAAATGTGAGACCAATCCTAGTAGAAAACCACCCAAATATCTATGCCTAATAGTCTATGATATGTAAGTTAGGTAAAATGAAAACAAAATTGAAACATTAACAAAAAATTACTCAAAATAAAACTATCCTAAAATTTCATTTACTAGCATTTTCGATTATGTATTTAATCAACCAAAAAAGAATCATGTAACCCTATGAGTAGTTATCACATCCTAACCCCTCTAGATAATAATACAATGAAATATATAACAAAATACTCCCTTAGGAATCACTCACCATAATTTCCTCCTATAGTCATGTGTGTGATTAAAGACTCTATGAGGAAGCACTCACTACCAATTCCCACTATATTATTTTAACGATAATCTAAATTCACTCTTAGGAAGCACTCAGTGTCAACTCCCCTTGTGGACTTGTAATGTCTCTATAGAAAATCTGAGGAAGCACTCAACGTCAATCCACCGTAAGGTCTCGTAGCATGATAGTTATAACAGACACTTTGGGAAAGCCCTCAATATCAATTTCCCCAATGCTCTCATTACACCTGGTTCTCGTATCCACGTGTAAAGCAATCATTCACAAACATAAAGTAGAATCCAATGTAATCCTCTAGAACTACATGGACAAACAATCTACTACATATCATATAATTTTAGAAAAACAATAAATTTATCCTACAAATACTAGGCAAGGGGGAGAACAAGGCAGCCTAAAAGGCTAAGCTAGACCAAATGGTCATAAAAAATGCATGGGAAAACACTTCCAAATCATAGCTATTAACCCTATTCACATTAAAATAACATATATTCAAGTATACAAGCATTTCAGGAAATTAACATGGCCAACACTATAAACATGCAATACCCCGATCATGGGTATTGGGCACTTTTGCACACATAACTCAATGACTAACTACAGAAAGGCCCAAACCACCATTCTCGGTGTTATGTGATCGATATATCCCAGAAATGGGCCATAGATAATTCTAGAACACGGTAGATCTAAAAAATAGTCAAAAATTTTCAACCAACGATATCTCACGAGAGAGAAGGAATCCGAAGAAGGTGTTAAATGAGAAGAGAGAACTCAACGGTGTGATTCCAACACAACCTATAGAGTTCGATTCAGAGAACGGATGCTCGATCGGCAGCTCGGAAAAGATCTGTGTCTTACAGAAGCTCACGTAAGAAGAAGGTGAAGAAGATGTTGGTTCTATCCAAAAGCTCAACCCTGGTCCGTTTAATGAAAAAAATGTAGACAACATGTACTTTTTAAGTACACAGTGTGTACTTTCCCTTACTAGCCCCCACATTAGGCGTTCTCAGGGTTAGCACACATGGACCTCTGCTCGGCCATTACAAAACCCACACATGGATAACTACGATAACAGAGTACAGGACGTGTACATATAATATACACGATGTGTACTTATGAAATTTCCATAAACACCTATTTTACTCAAATACACCAGAAAATGGAAAACAGACCTGAAAAAATGATTCGGGTTCTTACATGAGATAAGGAGGAAATTTTTAAAGACCAGGAAAAATAGAATCACATAAATCCAAGAGATATAATCCATCTATATTCAATATGAACTCGTACTGTATCACAAACATGACAAACCGACTATCCTTTATAGTATTCATTGTATTCAAAAAAATTGGATCATTTTTTCTAAATGAATAAGACACTTTATTATTATTTTTATGGTGGTATTTTATTGATAAATTATAATCCATGATTATTTATATAATTATATTATAACATATATCTGCTTATTTATGTGGAAAGTTTTATTTGAAGTAGTTTTGGTCCAAATATTTCTAAACAAAATTCACAATTTATATAAATCCTCCACATCATCAAGGAAAAATTAAATGATTCCAACCCATAAACATTGGATGTATGTTTTTTATCATATATCAATAGCTATGTTGATTCTTATGGAATAATATTACCATTAAATATAAGTACATATCCATTTAATTTCATTATTAATTAAATATATATCTCAAGACCATCACCTATTAATTTTAATGTAAAAATATGTGCATTTATCAACAGCAACATTAATTTATCCTAAATTATATATATGAGTCAATAAATATAATAATGACCACATTAACATATACATTGTTTAATGGGATTAATAGTCTAAAATGTTTTTAAAAAAATTTCTGATATTACCCTATCAATACAAGTAATCTATGTTCATCAGTTGTGCTTTTTGGTGTATTTCATTAACCGAATTCCTCAATATATAGTGGATTAATTAATGTTTCATCCTTGTCAACAATCTAATAAATAAAATGATCTTGGTGAGAAATGAATTCAAACATTACAGATTTCTATATAGACCTTGTTTCCCTGAGAGGTTCATGTATAGTTGAAAAATTAAATTTATGAACATCATAACATTTGTATTGGAAATTATAACAATAATAAATACAAAAATGAAATTATCAAGATATTCCTCGAATAGTCTATTCACTAGATCCACAAGTATTGAGGGTACAAAAGTTAAGCCTATGGGAATTTCTGAAATGATATCTTTAGAATATATTCCTTCATTAATATCATGTTTATACAATGAAGGATGATGCATAATGAGAAACTATTTTTCCTTTTTATGTCAATCGAAAAATAGTCACTAGGATGATATGTCACCATTTTCATCCTTATAACATCATTTATTTTACTATATTCAACACAAGATCTAAATAATATTATTCTGCTTTTCTTGAAATATAACACGAGATCCCCATGAAAAAAGCCCTTGGTCAAATGAATCCATTAAAACAAAACACATGTAAATGTTTAATTTACTCACTTTAATACATTATTTTCAATCAATACAGATGTATATATATTACTATTTCAAATGAGAAATTGGTTCAATATTAATCTCAACCTCACAATCATGTGAATATCTAAGTAGTTCTTCTAGAAACACATCATTTTCTTCTTGAACAATAATAACATCTTCTATATTATTGTTACCATTCCCATCCATAGGCTATGTATTACATTCATCTTCAATAATATCATCCGGTAAAGATATTGTGGGAATTTATAGGTATGATTTTGATTAAATATAATCTTTTATAAAGATATCCACCTTTATATATTTATAAGATAACATCATATGATTTCCTTCACTATAAATGCTTTCTTTATATATTGAATCAATATCAATATCAATGAATAAATCAGTGTAAACAAAAAATATGATAACAAAAAAATTTAGTGTATGTTCAAGAATCATAATTGGTATTTATTAACATATCAATGTTAGAGTAATATTCTCTCTATAATTTTTTTGTAAAAACTCCATTCATGAGACCATAGGTAAACAATTACTTTCCATGGAAAAAATGTGTGATAAATAAATTTCCAATATAAAATAATCCAATGAAATATTATCTCACAGTGATGTTTTAATCAATGTACATCCCTTCACATATCATATAACTTCTTCATTAGGTGAAAGAATTGTATAAGCATGGACTTATACCCATGAGAATTTATATTCTACGATGCCTTGATGTCTGGGGAATTAGTTGGCATAAAAAACCTATATTTTATTGGTAAATCAATATATATATATTTGGAATATCCCTTACTCATCAATTTTTGATAATGATGGAATTGTTTTTCACAACAAATCTAAAACCTTATTTCCTACCAACATGTACAATGAATTTTTTAACACGAATTATCACCTGTAGAGAATTCGCTATCCACATTAACACCTCATCAATTTATTTCATCCAATTATACTCAATCATCCTCTTAATCTACTTTTTTCCTTCAAATTCATAAGTGTTGGAGAAATTTTTCTTATTCTCGATAGGACATGATATTATATCACAATATAATTTGAATTAATGGGTGACTAATATCCTTTGAAGTATTGGATATATCCTATCAAGACAAATGTCCAATATCACATATTAGAATACAAACACAGTAAGAAATTTTATGTTCTAACCTAGTAATGTTGGGTTCCTACCATGAAACATTTTCCTATTTCATTTTCCTGAGATATATGAATTTTCTATTTATATATTCTTATTTATCATGATTAAAATATTTAACAATGAAAATTAAGTTAAATTACATATACTCATGTATCAATAATTTTTCTACATACCAATTGTTTTAAATCATTGGCCATGATAGGTCCACATCCCCTGGGATAAAATTAAATACCATGATATTCTATTGCAATTCATTTCCATACAAAGAGTGAAATATCATTTAGATGGAACATACCCACATATCATCTATAAATGGGTTTATAAATCCATCTAATAATAGAGGATGTTTTCCAATTACATGGATAGAATTTGTATCACCACATTGTGGATTTTTATTTTACTGTATATGAGAATGTTTTTTGTATAACAGTAGTTGGGTAACCCGTTAAAATTAAAATTTGTTTAGATCTAGAACCTGAATCATATCCTTATCCATATTCATTAAGACTATAATTAGGGAAATACCTATATTGATTATGTGGGGTGATAAAATTTACATTCCTTTTAGTAGTTTTTATTTCAATAAAATAGAATAAACTAAATTTGATTATATAAATTTATTTAATTATTTATAATTTTGAAATTGTTTAGATACTTAACAAATATTGGGATTTCATGGATTGATAATATTTTAATAAAATTTTAATTTTCATTATTAATTGGATAAAGAGTATTTTTCGAATATTTTATTATAGTTTATGAATAGAAAATGGGTCCACCAAATACTATCCCCCAAGTATTCAAATAATGGTGTCTATTTTTAGTCCCACTCATCATGCATCGATGATGATCAAATAATCATCCAAATTTCCTTATTATGATTTGTCACCCTTATGTACATCAGTTCCACTATCATATACACATCCTCATGTTCTTACCTCAATATATTTTCTAGGAATACTAAACAGTTTGTAATTTTAGAATATTTTATGATATTATAAAATACACAAGACTTAGCACTAAATTATGTCATTAAATCATGATTAGAAATATTTGTTTCCCTGAATATTGTTCCAAATAATTGTACAAAAATATATCTTACACCAACTATCAAAAAACCTCTCTCTTATAGCCTATAGTTTGTGTCCACATTTTTACCAGGGACTATGACACTGGCGATCACATCCATATATATTTAATAAACTGTTAGTCTTCTGAAAAAAGTGGAAATCGTGAATCAATAACATTATTTATAAATTTAAATTTGAAAATAAAAAAAAATTCTTTGATAATTATATTATTCAGGAAATCAAATATAAATCATAGAACACTATATGGAATCATGGGGAAAAGTAATAACTAAAATAGCATGTTCAAATTATTATTAAATGAATTAATATATGAGCAGTAACCGTAGAATAAAATTTCATGAATTATATGGAATAATAAAATGATTATCAAAAATTTTAGTATAAATAATTACATTAGCTTGAATACATCTATAGAAATCTTATGTATATTAATATTCAGAAGAAAACCAATAATAAAAATTCTATAATTATTAGTAATTATATATATTGGAAGAACTATTATAATTAATATATATACTTCGCCTAATGAAAATGATCATAAGTGATACTAATAAATATGGCCGATAGAATAATTTCTATATATGAAAAATTAAGAATAATGTTAATTGAATTAAAATGATATAGAGGAAAAATACTACTAAAAATCCAAAAATTAATTAAATACAAAAATTACATTCTATTTTGAAATCAATTATATGAAAATTTATTATTTCAAGAATGTAATGAGGCCGATTTATTTGAAAAATAACTATATAAAATTTTAATGGAATCATAAATTTAAATAGAATCCATGTCTTTGTGAAATTTCATTTATGTTTTGTACATTAAAACAATTATTCTATTAAAAACATTACTAAAATGTGGATCATATAGGAAAGGTAAATAATATTTCCATTAAACAAAATTATAGAAAGTAACTAATCAGGAAAAATTGAATTACACAATCATAAGAAAAAATTAATTGTATTCATGATATATTTAAATATATTTGGACATGAAAGAAAATATTCCAAAACGATTTGGAAAATAATTTTTTTTATCAAACCCCTTATAATATAATTTTTAGTTCCTAGAGATAGATGTAAATGAATTAGAAAGGTTATAATATAAACATATAATAATAAGATTATAAAATTTATGGTGTTTATGATTGAAATATTATATAATTGGTTCCTGGTAATCTTAAACCTAAACTATCCTAAATAAGGGATGTATTGTCAAATAAATCCTCACATTTGGTCTGAATACCATTGTATGTAAATTCGCCCTCATATATTATAAAATAATAGTATTATTATTCTATATTAATTCAATACACATATATATAATATCATATATGATCCTTTTATGACAATCCAAAACCGAATAATTTAAAATTATTAAAATAAAATTTTCATTTACGAATATCTACTATTTCATTTTACATATAAGTATATATTTTTATGTATTAGTTCATTCATATTTTTGATGTCTCAGTAATATCGATAATGTTAATAATGATATATATATCATATATATTCAATATTTATTCAATTTATGTAATATACAAATTTGTTTTGTTGTCATGATTATAGAATATTAGTTGATGTATAGTTGGAAATAAAATAATAACACTCGAATAAATGTTTTACCTTTTTTGGTTAACCATGACTGAAATACACCGTATGTCTTTAAGGATTTTCCATATTTTTGTCCAGATCCTCTATGCCATAGGGGGTGAATGGGAAATAAATTTTTCTGGGATATTTTGAAATATGTGTCTCAGTGGTAGTGACTTAAATAGGATAATCTATAAACATTATAATTGGAGGAAAATAACCGCATGGAATTACATAAATGATTATTATAATATAAAGTCTACTTATTTTGATTGTGGATGTATATTATAAAATTCAAAAAGATGAAAATTTAATGTTATTAATCCAACCATCCATTTATTATTAGAAATGAATAAGTTCCCTCTCTACACATGGATCATAATTTCACCCACGGTATCCCCATTTTAACCCTTTCCATGTTATCAATTTTATAAATGTTTACTATTCATCATGATAAAAAAGTAAATTGAAACATATTAATTAATATTATTTAATATGATTAAAAAAACATGGAATACATTTTACATGATTCCATATGAGGATGTGGATGAAAATAATATTAATCAGTATGTGAAAAAATTAGTGGAATACTTTTTTTTGAAAAAACATGAATTTTCTACCATTATAAAAATATTTCAACTAAATTAATTATAATTTTCAGTAAAATGGGATTTTATTTTAATAATAAATTACATTTATTATTTATAATTCAAACCAAATAAACACCAAATGGATCCCTTTGTATTATTAATAAATATAAAAGAACCTAGGAATGGTTTTAATTT
Organism: Viscum album; assembly: GCA_963277665.1. Lineage (NCBI taxonomy): Eukaryota > Viridiplantae > Streptophyta > Magnoliopsida > Santalales > Viscaceae > Viscum > Viscum album. The sequence goes on along the minus strand of OY728139.1, from coordinate 730,445,344 downwards.
AAAAAACGATATTGTTTTATAAAATGTTATGAATATTTTCTAATTACATCCTTTTAGTTTAACATGCATTATATTTCATTTTTAATATTTAATTGTTCATAAGAAATATTTTATAAACCTTTATGTAATAATAGTTCCACTATAAACTCATAAATTTGTAATCTTTATAAAATTAGTATTTTTAACTATTATACTATAAAATTAAATATAACTTAAAATCAATCAAAATTGCACAAAAGATTATTTGGACATGATACATTCATAAATATAATAAATTACATAAAATTATACTTAAAATAAATGGTATTTTATTATTTAATCATACAATTTAATAATTCAATCATAATTGTGCTACAAATTCATTACAAAGAAAATATATTTATAATTTATGACCATTTCTTACATTGATATTACTAGCTTTAGTATTTTTCATGGTTTATTTTAGTGAGTATTTATAAGTATATTTGTACTCAGAAATTTATGTCATATGCATGTATCTAACATGACTTATGAATATAATGATGTTTTAGACATTGTCCTTGGTAGACTAGTAGAAGGTGTCTCATATTCCCTCATCGTTTATATGATAGATGTATTTTTTAGGATTCATTTGAATAAAATTACCCATATATACCCAGTTGGAATAATTTTTGGTTGGTAGGATTGTATATTTATGTTTTTATATTTTAGATTGTGTATTACTGCACAATGATGTTGGATTATAGGTTTTTCATGGATTTATTATTTCATATTATCGTATTTTGGTTTTAATTTTGTTTATGGTGATTTGTCTCTATGTGTGTCTGTGTGTAAATAATGGTAACTCTTCCCTTTAATGTGATATTTAACATGTTTACAATCACTAGCCCATACCATATGGAAGTAGTACAGTGTTGGGAAACATTGTGTAGTGCCATCTAGTTCGACCGTTGTTGGTCTAACAATGTCATTTTCATTCATGAATTATGACATGAACTATTACACTATACAATCTCCGTATTTTTTCCTATAAATATCATCCATTATCATTATTGAAAAATTAGTTTTGTTTTTTTGACTATCTTAAGGAACCCCTTTATCACATCAATCTGATCCAGAATGTCTTGAGTCATACTATAACCAAATAGTTCTAGTCGGTAATAAGTATTTTAATATCAAGAGAAATACACTAATTTAGGAACATAATGATCCACATCTCTACAGTTGAGGGTTACTATACATAATACATCTCAACATATTGGCTACGTTTCCTTAAATAATGCAGCATCTACTAGGGACTAATGAATTATTCCCACTTGAATATATGTAGGTATATCAATACAACTCCAAAGCTCAATAACACCCTTGATCTAATCCTTAGTATACACAATGGGATATTTTATAAGAGAATTGTTTTTATATTTTGAAACATATTCTATAAAATATCATTAACTGTTCATGTATTTAATTTTTATTATGAATTTAAATATGAATTCACACAAAAACATGAAAGGAGATATTCCATAAAGTTGTACACACAACTACTAGGAATTACCAATCACTACACACCAATTTCCAAACCCCATACCACATGTATCATCATGATTTCAATTTAACATATAACAAAAATTGTAAAAATATTCATGTTAAATTTATTACATTTTGTGAAAATTTGTATTTAAGAAAACCCAAAATATATTATTAATATATTTTAATAAAATTAAAATTATAAAAATAATTTAAATAAATGAAAATAACATATAATGATATCTTCCAAATTATATGCAGTGGACCCACCCACTATCACCACACCTAATAAGAGGAAAATCCCACAATAGCTCATAATGAAATAATAAAACTTCTAGAACTACAATAAATCCAATTATATATTCATGAACTGATATAATATAAATGTTCTCTAGACATATTGAATTTGTACCATTCATGTATTGACCATATGACATCTAATATACAAATCCTTAAAATGAAAATTTAATTAATAGGGTTATGAAAACTATTTGAAACTCACAATCATGAATTAAATGTTCAATTCTACAGTATCACATGGAATCTTGAAAGAATACTAATGATATAGATCCTACAAACCATTGGAAAGGAACTTATACAATATTTAAGTTGTATAGTGACTTGTTATATATAACTGTAACTAATAACGATAATATGTGAAATTGTAAAAATGAAAATAAAGATGAATCATAGAAATATGTAAATGCTTAAAAAACAACTCAATTTATAACACCATGTATAAAAATTTGTCATCTTCCATTAATAAAAATAAGCCATATAAATTTTGGATCATAGGTTCAATAAATTAAATAAGAATGAATATTATGGAATAAAAAAGATTCTTACCAACTGATATCCTGAAATTGACTCCAATACATGATGTCTCTTCCTATATAATAAAATTCAATTTTATAAATTTTCATGAAAATATCATGAATAGTAAAGAATACATGTAAATCAAGGATCCCATTATCAATGTGAGTAATTATCATGATCCCCTCCAACCAATAATACCATAATAAGGGAATAGTAATTATACCCCTCCGGAATCCATGCTCCAATAGGTAAATCGATATAGACTAGAACATAGGGTTTAATTATCACATGTAATGGGTGGAATTACCCTCTATAATAATGTATGATCAGGATATTGGAGGAATCATCATTAAAAAACTCCATGAAATTATACAAAATAAATCGTACCTATCCCACAATACAAGGGTAAATAAAAAATATACAATTAAAGTCATCAAACTTAAATACCCAATCAAAAGATAAAACTACAACACAATAACTATATAATTTCATGGGATAGTAATGTCTAGAAATGTACACATTGTGGTAATGGAAACCTGAATATATGTTTGTATACAGTAGATGAGCAAACATGGACACTCTGTATGAATGAAAATGTCTCTTGTGATAATGTGGAATAAGCATAATATGTCACCATTGACAAACCAATAAATCCAAAATCACCTAAACATGTCAACTATTCATCACAACATCACCATGTAATACACACCAAATAACACATTCTAAGTATAGAATCATTAAATATATATATATATATATACAAATGAAACAAATTATAACATACCAACTTATTTACTAATATCACACCCCAATGTTGTATGTCCTTACTCACCCATCATTTCTAAATAACATATATCACCTCTTCACATGAAGATCACATCACATCACACATTAAAACACATGGTAGACCACTTCATATCACAGTCTCATGAAATATTACCTAATAAAAAATGGGCCCTCACCATGTGACCTAATAAACATATGCCAAACACGACCTTTGCATATCAAATAATCTAGGAGAGAGTGTGAGGAAAATAGTGGGTAGGAAGCTAGTCATCATCATATCTGTGATATTAGTAAAATTACCCTGTGTGTGAATATAATGGCATTGGATCATAGTACATGATGTCGTTGTTGTGCGTATAGAAGTAAAAAAATAATATAAAATTATATAAATATTCCCAAATAGAATCCCAACCCATAGGTTCATAAACAAACTCTAACCAAATCACATCCTCCAAATTTTCACTGTAACCTCTAAATGCATAACACCAAATAATCCACAACATAAAGGACACATTACATGTTTCTATCCAAACCCATTATCAATAAAATTCAATTATTTATTTATAATATATAACATTACTACACATCCCATCATTTATTTATACATTAGTGATTTCCATCACATTATACAAAAAATCCAAATCGATTTTAATCATTAATAATTAGAATTTCCATAATCACATGAGATTCTTGAACAATGAAACCATAATAAAACATCAATAATTATCTACATCACATTAAATCCTCAAAAAGTAATAATATTATCCAAACATCCACATTTTTACCTCTATAATATCATGACAAAAAAACAACGACCCTTCCTCATAAATAACACGGACAAACAACAAAAATTTCACCACCCGAAAATCATGGCTAAAGAACCACCAAATCACTAACCCAATAGCATGGACATGTATCTACCAATTTTCCACACCGTAAACATGGAAAAATCTCACCCTTCATCCCCACATCACATTGAAACCTCACGTTACATACACCAACAAGACCAAACATCACCATAGCTCAATTAAAATTTTATAGATTTACCAAATCGGATTTTATCAAATGTAATTTTATTTTAGGGTAATTATCAATCAAGAAATAATCATAGGGAATCCATTTCCACATCCAAATATAAGTGTTTCAAAATTTTGAAAATTTAATGTTGCATCACAATAATCAATATTGACACAACAGTAAAAACACAGATCCTTTATTCCAATCAAATCCCCCAACGACTACAATTTTCATATGGGATTCAAGCATATTCATTATATCATATCAAAAAATATCTGAAACACAAAAACATTTTATTCATTAACCATTCCCCATCAATTCAATTAATCAAATTTCTATCTCAAAAATAATGTATCATAACTATCTCTTAGAAATAAAATATATTAAACTCATCCTATATGATACAAAATATAAATAAACAATAGATTCCCAACCTCAGAAAATATTTTCTTTACATACTACACATTGTTGGAGGAATATAACATTTTTGAATCCCATAACCATAGATAGGAAAACGTAGATCAACCTACACCACCATAAATTTTCTTAAATGTAGATCACAGATGATAAAAAACATATACAACATCACCACAATGAATCATAGAGTGAATAATAATAGGATTCTATATAATATGAAGGAAAATGAGTTACTAATGAGAGACAAAATTAATCAACCTGATTGAAAGAATTAAAACATGTCAATGGGGGGTATAAATCCTCTGATTGAGCCTGGGGGTAATTACGAATGAGAGGGAAAGATTCCATGACTGAATGAATATAATTTTTCATGAAATGGAATTTAAATCCCTGATCTTGTTATTTTCACATAATGTAAAATATATACAAAATTTTAATTCCCTGGGATTCATGAAATTCCTTATTTCACTTAAAAAATCCTCACATAGGCCTATATTTAATAGATGTCATGAATTCTACTTAGACTATGTGTATCCATCTTAGGGTTTCCCCATTATATGATTTACAAGCCCTGATTCACGTAGTTACACATGCCAAATCATCTCATTCAGGTTATGTATCCACATTACACAATGTGAACATCCTACAATTTCTATGTTGTAGCTCCATGCTCCACATAAATATCACTAAACACCCCTAGAACAAATCCAAACACCAAAACCAGGAATTTAATGGATCAAGAATGCAATAAAAACTACATTAAATACATCTAAAATTATCCTCTCCATCAATAGTCAAAACAAATCCCTGAAGGAATAGGTTCTGTACAACCCCCCACATGATACAATTCAAGGATCACTTCATAAATCAAATGATACCACTGTAATAAAAAAACAAACCCAATGTCCACAAAAAACCTCTCACAACCTCATATCCACATTTTCAAATCATCAAAACCTTATTACACTATGAAACTCAAACCAAAAACCTTCACGACCAATAATTTTCACTTTCCCGAACAACGTGACATGAGATTTACATCCTCTATGTAATTTTATTATACACTCTGGGTTGAACCATGTGTCCTAGAAATAATTAATCATATCATAGTATATTTAATATCTATTATGAATCAGGTACTCCCACATTCATATGTGGAAAATTATTGAAACATCATACATCAAATAATATTAAAATCAACTCATTCGATAAATTAATGTATTGTTAATTACATCCCATGAAAAATAAAGAAAAGATTCTCAAAATTTCTCATAGTAATAGGATGATATATTAATCTTTCACCCCATGAAGTCTATTTCAAAAACCATCCATCCATAATACAAAAACCAAGGGTATGGTTCATTGAAAAAACACCCTCTCTTGAAAATAATGGATCTCTACCAGCCACTACACGAATTTCACATAATCCTCAATATCAAAGTCTCCCCAGTAAATAATGTCATAGTGATTATAAAGATAACAATAAAGTAGAGAATCATGGGAGAGATCATGGATCCTTTACTACCTCATTTGAAACACAAACAGATATTCCACCTCTCCAATTCCCAAAATAACATAAATGGGATGAAAATATGTTAGTAACATCTTACAAACTATTCTAAACCAACAATACACAGGTCGAGGAGAAAAAAAATGGAAAAATGGTGCCTAGATTAAAACTGTAGGGGCCTCCTCTTGTGAGTAACATAATACTTCTAATATCCCTTTGTGACATTCTTCCTCTCATGAACAAGATGAATCTTCTATATTGTGATATTCACCACATTGAGATGATGAACTGCTACCTCATCAACCTCCATCTAACATAATGTTGAATGACATGGTATACTATAAAAATTATCCAAGAGATCCACACCAATCGAATAGTGATAACTATCATTATTATAATACACTATCAATTGAGTCATTCCTATCCAATATCCATCAATATCCATGTTTTATTCACACAGCATATACAGAAGCATTTGGATGGTTAGTTTTCATTTCTCATCTATATGACAGTTGATAGTAGTAATGAGGTACTTTTGGGATCATGTATAAATATGTAATAGACTCAATATTTTCATGGTAAATTGTTAATCCTGGTCCAAGATAATGGAATTCATAACTCAATGAAACCACATCACCTCATACACATACATAGAAAAATAATCAATAGTTTTTTACACCATGACCACTATGAATCTCGCTGATTTCATCAACAGATCAATTATTACCATGATATCATTCTAAACTCACTATGATCAAGAAAACCTCCAATAAAATCCATCAATATTTCATCACTATGAAATGTGTGATCATTTGAACGATAAGAAAACCTCAAGGAACATGTTCCTCAATCATAACATATTGTATATCGAAGAACCACTACACGAACTCTGCCACCACCTATTTATTCCTCGGAAAAAAATTAGTTTCCAAAAACCATGGTACATAATGGAATCTCCTGGTGTCTAGATAATTGTAAACTATTAAAATCACAATGAAATACCAAATGAAACACCATAAAAACCTCCAATGAAACATAATTTTGTTCTGATCATCCTCCAACAATACCTCTAAAGCATCACCCTGTCCAATACAATCACACATCACCTCTTCCTTTTATAATCCCCACTATAAATTCTCCAATCATTGTATTGAATAATAAATAACCATCATATGAGAAACAATAACATTTCCAACATCCCCTCATGAATATAAGATCAAGGATATCAACTCCCATATTTATCTCCAAGAATCCACAAACTCCATTTCAACATTGTTTCTCGATACCCATATCAATGAACCTAATAAAAAATTCCCTTTAGAAAAGGATTACAAGGTCAAAAATATATAGGTGTAAATAAAACCAATCCACCTATGCTTCAATAAATTGAAATCACATTGAAAATTGATGTACCTAAAACACATATGATATTTGGAGACAATAATGTGCTCGCAAATGACTTAATGACACCCAAAATTCATCGCAAACACAACTGATGATAGATTCATGTCACTAATGAAAGAGTTTTTATCATGGGGTACTGACTACATAGTCCCATAATAGATCACATTCTGTAATGGAATAAAAAGAGATTCAAATATGAAATGGGAGAAATTTCAAAAAACATCAAACATTGCACCCTCTTTTTGAAATCGAAGCATTAGAGTACAGAAAAACAACCCATTACTGTAACTGAATGTTATATGGAATTGATCAGAAAACATATATTTCAAAACATTATATGTCATTGTCACGGTTATAGATGGATCTTGGGAGATGTAATACACAAATCATCAATAATATCTTCTAATACCATGAAAACTCTAAACCTCTTCTTGGTTCTACAATGCTTCCAATGAAACTATTTCCATGACATTTGATGATTCTACTTTCACATCGTACTAAGACACCACATTCCTGATGAAATGTGCCTATATTATTAGAAACATGTATTTTGGAAAAGTTATGTTGAGGAAGTGTAGTATAATAACATAAAACGCATCTTTAATATACTCATCATGATCCTATTCTGGCCTTATGTATACGAATATATCATCAATAAACACACCAAAAAACATTTCCTATAAATCATGAAAACATATAGTGAATAATCCCCAGGAACATGGTCGGTGTGATTATGTCACAAAAGAGAAAAACTATAAAATAAAATATCTCATACCTATATATGAAGGATGTAATAAAGATATCTTCATATTCCCACCTTCAATAGGGTTATATAGACCATAAATAAAACATTGAAAACCAAAACACCCTGATTACATGGTAATGATAATCATTAATCTATGTAAGAGGGTAATTGTAATTAAAAATATCTTGTTTTTTCCTATAATAGTGTATACACAACCACAAACTACAATCATCCATTCTGATGATCAAAATTGGAGAACCCCATGAAAAAAGTAATGATAAAATACTTATGCATCAGGTCATCTATCTAAATGGTCATATCCAACAACATAGATTGAACCATATGATAATGATCAATCAAAATCACAGAATAACTCTCCTGTAAGTCTACCCTTAAATGTTCATCCAATAATTGGGGATGTGAAAAAAATCATTAGAAAAAATATCAAAAAATTACCCAACTACTATAGGAACCTCAACTATCACAAAATCTGTTGATACCATAAGAAACTCATGCATAACATTATATATTGCTTCCACACACTAAATTCTCAACCGAAAACCTAGATAGAAAATGACAACTGCACACTATACATCATCATAAGAGAAAAAAAATCTCCTTTGAAAGTAGTAAATAATTTTATGTTATGTATAGAACTAATTGATGCATCATATGAAATCGTATATATGAATATATATATATATATATAATATCCCAATGGGACATATATGGACCCTTCATTAGTCTTCACCCCAATAAACATCCAACCAGGTGGTGTAGAAATTGACTAGCATAGTCAATACCATGGGACTTGGAATCCCCTCAACATATAATCCCAAATTATGGACAATTGGGGGTGAAACATATGTTGTATAAGAACCTTCATTTTTTAACAACTCAAACAATATTACTAAAAAATAGATCATATATCTAACAATTTCAGGCTCCTCAACCACTGATACCTCCACTGCATGAATATTAGAAACTAAAAATCCTATAAATATTTTTTAACATCCATAAACATGACCACACCCATGTCAAATACCGTAAACACATATAAAATCATGATTTCAAACTCAACTATCTCAATCTCCCCTCAATATAGAATAATCCTATTATCACTATTCTTGAAACAATGTCAGTAGAAAGTACTGTTGATTCCAATTCTGAATATTTATAAATATAAAAAGAATATGATCATGGAACCATTGGGAACTATTGTAGTGATGTAAATAAATAAAACAATAAAAAATCACTAGATTTGTATATATGCAAAAATAAAAATATTAACTATATAAAAAAGTAACTAACCGAATATCATGAGGTCTACTCCCCTCCGTTTGAATCCTCAATGGTCTTAGAAACTAAAATCATCAACTGAAATCCCTAATCCTGATGAATCATTGATTCTTCCCTTCTCCCACCCACCCCCACCCCTCCACCTGTCAGTGAATCTACTCAATCAACATAATATTATTCCAAAATTATAGATAAATTGGAATATTAAAAGGACTTATATCTAATTAGATAGAAGGATAGACTACCTCCTGAAGAAATTTTTCCTGAGACCCCCCTTATTGAAAAAATATCAGGCATATAAAATAACGTCCTTGAAAATGACTCATAGAGTCCCCCGGCCCAGGAAAACACCCCCTTTTGAAAAATAAGCAAATAATCGTTCATTTTACTCATAGTATATGAAAATAACTTCTATAGAATATCCTTCTAAAAGGAGACCCATGAAACATACTCATTCTTCCACTCTATAATATTAAACACCCAACATGGACTCATATATACCCTAATCTGATTGTTTACAAAAGGGACCCAGTACTCCAATGTGTCGAGATCAAACTATGAGGATTTTTAGGACCATCTAGCTGACACTCTATATCCACTTCTGAATCAACTTCCTCACACATCCACTAATCTATCCCCTGGAATGTGCATGACACCCACATCGATTGAGTGTTAAGTCTATATTTTAATTTTATATTCCATATTTTTGAAAATCAAAAACACACTCCTAAGTACACAATGTATAATATTGTTATGTCCAAATTAATATTATAATGATTTTATAGAATTAATATACTTTTACCAAACAATGCAATAAATTTTAAATAATTCATGTAAAAATTAACATTGTCTATTACGATTTTCATAATTATCATGTAAACAAGAATAATTTGATTGACATACACTGATAACATTCAGATTAATTTACACTAAGTTCATCATTATGACATGTATATATAAATCCCTAGAATCAACTATTTTTTTAATCATGAATATGGAATATTGGTTTACACTATTGGAGCATTTTACTCTTAACAGTGTAATAGTATATTGAAAAATAATGATTTTAATTATCTTTGAAAAAATGCCATTCTTTCTGTTATTTTATGATTGTTGAAGTGTTGAAAGTCCATGTAGTTCAAAAAATCTTAGTAAAAATATTTCCATAGAAAATTAGGATGACCTTTAAAGGCACGAAAATAAATATATGTTCATTTAAAGTGTTTAAAAAGAGTTTCGTTGACATAATTTGTTTCATTTTCTTTTGCATTGTGGAATTTATATAATTTTTATAAAGTTTGAGAAAATGAATATATTTTCACTAGTCTTTAATATTTCATTAGAGATATATTAATTCTATGTGGAACATTATTTGGTTGTCTCTATAAGAATATTATTTATCTCTTTGATTGACTCCGATTGTGGTGAATATGATTGATGGATTCTTAGGAAACAAAGACAAAAGATCTGATCAATTTCTAAATCGAAGGATGCTGGGGATATGCAGATAAAATCTGATCATCATATCAATAGATACTAGGGATAGACATATATAATTGAATCATCATATCGAGTGTTGTGAAATATATAGATACAGAATCCAATCATCATATCGTGGTCTTACCCTGTTGTGGGTTAGACAAAATTTCAAAAAAATATAAACCAAGGGACCTTAAAATTTGTTAATGGATTCCCTTTTATTTATTATAGAATAATTTTATTCATCTGAGTTACATATTTAATTACAAGTCTTTTTGATTTCATCTATAAATTTAATAGACTATGAATTATTTATTATTCCTTTTATTGTCAGTATTTGGTTTAATGTAATATCATTAATTACTATTCATTTTCATTAATATGAATTAAATTTTACAATTTTACTCTTAATACGATTCTAACAGTTTTAAGATAGAAACATTAAATTATGTACTATTACAATTTCTCTAAAGCTTTGTGATTAAAATTAATTTTAGGATTACAATGATATATTGTTTTAAACTATGAATACGATTAAATGTTGATTACATTACTACAACATTTTGACTACGATTCAATTCACTATAATCAAACCTATGGAAAACATATTAATATATACTTTATTAGGAAATATTTTTTCACTGGAACCTTGCGCCTAGTCTGATTAATGTTTTATTATATAAGAGGTTTTGGGAACATGATTTTCAAACCATATTAAAATAAATTATCTAAATGTTAAATAAAATATTTTTTTTACATAAAATTCAACCCCTATACTATTTAGACATCTTAATTTACATTTCTATCATACAATTTTTATCAAATCCAGGTCTCTGTAATTCTGATATTTACATATGATATCAAAGGGAAATTCCACTTCATACATTCTGATTATTTTATCTTCTTTTTATGGTTAGTCCAAATGACGTTATAACCATTTATTAAAAATATTTTCACAGTAATGTGTATTGTGGGAATTTTTGTGTGTGTTAACGATTTAAGGACTTGATGTCAGATCCATACCCTACATCAATCCAATAGGACTGCTAATTTTTTTGGTAATGATTATGAGATTTAGAGGGATAGAATAAATAAATTTTTTATCTAAATAGTATTTGGAAATTTTGTTTCTCTATGCAGATTAAATAATACATTATAAATAAGCGAGAAACGTTAAAAATCAAGAGAGGTAAGAATATAAATTTAATTAAAAGGTAAGAGATACCTTATTACATATTATAAATTATAAATATATATAGTAACATTTTCTATTTTGAATCAGTAAAACGTCTTTTGAACAATTCATAGATTACTAGTTTAGGATCATTTTTATGTTGCTGAGACTAGAACTGTTATCCTTATAAATGTCTATTTGGATTTTTAATTTTTTATGATAAAACTTTTATAATGATTGAGAAAATTTAATGAAATTTTTTTAATCGTTTATAATCTATGATAGATAATTTATTATTGGATAAAATCCAAGTTAAAAAATAGTATTTACATCATGATAAGTGAGGTGAAATCTAATAAAACTATCTTGTTTTCGATTTTCAATGATTATAAATGTACTCTTGATGATTTTTTGGGACTATTTGACAATATGTAAATAGATTGAAAATAGATGATGTGAAAGATAAAAATAATAGTGATTATGTTGATTTTACTTATACTTTAAATATGATGGATATTCAGACAATTGATAATGTTTTTATTCCAACAGAGAAAAGGGTTATTAGTCAATCGTATTCAAGTGATTCTGAAAATTCTGATAATGAGTTTCACAATCTTTCTGAAGAAATGGAAAAGATTGTTTGCCAAAAATATTTTCAATATCATTAAAATAAGATTAACTAGTACAGGAAGGAAAATAAATATTATTATTTAACCTGTTATGTAGGTAAGATGCATTTAAATATACTACCGAAATATCTATCAGAAAAACAGGAATGATAGAACATAAAAATGTTCTGACAGTAATTATTTAAAATATTACATGATAAAAGAGAATAAATTTGGGAAATCAAATGACACTTGGAGTTCTAGTAGAGGATATTCATTATGTGATTATTTAGATAATGAGAATATAGGATATAGGAATATTGGTCTCCATCCCAAAATCCCTTTTAAATGTCAATGTCTCATGGATATGGTACTTACATAATTTTTTTTATCAAATATTTCATTAAAATAAAATTATCTTGATCAGAAAAACTATATATCATTTCATGAAGAATCATTCGTTTCAAGTGATGATATAACATTAAATTCTTATAAAAACTATTCTAGATTAACAAAACATCTTAAAAATTATAATTTAAAAGTTATTATAAAACATGAAATGGTAAATAATAGGGTAAATATTATGAAAATAAAAGTAATACATATTTTAAAATATCCTGATAAGATATAATATGAAATAAATTTTATATCTAAAAACCTTGAGAAAACTAATTATGAGAAGCATTTGATTTCAAATGATTCTTAAAAATTTATTTATGAGATTAATGTTTTAGAAACAAAACTAAATCCTAAATCTAACCATTTTTTGGATAAAAATTTATATCAAACTTAAATTTAAATTTTTTTCTTTAATGAAACTATTATCTAAATAGTCTTTAAAGAAATAAAATTTCGATAACATGAATCAATAAATTCATCCTCAGTGTAATAGTTCAAGAATTTCTTATTCACACCATAAACATATTTTGGAAATAATTATTTAGTTCCCAAAACTGTATGATTCTTTACTAAATTTCCATGTGGAGGACACAAGATTAAAAAACTGTCAATTAATAAAATTCAATCCTTGGGGTGTCACATATCTCATTTTTTAAAAAAATGTGGATTCTTATGTTCTTATTTTCTAAAATTTATAGATAAAAAATGTATGATTATGAAAAGCATAATTGTATTTTTTTAGGAAAACAAATGTTCAAATAACAATAATACCTGGTACATGGATAGTGGATTTTCCCAGCATATATGAGGTAATAATATTTCTTTGAAAATACAACCATTATGTATGGTGGGGAAGTACCTTTTAGATATAATGATCAAGGAGAAAATATTTATTTATGTAATATTATTCTTCATAGAAAACATTAATTTCAAATTATTTATTTTTTAAAGGTCATAATATATACCATATGAGAACAAGTCAATTATGTGATGAAGGTTGCTTTTTGAGTTTTTTCAAATGATAAATATTCAGGGAAAAATCATTAAATAAATTCATTATTTCATCTCATCAACATAAGTAGTTTTATACACATAACATATAAGACCTTTGAAGCAAAGAAATATCATGGCTCAGTGTTACAGAATGACAATAATAATTATTTCAATGTTTTTTAGGTTATTATAACTATTGGTACATATTTAAATTGAATATGAAAATTCTATTTAAGAATATAACCAAACCTTGATTTTATTTTTGATAATATTGGGGTTCTTGTCAACATATTATTTAACATAAGTCATGTTTTAAATCTATTAGTTATGTCACAAATTTTAGTGCATTATAGTTAGTTTAAATGTATATCTTTGGTCATACAAACCTTTTACAGGTGGAAAGAACTATTTATTTGTTTTAGATTGTGATTACACTTGATATACCTGGGTATAGTTTCTAGAAAATAAATATGATGAATTTTGTTATTTAAAAACAATTTTAGTTGAAGTTAAATTAGAAAAAAAATCCACTAATAGCTATATAATTTGATCATAGTGTAGAATTTTTAATTTGGGATTTTGAAACAACTTATAGTAATAAAACAATTAATTTGAACATTTCATCTCATAGAAGTCCTAACAAAAATTGTTTTATATAATGAAAAACTGTATTATTCAATAAATTACTAGAACCTTATTGAGTGAATTCTGAATTGATAAACATTTTTGGGATGAAAAATTATGTACTTCTTTTAATACTATAAATTGAGATTTAATTAATCCATTAATAGTAAAACTAATTATGATTATTAGATAGGACGACAAAGAAAATCATTATACTTCAGAGTATTTAGATGAATAGTGTTAAATATTAAAACTAATGATAAATTATAATAATTTACACCCAAATATAATGAAGGTATATTCATTGTTTATTCATATACTTCAAAGGCATATAATGTCTTTAATAAAAACTCTAGTACTGTTCAAGAGAGAGTACATGTTAAATTTAATGAAATATATCCTTTTGTTTTTTAAAAAACCAAACAAACATCATGGAATGTGTTTTAAGAAATATATTTTAAAACATTGATAGAATAATATCCCCCCTAAAGAATATTCTCAAAAAATTGATTATAATGTTGTCAATTAGGAATATTTTTTACCTCATGTTGATGATCAGGTTTTTTAAAAACCAAAGTGAGTTGTTCCTTTGGAACCATCCTAGTAATATTATAATTGGTAATGTAAATCAACCAATAAAGACTATAATCTCTTTATTAAATGATGTGGAAGATTTGGCCTTTATTTATTGATTTGAACATAAAATTCATATTTAATCATTACGTTATGAGGATTGGAGAAAGGAAATGCATAATGAGATAAATGAATTTTAAATTAACAATGTTTGGAAAATGTATGAATTTTATAGAGAATCCTTTGTAATTTGTGTAAAATGGTTTTATAAAAACAAATTAAATGAAAATGGAATAATCATTATAAATAAAAATAATAATTTTTTCAATGGTTATAATCAACAAGAGGTAATTTATTATTTATAATCTTATTATCTGGTAGTTAGATTTGAATCTATTTGAATTATATTATCCTTCGAAGCATTATTTAATTTATAACAATTTCTAATGGATTTATAATATTCATTCTTTAATATTTATGTAAAGGATGAATTCAGTGTTGAATAACCGACTGGTAATAAAGATTCAAATTATTTTTTAATTTGATTTTAAACATACCAATTCATTATATGGTCTTAAAAATAACACTAGAGCATAATATGATATATTAACATGATTTATATTACAAAAAATATAAGTTAATGGAAGAACAGATAAAACACATTTTATTATAAAAGATCACAAAAATGTTTTTATTTTCAAATATATGTCGATAAGATTATGTTTTGATCATCTCAACAATATTTAATATTTTTATTAATCATATTAAATTAGAGTTTGAGATGAGTATGATGGATGAGTTATAATTTTTTTCGTTTAAAAATTTCTCAAAAACATGAATGAAATTTTATATGTCAAAATTATTATAAAAAAGATCTTAAAAATTATGGAAATTATAATATGAAAAGAATTATTACAGAAATGTGTTTCTTGAATACACTTGATATTAATGAATCCGGGAAACAAGTTGATCAAAAAACATTAAAAGGTATGATAGGATGTCTACTGTACTTAATAGCTTGTCATCCAGATATAATATTTACAGTATGATTATGTGAAATCTATCAAATAAAATAAAATTTATTCCCATTTAAATATAGTTCATCCAAATTTTATTTATCTAATGTGTCCATTGAATTACGACATTTCATTTATTTAAACAATTATTTTTAATTAAAAATATTTGATGATGCTAATTTGGAGGTTGTAGAATATATAGAAAATGTACATATATAACAATTAATTTATTTTTATTTTTATTAGTTTCTTTGGTATTATATTTAACAATACTCGGTAGCACCTTCCCCTATTGAATTTGAATATATATAAACCAGATATTGTTGTGCACAATTATTGTGGATGTAGCACACACTCACTAATTATGACATGAGTTTTATATAAACATAAATACATTTTATAACCCAGGATACACCTCCATTTTTATTAACCATTAACTTAACCCTCTTGAAAAACTACTAGATGTAAGAAATCAATTTCATAGAGATCAGCCAAAAAATGAAGATATCATTTTTCAAATAATTAGAATGAAATAAAAACATTAAAATATTATTAAAAATTGATTACCTTCTATTTTATTTTAATACATTTAACAAAATCATGGAATTATCAATGTAATCTAATCATCCATATATACATATTTTTTTAAACCATATCATTAAATTATGTTAATCATTTTCATTCGGGGAGTATATATGAATAATTTTTACAAATAATTTTTTCATTCAATGTTTAATTTTTTTAAAAAATTAATAACAAATCTTAATGATGTGTTTTTGTTTAAAAATTTGAATTATCATTTTAAAATAGAAATTTTCTATATTTGAATGTTTTTGGTGTATGAATTTCTAGAAGGATTTAGAGAAACAATCTTATTGGAATTTCTAATCGAATTTAGAAACACAAGGAATTTTATATTTTTAATCATATCAGATTTGAAAAATTAATCAGATTTTAATTATTCAATTGGAATTGAAATGATTTCTTATATAAGAATGAAATATTAATTTGAATGTTTTTAATTTTTCAAAATTCTTTATTTTCAAATTCTCAAATGAATATAGAAATCGAGTAATAAATATTCGTTTTTAATTTTCAACTACTTTAATATATTATTAGACAATGAAGATCAGATTATTATATCAATATATCAACTCATAAATATATATTTCAATATTTTATACAGTAATCACTATTCTATTACAATATTTCACTCTTTATTTTATTATTAATTTTTTCTGTGTTAATTTTTTTCTCATTATAATAATATTCACCAAATATGAAAAAAGTTTCATAAAACATTAATAGTTTTATTATTTATTAATTATTCATATATAATCTCAATTTATGTATAAGATTGTTTGAATATTGGATGTTAGAACTATCAGGATGTTGAATCATTGCCCAAATTTTAAAATAAAAAGGGGACACATTCCTGTCACATAATTCTTTTCCTTATTCGTCACCTCAATGCTACACTACTTTAATGGCACCAATTATGATTCGCTTCATGGCTGATATTTCCGTATCTATCATCAATTTAATGGCTCTAATAATATATTACAAAGTGTAGTTCCCTTTCCCTGAATATTTAGCCACCAAATATTTTTATTGAAAGAATGATTCATTATTGAAAGATAATTATATTGCTTCATTGATCGAAATTATTTTGTGTATAATAGAAAGATCCAATTTATGATTTTTTATATTTGGAAATAGTTCATGGATTTTATAATTATATTATGTTTTATAAGGATAATAGAAAAAATATGTCTAATTTTCATATTTATGAAAAAAACGATATTACTCATAATGCTTCCACTGAGTTTCATGGTGTTTCCAATAAAAGAGATGAAATTTTTCCATCTCACAAGTTATGGGATTCTAGGGGTACTTTTTTAAATTATAGTGCAGATAAGTTTTTATTCAAAAGAGATTATGATCAAAGATAATTTCCTCATATAATCACAAATCATACAAGGTTATATCTATTGATGCATGGATTTATCATTCTAGGAAGTGGTGACAAATGTACCTTCAATGTATCTGATGTTTTAATTTTGGATTTCTTTATTAAGATTAGGAAGATCAATCATGATGGATTTATTATTCTGACTATGAAAAATAGAAACATGACATCAAAAATGTCTCGTATTATAATATTTTCTGGATTGATTAAGAATATGATTGAAAACATCCTAATACATTTCAATACTTTAATTAAATTAGATCATATCAGAGAAAAAATAATTTTTATCAGTGTAGATACAATCAGAAGAACGAATGTTTTTTGACATACAATCATAAAATGTAGTGAATAGTTCTATATTTCATGCATTGGAGACAAAATCCTTGTCAACAATTAAAGGATTGAAACATGAGAAAAATGGAAAAGCATATTCTCTACCTAAAAATAGAGAAAAAACAGTAGCAATAACCAAAATATATCATTGATGGATGAAAAAATAATGACATAATGAATATAAGGAGAACACCACTTTGTCCTATATAAAAAAAATTCATTTCTTGTATGGAATCATGACGATGAATTTTTATATAATCAATTAATAGAAAATTATGAAAAAATATGTTTTCAGAATAATATTTATGTAAAATATTTTGTAAGATTGTAAAATCATCCTCTACGAAAAATGAATTACCAATTCTAGATGCTTCTATAGTCATAAAAAACATCTATAGTTCATGTTAATGCAACCTAAATCAAATAAAATGAAAAGAAATTAGTTTATGTTCAATAATCAATTCATGTTAGAATATTTGATTTGAGAACAAAGTCACGAATTCATAAAGTTTTTGTCAATGAAATGGAGAAATGTGAAGAAGGAATTTTAAAATAATTTATCTTTCAAAAATTTATGATTATGATAGAGAATGTGAAGAAGAAGGAAAATAAGGAGGTGAAAGAGGAGGAGAAGGTAATGAGTAAGATGACTAAAATGGTTAAGATGAATAATAATGTGAAGAAATCCATGATAAAATAAACACAAAATAAATGGAACACAATAATTATTCTGATAACATACCATTAAAGAAATATCAAGCCTCCTCAATGCAATTATCCTATTCCAAAAACTTTAATGAGACGTTTGTAATTTTGGAGAAACAGAACACTATATAAATTTGAGAATTCAAATATTCTACCCAGGTGGATGAATCAAATCAATATTATTTTTCTGAAGGATGTATGATATTTGTTGATGATGTCATTGAATTATCAAATTAGTAGAATGAAGAAAAAAGTGATTTGAAATATGAACCAAATAAAAAGAAAAGAAATTTATTGAAATATTATATTGAAACCATAAAATGATAAATTGAATCGGAATCATAATCCCTTAATAATATCACTGCTTATATTATTAATTACATTTATCAAAATAAATTATGACTAGAAATGACTATTCTATATGTTCCACGATCAGAAACAAAATTTGATTTTCTTGTGGGAAAATAATATAAAGATTTAGATTCACTATAATATTTTATAGTCAGCTTAATACATTCGGATGATGACTTTAATCTGTATAATGAAAATAAGGAATCTCATAGTAATAGTATTAATAAAATTATGATATGGCCTTGTTGAATTTTTGATGTCAACAATATTCATGATGAAAATACTGGAAAATTAATAAAAAAAATGGATTAAATAGATATTTCTTTTAATAGTATCCGCAGGGAGATGACCAATATAGTAATGTATCATGAAACATTCAAAAGTTTTTCTAAGAAGTAGAGTAAGGATATCTCTAGTTTACAAGAAAATATTGTCTTTTTCTCAAAAACATTTCCAAATTGAAATCATCTGGAGAAAATATTAATTTATTGATTAATCATCAAGATGTGTTCATAGAATGGGTCCCATCCTATGAAGATTTCAAGAAATATTTATAACAAAAGTTCCATCCTCAAAAAGAAAATGTGAATGATTGAGGTGAAATAATCAGATCCAGAAGGAAATGATTAACGATCTAGAAATGAAAAAAATGTCTTAGGATTATATCATGAAAAATGATAAATAAATTAGAAAGGATTTCATATTGAGGAAAATAATTTTCACATTCTTGATCCCACTAACAAAAGATTGACTTCCAAAAAATCATGTTGTATTTTTTTTATATAAATATAAATAAATTTGTTGTTAATTTATATCCATCACTATTGAATGTATTCAAATTCAATTGAAATAATGTCCATGAATTTTTTTTAAATGTACAATTTCATTATTATTTCATAGAACATGTTTATTATAACCATTTTTCGGGACAAAAAAGAAGATTCTAGATTTTATTTTGAAAATATGAAAGGCGGAACATTCTATAGATGAGGGGAGAATTTATACAATGAAAGCGAATTACATTATAACGGTGATATACACAAATAAAGGGGGTTAATTTTTTACAAAATAATATAATACAATCCTTAGTGGGATTATTATCATTTGGGGAAATTATTCATAATGACTATAACATTTATTAGTGTTTATAAACTAACAGGGGGATTAGTAAAAATCATTATTTATAAATACTATATTTATTAAAAAATATTATTAATTATATTTTACGAGTTATTTTATATTTATGCTTCATGGTTTGAACATTCCAAAGGGGGTGGTGTTGTTGATTCAAATGTCAGTTTTTGAGATTGCTATTCATTTAGTTTCGGAAATCAAATACATTTCCCATATATTGAATATATTATGCTATTATTTATAAATTATTCTTATATGGTTTATAGAGATAGCATATTGTTTTTTTATAATTTGTTGTATTTTTTAGTTTATTTATGAAATAATAATTACATTCTCTTTTATGATTTCCATAATCAGCCTCAAATATAGATTAATCAGATAGAATAAAATCAATATTCATGGGATTCATATATGGACAGTTCATCGTAATGGAATGTATATGTAAATGAATCATATTAACATCTATATTAATCCAGAATATGAGAAATTATTTTATCATATTTGAAAATTTTACTCATACCACTATAATGATATATTGAAAAATATTTATCACTCATTATATGAGATACAAAATGAGCTCGTTCATTCAGATATTTTTAGATTATTTAAGTGATGGATGTCTTGGTCCACCAGAAAGTATCAGAGAAAAAATTACCATTTGAAATTAAGAAGACCAATGGAGGGATGCGTATAAATTAATTGCAAATTCATGAATTTAAAAACTGTGTGGTTGGAATCATCTTTTCATATTCTCTTGCACTATTGTTTTTTCACTATTTATATATAGTATAAATGTGTGAATTATTTATTCTTCATTTTTTGTATTTATTTATTGAGAGACTCTTTCTAAAGGAAACCATGGCATGTTGTCTCCTTATGAATCTACTATATCTCTTTTTCAATTTATGATTTTTTTATGACTATTATTGATGGAGTTTGAGGCTACGAATACAGAATATTTGATCACCTTCATGATCAAGGGATACCCGGGATATGATGATAGAATCAAACCATTCTACTGAGGGATACCGTGTGTAGGATGACAGAAAATAATCTTCATGTCTAGGGATATCAAGTACCATAGGGTAAAATCCAATAATAATTTTAAGGGACTATGCTGTTGTCGTTAAAAGAGATTTTTGTGAATGTTAACATCAATGGAATTTTAACCAAGGTCACATGAAACACATTACTTTTGTTTAAATTATTCTATTCATTTTTATTACTTGTTTAATTTTATGTAATTTCATATCCACTATAATAGTAAATGAAAGTGAATTATTCTATATTCATTTTTCAGTTTCTATTTTTTATATCATAATATCTTTCATTAAGATTCATTTTTCTTTATAAGAAATAAATTGTGAATAATATTTTATATATATATGATTCTATAGGCTTTAGTGTATAATAAATATGTTTTTTTTAGTATTTTGATAAATCATAACCATTATTATTATGATACATTTTATGAATACTATAATTTATGATTTTTACTATGAGTACAATTAAGGCTTGTTTATGATACAAACACTTTTTGAATATGATTCAATTCAATTAAAACAAAACTGTGGATAACATTTAATAATCATCAAAATAATGATAGATTTTTTCATGGAAACCATGGGAGTAGTCTAACTATAATATCAATACATAATCGTTTTTGTGAGTATGGTTTTTTAGTAATATTAAAAAAACTTATCCATAAGCTTTATTCTTTTTAAAACATATAGTTCAATACCACCCTCTTGTATTTAGCCATTAGAATATAAATTTCTATGCAACATCTTTTAAAAAATACTACTCATAAACAAGATCCACCATACTTTTATCAACATGATAAACCTACGAACATCTACTGCCAAATCCACTTATGGATAAAGAATAAGGTCTATATATAATATCATGGAGGACATCTGATGCATTATGTCATAGATTTTATTATATTCATTATTATTCACTTTATTCATTATATAAATCCCATAAAACCCATCTTGAATAGGTATAAAATCATCACGAATCATGTAACTGTCTTATGTTTTTACCCATAAAATTTTTTTGTTTCACTTGGTCATTCAATAATTACATATTTCACTGAAATGGTTCACATGGGTCCAATAACTCTATTGTATTGTGCAGTATCCCATGACCATGTCATGAACCACAGCCTATTATATATATTTTCTTACCATCCCATGAAATAATCACTGTCCCTAACTCCTAAATCCATATTATATCTCATTCATTGCCTTTGATACTACTATATCATGACCCCCTCCTTTAAAATATAGTACAATGAGGGGAGAGAGATTATTACACAAAGAGTCCAACCATCAGTGGTCCACGAGTTGCAGTCTAACATTGATGGTATAAAAAACCCATAAAATGGTAGGCGTTAAAGTAAATAATAAGTTTTAATCAGGTTATAATATGAACCATCCACAAAAACTCCATGATATAAGATAAAATCAACCCAAACTATACCAAAATGAAATTATAAATAAAACTGATATAATAAATTACAAAAAAATGTGAATACCCAAAGGAATATTAAAACAACAACTTAATAGTTTTCCAATGTCTGTAGATAGTAATTTCCATCATGGTCTATATAAACCTCCTGAAAACCTAATAATTATTTTATATACAAAGTTTGATAATATAGATATACAATGTAGGGAAAAAAATTTCTCTCATGAACATGTGAATGAATCATACTAATCCCGTTATAAAGAAATAGAATAACCAACACAAACTAAACATGTCAACTATCCATCCCAGCCTCACCATGGAATGATCCCCAAAAATATATTGAAAAGTATATTAACCTAAAAGAAGAAAATTGTTATAGCATACCACATACATATTTCCCACTAATTTTTCAATAACATATCCCATTATTATATCTCATGTTTCTCCTATCTATTCTTAATAATACCACTACTCCATTCCATAGCCATAAAAATATTTCTCTAAAACACTTGGTCTACTACGAAAAATCCATCAAATTCTCCCAATGACAGTTGGGACATCTCCCAGTGCACTATAAAACCTCCATCAATAAAAACTTGTGAAAATATACTCAGCTGGAAGTATAACATAGAAGGAATGGGTAGTCATTAATATATCCTCATCACTAGGATTTTGGAAAATATTCCCTCGTGTGAACTTATTGGTATTGGAACACAGTACATAATGTGGGAGGGTGAATGTATAAATATCATGACTATAAAATTATATATATATATATATATATTTCAATACACAATCCCAACCTATGGGTTCACAACCATGTACTGACCAACTGACAACGTCCGCATACTTTATGCCACCTCTAAATGAATAACACCATACAATCCATGATCCACAAGAAACATGTCACCTTTCAAATAGAACTCTTTATTAATCCCATTCATTAATATATTAATAATCTACCTCATTAATAATAAATCCCATTATTTATTTATTTATTAAACATATACATCCAATTATACATACCAAACACATCCATTTCATTCATTATAAATTTATTATTCTATAACAACATATGATTCATAAAAAACCATTCTCAGGAGAAGCTCATCATATCAACCACACCATAACCTCAATTCACTAGAAGCATGAAAAAAACCACTAAAACAACACCCAAAAAGTATATCCAAACAACCCCCACCTCATCTCCCAAAAAACATGATCCAAAAACCACCACATCACCGCCCAAGAATCCTAGAGAAATAACAACCAAATCACCATCCTAACAACACTTCCAAACAATCCCACAGTTACAGCGGAAAATAATGACCCAAAAACTACCAACTTTCATCCCACATGAACATCCAATCGACCAACAATGTTTTTAGTCTAAAATAATGAAACAAAACCACCACATCACCACCAAAAAATCATAAAAACACCACACTGATCATCCCAAAATGAAATCACAAACACACAATGCAACCCCACATTCATGGACACACATATCATCATATGAAAGTACATTTTATTGATTAAAAAATGGGGATTTTATCACATTTAACATTATTTTATGGAGTTATCACACATGTTATATTAGTGGGTAAATCAATTCTTTTGCCGTGTTTTTGTGCTGATCAAATTTACCATTCAAGGTGAAGTCACTACAATTAGAAAAAACATAGCATTCACAATACACATCGTTAGGTTAAAACAAAATCACCAAATGAATTCATTTTTAAGAGGGGAATTAACATTTTCTCATCTATTATATCATTATAATATCAAATATTTAAAATTATGAAAATAAATCCCATGCCCCTTAAATTAAATTATCATATTATTTATGATCAATTAATCCATCACAATACTCTACCATATTAATACAAGAGTAGACTAATCATGATTGATATAAAAAAATATAAATGAGTGATTCCCTACCTCAAATTAGAATTGTTGACTCTGTACACAACGTATGATGAAGAATAATCATCTTCGAACAATAATTTCATATGGTAATTAATGGATCCACCTATACTACACCCATGAATCTGTTTTGCCCACGTGATTGAATTTGTTTTCAATAACCTGTCAATGAGTGCCAACTGATGATGTGAGCTTGAAGAGTGATAAATCTTGAGGAATGATGGTTGAAGAAGCTTTAAAAAATCAGACGATTTTAGAGATGATCTTATGTTCAAATAATGTGTATGAATATACAATGTCACAACATTGTAAGAAGTCTATGTATTGTCTTCACAATGCTTGAGGAGATAAAAAGTGCCATCCACTATCAATAAGTGGATGAGTAATGAAGAAGTGATCCATCCACAACCTCTAAGTGGATGATGTGAAACGATGAACCATCCACATCTACTAAGTTGATGAAGTGGTTTGAAGAAGACCATGCACTATATTTTAGTGCATGGGAATTTGAAGATGATCCAACCTCATATATGATGGGATCAAAGAGGAACATTGAAGATCATGTGATTTATGATTAATGGATTATGAAGATACTTGAGAGATTCTTGGGTAATCCATATCCTAATAGGAGAAGGAGAAGTGATGTTAAATAAGATAGATGGAATTCTAATGAAGAAGAGGAGGTGCAGAAGAGGAGAATGGCTTGATGTAGACTTGTTCCTACTTGGTAATTTAACCAAGTATACAAGGAGGATATTATGCAAAAAATGAGGCATGCACATGATCTAGCTACCCAAGCTTCATCCCAAGGCACATGTCGGAACAGGTCACCATGCCCATGAGGAGGCCTAGGCAGAGCCAGCCTACAGGAGGTCGGGCCGTGTGTAAGCCCGAGCCATGCGGAGGTCAAGCCCGCGTAGTGTGGGCGCTAAAGCACGCCCGGAGGAGCATATTGGGCGCTAGAGCATGCTCGCATGAGAACCGGTGGGGGGTGGCACCAGATGGGGGAGAGGAGAATTCTGAATCGAGGATGGGAGGAGCTGGTTGTTAAACCGCGCAAAAACCGCGACGCGTTTCGATGTGGGACAGAATTTTTAGATGCAGATCTAATCATGGTTGTCCATATGATCTCGCATCCGATCTCAGCCGCATGATTCATCTCGCCGTGCAACATTATAATCCTGGTCGTCCGCGTTCATTAAACGCATATCCAACGGCCGTGGGGTTGTTTTCAACCTCCCGCCGGCTAATGGTCACCCCACGTTGCCTTCCGTAATCCAGAGCCACCTATGCAAGGGAGATGGATCTCCCGGCCACATCCGATGAACATTAAGCCTCCATGATGATCGTTTTGATGAACCGAATACATGAATGCATTAAAATTTTCATGCATGCAACGAAATGAAGAAATTTGAACAAGGCCGAAGCAAACAGAGTTAAGAGGTAGTGTATTCGTTCATGTACAGAATAGGAAAAAGACATGCATGCGTTCAAAAAAAATGCATGCATGTGAAGAACATGCACCATCAAGAAACTCGTGCTGAACAGAGAAGAAAAATTTAATAACTGGGATTCTATCATCTCGTGTACCAAATTTTTAAGCTGAAGATCTCGGGCATTCAAAAGCCCGATATTCATGGATCTTGATCACTCTCCTCGCCTACAAAAGGAGAAACCCAAACCGAGAAGTGGTTTCTAATCTTTTGAGAAGAAGTCCCGCGTATCTCCATGAAACGCTAAGTTAAAACTCTCGCGCCTGAGTGGGACAGTCAAGGTCAGAGCCACCCGAGCCTCTGTGGGAACTGATCTTGCAATCCATGCGTGAATGGAGGAGCATTGGGTCACCCCGCGCGCTCCCTTTGCGCGTCAGGAATAATCTGAGCTGTGCACACCTGCACGCCTTCTCTGCCCGCACACCTATGCGACATGAGGAAGCTATCATGACACTTGCGCGGTAGAAGGTGTTTCTTCCACTTGCGCACCCACTACTCCCGCACCTTTCACGACTATTGCACTCAAAGACTTGCACAGTAGAAGACAGGAGAGGCTGCAAACTTGCACGCCCTCCTTTGAAGGGGGTTCGGGTGAGGTGAATCCCACAACCTTGTAAGTGGGTTTTCAAACAAGGAAGTCCACATCCCATCTCTTGGGTTGTGAGGGTTTTTTCACAAGTGAAGAAGAAGGGAGTGGATGTATGTAAATTCATGAATATTGAATAAAAGTATTGGTGAGCAAGACCGACATGTTCTCCTGGAGTTTTTTGAAGCTACTTGAAGAATTGAACAACAAATTTTGAAGAAGAGAAGTGGAGCTGTGAAGAAGAAGATGTTGTGGAGTTTTGGGGTTTAACCAACTTGTAATTGGAGGGTATAACTAATTACCGTGTAAACATCTTCTGGCATAGTGAAGAATCTGTTTTGGGGAGTGTAACCAACACGGCAAGGAGTAGGTCTTTGTACTGAACCTTGAAAATCTATGTGTTCTATGCTTTCATTATCACAGCACCACCAAAAGGGTAGATATAGGCCTTAACTAGCCACAGAGGTTGAATTGATCATTCAAAGGGAACAATTCTTAAAAAAAAGTTATGACTGATTCACCCCTCCCCTCTCAGTGATCACAACTGATCCAGGCATTTCATGTGGTTTCAAAGGGAGGTTGCCTATGTTAGGATCTACTTTTTAGAAAATAGACAATCTGAATTCTATTAATATTAGGGGTGTTCCTACATTCTATGGAAATAATTACAACATCTGGAAGAATCGGATGTTACCCTACCTTCTATCTCTCGGCCTTGAAGTTAGAGATGAAGATTTATTTGGATTCCCTCCTCTTGCTAATGAAGTTGCTATGACACTGGATGAGAAAAGAAATATGGAAGTTGATGGTAATGCTCAAAATTCCATCCTTATGTCACTCTCAAAAAAGGTATACACAAAAGTCATGGGACTCAAGATTGATAAAGAAATTTGGGACAAATTGGAAGGTAGTTATGAAGGCAACATGAATGTCATGGAAGCTAAATTTCAAATTTGGAGATGAAAGTTTGAAGATATCAGGATGGGAGAAGAAGAAAATATTGATTATTATTTTACAAGAGTCAATGAAATTGTCCGTAACTTTCGGGGATTTGGTGAAAAGTTGGAGGACTCAAATATTGTAAAAAAAAACTAATTTGAAACTTTACTGACAGGTTTGATCCCAAAGTCTCAGCACTAGAGGACAAAGATGATCTCTCTCTTGATGAACTACACGACATTCTCATTGCATATGAAATGAGTAAGATCCTAGTATTCAAGAAGATGATCAAAGATGAGATGGCTTTTGAGTCCATGAGACAACTCAAGGTAATCGATGATGAAGTCTTAGAATCAAGTTACTCTGATGATGAAGAAAAGGATGAAGACTTCAACAAAATATTTCTATGTTATCAAAAAGGTATGCAAAATATAAATTCAAGGGAAAATGTAAATTACCACCAAGGTGTTTCAATTGCAATAACATCGTATACTTTTCTGTTAAATGTCCCAAGAATATATTTAGTGCTCCAGAAGTTGAAGAAGAAAAACCACAAAAGAAGAAATGGATTAGAAACCCATGAAAAGGAAGAAAATTTGGTTCATGAATGAAAAGGTTCAATCCAGGTGAAAGAAGAAGCTATGTAAGCAAAGAAGAAGAATCAGACTCCTCATCATCCAGTCAATCAGAAGAAGAAACAAATTTTATGGCTCATGTGGAAGAAGGGTTTGACACCTACAATAGTGAAGATGATGAAAGTGAATGAACAGATCTTGAACACATGATGAAAGATGAATTAGAGGCATGTCTTGAGAAAAACAATAAGCTCATGAAATAGAAGAAATAGTTACAAAAGGAAAAGAAAAGGATGACTGAGGATTTGAAAGAGTGTATGAAGAAAGATACATTGTATATTGATGAAATCAAGAGACATAAACTAAAGACAATTGAGCTGGATATGATAGAAAAATATCTTGAAGTGAAACTTCACCTCAATGAAGAAGTGAAATCAGTGACACAGTCCAAGTGGATTGAAGCAAAAAATAGCTTGACAAAGATGAGAGAAGACTTTAACAAGGCTGTTGAGGTCAAGGCAGAATCATCTCATGCTGGTGCATAGAGGCAGGTCAACTCACCAATAAGTAAATCTCAAAATACATTTGTTATCTCTAACAATGCAGGTTCAAAGATGAAATTGTGAACGAAAGGGAATACAAAAACGTGTGAAAAATCATCTTCAATGGAAGAAAGAAAATCCCCAGGAAGGACTACTCAAATCGTGGACAAATAATTACAACGTGACTCTTATCAGCGGAGAAGGTCAAGGTTTAGAGGTTACTGCTGGAGTTGTGGTGTGTTTGGACACAAGGCCTATGCATGCTTGTATAACATGTATATTCCATGTATGAGGCATGTGTTAAGAGTGAGACATCCTGAAACCAAGAGTTTATTACAGAAATCATCAAAACATCCAATTCATAACAAATCTGACTATCTGGGAGAATCTTGTGGAGGATGTGACCAACAAGGTCATAGAGATGATAAATGTATAACTATCCTTCCTGAAAAACAAGACAAAGACATGAAAGGAAAAGGAATTCAGGAACCTAATGAAGAAATCAGATGCTTTTCTGAAGTTGCTCAAAAAGATAGCAGTAAAACCAAGTCATGGATCCTTGATAGTGGATGCTCATCACACAAGACTGGTGATACAAAAAATATTAGCAACATAGATAGTCATGAGGGAGGAACTGTGGTGTTTGGAAATGATTGATCTATTAGAATCAAGGGATTTGGAAAGGAAATTATTGAAACAAAAAAATCTAAAATCCAATGATGTGTTGTTTGTTGAAGGATTAAAGCACAACCTGCTGAGTGTAAGCCAATTATGTGAAGATGGACATGAGGAGTTGTTCCAGAAGGATTAATGCATCATAAAGAGATCAAAGGATGGAAAATCATCACTCAAGGAATAAGAACCACTATAAACCTATTCCAAATTGGTGAGTCCATCAATTCTTGTTACCTTAGTTATAAGGATTAAAACAACCTCTGGAATAGAAGACTTAACCTTATTGGTCAAAGGAGTATGAATAAAATTTTAGAGTACAATATTGTATGAGATCTTCCAAAATTAAAGAGAGAAAGAGATGAAATTTGTGACACATGTCATAATGGAAAACTAAACCACAGTTCACACAAAGGAGTAGATATCATGTCTACTAGGCCTCTTGAACTCGTCCAATGAGACATATGTGGACCGATGAGACAGAAGTATACAAAATGAGATCATTATTTTATAGCCTTCATTGATGATTACACTCGGATGAACAACTTCATGTTCGTGAAACACAAGTCAGAAGCAATTACAATGTTCAAAAATTTCAGGAGGCAGGCTGAGAAAGAACCAGGACTCTGTATCAAGAAAGTGAGATCAGACAATAGAAAAGAATACACTTGTGATGATTTTGAAAGATATCTGGTCAAGCATGGAATCAATCATCAATACAATACACCATATACTCCACAACAGAATGGAGTGGGTGAAAGAAAGAATCGAAGCATAGTCTAAATGGGGAATACTATGTTTGCTGAGCATAATATCTCTATGTTTTTCTGGAGAGAAGGGGTATGCACAGCTATACACATACAAAATAGATGTCTACTGAGACCAGAAACACAAAAGATAGCCTATGAAATGTGGTTTAACAAAATACCAACTGTCAAATAAATCAGAGTCTTTGGAAGTCCTTGCATCATCAAGATTAAAAACATTAATCTAGGAATGTTTGAAAAACTAGAAGAAGAAGGAATCTTCATCGGTTACCTACTAGATGGAAAGGGCTACAGATGCTGGAATAAGAGGTTGAACAAAATGATTGATTGCAGTGATGTCAGAATAATTGAAAGCAACACCAAACCATACCCTGTGGATATTGATGACTCAAAGGATGAAACAACATTGGAATAGAAGAATGAATAATTATCTGATCCAACACCAACTGTTGGTGAGATCAACTCTGAACACACTAGTGATGAACATGAAGCAAATGAAAATGGAAGAAGGAGATACAACAAATTGAAGAAACATTTCGACATAGAAAATGTCCTTGGTGACCTATAGTCCTCAGTAAAAACTAGAAGAAGATTGAGATTGGAAGATCAGACTGCACTGGTTTCTCAATTTGAACCTCACACAGTGGCTGAAGCATTTGAACATATGGAATTTATTCAAGCTATGCATGAGGAACTCAATCAAATAGAAAATAACTCCACTTGGGTTCTTGTGCCAAGGACCAAAAATAAACATTTAGTTTGGACAAAGTGTGGTTTCTGAAACAAACTCAATGAAAAGGGGATGTTTATAGAAATAAGGCCAGACTTGTATGAAAAGGGTATTCACAAATAGAAGGAATCTACATTGAAGAAGCCTTTGCACCAGTTGCAGGACTGGAAAAAATCAGAATGTTCTTAGCAGTTGCAGCACACAAGCAGTAAATGGTATATCAGATGGATGTGAAATCTG
This sequence comes from Viscum album, assembly GCA_963277665.1. Classification (NCBI taxonomy): domain Eukaryota; kingdom Viridiplantae; phylum Streptophyta; class Magnoliopsida; order Santalales; family Viscaceae; genus Viscum; species Viscum album. The sequence goes on along the minus strand of OY728139.1, from coordinate 730,413,544 downwards.
CAATCCAAAATGGAGATCTTAAAGAAGAAGTGTATATAGAACAACCTGAAGGATTTGTGCTGGACAAATATGGTAGTATGTTATGCAGATTGAGAAAAGATATGTATGGATTGAATCAGGCCCCTAGAGCCTGGTAATCCAAATTGGATGGCTGTCTCAAAAGAATGAAGTTTGTCAAAGGAATAGTTAATAGATATTTCTATGTCAGAGAAATGGAAACTAGTACTCTCAAAATCATTATCTTTGTGGATGATATTATTTTTTCTGGTGATAAGGAAGGACTATGTGAAGAATTTGATGAGCAGATGAAGAGAACCTTTGAAATGTCCATGCTTGGTCAAATGACATATTTTCTAGGATTTCAGGTGGAACAAAGTAAAAACTCCATATTTCTTTCAGAAGAAAAGTATGCAAGGGACTTAGTGAAAAGGTTCGGAATGGAGAGTACAAAGGAATTCAAAACACCCATTTCTATTGGAACCAAGCAATGCAAGGATGAATAAGGCAATAATGTTGATAAGAAAGAGTTCAAGAGAATTATTGGCAGTCTCCTTTATCTCACGACTTCAAGACCGGATATAACATATGCAGTGACTTTGTGTGCCAGAATTCAAAGTGACGCAAAAGAATATCACTTATCAGCAGCTAAAATAATCTTTAGATATGTGAAAAGAACCCTCAACTATGGACTCTTATACAAACATAGTACAAACATAATGTTTTTGGGATTCACTAGTGCTGATTGGGCTAGTGATTGTACTGATAGAAGATCCACATCTGGTTGAAACTTCTTTCTGGGAGAAGGATTTGTTAGTTGGTACAACAAGAAACGAAATTCTGTAACCTTGAGCACATCCGAAGCAGAGTATGTGGCAGCTACACATGCATGTACACAAATGATTTGGATGCAGGTGCAGCTAGCAGATTTGAGAATTAAAGCTGAAAAACCATTGAGGATCTTATGTGATAATCAAAGTGCAATTGGATTGTCTAAGAATCTTATACAACACTCCAGATCCAAGCACATTGATATAAAATATCATTTCATAAAATAAAGGGTCGCCAGTGGAGACATCAAGATTGACTACATTTCTACTCAAGATCAGGTGGCAAATATTTTCACCAAAGCTATGCCTACAGAAATATTTGTTTAGCTAAGGCTGAAACTTCATGTTCAAACATCTTATCTCACTTGAGGAAGACAAAGGTCCCTCATTATTCCATAAATTTATATGATTTTGTACTAACATGTAGGGAATTGAAAGAGATGAGTGCATCCCTTGAGGGGGGGAATTGGTTGCTGAGTCAAGCGGATGTGCATTTTGGGAATGACTTCCCATTCATCCCTTTGCATTTGTTGGCCAATAAGGGGGAGAAATCATCATCACACACACTATGACATTTTTTTAATGTTTTCTTAGGAGTATTGAGAACTAAATGCAAAGGGGGAGATTTTTTTGCCCAAGTGATTGAATCTGTTTTCAATAACCTGTCAATGAGTGCCAACTGATGAAGCGAGCTTGAAGCGTGATAAAGCTTCAGGAATAATGGTTGAATAAGATTCACAAAATCAGATGATTGTAGAGCTGATCTTAGGTTCAAAGAACATGTATCGAGAAGATACAATGTAACAACATTGATATAAGTCCATCCATTGTCTTCACAATGCTTGAGGAGATAAAGAAGTTCCATCCACTATCACTAAGTGGATGAGGAATGAAGAAAAGATCCATCCACAACCTCTAAGTGGATTAAGTGAAAAGATGAACCACCCACAACTACTAAGTTGATGAAGTGGTTTGAAGAAGACCATACACTATCTTTTAGTGCATGAGGATTTGAAGATGATCCAACCTCATCTATGATTGGATCAAAGGAGAACATTGAAGATCAAGTGATTTATTATTAATGGTTGATGACGATACTTGAGAGATTCTTGGGTATTCCATCTACTAATTGGAGAAGGGGAAGTGATGTTAAAGAAGATAGATGGAATTCTAATAGAGAAGAGGAGGTGCAGAAGAGGAGAATGGCTTGATGTAGACATGATCCTGCTTGGTGATTTAACAAAGTATACAAGGAGGAGATTATGGAAAAAATGAGGCCTTCCCACGAGCTAGCTACCCAAGATTCAACCCAAGGAACATGTGGGACCAGGTCACCATGCACATGATGAGGCCTAGGCAGAGCCAGCCCGCAGGAGGTCGGGCCATGTGTAAGCCTGAGCCACGTGGAGGTCAAGCCCGCACAGCGTGGGTTCTAAAGAACGCCATAAGGAGCATAGTGGGTGCTAGAGAACGCCCGCAGGAGAACTGGTGTGGGGCGGCACCCGATGCGGGATAGTAGAATTCTGAACTAAGGATGGGAGGAGCTAGTTGTTAAACCGCGGAAAAACCACAGTGTGTTTTGATGTGGGATGAAATTTTTAGACGCAGATCTAATCCTGGCCGTCCATCTGTTCTCGCGTTCGATCTCAGCCGCATGATTCATCTCGCCGCGCAACGTTATAATCCATGCCGTCCAAGATCATTAAACGCAGATCCATCGGTCGTGGGGTTGTCTTCAACCTCCCGATGGCTGAGGGTCACCTCGCGTTGCCTTCGGCGATCCAGAGCCTCCCACGCAAGGGAGAAGGACCTCATGGCCACCTCTGATGAACATGAAGCCTCCATTATGATCGTTTTGATGAACTGAACAAATGAATGCATTAAAAGTTGCATGCATAAAACCGAATGATGAAATTCGAACAATGCCGAAGCAAACAGAGTTGCGAGGCAGTTTATTGGTGCATGGACTGAACAAGATAAATCCATGCATGCTTTTAAAAAAAACGCATGCATGTGAAGACCATGCACCATGAAGAAACCAGCGATGAATAGAGATTAGAAAGGAAATAACCAGGATTATAGCATCCTGTGTTCAAAATTGTGAAGACGAAGATCTCAGGCATTCAAAATCCTGATATTCATGGATCTTGATCGCTCTCATCAACTAAAAAATAGAATCCCAAACCGAGAAGTGGTCGCTGATCTTTTGAGAAGAAGTCTGGCGTAGCTCCGTGCAACACGAAGAGAAAACTCTCGCACCCGAGCGAGACAGTAATGGTCGGAGCCACCCGAGACTCTGTGGGAACTGATCGCACAATCCCTACATGTAGGGAGGAGCATCGGGACACCCTGTGCGCTCCCTTTGCACGAAAGGAAGAATCTGATCCGCGCAAACCTGCACGCCTTCTCTGCCCGCAGGCCTGCGAAGAAGGAGGAAGCTATCGCACCAATTATGTGGTAGAAGGTGTTGCTTCCACTTGTGCGCCCACTGCTCCCGCACCTTGCGCGGCTATTGCATTCAAAGGCTTGCGCGGCAGAAGACAGGAGTGGTCGCACACTTGCACACCCTCCTTTGAATGGGGTTCGGGTGAAGTGAATCCCACACACATTGTAAGTGGGTGTTCAAGCAGGGAAGGCCACGTCCCATCTCTTGGGTTGTGAGGGTGTTTGCACAAGTGAAGAAGATGGGAGTGGATGTATGTACATGAATCCATATTGAATAAAAGTATTGGTGAGCAAGACCGAAAAGTTCTCGTGGAGTTTGTTGAAGCTACTTGAAGAATTTAACAACACATTTGAAGAAGAGAAGTGGATCTATGAAGAAGAAGATTTTGTGGAGTTGGGGGGTTTAACCAACTTGTAATTGGGGGGTATAACTAATTACCATGTAAACATCTTCTGGCATAGTGAAGAATCCGTGTTGGGGAGTATAACCGACATGGGAAGGAGTAGGTCCTTGTACCGAACCTTGTAAATCACTGTGTTCTGTGCTTTCATTATCACTGCACCACCAAAATAGTAGATCTAGGCCATAACCAGCCACAGAGGTTGAATTTATCATTCAAAGGAAACAATTCTTAAAAAAAAGTTATCACTGATTCACCCCTCCACTATCTGTGATCACAACTGATCCATGCATTTCAGAATCATCAAAAAAATCCTTTATTATACCATAAAAAACATCATGGTAATGAATACTCAATAGATGAAAAAGAGGAATATTACAAATATTTTTGAAAAAGAATTTCCACTTTTCACTAATAGAAATCATTAATATCCAATGAAATGATGAAAGAGTATTTTGATAGAAGATTCACCCAAGGTTCCTAGGGATAATTTATAAGAAAAGATAAATAATACACTAATCAATGAAATTATTTTTCAATAAATAGACATTAAATAAGGAATCCCATTGTTTTAAAAGATTTTAATATATTTACCGTATGTGACATCAAATTAATTCAATAAAATTTCGTCTTTTTTATAAATATCTATCCCCTCTGTGTTTATTTAATACACAATGTGAATTCCAAATATAGGGTGTCTATCCATCTCATGGTCCCCCTTACCCAATTTACAATATATTAACCAGCCAACAATACAAGCTGTGAATCTCAATTCCATCTCATTTTTTCTACTTATAAAATTAAAAAATATTCTAGAAGCTATTCTGCAACTCCAACCTCAACCAAATCTTACGAAACATCCTTTAAACTAATCTAACCATAAAAACTATCAATTTAATGGATTGGTAATGAATATAAAATTATTGTAATAAACATTTTTTGATAGCACTAACTTGTCATTAAAACATGTACATTATGTATATGACAATGAATGAAAAAAATAAAAAATGGATATTGAAATCGAATATCATATGTTGGCCTCTATGTGCTAATAAGGACTCCAGGATCCCTCACTTCAATCACTTCATTTCTATGGAATAAATAAACCTCAATCCATTGATATATTTGAGGACAAGTCAATTACAATGACTCTCTGGAAATGGTTCAACATTATTTCAAATATCAAAACTCTCATTCAGTCCCTATTAACATCCTCCCGCTCTATAGAGGTAAAAAATCCAGTCATACCTCAATTCAAAGAACACACCCTCTCGCTATATTGACTTCCCAAATCATGGTCCACAACACATCATAAAACACACCCTTATATTAAGTAGAGGATATAAATTATAATATATATGCCAAACCCTCTCCCAAAATATATAATAATTTGAAAAATCACATGAAATGTCATAATACACCATACTCACATTTATTATGTCGTAACAAAATAATAATTAACAACATATAATATTAATTGTTTTAGTATGATTAAGTGGCCTTGAAATATTATACAACCACCCACTAATAGAAAAAAGGAATAATATATAGAGTGACTACATATAGATATCCGATAAGTTATTTTAATATAACCCCTCTATTTTTATCAATTTAATGATGTATGTTCCCACCAAAAGATTCCCAATTGATGTAACTCTTATCCAATACCCATTATTAAAACTATATGGTCACTCATTCCTTAATAATTCCTAAATAAATAATACTAATCCTAATAGTAAAAACTCTTAAACACAAGTTCTAGTGATTAAAAATGAATCATTTCCCCAAACTACGGAAAAATATTCACTTCTTATAAAATAGGGGGTTTTATACCATTTTAGACTCACCTAACCTCAATAGTTCCAATAAAAATAAAAGCAATTTCTAACACCCTCATTTGTTTGATCGAATGTCCATATAACCCCATTTAAATTTTCTAACACAGAAAGTAATTATTAGTTCTGCATTGAGAGATCCCACACACTAATCCACATCTCAGGATTCAATACTAAATACTAAAATTAATATTTTCCTCCCTAAACCATAAGACGAAATTTTTATAGATATAAGACAATGAATCATTGTCTGAAATGAATTACTAGGGAACAAATTGATTTAACCTTTCAAAATGGTAGAAAAATAATCAAATAAATCTTCAAATAGAGGATAATGGTCCTCAATGTATATGTAGGTAACAAATAATATAAATGGCATATAATATTTATAGTTGGATTGGGATGTGATATGATTATATTTAAGAGGAAATTCTAAAATATCCTTTAAAAATTTAAAAAAAATATACTAGGTATGTAGCAATATTATAAAAAATACTAATTACCCCATCAGCCACCAAATACACCACCATCCATTTAGATGGTTTAGATCTATGATGTATAATGATACAACCCATTAAACTATGTAGTGGGTAAAATTTCATAAGTTTATTGGGTAAACTCTATTATAACTTCACACATGTGGTTAACTATATTTCTAGTATTGAATTCCTCATAGTCTCCAGTAACCCCAAAACACATCCCATAATAAGAAACTTAATTAATAAAAAAATTATATTTGAATTCATACCTCAGATTTTAGTTTCACTATAGTCTATTGAACATGAATGTGAAATAATAATATGTCAAAAACCACAATTAATCTCTTGGATATGGTTTTACTTCAGGGTATATGTACATGTTATACCTATTATTGTAGAGGAAGTTATTTGAAATCAATTCATCAGGTGGTTTTTAACATACATGAGTTGATTTAAATAAACAACAAATATTTTATGGGGGTAAAAATGAGTGATTTAATTTAAAAAACAATTTTTTATTAAAATATTATTAAAACACATTCTTGGTTATATATCCCGTCCTTTTAATTTTTTTAAATTAAATCATGTTTTCAAGCATAGTCATAATTTTTTACACCAATATTCATAAAAAAATATTTCATAAATATAATATTAATATTATTTTATAAATTATTGATTGAAGAGGTTTTCTTGGAATCATTTTTCTGGTCCTAGTTTTATGGATGAATATTTATTTAATTTTTTATAAATTAATTTTTTTGGTTTTTTTATTTTATTTTTATATTCAATTTAAATAATTTTTTATTTTTAATGAATTTATTTTTTCTTTGAAATTATAAAGAACCATATGACAATGAATTCATCATAATATTTATTTTATAAATTTATCAATTATTGTTTTTGATTTTCTTGGACAAAATATTAGATAAACTCTTACTTGGATGATTTAATTAATATGAAGTTAGAATGTACATAAAATGGACCAAATTTCAAAACAGGACCTGATATACACTAAATATTTTATCAAAAAAGGTTTTGTTTTGTTTTGTTTTCATTATTCATGCCTCGTTTTTACTGAGACATATGTGAATTACTATGAAATTGTAACACCCTGAGATTTGGTGAATTATTTTTTCAAAATCAATATATCTTTATGCTATTTTCAATTTCACATGAAACTGGAAGTACTTATATAAATATATATATTTATATATATTAAAACACTATGTAAATATTTTATATCACATGCAATACCTACTTGTCTAGTTATACACACAATAAAAACCTAGTTTTTATACACACAACACTGACTTTGTGTTCAATGCACAAAATACAGATTTTCTATGAAACATATTTATAATAATATATAAATAATAAATTGATATAATTATATTATTAAAATATAAAAAATTTTATGAATTATAATATCTATGTTTCAGATATTCTTTGTAATTTTTATATAAATAAAACATATTGCAAGATGAAAAATAAGACTTTATGAAAAAAACAATTTATGATTAAAAATATCATTATCTCGAATAAACTGATTCAAATAATGAAATAATTTTTAGAACATTTATAAATTTAATTTCATAATATAATCTTCTATTTTGAATTTAGAACATCAAAATTAGATTAGGGTGAATTTTTGGGATTTTTCTGAGAAACATCAATTTTTGATTAATATGGAAAACACTATTTTTTTGGTTAAAAATGCCTTTTTGTCAAATTAATTATTAACAATAAATTATATTATACTTATTATTAAGGTAGTACTAGGTAAATATTACATCTAATAAGTTAATTAAATTCATTAAAATAATTTTCACTTTGAAACTCAATATAATATTTTATCAATCTTTTGAATGTTTTATGATATTAAGACCCCTTTATTTCATTCCATCTGTGGGATTAGTGAAAATATTAATTTTTCCTTTAAATTGAATTGAATTAAAAAAAAATATCATACACCATTGTATTGAGTTTAATATTTATATTATATTAATACCATGTTAATTTTTAACCCAAATGACTAATAAAGGTGATTACAATTAATCACAGTGGATAAGGCAAAAATAAGCTTAATTATGGGGAAAATATTATAATTAAGGGCCAAATGACTAAGACACTGGTCAAGATACCATTTTATGTACATATATAGTCCATAAATATTCAATTATTTAGTGTTTTTGGTTATTTATTATAATTTTTAGGTACAAACATGTGAACACCAGACTTGTTTCTTAAAATTCTAAATGAGTCGTGTTCCTTCAATATGAAATGGCCGCCACCTCTACCTAATCCTAACACCTATCAAAAAATTTCATTTTTTCTATGATATAAACAAGAAGGCTCCCAAAAATCCCCCCATATAACTTGATTAATACCTTTGGGCATAAATCTTCTCAATGAATAATTTTGGAACAAACCAAAAAGTGTTACCTGATTAAGTGGCAATATCTTCTCTCAAGATCATTACTTTTATCATCATTCTCCACCCCTCTACTATATTCTTCCATTATTCTATGAAAACATTAGTATAAAAAATATACTACAATTTTTTAAGGATAATTTTCTTACATTCACTTACGCAAACCTCCATTTAATGGTTATCAAACAAAATATTTTTATGTATCACAAATTACTGCAACACGAAATGATGATTGTTAATTTTTCATTTACTAACCCATAATTGTGTTTGTTATGATGGAAAATATATTTATATGTGTAATATATTATATTTATTATTTCCTTAAGCCTATGTATTACTTTTACAACTGACATTATTTTACCACACCTTTGGTGTTAATATGATTATCTCATTCGGGGAATTGTGGACTACCACCCCCTCAAAGCGAATTGATTCGTTCACCAACCACATGAAATGTATTAAGAATGGGTTTAGTGAAAATATATGAAATATATAATATAATAATTCTAATTTAATAATGATATAAATATATATATATATAAATACCAAAATATATTTCGTTTATTTACATTCTTCAAAAACAACAATAAAAATTGGAAACAACATTTACCCATACGTACGACTAACCATCTCCATGAATGGTGTATTCAATTACATAATTAATTATGATATATATTATTATAATATGAATATAATGTATATTACATATATTTATATCATTTTATACATTCTATAATAATGATATAAATATAAGGATCAATGATATAACAACCTAAGACTCGTGTGAATAATAAAGAAAATGTTACCTGAAGTGAATCCTTAGCATAAGATTGTTAACACGCGGCTTATAAAAAGTAATAATGAAACCATATATGATATTAGGTATAATAATATTATTATGTTAGATATGTAAAATAAAATTATATTTATTATATTATAAGCTTGTATGAGTAAAAAGAGAGTCACGACACAAGGTATGGGCATTTCAAATCACATTTAATTTTTGTGAGAAACATGTTATGTTCTCCAATAATTCATTTTGTGTGTTTTATTTAATAACATGAATTTATTATATTTATCTTATAATTTTATTTCAGGACATTCAAATATCCATTTTATGTCCACATTTTCATGTTTTTTATGTTTCAAATATTACAAAACATTTAAAATGGTTTTTTCTTAATTTTTCATCATTGAGACTCATGTTTTTGTTATGCACATAAACACTTTTATGAGGTATATTTAGATAAATTTTAGATGATATAACAAAAATATCATTCCTATCATGAAAATTTAATCTCTATTTCATTTCCATTCTCTAAATGGATAGTATGATCCCATGTTTCCATGTTATAAGAATATATTTGGACAATCTCATCACTTTTCGATATTATTTATGTCTAGTATCCCTTTTATAAAATATTATGATACATATATCAAGAACACTAATGTGTTTCCTACTACTATTTTATATCATTATATACTAATTTATTTTTACCATTTTATACACTTTGGGACATAAGATATTTAAGAACATGTTTATAATAAATCCTATCTTTACCCTCTCTTTGGTCAGAAATATATATATATTTTTTTAAAACTATTTCCATGAATTTAATACCATTAATGTATAATATGTAAAAGTAAATTTTAATATATATTCTTTTCCCTATATCTACAAATAAATCTTCTTCCTTCTTTCCGTACAAGGAATCATTCTGACCTCTTTACCATACAAGAGGAATGTTTTTTTGACATCGTAGTACACATTTAGTGTTTCCAACCATAATTTCATCGAAGCTAGTTTTTCATTTTCATAAAAGTTTAATATTTAAGAAAATATTTTTAAAAACTTATTTTAAAGGAATTTTTTTAAAAAGGTTTTAAACCCCTGTAATATTATTTCATAGAAAACAGTTTTCAAAATGGTTCCTAACTTATTTAAATGATTACAAAGAATGGATGAAAAAATTCATTCAATTTTTTTTATAATTTTTAAGGAAAATTGTTTTTAAAATGATTTCGTGAATTATTTACATGTTTCCTAAAAATTTATCCCATAAATGGATTTCTAAACATTTTCAAAAATAATTTTATAGGTTTTCAAGGAAAATTGTTTTCAAAATGTTTTCATGCCTTGTTTACATGTTTTAACAATGTAATCAAAATGTTTTAAATCATAAATTATATGTTTTCAATGAAAATATTTTTCCAAATGATTTTGGTTATTTTCCAGTTTTTCGATTAGAAAAGGTTTTTCAAATGGTTTTATGTATTAAAATACTTTTTCAATAAATATATGATATTTTAATCATGAAAACTACTAATTTTTTTTTTCAATTTTTTGTTTCATATATGATGACATATATAGATGATACTCATGAATTTATGGGAAATGATAAAATGGTCTCATTCAGATCCATCCTATGAATGAGTTATAGATAATATTAAGGTCATTATTAAACCAAGTTATCCTTCATGGTTTATAAGTATATGAAATAAGTTTCTCTTTTACGGGTTGTGTTTCTTATGATATGATTATGATACATGTATCTATTTCTATAGTTTATGATATGTCTCCATAATTATGATAGCCATTTCAATTAATCTATTATGATATGTTTATTTATGATCATGGGGCACATGTTTGTAAGATTTCGTAATGTGATTGGTGGGAACTATATCTCCATCCAATGCATTGGGAAAACATTTATATCTATTGATATAATACCAGGCTAGAAAGAGGTTTTCTCAGTTCAGTAATATAGGTCTAGAATGAGGTTTACAGTATTCAGTAATATAGGTATGGAACGAGGGCACTTGGTTATGAAAAATAGGGATGGAACTTGGTTTGTATCGTTCAGTAAAGGACATGTAACAGTAATATGGTCTTCGCGGTGATTCCTTGGCAACTATAGAAATCATTATATGCTTATTTGTTTTCCACAATTCCATGTCTTACTCCTATGCATTGATTTCATGTATTATGTGTTATTCTTCGTTTTCATTTATTTATTATGAAATTCCTATCATTTTTTCATGATTCATATATAATATCCCTGATATGAAAGGTATTATCTTCTATTTTCATTATCTTGTTCTTATAAACCTTATGATATTTTTTATAATTACATGTCTCCTTTGTTTACCATTACTTATCATTTGAGCTCAACCCTCTTTTATATTTATTTTCCCCTGGGGTTTGATGATATGCACTGGTTTTTATCTTCCAAAGAAGGGATATTTTCAATAAGGACCATGCAAGAGATGATGTATCTCACTTATGTTCTAGTGTTTATGCTTCTATTTTTAATAAGGTAATACATTACTATGGTAATCATGAATCTATTAGTATATTGTTTTTTTTTCTAAAAAAGTTATGTAATGTTAATGTTTTTAAAGAAAGGGTCACAATAGTTGGTGATGGAGGAAAATTTTAGTTATATTTTAGAAAATAGTATTAAAAAATATTATTGATATTACTATGTATATTTAAAAGGATATTTATAGGGATATCTATAGGTAAAAGTTAGGGATGAGTTAATGTTTTGGAAAATTTCCAAGAATTTATGTAAATGATATAGTGAGTGGTTTCATCAAAATACATCAATTTTTGGATACTACTTGTTGGTGTGGCTCTGGCCCAAATGTACCTTGGCATAATAACAATAACAATATGTTGTAGGTTTTACTTAGAGTAATTTGATACACAACAAGGGGCTTTGATGCACACCTAGTTTGACACTCCCAATATATATGATTTAGGAATTCACAACCTCTTTACAGCCCATCATGGCTGATATAAATATATGTTTTCTATAAATAATATAGGATGAACCTAGTGTGTGTTATATCGAGTAAGTTTTCATTATTTGAACATACTATATGTAATTATTTTATTGACTTTGTATTCCAAACTATATAATATAACGATCAGAAAATGGTTTTCTATTTTTAGTCAATAATTGGACTTGGAATGAACTGGATTGATGATGACGTTGATGGAAGATTTTCAATGAGAAGTAAAGTGGGATGATCACTGGAGTGAAACACGATATCAGGATACCAAATAATATCTAATGGATGATGAATTACCATGTGTACCTTAACCAACTCTTAGACTCAGAAAGGTTGAGAAAGAAGGTGTTTGCTGAGAGATCAGGAAATGAAGGACATGATGAAAATAAGATTGGTTTTGAATTATGTTAGGAATGTGGACCGAATCCCCCATCTGAATTTCTTAAAGGAAGAAGAAGATGACCTGAATGTGGAAAATAATGAGAAAAATCATGTGATAAAAAGGATAAAATGAAGATTTAAATTAATGAAATAGATGAGAATATTGGCCTCCATATGTCATCATCGGAGGTTATGTGTTTTGGGGGTGAAATAAATGTTCATTATCTAATTCAGTTTCCCAAGATGAATTTCCTTGAAAATATTAATCAAGATGGTTAGAGTAATGGTTACATTATTAATGATGAAGATACTACTTGTGAAATGTGATGGGAATGAATTATTGTCTAATAGGATGAGGTATTTTAGTTAATTGAATAAGGATGAAGTGGAATAATCAATTTTTTTAGGTTTTTAGATTCCAAATATATGAATGATAAAATTTACATGGATTTTTCTACATAGCTTTTCGCTTAGTATTTATGTGATTATATTAGACTGGGGATATGATTTAATGACAATGTAATATTTTTTAGAGGGGAAGGTAAAGATTTTTATTTTCATTATGTTGATATAATTTTGTAAATATAATTATATGTGGGATATTAATAAGTATGTATGGAAATATTGATTATATTAGAAAAAAGTAGGGAATTGTTTATAGGAGGTTTATTATATCACAAATGATGTTTTATGTGTATTTTAATTTAAGTAATAAATACAATACACTTTGGAATATGGAATAATTAATGCTTTCCAAAGGGATTTATGGTAATTTAGGTTAATACATTATTTCAAATGAATATATGATGAGGTAATTAACATGTTTAATATGATAAAAGAAATATCTTTTTCTAATATACAAGGTAATCAATTTTAAAGAAAATTTCATAAATCTATTTCTAATGTTTTCGTTTTTTCCCTTTGTGAAGGGTTATAAGGTTTATCATCCCTGAAAATATTACGTTAAATATCATAGGTTGGATTTTTGGAATTAGTTTTTGTTGAAAACCTTAGTAAAAAGTCTGATCAGTGATTAACCTCATATTAATGATGTCCATCTGATATATTACAGTGATTTTAAAAAGTGCATCATGTATGTTGAGGGACAACCAATCATGTCTGGAAAGGACACTAGTCTTGAAAACCTGAATGGCAGATGATAAGAGTTTCAGGCCACCCAGTAGCCTGTGTGATGTCGTGTTTAATGTTTCATTAATTTTTTTGAATTAATATTTATCATGAACTAGAAGTGTTATTTTTTTATGTTTATGTAATTTTATAGTTATATTTTTCATTCTTTATGGGAATCAAGATCATTTAAAAGTGTATTTTAATGCTTTATGCATCAGTTTAAATCTATAAACATTCAATCCTTATGTTAATGGATGTATTATAAATTGATCAAGGAATATTTTTTTTGAAATTTTGGATTAAATAAAATTACAATGAATTAAACAATACTCAAAATTTAATACGCAAAAAATGAGGTCCTAATTCCATGAATTATGTTGGGGAAATAGATTATGGAATCATCGTAGATTTTTGAGACTGAGGCTCTTAACATTAATTTCACTATTCACATAAAGGTAATTGATGACCAAAATCACTCCCAATAAACATTTACACCGGTCCTCCATGTCCAATATTCACTTCAATCCTATGATCTCCTATATGGAAACCGAATTATATGTTTCTATGGGTAACAATTATGGTTAAAATTTTAAATTTATAAGGGATGTTTTTTATTATATATTTTTATGATGTGGGTTCTTATGATAGAATCATTAATTAATTAAAACATTGATAACCAGGAAGAATTGTGAGGGAGAAATTACTTTAAAAATGGGTAGAATTTAACCACACGAAATATTGTGAGTTATTCGTTAGAAATTACTTTATATCTTTTATATATATCATTCCAAATGGAACTGGACATAGTTATATATATATTTATATATATTAAAACACTAATTCAATATTCATTTCAAAAATAATACCAAATTTTCATCCTCTACAGAAAATATAAACTTGCCTTGTGCTATAGTCAACACCGACAAGGCGTACGATGCCCACAACACCGAGTTTCTATGAAACATATTTATATATAATTAATTAATTGATTGATATAATTATAACCTAACCATTAGAAATTGTTATTGTAATTGTAAAAACTATATTCAAATATTTTTTATAATTGTTTTATATAAATAAAACATAATGATAATGTAAAATAAGAATTTTTGGTAAAGTTCCTTTTATGTATCAAAAAATCATTTTACTGAATGAAATAATTTTAATAATGAAAGAAAATTTAGAAACATTTTGAAACTGAATTTGAAAAAATAAGCTTCGTTTTTTAATTTATAACATCGATCTTATCAAACTGTGAATTTTTGGGAATTTATTGAGAAACATCATATTTTAATTAATAATTAAAATATTGCTTTTGTTAAAAACAACCTATTTATTTACTTAATTATCAATGATAAATGATATTATAAATTAGTTTTAAAGTCAAACTACGTGTATATTAAATATTATAATTCAATTAAATTTATAATAATAAATTTAACTTAGAAATAATATATAAAACCCTAATAAACTTTTGAACGCTTTCCTACTTTAAACCGAATTATTTCGTTCCATCTACGGGTTTGACAGTAATCCTAATTTTTAGGCTTTGGGGAAGTGAATTTAATAGATCCAAAATACAACATTTTATTAATTATCATATTTAGAGTTTAATAATGACATGGTAACTTTGGACAAAATGAATAGTAATAGTTATTAAAATTAATCATAGTGGTTAAGGACAAACTAATCTTAATATGAGAATAAATCATAATATTAAGGTCCCAAATGACGATTAAACTTGTCCAAAGATCATTTTATATCCATATATCATCCATAAAAATTCATTTCTTGAGATTTTTATGATTTCTTATAATTTTTTCTTTGTAAGAAGATGTACATTCCAAACTTGTTTTTAAATTATCCAGTGAGTCCTTTTCTTTCCCTATAAATGTGCCACCACCTATAACCATTCATCGCACCTATCAAAACGTTTATGTTAAAACATTATATGACCAATTAGCCACCAAAAAATAATCTCTTTGATCATGAATCCTTTTTTTAGGTATAATGCTTCTCAAGGAAGCCATTTGGTACTAACCACAAGGAGTTACATTGTTTAGAGGTGACGTCTTCTCTCAAACTGCTCCCATTTATTTTCCTTCTCCACCCCATCCACTATCTTATTCCATTACTTAGTGATGGAAACCGTATCATCCATGTAATATTGTTTTTTTATGAAATGGTTCTTACCAAAAATTACACACACATACATTTAAAGGAAATCGAACATAATGTTTCCGTGTTTGGAGAATTATTGCCTCACGAAATGATAATTGTTCATTTATCATTTACCACCTATATTGTAGGCCATTATGGTTGAAAATATTTTTATATGTAATATATTATATTTATTATGTCATTCATATTCATTATTAATTTAAAAACATAGATATTTTGACTTAAATTTATTGTTAATACGATAATCTCATTTGACAATGTGTGGACTACCTCCCCATTAAAGGGATGTGATTCATTCACATCGCACATGTAATGTATTAAGGATCGGTTTAATGAAATTATATGATATATTTAACATATAAATGATACTTGAATATTTATATATATATATATATATATTTATATTTCATTTGTATACATTCTTTCAATAAGACAATAATAAATTGAAAACAATGTTCATGCGTACGTATGACTAAACATCTCCATGAATAGATATTTCCATTAAATATTTAATTATGATAGAGATTATTATAGTTGAAATATAATTAATATACCTGATATTTATATCATGTTATATATTATCAATTCATTATGTAAATATAAGATTCTTTAATATAACAAATTAAGGAACATGGAAAAAACATAATGAATATTACCCGAAGTGAAACCTTAACATATGATCATTAAAAGGAGGGTAATAAAGGGTCTCCATTTATACATATATCGTATTAGTTTTATCAATATTATTATGTATAATTTTTATAATAAAAATATATTTATTATAGTGGATGATTGTACTAGTATAGAAATAGTCAAGACACAATGTTTGGGGATTTCATCTCACTTTTATTTTTCATTAAATACATGTTATGTTAACCCCTCTTAACATTTGTGTTGGGTATGTGCGTCAATGATTTTATTATATTTATCTTATAATTAAATTTAAGGGTATTTAAATATCCACTTTATGACCCCTCTTTCATGGTGTTTATATTTCAAAAGATACTGAAACGGTAATACTGTTTTGTCTATATTTTCCTACTTTGAGTAAAATGTAATTTTATGCACCTATAATATATTATGAGGTGTATATACATCCATTTTACATGATATGTCATGAATCTAATTGATTTAATGTTATTTTATGATTAATTTAATTTCCATTCCATACATGGTGAGTACAAACCCACATTACGATTTTTGAAGAGTATATTGAGACAATCTCATCTCTTTTCATGATTGTTTATGTTTAAGCTCTATTAGATGAAATCATATGATCCACCTCTTAGTAACACAAATGATTATCCTACTCCATTATAATTTCATGATACATTCAATAATCAGTATCATTTTATACTCTTTGGTACATAAAATAGTTATGAATGTGTTTTTAAGAAATACCAACATTATCCTCTCATTGGAGGGAAATCTATGTTAAGAAGGCGTTTTTCCAAAATTATTATACCATTAAAATATAATAAATAAATTTAATTTTATATTTTTTTTATTTTACCTATATCCTCAAATTAATCATATATGTGTTATCTGAACATGTAATATTTCGATCCTTTTTACCGTGAAAAATGGATGTTATATTGACCTCGTACGCCATTTATGGATTTAGCCAACCTCATTTCATCGAATATCCCTTTTCATTATTATAAGGATAATCATTAAGAAAGTGTTTTAAAAAATTTATCTTCACAGAATTGTTTTTTCAAAATGGTTTCAATCTTCATTAAAATTATTTCATGGAAAACCGTTTTCAAAATGGTATCAAAACATATTAACATGTTTTCAAATAAATGGTTTTAAAAAAAATTCAAAGATCATTTTTAATTATTCTAGGAATTTTTTTTTCAAAATTTTTTCAATCAACAATTACATGTTTTTAAAATGATTTCAATGAAATGTCTTTCAAAATGTTTTTAATCGTATTTTTTATGTTTTTAAGGAAAGTTTTATTAATTTTTTTTAATGAATCATTTACAAGTAATAAAAAATGATTTAAAAGAAATGGTTTTCAAAATGTTTTCAAACATTTTTTCTAATTAGTCATTGAATATTGTATTGAAATTTATTTAATAAATTTTCATTTTATTTTCTATGAAAATAATTTTTAATTGTTTTCTATATTATAAATCAATTTTCAAAAAATAATTTATTATTTCATTAAGAAATGATTTTAATAGTTATTTGAAAGTTATTTTTTATCTAGTATCACAACTATAAATATTACTCATGAATTTCTACGAAATAATTGAATGGTTCTATTCATATCCTTTTTATGAATGAGTTATGCTTAATTTCAGGGTCTTAATTTAACCAAATTACATATCAAGGGTTATATGTACATGAAATATATTTCTCTTTTACATGATATATATTTTATTAAATTATTATGAAACCTATAAATCATTCCATAGGTTATGATATGTTTCAATGTTTATGATAATCATTTCAATTGATGGTTTATAATATGTTGATTTTTTATCTTGTGGAACATGTAAGTTTGATTTCATTATGATGCGGGTGGCACCTATATATCCCTCAAATGAATTGGGTAAATTTTAATATCTAATGAGATAATATAGCTATAGAATGAGGGTTACTCGATTTAGTAATATAGGGATGGAATTAGGGTTTCATAGTTTAGTAATACAGTACTAAAACGAGGGTCACTTGGTTTAGTAATACATGGCTAGAATGGGGGTTACCCGATTCAGTATAGGAATTTTTCCACAAAGATGGTCTTGGAAGTGATGCTTGAGCTATTATGTAAATAATTATATTATTATCAATTTACCACAATTCCATGTCTTTATCAAATTTTATTCTTTCATGGGTTTTTTCCATTACATGAATTTCATTAATCTTCTATGAACTACCATACTACTACTAACATGTAAATTTTTATTAAGGGAAATAGAAAAAATTAAGAGTTAACAATTAATAGCTAAAATATCATTTGGTTTAAGGAGTTAAAAGGTATTGGAGGATGATGGAATCCAATCTATCATGGTTAACCCCCTCCGGATTCATGGTGGTAACATCATGAAAGATGATTAGATTCAGTCTGGAAACATAAATAGATGTAATGTGTTCCACATCTTTGTTCCCCTCTTACCATGTATGAACCACCTTGTTGTTTTCGTTAGTCATGCACCTTCATATCCTGATGATGTAATGTATCATCCATGGAATGGGTTAATTGCCTTGAATGGTATTGTGATGAATTTGGGAGTTGTTTTCCACCTTTTCTAATATGATACTTTTGAGTGGACAAAGGTTGAGGCCATACAACATCGTCGTGGCCTATGCCTGGATAGAAGTCCCATAACAAAGGCTTCCCGAATATACCATGATGACCGACCCTGTAGAGTTGTGCACCACCCCTCCTCTACGATGGATCCCCCTTCCACATGACACATCATTATTGAGTTTGAGACCTTAGTTGAGAGGAGACCATCTACCACAATGGCCTCTATTGTCACTAATGATGGGATTTTTAGGTCCAGCACAATAGAGCATTTTTTGTAGGGTAGGTTCCTCCTTCCATATATTAAGGGATTTTACCATATTATGGAGGATGATCTTCATGATAGATATGATCACCTAGCTGGGGGCAGCGGTTACCTCATGTCTGGACTTATTCTATGCCAGCCATAGTGACCAACAACCTTCATTGAAGACCATTGTGTGATCCATATTCTCAGGGCCTCCACCCCCTCTACATAGAACCACTTATCATTAAAATTCGTAACATCCATGTTTCTATGTTAATCGTTTTGAACTCCCCAAATAATTGCCACACTACCCTATCTAATTCATCAAAAATGAATAAGTTCCCTACACTATCCACATGATGAACCGAGAATCAGTAGAACCTTGACACCAGCACGATGTTAAATTGCTAGATATTCTCATCCATGGGTAGAACCTTGGGGAAAATCCTCTAGGTGAGAAAGTTGTATTTAGGGGAAATGCCTTTGGGCCATAGGATCTCATCCCAAGAATCACTCTGTTCGGAGCTGGCCAGTGTATGCCTGAAGACCCTAGAGTATAAGACCACTGAGGGGGAAGGGGAGAAAACACACCTGTCTGAATCTAGAATCAGTTCAATAAGGTGGAAAGTCCAATTGACTATCTTGATTTTGTCCATAATTCATGTAAATGATCATTGATATGTAGGGCATGGTCTTCTATTTTCATTATCCAGTTCTCATTAACATATTATTATTCTTATTCTTACATATATCTCTTGTATCCCTTAACTAAGAATTTTACATCACTGTAATTTTATGATTCTTTTCCCACAGGTTTCGATGATATGTATTGTGTTTGATGTGTTCATTACAGGTTCTAGTCATGAATAACTAGTAGGAGATGATTTACCTCAATAATATACTTTTTTTATGTTTCCATGATTCTAAATCCACAAAACTAGTACAATCATCTCACATCTATTTGTATAATGTTTATGTATTATGAAAAAGTTATGCAATATTAATGATTGTAAATATAGGGTCAGTATAGTAATTATTGTATTTAATTTATGGAATTACTACAAATTTTAACATTGATACAAATGGTGGTTATTATCTTCAAGATAGTGTGGTGATGTGATAGGGTATAGTGATGATGTTGAATTTTTGTTCCATTTTGGGAATCTTAATTTTTCAGATGAACAAGTATTTTTCATTTCAATGTAGTACAGTTAAAATTTCCATATAGTGTATGTTTAATTTTTTTAAATGAAAACATGATTTTATGAAATACACTTTTTATATTGATTTGATTACAATTATGTGTTGACTCATTGTATAGTATTTTCTAATTATATACAATATATTCATTTGTATTTCATATTTTGGATTTTAAACCCTTACTTTTTGTTTACAATATCAATATCACATACCATATATCCATGGAAATGATTATTTTTGTGTTTGTATAAGTTTTTAATATGTCAATCCAAATGTGGAGTGATTAACAACATTAATAGAATCACTATGTATATGTGTATGGTTATGTTTTTACAAACAGAAAACACATTTCACTATATGATATCACTATTTTACTCTATGGAGGGTTTGATATATATATATATATATCATTTCATTCCCTAATATGAGGATATTAGTGTCCTCCATGTAGATTATGTCATATATATTTAATCTATATGAGGATATGAGGTGCTCTTTGGATATGATGATTATACCAATATATATATTCCTGCAAAATGTTTCTACCTCATATATATGTTAGTATCTGAGAGAGTGTAGAGACCCGAAGCTAGACGTACATGGACACTACATTACTTTTTCGGAATACTAAGTACATAAAAAAAACACACACACAAGGATCGTAATAGTTTAGTGTCTTTGGAAACTCGGAACGTAATCTTCTAATCGTGGTGAAAGATCTTCAATATCTCCCATAATGATCATCCCTTTTTTTACCTAAAACCTTTCTTTATATCCTGGGGGAAAAAACATAAAAGGGTGAGCTCAAATGCTCAGTAAGGGTAAAAAAAAGAAAAATCAATCAGATCATATTCATAAGAACATAACTTTTGGAAATCTTAACATGCAAAAGAGAGCATAATTTCATAACATGGGATAAATAATAGTAGTGAAATGAAATCCCAATAAGCATAACTTAAAACTTGAAACATTGTTTCATACACACATAATCATAGAGAATCATTTCTTGTTAGTCATGACTCATTTCCAAGACTATCTTAGTGGAAAAAGTCCCTTTCTGAATCGATTCACCCTCGTTTCAGTCCTGTTTCACTGAACCGGTATAACCTACAATTCCAGCCATGTCTATCTCATGAGATATGAAGTCTTTACCCAATGCATTGGAGGGAGATATAGGTCCCACCCATCTCATAATGATACCATTCTTATATGTGCCACAAAATCATAAATCAAACATCATTGCATAACCCATGTAATACAAATGGAAATTTTAAACATCATGACATCATGAAACAGTTCATATAAGATAAAAGAATTCATAAAACTAATTCCATCACAACATAATCAAATCAATGTAATAATAGGGATAAAAACAGAACCCTTTATTGTCTTAGATGGAAAATAATTTTGATAAAACACTTGAACTCAATTCTTGAGGAAAATATCCTTTCTTCTTCAAAAACACTTTTCCTTTCATAACATGTCATACAATTCTAAACTAAAAGAAGTTGATTAAAAATAAACTTGAAACTTTTTAAAGGATTCTTCTTGGAAATAATGTTTTAAAAATCCATTCATGCCGTATAAGTAAAAAAAACATTCTTCGTACTTTTGTCGGAAAAGTCAGAAAGTACCCTGTACGAAAAAACGACAAAAGATTCTTTTCATATCTTTTACTAAAAACTCACCGAAGGGTAAAATTGGATTGAAACAATTGTAGGTGGATGGAAATAATATTACATATTGAAGAAACATGGATTTGGATGATAAAATACACCCCAGTAAATTTCAAGGTATAAACAATCTCGGATAAAAACGAGATTGTGATATTTCCATTACCTTAGGTCCGATTTGCTTCGTAAGTGTCCGAACCTCCTCTTTTTTACGCGCCTTTTCTTAGCCTCCACTTAAAGAACAAAAGATGGTCTTTGAAGAAGACCAGGAACTCTAGGATGACACTAAGGAAGTGGAGAAGGGATTTTTGCAGGGGTTGGCCGAGCTTTAAGGCTCAAAGTTGTGTGAGGAAGAGAGGGAGGAGGTTCCCTTTTATAAGGGAGGAGAGGGGAACCTTAGGAATATCTCAAAATATTATTTTATATTAAAGTCAAAATCGGTTTATAATGGTTCCAAAGGGTCTTATTTCAAATCTAAAGTGGTTATGGGTCGAAATCCTATCAACCAATAGGATTTAGATAAGATTAGGTTATTATTTTAACCTTATCAATTAGATTTATCTTTAAGTTAAATAATTTAACTATTACCGTGTCTTTTTGTTTTCTTACACTATATGGTTAATACACTTACTATAACATGCCAAACGAACCCCAAATTGTTTATTATTAATATATATATCCCTATCTAAGTAATTTGGCCGAACCTTATATTTTTAGGAATAAAATAACAATTAATAATATAATATTTGATTTAAAAACTATTTTGTGTCAATTTTTGACACTATTTGATATATGGTTTTTTTGAAAGTCATAACAGAATTATATGTTCAAAAAAAGTTGATTAAATCAACACTAATATATCATATTAACCTAGAAAATTATTATAATTCATAAAAAGTCTTAAATTACATTTATTTTGGTATTTATAATATCAATTATGTCAATATTTCATTAATAAGATAATTATTGCATCATCTTTGTGTCATTCATAAATTAACTTATTTGATGTATAAAAATTACAAATAAAATACCATTATGTAGGAAATATTTTTATCTTTCTAATTAATATTTAAAATAGAATTTATCTTATGTATAACCATATATTAAAAATGTTTTAGTAAATAAACTTTGATTTTAACTCTTTTAACTCTTCTTTGAATTAAATAATAATAAATGTCCTAATCTAATCCAAGTGGGCCTAAATGATAATATTTTACACTTAAGGCTGTTTTTGGTCGAGATACATTTGTCCAATATGATTAGGACATGTGTTAGGGAAATAATAATATCATTTTCCCCTTAATTACCCTATTTACTTTTAACCGTGGTAAATAAAAGTAAAAAGTTACTATTCACCATAAATTATTTTCATCTCATTGAACCACATTTTAATTACAGAAATCAACCGTGTCTCTCGGATTTTTGAAATTCCA
This sequence comes from Viscum album, assembly GCA_963277665.1. Classification (NCBI taxonomy): domain Eukaryota; kingdom Viridiplantae; phylum Streptophyta; class Magnoliopsida; order Santalales; family Viscaceae; genus Viscum; species Viscum album. Next base: position 730,389,823 of record OY728139.1, on the reverse strand, counting down.
TTCACAGAAGCGGTAAAATTAAGTTTTATGAAAAATTCAGTTTTTTAACTACCACTTAGTAGTTTCACTATTCATCAAAAATTGATGTTTTTCAGAACAATTTCAAAATTTCATCCTAAGCTATATTTCATATTCCGAATTCAAAAATGAAGTCTATTTTACCAAATTCATAACATAGAAGTTGCATTAATTAATTTTATAATTAAATCCCATTGTTAAAAAAATAGCGTGTTTTTAAGAAATAATATCTACCAAAAGATTGACACTTGTTTATGTCTGGTTTAAATGTGAAATTACATCCAATGACCAACATTGTATTAAATTGTAAAAATATATTCTAAATATACTTTAAAACCACTCAAATTAATAATTTATCACTATTAATTATTTTGATTAAAAAAGTTGTTTTTAATTATAATTTAGTAATTTTTACTATTCATCAGAATATGAAAGTTATCCGAAAAGTACCAAAATTTTACCTTAGGCTAAATTTGATACTCTGAATCCAAAAATGAAGTCCATTTTGAGAGCTCAAATTTCTAAAATTTTAAAAGGTTGTTATTACTATTCATAACGGCAAGTTATAATAATATTTTAATACCATATCGTTGTTTAGTGAAACTCGGTATTGCGTACTACACACGCTATCGAGGAAGGTCGCGATTGCGTGTAATGCAAGGAAAGTAAAGGATGTGTGTTGTGCAAGATCCTTTTGGTGTAGCGTACAACACAAGACTTTAATAAAATTAAAAAGAATATTTTTCATAAAATCTCGGGCTGTTACATTCTACCCCCCTTAAAATGAATTTCGCCCTCGAAATTCGTCGGGGTTATAAATGGTTTACTATTCAAAAGTTTCTTTAATAGAAACCCACATCGTAAAAAAACCAAAACTTGGCTTTAAAAACTAAAGTATGAAATGTAACGATTACCCAAATAAACTAATCACTAGGTTTCCACATAGGTGAAAATATGGATATAGAAGAGAAATCTAACTATCATGTTCTGATGGAGAGTGGTAGAGAACATGGCTATAGAAAATCCAGTAATCAAAAATCCATAGATTTTTGATGATATAAGGTACCATCTGATTCATCAGGTATAAGATCACTAGGACAACATTTTTTGTTTTCAAGATCATTTCCCTAAAGTTGAAAATTTGAATTAGAATAAATACTTACTTTATTTTGGTACAATATCACTGTTGTTCGTGCCTTGAACAATTTCCATTTCATCTCTTAGATAAATGAAGTTGAATTTGTTATTCGTGAAGTGTTAGCAGATCATGTGATAGAATGACGGGTCATTCCATCTGTTTCAAACAAAAGGTTAGCAAAAATTATATACATAAGTCGATTTATAGTGAGATTAATCATATATGGTTCCTAAATTGGACTTATACTTTATATATCATACTGCTTAATATAATAAAACTAGTTTCTACTAAACAGGGACTTCCTGTAGGCCAGTGGTAGGTGATAAAGGCCAGTCGCACTTCGGTTGTGGGTTCGATTCCCATGGCCTTGTCCGACGCGATGGGCTGTCGCCCCTTCTGCAGGTTGTCCTTTTTCTAAAACTATATTACTATAACATCCCATCAAAAAAAACTTCTATCCTTAAACAATACTAACTTATGTCCAACATAATCCATTCCAATATTTAGGCTTATCCATAATACTGCAGTCCACTCTCATAACATAGTGAAAATGATTACCAGAGATTTAACACCATCATCGATCCCCATATATCATAAGATATGTTTTGTTGGTCATATTCGAAACATTCAAAGTCCTTAATCATGTATTCTCTTGAATACCTTAGTGAAAAAATGAATGCAGTTAAAAGTTAACACTTTCCACATACCAAAATCCTCAAAATTCTATATACTCAAACCATGATATCACTTAGTCCTTATATCAATCATGAGCTCATGAATACTGTTAAACATTTCGTTTTCTCGTTTTCCCTTCATTATGCGCATATCATTTTATTTCCAAAAATATCTCAATTACTTTGAATACCACATTAGACCAATACATAAATATTCCAATACTCCATGATACAATATTATTTTGGAATCCCATTACATAAACACTTAATCATTCCACCACAACATTGTCATATTCAACATCTCCAATAGTGATCGCATGTGACTTCCCTTTGTCCTTTGCCTTCAGTGGTTGCTCATGTTGATCATCACTAACCCTTGGATTAGGTCATTTATTAGCATAATGCCCCATTTACTTGCACATGAAGCATTGAAGTGTTGGTGGTGCGTTCTCTACAGTGTTTGCTTTATTCACATCATTAGAAACGCTTTTTCCATTAATTCGACACTTAGCTGCTCGATGACCTTCTTTTCCACACTTAAAACATTTTCTAGTCCCTTTAAGACAATCTCCACCATGCTTCATTCCACACATTGTGCATAAGGAAACATTCATCTTCTTTTCACCATTATTCTGAGATTTCTCCTTCAACTCCATCTTTCGTTTCTTGTCAAAACCATGAGATGGATATGTAACACCAACTTCCATTTCTACCTTGATAGCACAACGCACAATTTCTTCATAGCTACTGAAGTCTCTTATACCTAATGCCCTTCGAAGACTTGGTTTTAAGCCACTGAAAAATTGATCAACTTTACTTTCAGGTTGGATGATACTGCCAGATGCATACCTTGCAAGTCTTGTAAAATTCACTTCATATATACCAACAGATTCATCATCCTTTTGCTTTAGTTCAAGAAACTCATTCTACACCATTGTTCGAAGAATACGAGGGAAGTACTTACTGAAAAACAAGTTCTTGAACTCGTCCCATTCCATGGACTCAATTTTATCTCTTGGACTCGTATTCTTGATAAGATTCCACCATTGATAAGCTTCACCTTCCAAACGATATACTGCTAAGATGACTTTTTCATGTTCAGAACATTGAAGAACTGAAAATATCTTTTCAGTGGTACTGATCCATTGTTCAGCAACAAGTGGATCAGAAGTCCCACTGAAAGAAGGTGGGCGTTGCCTCATGAAGGACTCAATAGAATATTGTTCCTTTCTCTACTCATTTGGAAGTCCAGAATTATTCATAGCTTTTGTAAGGATAGCAATAAGATTTTCCACTCCATCTCCCATAACATTTGTTTGTTCAGGAGGAAAATCATTACATTGTCCATTGCATTGATCAACACGGTTCCTTCGGGTTCCAGCCATCGTCTAAAACCCAAAAAGAATAGTGTGAGAGGGAAAAATCATGCTAGGGAAAACAACATAATAATGGGGGAGTACCTTCAATGTCTAACATCTTAGGTTTAATTCTATGATCGTTAGCGTAGTTATAGTACTATAACCTATATGTATACTTAACCTTAGGGACATCCCTAGACATACCGTAGAAATATCTCTAGGGATCTCACTAACGTTTTCGCCTCCTAGTTTCCAAAGGTTGACTAAACCTTTCATCTGATACCAACTGTAGAGACCTGAAGCTAGACGTACATGGACATTACATTACTTTTGCGGAATACTAAGTACATAACAATAACACACACACAAGGATCGTAATAGTTTAGTGTCTTTGGAAACTCGGAACGTAATCTTCTAATCGTGGTGAAAGATCTTCAATATCTCCCATAAAGATCTTCCCTTTTTTTACCTAAAACCTTTCTTTATATCCTGGGGAAAAGAAAACATAAAAGGGTGAGCTCAAATGCTCAGTAAGGGTAAACAAAAGAAAAATCAATCACACCATATTCATAAGAACATAACTTTTGGAAATCTTAACCTGCAAAAGAGAGCATAATTTAATAACATGGGATAAATCATAGTAGTGAAATGAAATCCCAATAAGCATAACTTAAAACATGAAACTTTGTGGAATACACACATAATCATAGAGAATCATTTCTTGTTAGTCATGACTCATTGCCAAGACTATCTTAGTGGACAAAGTCCCTTTCTGAATCGAGTCACCCTCGTTTCAGTCCTGTTTCACTGAACAGGTATAACCTACCATTCCAGCCATGCCTATCTCATGAGATAAGAAATATTTACCCAATGCATTAGAGGGAGATACAGGTCCCACCCATCTCACAATGATACCATTCTTATGTGTGCCACAAAATCATAAATCATACATCATTGCATAACCCATGTAATACAAATGGGAATCTTAAACATCATGACATCATTAAACAGTTCATATAAGATAAAAGAATTCATAAAAATAATTCCATCACAACATAATCAAATCAATGTAATAATAGCTATAAAAACAGAACCCTTTATTGTCTTAGATGGAAAATAATTTTGAAAAACACTTGAACTCAATTCTTGAGGAAAATATCCTTTCTTCTTCAAAAACACTTTTCCTTTCATAACATGTCATTCAATTCTAAACTAAAAGAAGTTGATTAAAAATAAACTTGAAAACTTGTAACGGATGCTTCTTGAAATAATGTTTTAAAAATACATTCATTCCGTATAAGTAAAAAAACATTCTTCGTACTTTTGTCGGAAAATTCAAAAAGTACCTAGTACGAAAAAACGATAAAAGATTCCTTTCATATCTTTTACTAAAAACACACCAAAGGTTAAAATTGTATTTAAACAATTGTAGGTGGATGGAAATAATATTACATATTGAATAAACATGGATTTGGATGATAAAATACACCCTAGTAAATTTCAAGGTATAAACAATCTCAGATAAAAATGAGATTGTGATATTTCCCTTACCTTAAGTCCGATTTGCTTCGTAAGTGTCCGAACCTCCTCTTTTTGACGCGCCTTTTCTTAGCCTCCACTTAAAGAACTAAGGATGGTCTTTGAAGAAGACCAGGACCTCTAGGATGATACTAGGGAAGTGGATAAGGGATTTTGGCAGGGTTTGGCTGAGCTTTAAGGCTCAAAGTTGTGTGAGGAAGAGAGGGAGGAGGTTCCCTTTTATAAGGGAGGAGAGGGGCACCTGAGGAATATCTCAAAATATTATTTTATATTAAAGTCAAAATCGGTTTATAATGGTTCCAAAGGGTCTTATTTCGAATCTAAAGTGGATATGGGTCTAAATCCTATCAACCAATAGGATTTAGACAAGTTTAGGTAATTATTTTAACCTTATCAATTAGATTTTACATTAAGTTAAATAATTTAACTTTTACCGTGTCTTTTTGTTTTCTTACACTATATGGTTAATACACTTACTATAACATGCCAAACGAACCCCAAATTGTTTATTATTAATATATATATCCTTATATAAGTCATTTGGCCGATCCTTAGATTTTTAAGAATAAAATAACAATTAATAATATAATATTTGATTTAAAAACTATTTTGTGTCAATTTTTGACACTATTTGATATATGGTTTTTTTGAAAGTCATAACAGAATTATATGTTCGAAAGAAGTTTATTAAATCAACACTAATATATCATAGTAACCTAGAAAATTATTGGAATTCATAAAAAGTCTTAAATTACATTTATTTTGGTATTTATAATATCAATTATGTCAATATTTCATTAATAAGATAATTACTGCATCATCTTTGTGTAATAAATAAATTAACTTATTTGATGTCTAAAAATTACAAATAAAATACCATTATGTAGGAAATCTTTTTAGCTTTCTAATTAATATTTAAAATAGAATTTATCTTATGTATAACCCTATATTAAAAATGTTTTAGAAAATAAACATTGATTTTAACTCTTTTAACTCTTCTTTGAATTAAATAATAATAAATGTCCTAATCTAATCAAAGTGGGCATAAATGATAATATTTTACACTTAAGGATGTTTTTGGTCGAGATACACTTGTCCAATATGATTAGGACATGTGTTAGGGTAATAATAATATCATTTTTACCCTTAATGACCCTATTTACTTTTAACCGTGGTAAATAAAAGTAAAAAGTTACTATTCACCAAAAATTATTTTCATCTCATTGAACCACATTTTACTTACTGACATAAACCGTGTCTCTCATATTTTTGAAATTCCATTCACAGAAGCGATAAAATTAAGTTTTATGAAAAATTCAGTTTTTTAACTACCACTTAGTAGTTTCACTATTCATCAAAAATTGATGTTTTTCAGAACAATGCCAAAATTTCATCCTAAGCTATATTTCATATTCCGAATTCAAAAATGAAGTCTATTTTACCAAATTCATAACATAGAAGTTTCATTAATTAATTTTATAATTAAATCCCGTTGTTAAAACAAATAGCGTGTTTTTAAGAAACAATATCTACCAAAAGATTGACACTTGTTTATGTCTGGTTTAAATGTGAAATTACATCCAATGAACAACATTGTATTAAATTGTAAAAATATATTCTAAATATACTTTAAAACCACTCAAATTAATAATTTATCACTATTAATTATTTTGATTAAAAAAGTTGTTTTTAATTATAATTTAATAATTTTCACTATTCCTCAGAATATGAAAGTTATCCGAAAAGTACCAAAATTTCACCTTAGGCTAAATTCGATACTCCGAATCGAAAAATGAAGTCCATTTTTAGAGCTAAAATTTCTAAAATTTTAAAACGTGGTTATTACTATTCATAACGGCTAGTTATAATAATATTTTAATAGCATATCGTTGTTTAGTGAAACTCGGTATTGCGTACTACACACGCTATCGAGGAAGGTCGCGATTGCGTGTAATGAAAGGCATGTCAAGGATGTGTGTTGTGAAAGCTCCTTTTGGTGTAGCGTACAACACAAGACATTAATAAAATTAAAAATAATATTTTTCATAAAATCTCGGGCTGTTAAAGAGAGTATTAACAAATAATGTTTATATGACTTCTCTGGAAATAATACGTGTTATTTTGGAAAAATAATCATTTTCATGTTTGATAAATAAAAATATAATTCATTTCATAACCATATTTGACAACTTCTTGAACAATAATATATATATGTATGTATATATATATATATATATGTTATTGAGTGTTTATTAGTATATAAATCAATGGAAACATTCATATAGAATACAAATTATTAATTTATTGAGTTTATTAACATGTTTTGGTTCACTAAAATGTATTTATTATCATACACTACATAGACACCTATTGTATAAATAGATATACATATTTCATTTCATGTAGATATCTGTATACTGGAAACACAATCTATTCATATCATGGATGGTCATGCATGTCATTGGATATTCTTTATCTCCCTCATTGGTGTTAAATAATGATATTATGGGTTTAGGGAAAAAAATTAACATATAATTTTTTATCAAATATTATATATATAATTTGTTTTATTCAACCCTAAATTTATTAATGGATCATTGTATAATTTTTATTACACATTGATTTATTTTATTTAAATTCATATTAAGATACATGGTTTTCATTATATTCTCACTTTGTATTGTGACATAAATTAAAAATACTTGTAACCTATATGAATGGAGATATATTAAAAATAAATTCATGTAATGAAATAATTATATATAAAAGATTATAGTCAAAAAAACACTCATTATACCATGAATTGAATCACATATCTCTATTGCTTGGGCATCATGGATTTAACTTGTAGTATTTCCACCTTGACATGGAAAAAATTTGGTAATCTATTTTATGGTTCATAAAAAATTGAATATTAATTTGATTGAAATTATACTGATTTTTTTAGTATTATTAAATTTATTGTATTAATGAAATTTGAGAAGTAAAAAATTTATTTTCATTAACCACATTATTGATTTGTAACATGTCATTATATAATGATTAAATACATAAAAATAACTATATGATAAATTTAGGATTTTATATACATGGAATGAGTATAATTTAATAAGACATTATAGCAATATACTACGTTTAGAATGAATAAAAACTATATTGGTTAATGAATCATGTGCACATGTCGACCAATTTAGTTATTAGTGAAAATTTTAATTTTTTTAATTTTATAATTCTTTCCTCCAATGAGCATGTATCTGAGTGGGGATGGATAATGCATGTAATACAAAAGGAAAAGGATCAGATACTTGGTGGGGAGAATTTATTGATTCCTATTGTAGTGCAATATTAGAACTATAGATACTACAATAGAAAGCGCTATGTGGTACTGTAATAAACGGTACTATTCATCTAATTTGGGCCATAAGGACATCGATTTGGGCCTACGGGTGTTATGGAAATCTAGAAAACAATGGAATGCATGTCACTAATTGATTTCTGGCAATAAATATTTCAAGAATCCAAAAATGGCATTTAGGGTATTGGGCCATCGGCCAGCCAAAGGCCTTCGGGACATTGGGACATCGAGGAGAAATGCAAAAATTAGAAGCCCATGAAAACAAATAAGGATTAGACCCTAGAAGAGTATTTAAATTAGGTAGAATACAAAGGAGAAGCTCAAAAAATATTGAAATAATGATAGGGTATGTCACCTTACTAAGGTATCAATAAATGTAAATCACTATTTGGGTAAATTCAAGCTGATCAGCTATGTGAGATATTGTTCTATGCACCTTCAATTATGAATGATGCTGTGGAGGATCAGTTCAAAAATGTACTTAGTAGTATGGACATTAAATGTCATTTACTGATCCTTTTGTGTTGGGTAATTATGTTCATATAAATTTAGTTTTCCTCTAGGCTTATGCTTCATGTAAGGTTTCCCCTACAACTCATAAAAGTTGGATTATCCGAAAAATAAATAATAAAATATGTAGTTTATTCTTTTGGTAATTTAGTATTATTTAATGAATATATTACGAAATAATTGTTTGGTTTCATGAACTAAAATATTTAAAATATATATATATATATATTCTTTTTTATATATCTATGATAAATATGTTCCTAGAAATCGACGATTCCTTCAATTTATAAATAATTTTAAATATATTATTATATATTCAAAGTCATACCACATTGATGTTTCACTACCAATAATTATATTTATTTAATCATTTGTTAATCTATTTATAATGAAATTTTATTTCACATAGAATCATATGTGGATAAGGTTTTTTATATTATATTCAGAAATATTTTATATGAATGTATACTATGTTGTATCTATTTATTTTCATTTAGTTATCATTGAACAATGTTAACATAGTTATTATCCAATATCTAAAAATCATATAATGCCCTATTTTTTGGATATTTGTTTGAATTAATTACGAAAATAGGAAACAAAATAAATTTACTCACTAATATTTTGTCATTTAATAATTGATAATGGATTAGAAATTTGGAATTATTTTTAGGTGTCTACTAATGTATAAAATTTGAGAAAATATTTTTAAAATTTTCAATTTTATGAATTCATGGAAATGGTATAATCTACATTAGAAAATTTATGTATATTTTGTATTGGTATTTAAAAAAAGGATTGTTTTTATTTGAATCTAATCATTCTAAATACATTGATGATGGGAAAGGAATGTTGATTTATATAAGTAATTTACATATTTAGGTTTTGAAATGATTCTATACATAGAATAAATTATAATGTTAATGAAATATAGAAACTAATATTTATTATTCATATATTTCATGATGTTATATCTAAATTCATTATTTCCCTCTAAAATATGTATCTATTTTTAATTTTATTCACTTGTTAAACCATTTGATATATACTTCCATCTCAACTTTTCCCTTCCGTGATCACTCCATTTATGCCTCCCTTGATTTAATTCCACCTCCAAAATTCAATCTGTATCTCATCCCCCACCTCCCTGATGTGCCATATATTTTCCATTATTCCAAATCATGTATATTTACGGCTCCCACTCTTATCCATTCGACATAATCTTCTCCTTTATTTCCATTACATACATCCTCCATCAGTATTGGCAGTTCTTTTACTTTTTCTATCAACCACAATAATATTAATCTTGTCTACCGAAATTGACTTTTGTGAAAAAAAATAATTATTTCTAATATCATCAATAATGTGAAATATCCTCATAATTATATCTACAATTGTTTTTATCAATCCATTTCATTTGATATCCCAAAAATCATGGGTAAATTCAGTCAAATATTTAACGAGGAGAATTTCATTTTTGGTTCCAACAATATCAATTATGTTTAATATATTCTATGTCTTCCATTTCATATAACCTCCTAAATTATATTTTTTAAAATTATTTATTCATTCCTATTGTAAAATGTTTTGACAATGGTTGTGGGAAAGAAATGAATTCACTCACTAAAACCCACAGATTCTACAACATCTCTTCTTGCATATGTTGATCATTCAATAGAAGGTATGCCATTATTCATTCCATGCATCTAGTTAAACACCTCCACACTCAAATAAAATATTTTTATTGAAAATTAGATAAACCATTATTGAATATTTTTTTTAAATAAACACAATTTCCATATTACATGTTATAGTCCACATTGTTTGAACTGTAGTAATTTCCATGAACTACTAATGTTACTACTAATAGTAATATAAAAGGAATATGTCAATTTTTCCTAACTCATTAAAACATCATGATGATTTGGATCACGACTACCATGAAAATTAATAAAAATTAATGTCTCGGTGTATTTAAATAATAAATATAACATTTAATAGAAATCATTGTTATATTTAATTTTATATAAAAAAAATCTAAAATATTTATTACAAGTAGTAAAAAAATTAATTTATGTTAATGTGATACATTATTTATTTTGTTGTCAAATGGAATTATGTTATTAATTTAACAACAATAAAATTTATCAATAAAATTTCCTTTCTTATAGTTATGTCATACAGTACAATGTTCAAACATCTCATAAAGAACCCAATAAAAAGATTAATATAAATTAATAATAATAATAATGTTGTTAGAAAAGAAATGAATAAAAATTCCAACTATTATGACTGGAAAATAAATAAAAAATAGATAATAACAATATGATTTTTTATACCGAATCCACTAGAATAAACACACTATTGATCATAGATGTTGAAAGAAACATAATATTAAAAATAATATATTCATTATAAATAATATATATATATATATATAATAAACAAAAAATATAAATGAATTAAGAATGAAAGAAATAATATATATATATATATATATATAAATTAAGGAAACTATATGGTTTGAATAGTGACATAGAAAATTGAATATTAAAGTGATCATTAGAAATTGTAATATGACATTAAAACAGTAACATCATGTATTAATATATAACTAATATTGAGTATACTGTATATGAAAATGTGGTGTATTTATGTCATATTATATGAAAATTAGTTTTTTTAAATAAAAAATTATTTGTTGGTATTTAGTATAAAAAGAAAACATTTATTTAATTTTATTGAATTAATATAATGATTTAAATGAATTTTTTCATATAAAATATATTCATCAATTTTTAGTTTTATATAATATAATTATAAAATAATTTTATGAGACCATTTATAACATTTCAATGTTCCCTAAAAGAAGAAATATATATATAATCGTTATTTTTCTAATAAATAATTAATTTATATTTTTAAAAAATTATCATCCATAGAAATTATTTTCATAAATATGAGTAAAATTATTAAATATGTATATTAGATAATTTTTCTTATTAGGTTTTTTAATGTTTCTAAAAACGTTGATTTTTTTTGAATAGTGAAAACATTATTTTATGGTATTTAACAAATAAAATAACTATTAATCCATGGATGATATATTGAGCAAGCAGCAACCCATTATATATATCTCACGTTCATTAGATAGTACACTTTGTCACATGAATCATTACCATTTATAATTTTGAGATAAAATTATAATCTATTGAATATAATAAAAAACACCCCCTTTGCACCGTTTTAAATAGTAGCCATCACTAACCTTTATTTTTAAACCATATAAGAAATGGGTATTGTTAATATTCCTGAAAATTACCTACCAAAGCCTCTACACAATGTTCTGGTCATAAGGGTAACCCCCAAATACAAATTAATATTTCCTTAAGGGGGATCTTATTGAGATGATATCCAAGAGGTAAAATCATCGTTATTTGTCTTTTAATATATTTTATTTTCTTATTCTCTCATCAACTCCCCTATCCAAATAGACATGATAACTCTAGTATCATAAATATTATATAAATACATTTTTTATTGTAATATCCATCATAAACTCTACTATATCCTCCATTTATTCAAAATATGAAAACATCTGTGACATGTTGAATTACCACCTTCATGAGGGACAAGATTTCATTTTCCATTAACACCTTAAAGGATGGTCAAATCACCATTATTATGGATAAATCATATTTTAAAATATATATTATATCATTTTCATTTTTTTTTTCTAATATATATTTATATATATATGTGTGTCTGTGTGTGTGTATTATTTTTAATAACAAAAAAAATAGTTCTTGATGATTGTAAAATATAAAAAATAATCTAAATATCTTTCATTAACATTCTATCTAATGAATGATCCTCATTATTGAAATAATTATATATGGGGACATTTAGTCTGTAAAAAAAACACTCCTAGAAAAATGAAATTTAACATAACAACACATAAAAATATTCATAAATAAAAAAAAATATTTAATACAATTAAAAAAAATTATTAAAATGTTGTGAATTAATTAATTAATGGATCTAATTTGATTATCCGGGATAATAAGTTCATGTATATAATACATTTATTTAAAATGTAATAGATATATCCATATATCCTTTTATTTTATCCTTCGAGTTATGATTTCTCTCCCTTTACACCAATATATTTCTCCAATAATAATAATTATTTCTCAAAAATTAAATTAATTTATTCCCAACATATTTTTATAGATCAATTCATCCTTATTTTATGGGGAAATACATATCTTAAAATGTTCCCTTTTTAAATTCCTCCCAAAAATCATCCTCGATTAAGAAGAACTTCTTAGTTTCTTAATCATTTTCAAGTAAACTCCATAAACTACACATATACAACATTATTTTTAATATTAAATCATTTAATCATGAATATATATCTTATTAATTTATGGTTTTGTACAAAATTTATTCTTTTCTACTTTAAATACTTGTTAATATTTTCCCATAAACTATACTAAAGTGTATCATTCCTAAGGTTTTTAATCACTCTTATTACATGTTTCCACATAATATGGAAATTCTTTTCCATGACTAATTCATATTTTCGCTTAATAATGACCATATATGATTTAAATATATTATTTTATAGACCCCAATATGAAACACCAGTTGGTTAAGCTTTATAAGAAGATTACAACATAATTTTAATTTCATGGGAAACCTTATGTTTATTCCTTACTATTGAATCTTCAGTTGTCACACATATGAATAAAAATGTTATTAACGGTGAAACTGGATAGTTCAATAATACATTGGGTAATTTTTAATCTCATGATGCATCATTTATTGAATTATCTTTTAATTCTAATCCATTATGGACATTATCCACCAAGTGATATTGTCATGGAAATGGGCCTTGACATATTTTTATGTCATGATGTATGTTGATAACACATTTCTATGTGTTCATGACCACTGGTTTCATCTGGAGTGCATTAACTTGGGTCATGCACATAATGGTATGATGAGGAATGACTAGTATATCTTTTTTATATTTTGATGGAGATGTAGTAGCCTAGTAATTCATATCTATTTTACCCATCTTATGTTTTCTGTAAAGGTGGTTTATTATGCCTGTCTGAGTGTTGATTTAAGGGGGTTGAATTATATAAAATAATTCTGGTAGGGTTTACTACATTAATATAGTCTCCATTAGGTTTTATTCAATTTTCTGAAACACCCAATGGTTCTCATAACCCTGATTTGTGGACCTAAAATCCATTGAAAAGTGTTCTCAAGGTATCATGACCAATGAAACATGAGAACTAGTATAGGTTGAGAGGAAGGGACTTCATGATCATCACACCCTTGGGGGGGAACAATTGGGACTGTTGGGACACTATAATATATCTAAGATATATTCATCAATAAAGGGTTCATTCCCATGTATGTTTCCACGGATTACCCATAGGAACTGTAAAATTATAACAACACATGAGTTTGGAATCAAATGTATTAATTCAAAGTTATCCATTAGTGGTGAAATATGTTTTTATCTAAGTTACTCCATCAATTTCTCCCTTTTCGGATAAATCTTGGAATCACTGTTCATTTATCATGATAATAAGGATTTTATGCAATACGTTGTAGTACCCTAGAGTTAACCATCATCTGAGGGGTGAGAATTTGTTTTCTATTGCGATTCAACTCATAATATTTTATTCATAAATATCCTTGTAAGATGAATCAAAACCCGAATAGTATAAGTCCACATATCAGGACACATCTCCATTTATGTTTGTGTGATAAGAACCCAACCATGTAATTTAACCTCGTGAATCTAGGATGTATTTGATTTAGGTTCATAGTCATGATTTGATATAGAACATATGTCGAGGAGGCCTGAGGGTCCTGAGAAAGAGGTGGTTTCATGGTTGGAGGTATGATCTTAATGGGGATATAACCAAATAAGGGAAGATTTAGGTGTTGGGATTAGATGTCAGGGAGAATTCCTTTTTATCCTAGTTGATTAAGAATCAAATAACATGCAGTTCATTTTGTTGGGGATTATGCACTGGAGATACCCATTAAAAGGGAAATGTTTGGGGATTATATAGAATAAGGGAATCACTTAATGTGGATTTATAATGATTGGATTCGATATGGGGAGGGCACATAGGAGCTGTGTGTTTGGTTTTTGGTTACAGAATACATATATAGTGAAAGAACATTCAAATTTTAGGATAATGTAGATCTGGTGATCTCCAATGACCTCTAAACCCATATAGTCATGCTCGGTGTGAGAAAAAAGAAGAAGTAGTGGATTTTAAGATATCGCGACCCTCTTCATCCAATAAAATATTTTAACATAACAAAATGGGATATTCAGGGTACTCTTGGTGGGAATGTATCTGATTCTGTTTTGGAATAAGGAATAGTCACCTCAGCTGATAGATTTTATAACATCCAGGGTGAAAACGAAGAGGATAAAGAGCACTAACTCCCATAGGAATGTATAAGTGATATCATAGAAAGAGTGCCCCAAAAATGGTTCTGAATGAGGTGGGATTATTCCACAATGGCCCTCAAGAAAGGGAGAGGCCCGAGGTACCTATAAATTTATATTACTGGGAGTTACATGTGTGAATCCCAGGGTCGATACCCTCATTACCACGGGAACATAAAATCACGGTCATTCCAAAGGTCAGCCCTATTGCAGGATCTCCCACCTTATAGTACTTAGCATGGGTATGTATACTGAAATGGACGTGCTGGTGTTCCCATTGTTTTTATAAAATTTGTCTGTGGGATTTGGATGTGGCCTTGAATTGATGATGTTATACTGGTTCACAGAGGAACAAACATGGGAGATGATGACAGGACTAAAGAGGATGATTAAAGAATGATTGTAGAAACCCTTTGAATACCCCATTACACATAGGTTTTTATTACACGAGATGGGGTTTTACTTTCAATGGGTATTTCTATTACGGTAAAGTTACCATCAATGTAGGTTTGGGCTATGTAGTACTAGGTTTTTTTACACGGAATCTTCCTATGCATAAATGTTTTTAAATCATATAGAATGATGTGCCACGATGTTGTGTTCTTCTTGCATAGTGACTTGCAATGTAGAGAAGCGTTCTTCTAGTATAAAATTTTTATATATGGGATAATTGTTTACAAAGGGTTCATCAATTTTTCTACATCCCTGGAGTATGACCTCAACGTATTTTTATATTTCGGAATACCAATTTCATTATTCCATCCCCCTTAACACTATACAATCTATTTTACCAACTAGTAAATGCTGGAGGGGTACTGTTTTCATAGATCATTAGATTCTCTGTCTCCCCATATATCCTTTTCATTTGGTGTCTATGTGCCTGTCTCCCTATGTCCTCTTTTCTTGTTTCCAGTTAGTATTATTTATAGGTAAGTAGAGGAATTGAATTGATTGTTCTTGAGCATTCTTACGCTGAATCCCAAATAGTATGCATGTACCACTAACAACTTCCTTAGCGGAGACATCATTCAAGGAATTGGGATTCTATTTTTCATGGTGGAAATCACCTTCTCATTCCATAAAACTATTTTAGTTTATGGGGAATTATCATTAACATGAGAAGAGATCCCCACCCACTTCCTGAAAGCGAATTGTATTCCTCTGAAAAAGTTTGTTACAACATTTCTATCATAAAAACATATATAGTTTGAGGGAATATCAAAGTTCATCTTATCTCTATGTGGAGCAGAAAGCTGTGAAGAGATTTAAGCACTGATTGGTTAGTTATTCCTTTTCTATTGTTATCAATTTTAATGTTACTCCTTTAAATGTTTCAATAATTTTATCTTCCTCCTATTCTAAATTGAATTAATTATTTTTATTTTTTCGCATATTTTTTGGGACCCAAAAATTTAACACCATTGGAATGGGTACTGATTTGGATGAAGAGAATGCTATTATAATATAGACAGTTATCATGTTTTGGACTAGATTGTGTTTCATGAGTGAAACGAGATAGGGGACTACACCAATATATAAGGGTGCAAAGTCATTTTACTTTTACAATTTATGATTATTATTATAGCACTCCTATGGACTCATTGAGATACATGATTCTGAAAACAATCTCTTTTGTGAATGCACTAATCCACAAAATGATTTCCATCAACCATGATCTAAATATATTAATTCAAATTGTATGTCTAGATCTCTGCAATGTGGTTGAATGCCTCGTAGGTTCACACATTCAATAAACTATTTTTTTCACAGCATAATGATTTATCTTCCATCACTTCAGATGACATCTGTGAATTGTTAGTCCGCGGTTTGGTGTGTTCATTAACTGTTAGTTTACAGGTTTTATATTCTTAGAAGTGATTATATGTGAGACTTATGTCCTTTTAAAATATATAAGATACTAACTCCATTGTAAAGGAACATTATTATAGGCAATGATACAGACCCTTCCTAAGATGTTTTTACGGCTGTTGTTGCCTATGTGACCCTATCGATTGCTGATGAATGGAGGACGACTATTATAGAGACTTTTTATAACAATATTTATATCATTCCTTTTCATAAATATGTTTTAATAAATTCTTAGAGTTGTAAAAATTGTATATATGTTCTCATATATCATTCAAATTTATGGATTCAACATAGCCTTTGATGTAGCGATTCTATCAATGCATTGTTCTAATAAACCCACAGTCTGAAAATTTAAAACAATCACATCCATCATGCCGTCATCTCATAAAATGTAAAATTCTACAAAATATCTACACTATTGAGTTACCTTTTAAATAAATTCCTTCATCAGTAGAAGACATCATGTGGGTATCTGACCAAAATGTTCATTTCTAACACATCATTGAGAAATATAATATGGTGAATGAGTAATACATATAGTCTTTAATGTGGGTCTATAGACAAGGGGTGTCTTTCATCTAGGGATGGGGGTAACCATTATAGGATCTCAATATCAATGAGTACTTTTGAGCAGAGAAGGAGATTGTATGGATATACGAGGTGGAATGGGTATCTCAAACATATGCACATCCAAACAAATTTTGATTCTTGCATCTTTTTATTAGGAGGAGAATGGACACCAACACCTTCCACCTTGTTCCTGGGGAGGTCGACATTATTCATTGGTATGTCTGACTGATATTATGGTATCACATTATTGGTGACATGTATGAAAAAATCAAGCCAACCTTTCTTTCAAGTGTCATTATGTGGATGAATACTCCTCTCACCAAGAATCACATTTTCATGGAAAAGGAAATTTCAAATTAGATTCCTAATCTAATGAAATACATCAAATATATGATTTGAATAACTCATATTCCATGTGAAGCTACATATAACCCCAATAATAGAGATAAATGTGCTACATGACTATTCAAACACAAATATGAATGGGTTCCAATTAGCCCATTTTAGAAGCAGGTTGGTTCAATAAATAGGGTTGAAATATTATCCCGGGTGACAAATGATTGATTCAATTAGCTGCCTTTCTGGATATGTTTCTATGTGTTTGTATCTTATATGTGCATGAATCTTGTACTAGAGTTAGAGTCTTGACTTTTATCATATAAGGTAAAATAGATAATGGAAGATATATCAACTTGGATTTCCCGGTATTGGAGAAAATCAATCATTTTTTGGGGAAGAGTATCGAGTGGAAACCACCACACAGGGTGGTTGTTCCTTTCAAATTATTTGGGATAAGGATGTAACTCTTAAGTGAGGCTACAAATTTATTAACCATCAGTTTATTCCAGGAGGTACTATCCATCCATACCTTCAGAGTATATGTAGGGCCTTCAATAAGAACATTATGAGAGTGATCAGTGGGATATGCGGGAATTAATGGGCCATATCAAATATTATGAATTCCTCACCTTTGATACTTACTTTATCCCTCTAGTGTTCTGGTGAATGATGAATATTATGATTTAATCATTTGAGGAAAAACTTTCTCCATGGAACATGGCATTGTAGTTTGGAACATTGATGGTGAAATCATCTATGAGGGATATATACCTTGTAGATTCATACACCAATTCGATTTTGATCAGATGAGGGGTCCTCTAACCCTAAAAAACACATTTCATGGAAAATATTTAATGATAACATATATTTGATGGATATTGCTTTCTCACGAGGACACTGAACGGAGGATTATACATTCATGCCCTATGGGTTTAACACATTCTCTCAGATAGAAACTATGCTACCTTTTGGAATGAATCACACCCTGAATGTAAAATGGAAGAATTGGTTCCTATTTCCAGGGACCACAATGATTCCAAATCAAAAAGGAAAAATATTCAAACCAAGGTAATTGTAACCCATGAATGTATCAATGAAAATACCTAAATTTTCTAACATTATGGATAGATTTTATGTTATGGGGGTTTTATTCTCTTTTTTTGAGAATTACAATAGTTTATAATGCTTATATTCCTTATGACGATGCCTTCATATGGATAGGAGGCAATGAGATTCATTAATTTGTAACTAGTCTTCTCATTCTAAGACCACATGCACATTAGGGTTATTTTCTTCAATACATGGATGTTTCATTAATTGGGAATTTATAGGTGTTGGTTCATTATGATATTTAATATTATAATGACCAAGAAAAATTGTATCACTTCCATCAAGAGATCAATAACTTAATTATTTCTTAGGAGAATCATTTCAAATATTATCGTTGTCTACTCACAATGGTAAGGTATGAGATTAATGGGTATGGTGATGATGATAGCCATTACTCATGTGGTGAAAATGTTTTTGACCATCGTGTTATTAATGGAATTGGAGAAATCCATCATTACAATCTGTGGTCACTTAATAATTCTACATCATATGGTTTTTGGATGAAAAACTTTTCTAGAATACAGTTTCATTTAACAAAGACCACAACAAATCACCATATATATGTTCTACCCTTATATATCTCCATTATGGAATCATTCCCAGAGTCTTGGGATGCATTGGATACCTTATCATAAATCAGATATAAAGAAAATATCTGGAATATGGTTTAATAAGATCCATTTAATCTCATAGGCATTAGAGGATTCAATACTCTTTGGTAGGTTTTTTCCATGAAAAAATCATACTTGATGTGGTCATGTGTCTGAAAGAAACGGATACCCACATTCAATCTCTAGAGGGAAGAACTTATTATTTTTATCGAGTGGTGGAAATGGAATTAATCACAATAGAGTCTGGTGATAATAATGAAGAGGAATCTTATGCCAACCCATTTTCTATCTTTTTACCCTTAAGGTGTTAAACACCAATTCCAAATACTTATAGAAGTCCATAGACATGAGGGAGGCGGATGCATCCCCATTATACACCCACAAGGGTACAACAATTGGGGATACTGTTTAGTTGGGAATTAGAGTCACTGGAGAGGGATCTCAAAGGGCTATGGACCATATGGAGTATGTCCCTATAGATCTAATCCGTAAATTTTCATTCCCCATCCCATCCATGTCTCCTCATAACGGATCATACTTGTGGATTACCATGATGCACCTGAAGGAATCCCAACAGAATATATGTATAAAATCAATGGAAATTGATGATTCATTATTTTAATTATTTATCAATTATATTATCCGTCATTATATACTGACTACTCAACGTGATCATAAAATTATGTAGGACTAATAAGTAATCAGGTGGAAATCCCTCATATTTATGACTTTTCTTCTTCATCATTGTTATAGGAGATACCTTCAATGGTTACAGCTAAATAGAACAAGAAATTTAGACCATGTAAGGCTGCTGGGGGTATCCCAAGCCCCATGAGGGAACCTATTCAAGACCAAAAATGACTATCAAAAAAATGGAAGAGTATTTAGAGGTTGATTATTCAATTGAACATGTATATCCCTCTCCATTAGTGATGAATTGGATGAATTCCCATGTTGGGACTAAACATATCAAGGGTTTATAAACAAACAATGATATCAGGGAGATACAATGTTTTGGGAGGTCGACTGATCCAGAACAATGTTTATTTCCATGTAGATGGAATTTCCTAATTGGATAGTGTCTCTAAGAGGCATATTGAGCCCACCCTTATGTAGTGTACAACCACATGATAAGTGGGACATTCTCAAGAGGAATCAATATCATTTGCGACACATATGTTAATATTTATTATTCTGATAAGCACTATGTTGGTGAGCGACCATATGGAAATTTCTAATTAGGTTGTGCATGAATTTCACCATATATATCTCTGTAGGAATATGAAATATCATTGAAAACTAAATTTGGACCACCCAATTAATATGAAATTTTATAATAGTTAAGTCCATATATAACAGTATCCTGGTTAGTGGAGGTGAGTTCACTATTCTAACAATGACTTCATTGTTTTTTATCATTTTGGTGTTGACATTTTTGACCTTTTTAATTTTAGGATTACATCAAATAATCTATCTTATTAAAAATATTGACCCGAAATAATAAATTTAAATAATTTATATGGAGCAAGATATAGTGGTGTCAATTATGTCTGAGACTACATAGCTAAATCTCTCTCTTGTGTTTCTCATCCCTAAATACATTCCTCTCATGAGATTGAATCCAATGAATACCAAGAGGGATGGTCCAACCATCACATATTGTTCTAGAAGACCTATTAATATGTCTAGAAGTTAATTTCACAAAATCAACTTACAAACATGCTTGAAAACATACCCAAATTAAGCAATATGTTTTTACCTTTTGGGAATGGGGTGTTTGTTTATCATGATATCATTAATATAGTGAAATAGGTGGTTATTTCTAGGGGAAGAATTGACCCACACAATTTTACTCTTTCTAATGAGTAGTCAATAGTTCATATTATCCTATATAATAAAATCATTATTAATGATGCCAGTGAGATTTTTGGGATGGCCATGAAGCAAAAGGATGAACTTCTAGAGAATAATACATCAATAGAGTGGACTCTCCGAAAAGTGGGATGACTGAGTTAGGAACTACAAAGACGAAGAAAATAATTGGTGTGCCGGGAGGTGGTATATGATGAAGGGAATCAAATAGTGTAGGAGGATGAAAATTATGTATTTGATGTAGTTATGGAGGAATAGGTAATGCAGGTCACATGAGGCCCTAAGATTGATACTTTTTTAGAGCTTTTTAGATACATAGAGGGCTCTAACCAGGAACTGATAGGGATTAATGATTATACATTGAGACTATTATAATTTCCATTAATAAATAATATAGACTGACTCTAGGGGGATATTGATTATCCATTACCATTTAATGCATTGACAACTTATTTTCTCTCCATTCATTTTCCAATTATCATTTACATTAATTTCATTCATTTATAAGTTATTGAAATTTTAAAGATTATAACCACCAAATGTAAATTTTAATTGTGATATAAAATAATTGAAATGATCCAATCATGAAAAAAATATTTCATGATATAAGTGAATCAATGGGAAGTTATTGACTATTGCTATGGTGACATGAAGAACCCAAAAAATATTATTCCTTTTCATTTTGTAACCCTAATTGTTTCCAATGTGGACTATGTTGTGTTAATAGTCAGTAAAACTTAACTTTTTATTAGGCCTCAATTTTTGGTTTCCGAACTTAAATTTTGTTCACCACATTAACATCTTGATTTCTCGATATTTTTGTAAAATATATGAAGTGTAATTCTTGAGTGTTTTTAAAATCATTTTATCTGCTGATCCCATTGTGGGTTTCCCCGTATTGAAATGTGTATTCTTTCTTGGGTATTTTAACGTCTTGAAACACATTCTAACATTAATAATGTTCTAGGATTATCATCATTAAGGATAAACTATTGGGTGAGGGAGGAAGTAGGATTTACTAATAATGTACTGTTAGTTTTTAGACATAAACAAGGGGCTTTTCAGGACCCTAGTTTTATGATTTCTGAATTTGAAGCATTATAAGTTGAAATTACATGAGGAGTAACCAATTGAATGGTTTACAACATGATTTTACTTGGTGAAGAGAGTGATAAGGAACACCTCTACTAAAGGAAAATATTCCTTTGGTTGAGATTATCTCTTTTAGTGGGTGGCTTATGTATACCCAACTAGAACATATTGTTCATTGTCAAATAGATGTGTCTTCCTGAAAATGAGCACCTTTTTCTGATGGTCATGTGTTTTTATAAATAGTAAGATTTTGTGACACCATGATGGGTGGATTTTTAGGGGAGTCTTTTATGAAAACTATTGGGGATTCCATATAAATATTGATCGTGAATGGGAAACCATTCCTACACAAATTTGGATTGTTTAAAATAATGTTAAAGCTTAAAATTTTTAATAATCATGAAACATTGAAATGGGTTGTGATGTCTAATGTTTTAAATTCATGATTTTTGGGACATTAAATGACAAAATACTGTTAAATGATTCTCTATTTTCATTTTTCTCCAACTAGGAATGTTCTATCATATTGAGGCATAATGGATGAAGAATGTGAAATGTAATCTTGGGGGTGTCTAAATCCAATAAGTGATATTGGGGGTAAACATATTGTATGTCTAATGGAGATATGAAATCCCTCTCCAATGGAATAAATTAATCACTAGTTTATATTTCATTTTCAGTGTAAATAATGAAGAGTC
Organism: Viscum album; assembly: GCA_963277665.1. Classification (NCBI taxonomy): domain Eukaryota; kingdom Viridiplantae; phylum Streptophyta; class Magnoliopsida; order Santalales; family Viscaceae; genus Viscum; species Viscum album. The sequence goes on along the minus strand of OY728139.1, from coordinate 730,366,583 downwards.
AGTCAGGGCATATTGTGCATAATAAAAAACTGGTGTCTTCAAGACACTGACCCTCCATTTTTGTTGGTCATGGACAGTTTTGGGGATTTATACCATTAAAAAAACTATGTTTTCTTTGTGAATGGAGTGTTATTGAAAATGAAAAGGGCACAAAAAGGAAATATTTCCTAGTATTTGGTACAGAAATCCCCCTTATGCTTGTGGGTGGAGGATTCTTGTTCATGTCTTACCTGGGTGTAATGAAGGGACATATATTTGTTTTGTTATTGATGGAACCAAGATTTAACATCTTAGTTTAAATATATAGTGGGTATGGAATGAATAAATTCATACTATGTTATATAATTCCCATGCAGTTTAATGTCTTTCAATAAGGATTCTAATTCATTATTTAAAGATATAGGGATTAGACCACATGTGCAATTTATCGTCATTCAAAAAGGAAGAGCATTATACAAGTAGTAAGGCCATCTCCCATGTGGATATATCTTAATTTTTTTAGTGGGGAGATATTATTTTAATATGTGATTACCAGTGTTCATGAATCATACTGCACTATTCAATGAAGATATATTTCATGTATAGGAACATGTGGGAAAATATTCTTTTTGCTGTATTAATATATCTTGTATATGTATGAACCATACATAGGATAATTTGGATCATTTTTTTCATCTCTACTCCCAAAACATGAATTTTGGGTGTCACTAGAAAACATGTGTTGATAGGAATCAATCCATATGTATTTCTTAATATTATAATGATAACTGTTCTGAGATTATGTAATGGGTTGGGCGGTTTAAAATCTTGAAGTAATGTTAACATGTTATAGAAGATATGATTAACTAGATGATAATCTGTGGTTGGTTGTTTTTATGTGCCTTAAATATGAGATGTAAATAATGATTACACCATAATTTTAGGTATTATAGGACCTGTAGTACTGGTACAGGCCATGCAATCTAGTGGAATGTATAGTGGTATGAGAATCCTCTCCAGATGATGAATTATACATTGGTTAATGTCATGACCCATCCCCCAGGGCCCGTGTAGTGACTAACCTAAGGTCAAGGGCTAGCGACTACCACCAGAAATTAATATCCCTAAAACCAGTAAGGGATTGCCTTTAAAACCTGTAATCTCACACATCCAATCACACCGAATGATACGAGCATACGGTAAACTGTATAGTAAAATGAGTGTGTACAGTATATAAAGAGGCCAGAATACAATCCCAACTACAAAGTACAAGAAAAACAGAAAACAAATCATGTGAACTCCCTCCAAGGATCCTACCTGATGGGTAGGTAAATGGATCAAATGTTCATCCATGCAGAGCATCTATTCTAATTTCCACCTCGGAATAGCCTCTAGTAGGGTACCCTTGACCATGATCAGTGTTTTCTGTCATCTGCACAAGACACAACAAGGTGTAGTCATAGCCTGTGATGGGGTGATTATAATGGTACTCAATAGGGACCATGAGACCCTCATTGGTCTCGCAGAGTTACACAACGGAAAAACCAGAAATCAAGATGCATTAGACATCAAATCTACTTAGGTATATTCCAATTCATATACCTAAGTTATCAAGATATACTCATCCCTCACAAGAGGTAATAATTACAAAAAATTAACATCATGAAGGTGGATGTAACACATAGGTAACACCACGAAGGTAAAAGTACCACACATGTAACACCACAAAGGTAGAAGTACCACACAGGTAACACCACAAAGATAACACCATGAAGGTAAATACTCATATCACACCAGATATAAATTAAATACATAAGTACATGTGATTAGTCGTAATGCGAGACCATCTTACTCTATTAAGTATCATTTCTTCTAACCCACATTAGCTCGATATGTAACTAACCCCCGCTGACCCACAGAGGATCAATAGGTAAATAAATCCCACTGAAAAACACATGATATGACCCACATAGGATCGGTATGCATTGACCGACACATGATCATTGAGCACAGACCAACATTGGATTGGTGTTCTTCCTTCACGTTACAACCTTCCACATGATTCCTCACACCCGGTGCGCTTGAGATCAATAGATTCATTCTCTTGATGTATAGGTCATACCTCAAAATAAATTATGCTGAAACAAGATGTAACCTAAAGGATTTCCATGTCATGTGTGTTCTTATGTGATAGACGGTGCGTCAATCGGACACCCGGTCTGGGAGTTATTAGCGTGTCCATTCTGAGGGCCCCGTTGTATTTGGGTTCGATCTAAACATGTCATACTCCAACATTATCTAGAACTCAAGTGGAGTATACCAAAAAGACCTTCTTGATTGAAGGATTATGGTACCACTGACTGTTCTTCAAACTGACTCACAACTCTCAAAATATTGCCACAAAGGCGTATCTGGGTCCAGATAGGCCCGGGTTTGGTCCAACCCAGTTGGACCCACTCGGCCTGACCCAGTCCGAGTTCAACTAGGTCAACTGAGAGTGACCTACCACAGTGTGTCCCACTAGGTGCGACCCATTTTCGGGTATCCCGCATGTCTTGGTGGTCCGCCGTGATGGGGTCCGCCCAAGCCGACACCCGGGAGGGGATGTGCTCCCCCCAGTCAACCAAATGGTCCCCTAGACTATTTGGTTCACCCTAGTGGCACACGGGACCTGTCAGAGGGGTCTTTCTCTGTATGACATGGCCGACCAAATTTCTAGCCAGTCCTCCTTCAATCAGTGAGATGGAGCCGCTGTCCCCCGTGGCCGGTCGGGATCTGACCGCCCTTTGGGTGCACCGCCGCAACTCAAACTTCACGACATCCTCTACCCACGCCTCTACCGATGGGTTGTGACCTACCTCACTTTGGGAGGTGCAGTTGCGCACCGCCCTGATTCCATGTGGGTGGCCGTGTGTCGATGGCCACCTACCTCTACCATTAATGTCGTGTTGCGGCCCCTTTCGGTGGCATGATTGCGCTACTGCAGTCATTGCGGATGGCTGGTGTGCTGGCCGCTGCCCATGAAGAACATGTTAATAAGGATTGTGGAAGGATCATACAGTTATTTTCAGCCTACACCCTCTACGTTAAGTTGGTGGAAGGTGGTTCAAAAAAACTAAATAAAAAAAACCACAAAGAAATTATAAACCATTCCCTACCTTGACGTTCATTAGTGGAGTCTTAAGGAAGAAGATAAAGTTGATTAAGGGGACTTTGGCATTCGTTTCCCCTGCAACACACTTTCGATCCAGGCTTGGGTATCTGTACTTTGTTTTTCATTAGTGTTAGTTCTTCGTTGGTGGATGATCTTACAAAGGCTCTCCCCAAGCTCTCCCTTTTCCAATGATTCCCAAAAAAATAAGTAAGGACAAAAATTTAGTTGAGTTAAGATTTTTAATTAAAATAACTTTGGCACATTAATTGATAAAATGATGGAAATTAACTAGAGGAATTGCAAGTGTTAACTAAGTTAAAACAAGAGGATTCATGCTTGGGTGGCCCCCACCACTAAATTGAAATTCTAGTTTTTCAAATAAATTAAATAAATGTTTTGTATTTTATTTTATTATTTGTTTAACTCCCACGAAAAACCAGAAAACTATCCTCCACCCTCGACCAACTACGGTTGAAGTGAAGGTCTCATTAAAGAATATTAGCGGTGCCAGTTCAACGATGCCCTTAGATTTCAATTTCGAGCACCGATTCAAATAACACAAAATGTTGCATGTGCATTTATGGAAGGTCCCAATGAAAGTTTCAAAATTCATTACAGGAACTATGGGCCTCAGAATCACTCACAATCAATTTTCGTGAACTCGTAATATTACCATATAATTAAATGAAATACATGAAAAAAATCGGGTCTTTACATTCTCCCTACGTTAGAGAATTGTGTCCCTGAAATACACAACAAAAAACAGTGAAACAAGTGGGGGTACTATGCACAAATATGGACCTCCCTCTACCATGTGATCTCATGGAGGATCTCGTGCTTCCATCATACGCGAAGACGAGGTATTGATCACCCAAGTAGGACCCTCTCCTATCTATCCTCAATCTTTGCTGGAACCTCCGAAAACATCGACCCATCGTCGATGACTAGCTCGTCCCAGTCAATGATTTGTGAAGGACCATGTACGTATCTCCCCAACTGGGATACATTGTAAACGCCATGCACCGGGTGCAACTGAGGTTGAAGAGCTAAGTGGTAAGCCACCTATCAAACTCTGATGAGGACCAGAAAAGGTTCAATTAAACTCAGGGATAACTTGTCACCCCGGTCAAATCTCTCCATTCCTTGTCGAGGTAAAACTTGTAGAAATACGTTGTCACTATCCGTGAACTCCAGATGTCATCGTATCTAGTCACCATAAAACTTTTACATATTCTGTGTAGTCTTCATCCACTCGTGGAAGATCTGCACATTCTCTATGGTAACCAGTACCATCTCTAGTCCCATGAGTTCTAACTCCCCTAGGTCAGTATAGCATAGATGGGATCTTCATGTCTGACTGTAAAATGCCTCGAATGGTGCCATACCGATAGTGGAGTGATAAATATTTTTTTACATGTACTCCACCAAGGGAATGTGATCCTCCCATCTATGACCGAAATCAAGGACGCCATCACGCAACATATCCTCCTGGGTATGAATGGTCCGCTCTGTCTGACCATTTGTATGAGGGTGGTAGGCGGAGCTCAATCAAAGATGAGTCCCAAACACCTACTGTAACCCAATCAATAGCTTGGATTTTGAACATGAATCAGGATCAGAGACAATCATAGAAGGTACCCAAAGAAGCTGCACAGTCGCATGCACATGGAGGAATACCATGCCCTCCACTGTTCCTTGATCTCTGATTGGTAGGAAGTGGGCGAATTTGATGAGTTGGTCAACAATCACCTAGATCTAATCATGACCCTTGGACATGGGGGGAAGTCTTATCACGATGTCCATGGAAATTCAATCCCACTTACACTATGAAACCTCGAGTGGCTAAACAATTCCCACTGAAACCCGATGTTATACCTTCACTTGATAACAAGTGAGGCATCGGGAGACAAACTCTGCAACAACTTTCATCATTCCCAGCCACCAGTCATGACGCTAAAGGTCCTGGTACATCTTTTCCCCTACTGGATGTACGTCTTGAAGGGACGTATGTAACTCCCTCAACACATCCTACTTTAGCATTACAGGTACCATAGTATATCCTCTTAAAAGGATGATGTGCTCCCCACCTTTAAAAAATCTATCGTGTGCATGTCCTCTGGATATTTGAGCATGTTGAGCCTCACAATCAATGTTCCCTTGCTGCGCCACCAGGACGAATTGAATAAGTGGGGGATTTAATGTCTGAGACTGAAGATAATTTTCTCCATCTTGATCCACATAGGATATATGAAAAGAGGCTAGAAGCTCTGTTTCCTCACTCATCAACTGTATACCAGATCTCCTGCTGAGTGCATTTGATACAATGTCCCCCTTCCTAGGAGTATAGAATATCATGATGTCATTCTTCTGGAGGAACTCAAGACAATGTTTCTACCTTAGGTTCATCACATTTTGAGAGATGTTATAACTGAGACTCATGTAATCATAGTAGACTGTAAATTGTTCTCCCATCATGTAATGTCTCCACATCTTCAAGGCGACATCCATGACAACTAACTACAGGTCATGGGTAGTATTGTTCTACTTCTGTTGTCTCAGAAGTCGAGGACCATACTTGATCGCTACATGCTCATGCATCAGGACACATCTGAGCCTGTCCCCAGATGCGTCCCAGAAGATGCCGTACACAACAACCTAATATGGTATCCTCAAGATGGAGGAACTTGACAATCTCTTCCTCAGCTCTAAGAAAAATCTTTTCCATCTCTCGGACCACATGAAGGTTTTCCCATTCTTCGTCAATGTTGATAAGGGTGCCACAACTCTGGAAAAGTTAGGCACAAACATCTAGTAGTAACCTGCCAATCCCAGAAAACTCTGCACTTATGTCACACTCCAGGGTGTATCCTAAGAAAGTACAACCAAAATCATCACTTGCTCAACTGCAACTCCTACCACCAAGATGGACTTTCCCATAATGTGAACTTCTCAGATGTAGAACTGGCACATCGAGAGATTACCTTAATGCTAGTGCACTCGGAGTGTGTCTAAAACAATATACAGATGAAAGGTGTGCTCCTCCACTGTAGCGTAGTATATCAAGATGTCATCTATGAAGACTACAAAATAGATAGAGATATGGCTTGAATATCATATTCATTAGTCCCATGACTACTACTGCGGTGTTGGTCACATTGAATGGAATATCCAAGAACTCATAATGGCCATACCGACATCTCATTGAAATCTTGTGCACATCCTCATCTTGTACCCTGAGCAGCTGATAACCTGATCTGAAGTCTATTATTGAAAACTATTTTTCTCCCTTCAGCTGATCAAATATAACATAAATCCTTGGGTGTAGGTAGTTTTCATGACAGTTACCTGGTTCAGGCAATGATAGTCCACAAAGAGTCAAAAATTCACATTTTCCTTCATGGAAAACAAAATCAGGGCTGACCAACGAGAAACACTAGGCCTAATGAACCCCTTGCTCTACTATTCCTCCAGCTATACAAGTCCACCACTACTGGAAATTTCAGACTCTCAGCATAAACCTCTCTGAGGGTAAAACAAGCGAACTAATGTGTGATCCACTACACCCTCCTTCGGGTAAGTACATCTTGTGCTACAATGGTTCCCTTCTTGATATTGGAGGAAAGCCCTGTCCGATTTGTGAGAACACACCGCAATATTGTGCCTAATACAGTCGATCTGAGCATGGAGTGTGGATAACAAATAAATACCCATGATGACGTCGTAAGGTCTCAACACCACTACTTGAAGATATCATTCGAATCATTCACCTCCTAGAGTAAGTTTGCAATGCTTGAACTAGTGCGTAATGGTCTAATATTCTCCTATCAGAGTCTCTAGCCATAATGATCGATCCAATGAATCCAACGAAATATCTGAGCTCTGAATGAGGGTCATGGACATAAATGAATGATTGAAACCTGTGCCAATTAGTACTACATCTAGGATGGAGTAGACAAAAATTGTACTTTGTATCATCTCTGGAGCACTATGGTCATATGCCACAGCTTCCTGGAGTTGAGCTCATCTATGTCCACCTTATCCCTATGGTCGGGGTAGACCACTAGGTGGTGGTGGCGTAGAACCTAAAATCACCGCACAATGCCTGCTTCATCGCTAAAACCTATGCCACATCCACCACCTGCCTATGGACCTCCTTGATCGATTAATCACCTCTTTATGGGGAGTCCTTAGACCGTCTAATTGTCATCCATATGCTTGGTCGGGTAGTCATGAGGCATGTGACCCTACCTGCCGCACGAGTAACACTACTTGTTCCTGATTGGTCATTCTCTGTCTCAAGATCCCCGCACAACCGACCATGTATCATGCAGTTTTCCACCTGTAGGTCTGGTCCTCATGGACCTCTATGTCATTTGTATGCTTCCACCTATAGATGTCTCTGCTACAAAGACTCTGGTGGTGGGTCTCGCTTCCGATGACTATTTAGCAAAGATGTTCTCCAATATGAGGGCTTTCTCTAACACAACTGCCTGTTTTGGGATGCTAAGAGAAACGGTCACGACCCGTCCTCGGGTCCCGTGCCGTGACTACCCCAAGCCCGTCTTCCAAAGGCCAGGGGCTGATGACTAGCACCAAAGGCGTAAATCCCGATAACTGGGAAGGCAGTGCCTTTATAAAAGAAAACAAGCACCATAGAGTAAGAAAGCGGAAAAAATTAAACACTAAGTACAAGAGAAGTGATATAAAGTAAATGGGCCAGAATACAAACCCAAAAGAAAGTACAACTACAACTGAATGAAAGTACAACAGAAAAAGGCAACAGTTGGAAGAAGGAAGCAGCTCTTGGGTCGTCCTCCTCGGATGCTACCTAAAGGGAAGGTACAGATAGCGCAGCTCCTGGATCGTCCGCTAGAAATCATACCTGAAAGGGTAGGTACAGATAGCCTCCTCAACGCCCTCGCCCGTCAACCACCTCCATGTGTCGTCTCGCAGTGAAGTCCTCCTCCAGATACTGACTCGTCGTGTGGTCCACCTCCGGGTACCGTCCAGTCCTCGAACACTCGGCCTCTGTCATCACTTCCCGTCGTCTACAACAAACACAACGAGGTGCGGGCATAGCCCGTTCAGGGGTGAGTATAACGATACTCAATAGGGACCCTGAGACCTTCAAGGTCTCTCTAAAACCAACAAGGATAACCACAAAGAAGATCTCAACAGATAACCTCTACATAGGAATATGCCCATACATATACCTAAGTTATCAAGTAACCCATCTCAATCATGAGGAAACAGAAGGATCATGAAATCAACGGATCCCCACTACCCAGGTATATGCCCATACATATACCTAAGTTATCAAGTGACCCATCTCAATCATGAGGTAAACACAAAGGTCAAAAGTCTCAGCTCAAACCAGGATTTTCATTATCGAAACCATAACTGCTGAAGAGCTCCGTCATTAGAGTGTACAGTGGTCCTATCACGACTCTGAGGTACTAGTCACTAACCTAAGACTGCTGAGGTACTCCTCCTGTAGAGTACCGCGGATCAGCCACCCAGACACAGTAGTGCTTCCAGCCGAGGTATGTCACCCAAACACAGTAGTGCACACCCCCTAGTAGCCTGCTGAGGTACTCTACGGACGAGTACCGCGGGTCTGCACAGTCACACAGGTAGTGCTCCGTCCACCATGGGTCTGCACCTCAGAAAGTAGTGTTGCGTCCACTGGGCTAGTCGACTCACTCCAAGTCGAGTCGATCAAGCAGTCGTCGGTCTCAGTCAGCTACACGGTCTCCGTACTCTGCACACTCGTCTCTGGGAGGGTCCGCTCCACGAGCTAATGGTAGATACTCCAAGTATCTCAATGTCGCACGAAGAAGTATCTCAAAGGACCGCCTCGTCATAGGGGTCTCAACGCAACAGACGGCGCGTCATTCGGACGCCTGGTCTGTGAGTTACTAGCCTTTTCGTCCCAGGGGCCCGGTTGGTTTCGTGTGCGGACCATCCCGTCCGTAACTAGAATGTACCTCGAACTCTCATAGGGTATGCTCATAGGGACCGTTTCTCAACGTGATCACCAACGCTGCTAACAGTTCGTCAAACGGACGTCCGGTCTGAAAGATATCAGCTTTTCCGTTCCAGGGGCCCGGTTCGATTTCTGGTACAATCCAACCCGGCCGTATCTCAACTGCATCCAAAACTCGAGAGAAGTATGCCAAAAGTTCCGTCTCAACAAGAGGAAAACAACAAGACAGACGGCGCGTCAATCGGACGCCCGGTCTGTGAGTTATTGGATTTCTCGTTCCAGGGGCCCGGTTGGTTTCGTGAGAGAACCAACCCGACCGCACTCTGATGACATCCAAAACTCGAGCAGAGTAAGACAAAATATCTGTCTCACTTAGAGGAAACTATCAAAGTTGACGGCATGTCAATTGGACGTCCGGAGCTCAAGATACGAGCGTTTCTGCTCCGAGGGCCCGGTTTGTTTCGCGTACGAACCAACCCGGCCGAACCCAAAGTATTCCGAAACCTTGAGTGCGATATACCGAAACACCTGTCTCGTTCCAAGGATTGCTACGCAACTGACGGTGCGTTGAGCGGAGGTCCGTAGCTCGGGATATGGGCGTTTAAACCAACTCAGTCCGAAAAATAGGGGGTCTGGGCCCGGCTCGATGACCCGGCCCAACTCGGAAATCCGGCCCGGATAGCGGCGCGGCAAAGCGGGCTGGCGCGGCGGCGTGGCCTGGGAGCCGCATGTGCGCCGCGGGGGGGGGGGGGGGGGGGAATTCCCCCCCCCCCCCACATGGGGGCGGCTGCTTGGACGCCGCACGGGGGGGGGGGGGGGGCAAGCCCCCTCGGTTCCTTCGAAATCGCGGCCCCTTAATGGGGCGGCTTGCTGCCAGCCGGTCGGGGGAATTAATTCCCTCGGTTCTCCAAGTCCGGCCGACCCGCCACAACCGGTCGGTTCCTGCACCACGGGACCGGCGACGGCCGGTCCCCTTCCTGCACCGACGCCGGCGGCCTGATGCCAGCCGTCGGTCACCCTGCTCCGCCGCGGCCTGGAACCGGCCGCATCCCTGTCGTCTGGCATGGTGCGACGGCACCACGCCCCTCCGCCGTGGCCCCGCTCTAGCCGCAGTATTTTCCGGGTATCTCCGACGCGGCGCGTCGGCGTCGCGTTCTTGTTCTTCATTTCATGGCGCGGCGCGATGGCGCCGCGCATTTTCTTGTCGCAAGGTTCCGCATAGTGCGACAGCACCTTGTCTTCCCGTACCGAACCACAAAGAACCAACACAAAAAAAAAGGAGGAGGAGGGTCGGCCATGTTCGTGCGGTCCGGCCCCCCTCACTTTATTCGTTATCATTTGGTTTCAAACCACAAACTTCCTATTCGATAACAAATGGTTTTTAACCATGAAGATCATCAAGTCGGAAATCTCGAACAAATATAAATAATTTAATACAAACCCCTACTTTGAGGATAATCTGATCGGAAGGAGGCGTCGTCGTTCGAGGTTCGTCGCAGTATGGCGTCGCGAGGATGACAACCTCAAAGGGGGACGTCGGCGTTCATCCGACTTGAGGGAAGGCGAAGCCGTCGTCGCTTGCTACCTGAATCCGCTTACGAGCTTGTTCGTCGATCCGTTGACGATGAAGGGGAAGAAGAAGATCCATTGAAGAGTCTCTCCGCGGAAGGGGAGAAATTCCGTGGAAGGAAAATGAGCGTTCTTCGTCAGAGGTGGTGCGTTCTTCGTTCACGAGGATAAGCTTCTTCCCACGTGTTGTGCATCACGATATTTTACCAGCACTCCATCGCTTGGTGAAACCGTCCCCAAACCCTCTCCCAAGATCCCTATATATAGGAGTGGGGGAGAGGTATGTAACCATTGTGGTTACATAACTTTTTTTTAAAAAAGGGGGTCGGGTGAAATAAATTTCTTTGACGCAATTTATGATGTCCATTGGCACCACTTAAGAGGGGAGGGTGCCAAGGAGTTTCTCCCCATTTAATGGGGAGTTGAGGAATTAAGAGGCTCCCCCTCATTAACGTGGGAGAGTTGAGAGGTTTCCTCTCCTCCCATTAATAGGGGGTTAAGCCCCGTGTGGTCCCTACCATAATAAACCACCCATGGGAGGTTTAGTTCGGGTGGGCCTCACCACCATAACCTCTCAAGGGAGGTTAAGGTGTGGTGGCCCCACCTCCAAACTCCATGAGGAGGTTTCAACCACCACACTCCCAATGGCGGCTGAAATAAAATAAAGTGCATGACACATTATTTTATTATTACTCTTATTTAATGAAAACCCAAAAACTAACTTCCTCTCTCCATTAAACGCAACTTCGGAAAAAGTCACTTTAAGAAAATACCGGCTTTGCGAGTTTATCGGTGCCCTTGGAATTCAATTCCGAGCACCGGTTCAAAAATTAGAAAAACCCGCTCGTTCGTTCACTAAACGTACCCGAGCCAAACTTCGGAAATTGATTCCGGGCACACCGGGCCTAAGAATCAGGTGCCGTCAGATACCGCGTTCCTGTAAAATACCAAAGAATATTTATAAAAATTTTCCCTTGAATTTTACGAGTCTTTACATTACTCCCACCTCAGGGCTTTACGTCCTCGTAATGATTTAACACAAACTAAGGTTACAAAAGTGGTACAGATCACGCATCTGAGCCTTCCGCTCCCATGTGCTCACCCGGAGGTTTTCGTACTGCCAGAGAAAGTGCACCCGATGAATCGATCGTCCTCGTAGGATCCTCTCCTATCGATCCTTGTTCCCCACTGGAACCTCCGTGAAAGACACTCCATCGCCATCGTCCAGCTCCTCATGGTCGATGAAATGCGAAGGGTCGAGCACGTATCTCTTCAGTTGAGATACGTGGAAGTCGTCATGCACCTGGTGCAACTGAGGTGGATGGGTCAATCGGTAAACCACCTCACCTACCCAGCTGGGTCACTTGATAACTTAGGTATATGTATGGGCATATACCTCGGTAGTGGATATCTGTTGATTTCATGATCCTTGTGTTTCCTCATGATTGAGATGGGTTACTTGATAACTTAGGTGTATGTATGGGCATATACCTATGTATAGGTTATCTGTTGAGATATTCTTTGTGGTTATCCTTGTTGGTTTTAGAGAGACCTTGAATTTTACGGGTCTTTACAGAAACAATTGAAGCTCTAATCTCCCATATGATCCCCTGATCGATGGTACGGGTCCCGAAGAAAGGCTTTGTCACCGTGTAAGTTGAGTAGCAAGAGAGTTCAGTGAACCTCAATGAATACTGAGCTGAAGTCATGCTACCTTGCTGTATGTTGTGTAGCTATTGTATATGCACATAGCGTAAAGTCACTGGGATGAACTCTTCCCTGATAAGGCTCTCGATGTCTGCCTAGAATAGAGTGACATCATTATGAACCTATAGCATCAATCTACACCATCAGCCCGCTATTTTCTGATGAAGACTATACTAATGGATAATGATGAGATTAGCTGGTGTCCCTACCAGTTGAAAAACTCTAACCATGGCCTCCAGCCAGTCCTCAGCCATCTGGGGATCCATCTCATCTCAGATCCTCAGTGGCCTATTATTCTGGAACTCGTGCAATGGTCTCAAATTCCATGAATCCCTTGCTGTTGGGGCAGCTAGTATCAATTGTCTAATGCGTAGTGGTGATGCTGGTACATCACACAGTGGTACAACTGTCGTAAGGGAGCTCTGCACCAAAGCCTTGTCACTTGGTGGGATATCAACATGTACATTACCTAGAACCCTAGCTGGCTATCTGTTTGGAAGCATTCAGAACGAAACAGTTCCACCATGTTCAAAATATTATACCTTGTGAGATGACTCAACGAGATCACAAAGAATAATTTACAAAAAGACACACGCAATCTATGTTTTCATGATCTAAGTCAGAAATCCGATTTCAGGGTCCTGTTGTATGGATACGTCAGCAGCCGCACAAACAGTGGATTCCGTAAACTAAAAACCACACACATCTCACATAACTCTATTGACACACAGAAAAAATCATAGCACTTGTTCTTCGGTAGAACTGACAGCTTTGATACCAATTTTTCATGAATGTCCCCTGGGGCCCGTTTCGTGACTACCCCAAGCCTGCCTTCCATAGGCTAGGGGCTGGCGACTAGCACCAGAATGACATATACCTAAAACTGGGAAGGTATTGCCTTTATAACCAATAAAATCACACATGATGGATAGATAACTAACCCTCACTGAACAACACTGAATCGATAAGTAACTAACCCCCAGTGACCCACATATGATCTCACCCACATAGGATCGGTATGCGCTGACCCCCAAAGGACTGCTAAGCACTGACACACATAGGATCTAACACATATAGTATTGGTATACACTGAATCACATAGGATCGATGAGAACTAAACCACACAGAAATAATGTTCTTCTGTCACGTTACAACATGCCACAAGATTCTTCACACACGTGCACTCGAGTTCCGTAGAATATACCTCTTGAGATATCAGTCATACCTCTAACTCCACTAATTTACACAATGAATTAATTTAAAAGGAATTCCATGTCGTAAGGGTCCCTACATGACAGATTGTACATCACTCAGATGTGCAGTCTGATAGTTATTAGTGTTTCCATTCCAGGGGAACATTTTTATTCCGGTTCGATCCAAACTGGCCATACTACAACATTATCCAAAACTATTTTTTAGTATTCCAAAAATGACCATCTTGACCCAAGGATTCTTTCTCCACAGAAGGTATGTCAAACAGATTCCGGGTTCCTATGATATGGCCAGAAAGGAGTATTACGGTCCAGATGGGCCTAGGTCTGGTCCGACCCGGTCGAACTGACCAGGCTCGACCTGGCCATGGCCAACTGGAATAGGTTCGGGTCGCCCCGACCCTGTATGGGTCTGGCCCGATCCGCCAAGGTGGAAGCTCAGCCCACTGGGCATGAACTGATGTGGTGCAGCCCACTTTGCACATCCCACAATGTTGCGGACCATTGGGCACGGCTTGCTGTAGTGTGTCCTGCTGGGCGCGACCCGTTGTGGTGTGGCACTCATGGATTGGTGGTCCAATGTGGAGGGATCTACCATAGTTGATACCCGGTAGGAGATTCACAACCCTCAGGTCAACAGAATGGTCTACAAGACTATTCTGTTTACCATGCTGGCACACGTGACTCACCGGAGGGGATCCACTTGATGTAACGTGGCCGAACAGATTTCCAGCCTCTCCTCCTCCCAGCGGCGTGAAGGCGCAACTGTCCTCTACATCTAGCCAGGTGTCTGATTCCCTTTGGGTGCATTGCCATGGCTTAGTAGACGCAACATCCTCTACCGATGGAACAGACGTATGTCTCCACATCTCCAAGCAGTCGTTCGGCATACTAGCTGTTATCCTTCCATCACCGCTGCCGATGGGTTGTGGCCTTCCTTACTACCAGTGGCGCGGTCACACACCACCCCTGTTCCTCACGGCCTGTTGGGTGACAACCCCCACCATCCTCCTCTGTTCATTTCGTCCCTTGAAATCCTTCTGTGGCATGGTTTCACAGCCACTGTCATCGTGGTCGGTCAGTATGTTGGCCGCCACCCATGAGGAACATGTCAATAAGGACTGTGGAGGGATCGAGCCATGTTTGTTCAGTCTACACCCTCAATGATATGTTGGTTGAAAGAGGTTCAATATAAATAAATCAATGTAAAATTAAAAATAATTTATAAACCATTCCCTACCTTGACGTTTGTTGGGGGAGTCATGAGGAAGAAAATTAAGTCGATGAAGGGGACATTGGAATTTTTTTCTCACACAACACGCTTCTGATCCAGGATCAAGCGTTGGTCCCTCATTCTTCATTGGTGGTGGTTCATCATTGGAGTATGATCTTCTAAAGGCTCTCCCCAAGCTATCCCTTTTCCAAAAATTCCCAATGAAGAAGTTATAATCTGCTATTAATTGAGTTAAGATTATTAATTCAATTAATGTTGGCACATTAATTAAATTAATGTTGGCACATTAACTGGGGAAATTCTAAGGGTTAACTCACATTAAAAGAAGAGGTTTTAGACTCGTGTGGTCCCCACCAGTAAATTCAAATATGATGTTTTAAAATAAATAAAATAAATGTTATTTATTATATATTTTTATTTTTATAACACTCCCACGAAAAACTAAAAAACTAACTTCCACCCTCAACCTACTAAGGTCGAGGTGAAGGTATCCTTAAGTGAATATCGGCATTGTGAGTTCAATGGTTCCCTAAGATTTAAATTCCGATCACCGGTTCAAATGATACAAAATTCAACTTGTGTGTTTAATGATTACACATAAAAAATGTCCTGAAATTCATTCTGGGCACACAGGGCCTCATAATCATGCACCATACATTTTCACAGACTCATAATATTCTAATTTAATTAAAACACATTACATGAAAAATATGGGACTTCTTAGATAACATGTAACATTTTATTGGAAACTTATGTAGAGCCCCCTAGGAATACTGTGAATATTCAAGAAAATGTGTCTGTAGCACACTGACCCTTCACTTATAATATTCATTGAGACTTATGAATCATAGGAATCACCCGGGACATATAGATTGGTTAATGGAATGGATATGTTTGGGAATATATGAAATATACATCAATTCATTGTCAACAGTGTTAGAAACTCACTATATAGATCTGAATTATAATGGGGCGGGGGGGGGGGGGGGTAACATATCTTTCTATGACTAATCCATAAATGAGAAACTAAAATTATAGATCTTCTGCAATGATTTATATACTAGATACATTGACATATATCATTTATTATCTTCATTGTTGTGACTAGGAAACGAGGCCTAGGAATCACTACATATCCTATCAAAATGACAATCAATTTGTGTGTCATTCTTGAGATCAACTTAATATTTTCATAATGATGTAAGGGAAAATAACAATTGACTTGAAAAAGGGGAAACATTTTTTCCTGTCATGTAATTAGACCCAAGTGTCCACATGTGACTCTTTGGGGAAGGAATCTAGTAACAGAGTACGTGAAAATATTCTTTTGTAGGGATAATCCAAAAACAATGAGTTAAAAATTTTATTAAAAAAATTGTGTTTGCAGCTGATATTGGAGATTTGGTTGTAACAATGTATCATGTGATGATAAGAATCAATCCATACATAGTACTCAAAAAACTAAGAAGTTTAATTTCATATTAATAGTACTTTAGTGTTCCTTATATGGGTTTTCTACCAGGATCATAGAAACCTTGGAATGTTTTCAGATACCTAGGACATGAGGGGAATCCCCAACTGATCCTTATAACCCAACATCATATATAATCTATGTGAGAAACAATGGTTGGAAAAAGTTCCTTCTAGTACATGTAGATGATAGAATGAATGTTATTGGAATTTTTAAGTAGTGGTGGCTGGGCATGGGAATGTAAATATGGGAATCTCTTCATATCCCATGTGAATGTGAATCAATCCATATATATTTCTGAAAAAGGGGGTTTCTTGTTCTGATCTTGATCATACAAAAAGTGGATGGAATTTTTAAGAAAGACATATGATATTACAGATTGTATGGATGATGTACTCTCATGAGTGGGAATTTTGAAGACATTGTTTATCTTATCATCAGTCCACCTAGATGATTGTTTTAGATTTTAATGCCACATTTTAAGGTAAATGTGAGAAGTGATATAGTTGGATGTTCATTGTTAAATTTATAACAACCAACACTAATGAGGAATTATGATTCCCCATTCCACACTAGATACACGTAATGGAATCTCAGTCCAAAGGGATATACGATTGAATGAATTTATATTTAGGCCCATGGAAATAATTATGTGGAATTCCTACATACGGTATATTAATGGGAATCAAGACATACATAGTTCTAGAATGTCGATCATTTTAGCATTAGGTGGTGAGGATGTAAGTGAGCTGATTTGAATTACAGGGAGTGTGGTAGAAATCCATATAAACAGATATCTGAGTATTACTACATATAATGTGAGAGAAGGAATAATGAAATACATTATTCATGGATCAAAACATACATATATATAATTCATATAGTGAAAGGGAAATAATTATTGAAATGAACCTATCAATAGGCTATACATTAGAGTCCCCAATATTTAGTTAGTTTTTATGATGGTGATGGGACATTTTCTTTTTTGAGCTAGGACAAAGACATAGGGGCATGTGCATCAATATGTTTCTCTTCTAATTATGATCATTACACAAATAGTTCATGATGAATGTTTCCCATATAGTCATGCCCATGCACATGTGTGAATTTCATTCAGATATGACATAACCATTATATATGTTTTGAGTGGATCTAATTATCTTGCACTGATAGGAATAAATCCATATATAGTTCTGAAGAAACAATACTCTAACGTGAATAAGGATCTCATGAAAGACTACATGTGTTTCATTTTTCTACTACACAAATCATGTTCATTTGTGAAAATGTAATGGTTTATGTGATGATCCCCATGTATTTTATTACTTATCTAGTAAGGATGGCATGTCATAGTTTATAGTCATACGATTTGGATCATTTATATAGTTTATATTGATGAAATCAATAAAATTTACTTAAATATTAACATCGTGTGTTAAGGTAATTTCACCATGAAGTTTAAGGACATTTTTAAATACGTTCTATATGTTGTTTAACATATTCCAATCAGGATATAGATCATCCAATGTAAAGGGAATGACATATCATATTATTCATTTTAATGTCATGTGATTTGGATGAACTCTATATAGATTATCATTATTTGGTATAAAGATTTTATTCTATGAAATTTAGCATTGTGAGGTAAGGATGATTCTCCTTGAATTATATCATCACAAGATCAAGCCGATAGGATCTTTTGGATACATGAAATATATTTTTTCATGAACCTTACTTTGGTAGACGATGTAATGTGTCATACATCGACTAAGATCAAGGAATATGATCCAATGGATGAGAATTTGCTTATAACATAATGTCAAACCCATTTACGGTCCATCTTCATAGGTTTCTTCTTGATTGTCATCAATGTCCTTAGAAAAAAAATACTCCCCTTCATGAAAATATATGAGTTAATACCTTTTGTTGAAGGCACATTCAATCTGTCTTTAGTGAACCTAAAAATGGTGGAAGGTATAAAATTTATTTTCATCAAGTAAATCCATTTAATCTAGACGTTTCTTGAATTTATCTAATGTAGATTGTTGATAACGTATAGTAACACAAAGTGATGTAAATTGATATTATATGGGTAGGACAACAACTACCCCATTTACTAATGGGTATTGGTTTTTCTTTGTGGCAGACATGTTATGGTCTGGTAATATCAATGAGCTAAGAGGAGAATGTTTTTCAATGACTTCTTATCCTTATCAACCATTATTTGGAGTATATTGAATAGAGTGAGGTTGAAGGACTCAATCAATCTGGGATCCACTAAAGAGTTGAGCAATAAATAGTTGGCCATGATTCTATACTCCTAATATAGTTTCTCCAATTAAAAAAATCATAATTTGGATTCATTTCCCATTAGTATTGTAAGAGGGACACCAAATATTTTGATGATATTGGAATTCATGAATCTGATGATGTTTCTTTCTCCTACATCTATGTGGGGTATGGATTATAAAAATTTAAAATGAAGTTGGTTTCTATAAGAATTTACTTTAATTTCATGAACATGGTAAGAGGATATTGTACCACAATATCCATTCCCAATATGGAAAATTTCCAAAATTACTGGGCTATGTGATGTATCTTTTGGGGTTGGTGGATGAAATTGGAATGATATTGGAATGAATTACAATTCAAGATGATTTTAGTGCAATTATCTGTTATATTTAGCCAATATTATCCAAACCATCAAATATAATCGGAATGCTTGGATCATGATTTGTGTCATTATAGGCTCTAGTGTAATCATCTTTCGTGATAGTAGTGGTTTATTCTCCATAAATTTAATTGATATGGACCCTATATAAGATTCTCTTATAATGGACAATTTTCTGATTTTCTGTCATACAAGAAAATTGTTAATTTGTCGTCTCTAAATATTATCCCTCTCAACCCATCTGGTAGGATTTATAATTTTTCATTTGGGTAGAATCCTAGTTTCATACTGTTGGATGTGAGACCATCAGGATCAGGGATGAGGTTAATCTCATAGATTTTTTGGATGTTGGTGTGAAAGAACAACCAGGCCATCTCATGACATGTAATTATGATGACTGTTTTATCCCAGTGATGATCACTTAGAGCTATGATTGCATTTTACTATTCATCAACATACACATTTGGCAATAAGACAACCAGATTCAAGGTTGGTTCTTAAGGGAATTATAACATTTTTCATGTACGTAGTCTAACAAGGGGATTACATCTTCCTTTTTCATATCATAATAACCATTTACATTCAAGATGAATAGTTCAGATTAACCATTTACCTTAAACTGTTTTACTAGAAAATAATGTTCCTGTTCATTCGCTATGATGAGATTAGCATACATAGGATCATTATTTGTGAACCACATCGATAATAGGAGGGAAAATGGATGAAAATCTTTTCTTAGAGATATGAGTACAACTCCCAGTACCACATTGTTGATATTTAAGTATTCCATATTTTTTTCATATTGGGGTATTATTTTTACAATGAAAATGAATATCACATACCATTGGGTCCTATTGAATAAGGAAAACCTCTTCATTGAGAAGTTTTGTATCCCGTTGAGTCATTTCTTCATTGGTATATTCTTCGACGAAATAATATAATATTAACACTTATCATTTTTCTATGGAAAAAAGTGTATGTGAATCTATTGTAGGATGTATTCCCACTGTGAAAGGTATTCGGTCAATATCAGACAAATAAATATATATTAATGTCGATTTCTATGAGGGACAAGATTGACCTCGATATGATGAAATTAGTGCCTTATTTTCTGGATTGTAAATATTAGTACTAGATAAAATTTCATAATATTTGAGTATTGAGCCTAATCATTGGTCATGTTTCAGGAGAGAGAATAATTGTTTTTTACTATGAGTGTCATTATTCATTGTGATTATGGAACCTAGGGATTGTTCGATGGAAGTCACATTCAAAAAGAGTGTCTTTACAATGACAGGTGGAATTAGAAATAGTGTTCTTATGCGATATTTTATGATTTTGTTGAATGCTTCTTCAAAATCATATGTCCAATGATATGACATCCATTTCATCATCAAACTGGTAAAGGGAAGTCATTCTCTTGCAAGGATTTCTATGATGTGCTGAATATAGGATATATGTTCTTGAAGTCATTTCAATGCAGTTAGGATGTTAGGAGGTGACAAGATGGAGATATAATTTTTCTTTTTGGGGTAATCTTCAATGACACAATAAAGTATTATGATGATGAGGAGTTTACTTAATTTAACAAAGAAGGAACACTTCAAGGGGTGACATTTGAGACTTTGTGGTCTCAGTTTTTTAGGATAATTTGATGATCCCCTAGTGGTCCATGAACAATCGATATGTTACCAAAAAGTATTCAACATAGAATTCAACATACATTCATAAAATGGGATTGATAACGAGAAACATAGGATGTTGATATGTAGAAATTAAATTTCATAAACCAAAGGGAAATATATGATAGAAAAACGCAACATAAGTTTCCTGAAGGCAGGCTATTTTTCATAATTTTGGTATATTCAGATTTGATTGAATCCTGAATATCCATCCATGAAAGAGAGAGCTTGATATCGGGTAGTTTCATTGAAAAATGTTTTTTATCAGGACCAAGAAATCATCATTCAGGTTGTGCCAATTATGATCCATGATATTAATGCAGACTCTGATTTTTACATTCTTCATTTTGATTTGGACAATGTTGGCCCTACACATGGAATATTGAACCACCTGAATAAATTTTAATCTAATAATATTGTCATCTTCAGCCTCTATTTTGGTATCATTCAACCAGAGAGTACTTATGTATGCGTTTTTATTTCCAAGATGATATTTTTTTGGCCTTGATGATCAGTAGACACCTAAAGACATTAGATTGTAATATGTATTTATTTTTATGAGAAAGTATATCGATGCATATTTTGGAAGGATTAGTATACATATTTCTATTTATAAGTCATTGTTTCACTAATCCGGATGGGTTGTGGATCTTTTTTTGTTCACAAATTTATTTAAATGAGTTAATCAAAGGTGGTAAAGACACTATCATCAAATTCAAGAGTTGAAAAGGGCATACTCTTATTCCTCTTCCTCATCTTCATCATCATTCACTTGTTCTGATGGGATACCAATTCATGAGATGAATTATCAATAATTTGGAGAGGAATCATCATTCAAGTATTTTGGATGATTACGTTACTCCTTCTGACCCTTCTATTTGTGGGGGAACTTCTATAGATGATTAGATGAGGGGTAAAAAGTTGTATGTGTAATATATTATTGATGACACATACTATTATACATTAGGGAATGCAGAAGGGATTTACTATAACCCTTGGTATGGATTGATGGAATTTTCATTCGACCATTCATCAGTGTCAGCGGAGTCAACATGTTTTTTTGAACTACTACAATCCCCAGTCATTGAAAAAATCAAAAGAACTGTTGATTATGTATCCAAAAATCTACTTTTATGCTTAATTTTATTTATGTGTAGTATTTACTCTTTGAGAATATACTATAAGGGGTCAACTGTTTAAATTTCTAAATTTGTTGGGGTGGTGAACCATTTAATACCATCTGTTGTGTATTAATTTCTTTTTTTCTCACAAAATATTGAATTGATAAATTATGACTCAAATTATTTAAATAGGACATTATTACTGTTAAATGTCCATTTCTATCCATTGGAGAAATATTTGATTCATTTATGGTATGATAAGGTAATGGTTGTGTGCTGATTTAACCAAGTATTCCACAGAAGAAAATTGAAGTTCATTATTTTCATAAATCATAAAATTAAAAGGTAGACATATGGTCTTTCTATAATGACTTGTGATTGATTTTTCTTAATGGTTTATATTTAATTTTTTCATATCCATGAATGGTTATTGTGAATAGTTATATTTTATCCTTATTGTAGCCTAGACGATGAAGTGTTCATACCAGAATGAGATTAACTATGATTCCATTATAAGAGAAGTTTCGGCTGATATATATTCAATGTTTATATTCCTTAAAACATAAAGGGTCTTTATGTGTCCTTATATGATTAAAGTTTATTTTAGATCATTGATGGAAATAACCACAATATAATTTCTTGGGTTCTTTCTCTTTATAATAGACATCCGTGGAAAAATATTTGGATTTCAACAATGGGGGGGGGTTTGTTATTATATTTGAGTGGTCCACTAAGGTATTTGTAAAATCATGGGGAATCCATTATAGATATCTTTTCTAGTAAAATAGGACAATAATTTTTAAGATATTATAGTTATGGTTAAATTGAATGATCTACCCCAAATAGGGATTTTATAATAGAGGGTATTTTTGGGTATGATCATTGGATATAGAGAGATCAGACCCTAATACAAGAGATGGAAGGTCTTGTATTCCTTTTTGGTTGGGTTTGGAAGGTCTGCATGCATGTTGATGATGATTTAACACCTCTTACTCTTTTGGTGGATATTTCAGAATGATCGGTATATAGTGACTTCTTTGTAGGGAATGGGAATTTTATTGTTCATATTTTTCCTCCTTATGGGATATTCGATGGGTTTCTAGCACCTTAAGTATTTGAGTTGGGTTGCATCCATAAACAAGGTTTCTACCATGTTTTAATCTTACTCTATATCCAGTGATCCTTTGGACTCTTTCTCTAGATGAATTATCAGGTTAAGGAATATCGTGTTCATGTCAACAATTATTGGAATAATAGGGAACACACAATTGCAAGAAATTAACAGAAAAGAAGATTAGCTCATTTGTACGAAGATAACTAATCTTACCCATCTTCTTTTGCCTGTGATGTTTGGCGGTGTGGTTCCCGAGAATTTAGATCTAAGGGAATGAAATCTATGAGGGTTAAGGATAACATTTTAATTTACAAAGGGTCGTCTTCCTTCAATATTTCTTTCCCATTCTATTCATACGTCTTTTCTAATGATCTTTTTTCGAGGGTTTTGTGGCTGAGGATATCAGTAACATTGTAGTAGGTGCAACTAGTTATGTATTCTTTGTTTCATCTATTCTCGAGGAATGAAATGATCTATGTTGATTATCATTTTATTTATCCAACTAGTTAATTTTTTTGATTTACTTATAGAAACGTCTTTCCACTCACAACCATCATCGGAAGCATTAGTGCAGACAAATTCTGCGGCTGCTGGCGGTGGTCCTGGCGTTACATTCCAATAATATATCTTTTTTTGTATGTGGTATTTACATATGAAACACTCATGTATATATTGTCCGAGTTTTGTGAGGACGAGATAAAAATTAATCTTACAAGTGAGATATACCTCATATAGCCTATTTGGTTTTTCTTGAAAGAGTAAATTTTAATTCATGGAGACTATGACCTTTCCAGTGAATTGAACACCTCAGAATGACAAAAATCTACTAATTCATTCCTTGAAGGTATATCTATTGATTTCTATTGGGCAACAATATTTGGCATGGGATATGGAGTTGAAGCTAGGGCAGTAGGTTTCGTAAGAATGATAGAGGCATCTTAATCTTTTTCACTCTCTTTATATGTAATGGTGGAGTTAGCAAGGACATGATATTATTCCGTTGTATTGAGCCATCCATTATATGGGAAAAGGTGGATAAATCCAAGAATCTACCCATGTACAACACCTATATGAGTGGATTCATATAAAATAATAAATATTATCGATTCACATGTAAATTTTCTCATCCTATGACATTTATTAATAAAAATATTATGTAGGTCCTTTCCATATGGAAATAAAGTCCACGACTCTTTCATTATCCTGATATTTTCATTTTGAGAGGTCACTATCTATTGTCTTTATCAACGTTTAGCTGAACTAAAATGGTAACTATTGATGGTAGTCCTCTTATCATATTATTATTAATGATGGTAGACAAATGTACCATATGAAGGTGGGACCTTGCTGTATTCACAAGAATAATATGAGTTGCATTACTTCATTTATCTCAAGGGTTTCTATTTTGGGATCACAATAAGATTCATATTTCATCAGATGTTTTTCTTGGTCCCCATATCCATATACTTCATGGAACACAATACTCTTGAGGTTTTATGGAGCTGATGTGTCACTCAAAAAATTAGGGTAGGGGTTCTATTACAGCTCTATTGGTGCATGTCTCCCCTCTACAGCCTCCAATGGAGTTATAATTGAATTTATGTTATTGAAAATCCCTTGATGTGTATCTTGTTGAACCTGGGCATGGAAAATCACAATAGGATGAATGATTTAACATGCTCATTCTACTCGCATATGAGGTGGATATCAAACAGGGCGCATCTTTGGAGTATTTTCCTACTTCTATTTTGGTTTCCTCTTTAACAAATAGATATATTAACATATGTACATGATTTTGTCTAGGTAGAAAAATGGTCAATAACATTTTTGGGTGGATTTCGTAGACTTACATCAATTTATTGGATGAACCCTTATGGGTGAGGATCACCCCCTAGAATTTCATGATTAGTTTTTTTATTGTAGCATAACTAGGAGGGAGACTACCAAATTTATTTATGCATTAATTCACCTCATCTCTTTCATTTCATACTCCTTGTGAGTGAATAACTATTCGAGTGTAAGGGGATAGTTTCCATTGGTAGGAGGTGGTGGTTCATGTAAAACGTATAATTATTCTTCTCTTCTATAGTAATTCACAAATGATGTGGTGGACGATTTATTGTGAGAGAATCCATATTTTTAGAGACCCTCTAAATTAGAGAAATCACAACTTCATTCTTAGTGTGGATCAGATTTCAGATAGAAGCATCCTCTACAAATTTAATTTAATTTGTATCATTTTTATTGTGTTTTATAGAATTGACACACACGACGTACACAAATGTATAATGGATTGTGGGTCATATACCAGCTAAAGAATGGGTTTGTCATTTTTTTCCTTTATTGTATCTTCTACATCCATTATTTTATAATCTTTGGGATTATTGGTGAAGGGTATATCTGAGATAAACTTTATAAGAACATGACATATGAATCTATCCAGAGGTAAATTAGTGACGTGATGGGATGGAATGGTAGGCCTATCTACATTTCATCCTTACTAATTTGGAATTGGCTGATGTCAGTTGTTAAGGTGGTTCATGTAAAAATTCCCCCAACCTTACTGGCTATTGTTGCTCCCATCGCCTTGTTATTGTTCATCACATCAGATCTGTTGGTTTTAAAGGATCATTTCATGTGAAAAAAATTTCAAGCCCAGTGGCATCAGAATGGTCTCATATTTTAGCAGTTGATGAAATTATTTCCACTTCCTTGATATCCTTCATTCATCATATGGTTTGATCCTCATAAGGGACCAATTATTCATTTGAATTGCTAAATTTTTAATCCATTAGAAATTCTTGGTTATTGGATTCTCTTACGTGGGAAGCCTACTTAATTCTCTTGGTCTCCTAGTTTAGGTTTTATGAAATGGATTGCTATCGTTGGGGAATTTTTTCCCAGCCTTACACAGGGATGTTCCTTGTTGGTTACACATAATTTCATAATAAGGACGTTTATTTAATATATATTGTGGGATGATGACATTACATGATTGTATTTTCAAAGAGATCTATTAGGAAAAGGATGTTTTGATGTTCAAATATCCATACGCTCCTCATCCACATATGATTACACAATAAGGGGTGTTGATGGTTTTACAATACAACTTATGCATCACATTGAGGTGGAAAATTTCAAGATCCATATTTCTCCTCTTTGATTGTGGTCATCACACAGACAGAAAGTATTCTATTCCAATTTGATGATGAAGCTCTACAATTAATTGGATATTCTCTACATACCCATTATTGGGAATTATTTTTTCCATTGGGAGGGATTTTTATAGATATTTAGAAAAAATTTATATAGGCATTCAAATTACATGTCTCTTCGAATATAAAATTAAGAAGTGAATGAGGTCCAAAACATTAATGTTATACCATCCTTGTCTAATTGTGTTCTAATGATAAAAAAATAATTTTGTTAATCAACCAGAGACTTTTAAATGTGATTCTCCAAAAATGGGTGCTTCTTAGTTTTTAGTCACATGCAGCAGGGTTAGTAGGGGTCTCATTTACATATGAACTATCATGGGTTGTATTAGAAGATGTGCACTGTCTCGGGCCATCTTATAAATGGAAAAGGAAATATCTTGTCATGATATGGTATGTAAATTGTCCAAATCTATATTTCATGGAACCATTGAATATGAGGGATTCATTTTACATCTCTTACTAATTGGAGGATCATAATGGAAATGTGAATCTTTACTAACGGGATGACCTTCACAGATAATGAAATATATAGGGGGCTACCATTACATCTTCATGAATGACTATTTATAGAATTTCAAAAGAATATTCTATATGAAGGACCATCAATGAAAATAAAAGAATGGTGGGATACTTCTTAGTATTTTGTCATTAGGACACAAGTAGGTCTACCATGACTATCATTCGAAGATAATATCTCATGATATATCAGATTTCATTATAATGGGGACCATAATGGGTGATGGTGTTGGGAGAAACTCAATATCTACTGGTAATAGTGTCATGGGGTGGACCTTCACAACTATTACAACATCATCAATTATTTGGTAATAGATCATAAGGATTTAGGTACATAATTGATAGGTGTTTGATGTCATCAAGTACACGATATTTCAAAAGATAAGGGTTATGAGTTAGCTGTTCATTTTCCAATTTCCATTCGTATGATTCCTTTTTGGTAACTCCCTTGTAGGTGATGTGGGTCGACTACTATTTGTAATGACATTCAAATATGGTGGCATGATTGAGGGGCTCCCTTTTTTTATCTGAACAGTATGACAAGAAGTTTGAAATTTGGAAGAGATATATGTCATCCCTAGACTGGCCACCAAAATAGACTGGTGTCCCCCACATGAAAAGGGAATTTGTTCTTGATCTGGGTTTCCATTTATCAAAAAATATGGTTGATGATAATCTGGGAGGGGAGTAGTGATGTAAGTATTCTATAGAGAGACAACCATTTTTGTGGTTGAGTCACCACACACAGGGAGGAAGGGTTGTGGGCCAGACCCCATACTATTGCTACATAAGTGATTACATCATTACAAATACAGAATATATAATCATGAAATAATGTAGTATCCTCCATTATTTCAAGGATGTGTTGAGTTATGTCAATGGATGGAATTATAATATATACCCTTTATAATTTCCAAATATTAATTTTTTCCATCTACATTCCTTCATGTCCTTCCATTGTGTACTGGTTTTTATCCAGTGCGGGGGTAGAGTAATGAGTCTACCTCTGATATAGAGCTTGGATAATACAACTCCATTCTCCAGCTACAATCATGTTTTTCTGATGGTATTCATATTTTCTATTTTGAATTTTCAACTTCTATTTTTCATATTTATTTCTCTTATATGATTGATATGAATCCAAATGAATATTAACATTCATGTCTAAGGTTTCCATCGTAATCAACTGATCTGATTGATATGAGAGTGCAGGAATACACATCTTCTTGATGATTGATGTTGTATTTTGATTTCAGTCACGATTTTCTTTAGCAATAAATTGATCATTCTTGAAATTTTCCTCCCTAATTTCATCGAGGGTGTGGAGAGGAGCACTATGAATTTTCATCATCTCATATTCCACTGAATTTACAAAGAGGTATTCAGAAGAGAGAGAATAAACATTCATCTAATCATAGTAAGATGTCATGTCTTCACGATGGATCCCTTACATAGGAATCAGTGAAATGGACTATTATTGATTATAATATCCTCTCCCATGACAGGGTGTATGGGTGACCTTGGTTCATTTTCCCTTATCAGGGACCCTCACGGTGATATCCTCCAAATAATGAGAACACTGGGCCGCATGGTTCTGGTTGGAAGAATTTTGGCATGAGTTCATCGGTGGGACCCCCATGAAGAAGGAATAATGTTCATAGCAAGGTCTTCCTATGCCGCCATTAGATAACTGATGTACTCATTATCGCATTCTTGGGATAGACTCATGAAACAGTTGGAGACAACTAATGGAACCACCTGGTTCTAGACTTTTTATTGTTGCTTAGTAGGTGGCTGGTAGGATTTCATCTTCTTAAGGGGGAATGTGTTTCTACCTCTATGGTGGGGAGAGTACTATTCTAGTGTAAATCCTCTAACAATTAATTTGAAACCCATAATTGAATATTTTGGGTGGGAGATGGATTCCTCTTCATTATTGACTAATCGACCACCTGTGAAGTAGTTGACATGCCTTTTTGAACAAAAAATTGAGATTCCTTTGGTTTGAAGGATGCTAAGAAAAGTGACTGATGTATTGGTGAAATGTATAGAAAGGAAAAAATATTAAATGAAGCATATCAGGACCACATACATTATTGATGATATTGATCGTCCATCTTCGCTTTCTAATGTGAATGTGGCCTAAAGGGGGTAACTAATTCTCCTTTGATAAGGATTCATGTTGAGTTCACCTTTTTTACATTTGATGTGCATTAAAAAATATACAAAAAAATTTATCCCAGGGGGATTGTGGATTATATCCTTTTTATAATATTAATGAGGTTCCATTGTCACGTAATTCATTTTAGTTACACCATATTTTATTTCATAATGAATGTGGGTTTTGTTTGATTGCCAGTTGGTTGATTATAGGTTTTTAGATTATATACTATCTTTCTTATCAGGTTTACTACTTCTTAATAGTCTTCAATATATTTTTATTCCCAAAGTGAGAAACACCCAATGGTTCTGATATCCATGATTCATGGACCTATATTCCAAAGGAAAGAATTTGATATTTAACATGGCCAATGACACTAAAGAACTCACATTTCCTAAGATGATAGAATGTGTGTCTCATCACACACTTTTGGGTGAACTATTTCCTATTCCAGGATAGTCAAATATATTTAACATAAATTCATAAATCCTTTGTTTATTTATATGTATGTGGCCATGGATAATCCATAGGAACCAACCGATCATAACAAAAATGGGTTCGGAATCATATGTATATATATCTACGGTTTTCTATTAATAGATAATTCTTTTTTAATACAAGATTATTCATCGATAATACCCTTTTATGGATAAATCCCCAATTTACTAGTGACTTATTAAAAAAATGGAAATTGTAATCCATATGGTGGGGTGATCTAGATTTTACTGTCATCAAGAGGGAAAGAGAGTTGGATAGCTGTTGGGAATGATCAAGTAAGATGGGGTTAGTATGTATATCATTCCGTAGGGAATTAAATCTCATGTAGTTATATAGGATAGGGATTTATTTTGGAAGTTGTACATTATAGGGTATATGTAGAGGATTATACCAAATAGAAGGCCAATTTCAAGAGGACTACTTATGATCAGATATGCTGTGGGGATTATGTATCAGAGCTACATATTTGGTTTGTGGTTGGTGATTAGATTTTTAGTGAAGTCCCATTCAACGTTTGGGATCATGCAGATATTGTGGTTACCACTAAACTTTAAGACCAGTGGAGTCATGATCAGTGTTAAATATAAGATTATGTAGTTGACATGATGATCGTATGACCCTATACATCCACTGATAGTGGGTGATGAATTACAATGGATGAGTGGGGGGACTATTAGTGTTCCTATCACCACATATATTTTTGTAACGTGGATAATCACCAACATTGTTCCATATATCTACATATTATGAAAATGTGATGTGGATTAAGAGTTGTGTCTCCTAATTTAATGTTTTCAAGGGAATATATCAGGTCGAGTTTCATAATATTTGTTTCAAAAAAGTAGGTATTAATTGATATTATTGATTATTGAAGGTAATGGAATGATATTCCACTAAATATCTAGAATAATGGGGAACATGTGATCACCCAATGTTTGGGACCCTCATTAACATGGGAATGTAAACTAAAGTTCATTCTAAAGGTCTATTCATTTGATGGGATTGACTATAAGACTCTTCTTACTTTGTGTTAGTAAACTCAACATGGCATGATATTGTGCCCAATGATTTTATCACATTTGTATGGTAGATTTGGAAGGTTCCATGGCCTGATAATGTTAGAATGGATCATGTAGGAGCCAACATGGGGGATTATCACATGATAAAAGTTGATGATTGGATCCAGAGAGTAGAAAAACCTAGGACACCCCATAGCACATAGAATGTTTTTAGAGGGGAATGGGGTCCCTCTGTGTATCATGTTCCTATGCGGTTAAATGTCCCATCTACATAGCCTTGTTCTAATCAAAAACTATATCTACCCATGCATCATGATTCTATGTGAAATGAAGTTTCATCCACAAAGGATGTTTCTACACAGGGTTGAGTTCCTCCAGTATAGCGATTTTCTATATGGGGAAGGTTTCTTCCTATATAGCATTTTTCTATTAAGGATGAATATTTGTATAGGTAAAATTATTTTTGTTCCTTTCAGGGAATATTAACACATTTGATATTGATTTCTTTGACTACTAATTGATTTATTTCTTCCTTCATGACATTATACAATGGGTTTTACATGCCAGGAATCAACGAAGGGATATGGTTTTCACAGTGCCTTCATGTTTGGTTGTCATTATCTCTCGTTACTTGTTTTTTTTCTCTATTACTATCTCCCTCTGCCCCATTTCCATGGTTTCACTCAGTTCAATTGATAATGTAGTTAAGGAATTAGATCAATGGGCCATGATGCTTATTTTTTGGAAGCATATGACTGCTTCTCAGATGATGAATGATTTAATCAGTATGGACATCACTCGAAGAAACATGATGTCATATACAAGGGTGTTTATCACCTTCTCTGTCCCTCTAATGAATTGTTTTCATTCATAGGGCGCTTATGGAAGCATCTCACCATGTGAAAAATTTTAGTTCATAGGGAATATTCATTTTCCAGGGATGAGATCCCCTCCTTATTATCACAAGAGAATTTTTTTTATTTGTGGAAGCATAATATCCATCACTATCCGCAAACCTTATTTAGTTCAGGGTAATTTCAAGAATCAGTGGAGAACAATGCATGTTGATTATCTATTAAAGGATATATTCTTCATGAAATAACTTATTCTGTTTCCATTTTTTTCGCATTGACAATTCTTCTTTAAACCCTTCCTCTGATTTTTCATCTATCTTTTCCAAATTGACATGATTAATTCCATTTCCAATGAATATTTTTTAGTAAAAAACAACCATATGATTAGATGTTCTATTATTTATGATTTTATATGATTACTCATGTTCCATTACTTTTATGTTATTAAGTTATTCCTTATAAATCATGTGTTATAATAAATCCCCATGTATATTCACATAATTTTATTTTAATCTCATGAATTTTTTATATTTTCTCACTATGATATCTCATGTAATTGTATGTGCTAAAATGGAGTTTTTACTCATTATAGAAAGGATTTTATATATCTTTTTCATATTTTCTAATTATATACCTAATCATCCAATGACCCACGACATTAAGATCGTTGATTTGTATATGATAGAACAATATGTTTAAATTCATTTAATAAAATGAGAAAAATTATAGTGTCCCTGTAGTTAGTACTAGAGCACAATTCAATTATCAATGGGTATTTAGACTATAAATATTTATTAAGAACCCTAGGGTTAATTATATCAACATTTTTAACCATGATTTATGTTATGGAATCACAAGATAGGGTATAGTTTTCAATTATGTATTTATCATTCAATGTTAAATTATTACTTCTTATATTTTTATTATCTATGTATTCAAGAAGCCTAAATTTATTTTATTATTCATAGTTAATAATTGTAAATAGAAGACCTAACGTCAATAATCAATGTGAAGGGAATGTAATAATTTCCCTAATGATATTCTAAATATGAGGGGAGCAGGAGCTCATAACATCATGATAATAATTTCTCAACTAGCTAATGTTAGGAATAATAACATGAGTCATGTTGAACACCCACCTCTCATAATAAATAGAATGTTGCAGTTGATTTCATTATGTAATAATGGCCTCCAATATTTTTTTGATCATCTGATCCAATATTTTTAGATCAATGCATTTATACCATTGATAAAATAATTATAAGATATAGTTCCTAGACTATGATAATGATTTACTTGAAGTATATCATTTTGATGGGAATAATGATGAATAGTTGAAACTATTAAAAATTGATCTCTATGGTGGAAATTGATTCTATTAGTTTTGAATCATTCATGAAAATATGTTAGAATAAATATTTTCCACAAAATCTCCATCTTAATATAGGAATAGAGTTTTTTAGACTGACAAAAAATGAATACGAGTCTATCGGGTAATACATGGTAAGCGTTGGAAGGAATACATGATACACCTATGGATTTTTCATTAACACTAAATTTAGAGTGGCCCAATATTTACTGTAAAAAATACATGTCTTTGAAAATAATTGCTGACCTGAGTCTCCTGTGTCAATAATAATATAGTGTGTCAGCCCTTAAAGTTGAATGGAGATCGTAAAATATCTGTGGCCTCAAGGGGATAGAGATAAAAATAGTAAAACATAGTTTTACATGATTAGGACTTCATATATGACCCATGAATTAATTATAAACACAAATTTCAAAAACTAAAATTGTTGGTCGATACCTCGGTGATGTTTCCCATGGGGAACCAGGGGATGCTTCAAATGTGATAGATAGGGTCATCATTCTAATTTTTTCCAAATGGATTTAATGAAACCCACTAATGTTGAAGAAGAAAAGATGGTTGAGACCTACATTCATACTATAGTTAATAGTTTCAAATTTATTTTAAAATGCCATTATGTAATCTAATTCTCCAATATAAGCTTACTTGGTAGAATTCAACAACAGAAAAATACATTCCACAAGGAAGGGAATACAATATCACTTCTACTTAGGTGGAGCCTGATGATGAAGTGGTAATAGGTTTTCTGATTATTTATTCAAGAATAGTGATTTTTTTGAATTTTGGTTATAAATATTTTTTAATATCCTTTATTTTTATTATTTGTATTTAAAAACCTTCTAAAACATAATGGATGAGTTATTTCTATAAACCAGAAATGAGGAAATTACTACATCCAATGTAAATAATTAATCCCTATTCATTGATTGTGGACTGAATATATTATAAAAAAAATTATTAAATACTATTTTTGAGTTTTAATCTATATTGGAAATGAATTGGATATATCTATATAAGTCCAACATCACCTTCTGGGAAAGATAGATCACTCTTCATATCCCAAGGCATCCTTAAACTCAATACAAGTGTAAGGAAGATGATGAATATCATTCTGAATTATCCTATCAATTTATAATATGATTACTTTATGAGAAATAATATATAACAATAATCATAGATATAATGGCGATGATAATTCTTGAAAACATTCTTATTTTTAGGGAATGCACCGATGTGTTCCATAAATATTTTTCTGGTCTTCAACTTGATTTGGAGGTTGATTCCCCAATCGAACGTATACATTGTTGTTTTCCTATATCAAATACTACTTACTTAATATCGAATATTGAGTTGGATAAACTATGGAATCATTTACATTTGATTCTATTATAGGGTTTCATATTCCCCATTTCATCACTATGGAGGTATTTTAGTCATCATTTTCAAGAATAAGGAAGGTTCAATGCCACCTACATTGAATTTCATGATATCCAAGAATAATGACAATGAACATGTATCCCCTACCAAGGATAAATGATTTGTTCTATCAATTATATGAGGACAATTATGCATCTAAAGTTGAAAATATGTTATGATATAATTGATTAATTTTGATGAAGGAATACAATCCTAAGATAAAATTTTGAATGGGTTGTGGACTCTTTATGTTCATGGTGATGCCTTTGAGTCCCCCTAATTCAAAAAGAAACATTAATTGAAATAATGAATTGAGTCATTATAGATCACCACAAAAAAATTTGTGTTATTCTTTATCAATGATATTAGGATAAACTCCATGTGTAATAAATAACAAAGTGATCATTTAAAGACTATTATAAAGACATTTAAAAGGGAGAATATATGTGAAATATATGTAAAATTTGAGTTCTATATAGAGGAATTATCATTATTTGGGAAAGATGTCCCTAAAAAAGTAATATATGTCCATGCATTATGAAAAAGGAAATTGTGAAGATGCCATTAATATCCTCTATCATGTAGTTATGTAGCTTTGATTATCTAGATGGGTATTACTATTTTGCGGTGAATAACTTTTCATGATAATGAATCCTACTAACCAATAATACTAGAAATGGAGTATATTTTTTATCAACCAATATATCTAAACACCTCATCAATTATAACAAAAATTGGATTATCAATGGACAAGTAATCAAAAATTCATAATTTAGAAAATTATTTTCTATATAAATAAATGCATCAATGAATGTATTCGACAATGTAATCTTGAATATTTATAATTTGATAACCCATGTAGAACGGAATATTTATGTTCTAGATATGAAATATCACACACATGATCTAGAGTTAGTGGATATTATCTTCATGTGGAGAATATATTGGAAATATTTATATGGGGGGAAGTGTGAGACATATAATGATTAAAAGTTCCTCAAATATATATTTCCAAATAAATAGATTAATATTCTCATTTGAATATTTTTAGTGCTCATCATGAATTTTGAATAGTCAACCAACTACCATCCTAGTAAAAAAAATATAGTGGATTATTATCTAATTATAAAGGATTTAGATACATTATCAATGATTAAAATTGATAAGGAACCAATATCAATATAAATGAAAAGGACATAAATTATAATCATTAAATAATGAAAATCAATAATAAATTTTCAAATTCATTCTCTAATATCTATTTACGATAAAATAAAATAAGAATAAATAGATGATTGGAAATACATAAGAAGGTGGACGATATCATTATTTGAAAGTCATCAGAGTAAATATTTGATGAGGATAGAGTTGAAAAATTTTCATCACTGCTATGTGTACCATAAAATCCAAAGATAAAGAAAAATAATCTAATGATGCACGTATCTCAACATTATTTACTCACCCACGAAGCAAAAAAATTTATCATGATCTCCAAGATCACTATTTTTGGAGAGAATTAATATTTATATCATTGAATATACACCCATGATCCTTGTTTGTTAGAAGATGACAGATGAAATGAAAAATTTTAAGGGGATGATGCAACCATAACCCATACCAACATAAAAATGGGAAAACATATCCATGGATTTTTTCATTATAAATCCAATAAAATCAATAAGAAATAATGACATATGGTTCATCATGGATAGTCTTATAATAGTATCCAACATTATCACAACTCACGATGAAATTTCATTTGATCTTCTTTCATGGATATAAATTAAATAAGTGGTGAGGCATAATGGAGTACCACTATCGATTGTATCATATTGAGTTCTAATATTTGTCTCTATGTCTAGTAATTCTCAAACATTATATAAACATTGAGTTGAACATCAATACGACTTATCAAATGCAAAATTATGGAAAATCTGAGTGTATAATTCATAAACTAGAAAAGATGTTGATATATTGTTCCATGGTCATTAAAGGGTGATTGTAAGAACAACTGCCTTTAGTGGAGTACTATTGGAAGAATAATTTACGCTTAATTAACTAAATATATTCTTATGAATCCATTTAAGGAAAAATATTTAGAACACCGGTCTGATTAGATGATTCCTATTAAAGTATGCTGCTGGGACCTGAAATGGTTATAAAATTATGGAAAAAGAGAAAATCATTAAGTAGAAAATCAAGGAATCACAAATTATAAAGAAGCAATAACTAGATAATTTTCAATGACACTTATAGTTTGTGGTTGGTTGAAAATAATTCCTCCAGAAATATTTATAGAAGATGGTCATGAGATTTAGGAATAATGGAATTATATATCCCAGGTACATCATCCCACATTTAGATTCTAGATCGCATCAAAGTTATAGAATAATTACTAGATATTCTACCAACTATGTCTCTAGTACATGATGGACTCCATGTATCCCTCCTGCGGAAGTACATAC
The DNA here is from genome assembly GCA_963277665.1 of Viscum album. Lineage (NCBI taxonomy): Eukaryota > Viridiplantae > Streptophyta > Magnoliopsida > Santalales > Viscaceae > Viscum > Viscum album. The sequence goes on along the minus strand of OY728139.1, from coordinate 730,330,168 downwards.
CAGATTACTGACATGAATTAAATTCGGATGTGTTGTGGCTGGAAAATGAACTTTCTTAAGTGTAGTATCCCATGAAGATATTAGACGATAGAGATAATGCTCGATGAAAAATGAATAATCACCTATGGAAAGTAACATTGTGGAACCATAAATATAGAGAGGAAACATGGGAACTAGAAGATGAAATGAAGGATCAGTATAGTCACCTATTTCCTTTTTTACTATGTAGAATGATGTTTCAAGTGGGATATTTCCAAAGGGGGTATCAATATAAAAATCCTTAGTTTTATAAATGATATTTCTCTTATTATAATTGGTTCATACAATAAAAATAACATATATCACATAGATAACCAAATAATAACATTATTATCATAAAATAATAATGATAAATAATTTATTAAATGAATATATAAGAATTACATATATAAAATAAGAACTATATAATCTATTAATATGATAATAATTTTATTAATTTTATGTTCTCGATCCAATAGAATTACTGCAGTCAGGGATAAAAAATGAGAAATAAAACAGAATGATAAAAATGAAATATTAATTTTGATTATTAATGTAATATATATCCAAAAGGGAACATATATTTGAAATATGATGGTATGTAATAATTGATGTTTATATAATGTTTTTAATCTATAATTTTGTAATAGTAACATGACTATTGGAATAGTAATGTGATAGTTTGGAATATTAATCTTGACATTTGAATAGTAATATAACCTATGATGGTATAATTAAATTTTTGTTATAATGTAAATGAAAATATGATATATATATATATATATATTTATTTATTTATTTATGTGGGTATAAGTAAATAATTTTTATAAAAATAATAAATTATGTTTTCCTATTTTTATGAAATATAAATATTTTTTTACAATTTTCTAAATAATATAATAATTTAAAAGAACATTTATCTTCATAAAATTTAATCATTAATCTATATTTTGTTAAATTTTTATTATAATAAAATTTTAATGTACCTTTAATAATTTTTCTTTATGTCATAAACTCATTTATAATATTATAATCTGTTTTTTCGAATAAATGATAGTTCAATTAAAAGTTCAATTTGGCATATTTATAAACTAATTTTAATAAAGTGGAGAAAATTTATGGAATATAAATGTTCAAAATGGTTAGATTCAATGATATGGATTATTTAAAGAACCCCAACTTCAGAATTCACCTTAACTAGTTACATTCAATAGATACATTAATTTACACTATTGATAAACTTTACAAAAAATAATAAACTGATGAATATAATAATCCAAAACACCCCACTCTTCCACTTATAAAACATCACCTCTCCCCACCCCTTCCCCACAAAAAATATATTCTATATATGTTTATAATATTATATAATATATCTCCCTCATCAAATTCACAAATTCCTCAATTGACCAAAAACACTAGAAGATTAATTCTAGGTTCCCTAAGTATGATCCTATAGAGATTATATTCTATGGGTAAATTCCTCCTTTCACGTTTAGTTAATGTTTTTTTATTATCCTATCATAAAAAACCATATCCATTGTTACTTGAAATATTTACTGTCATATTCATATATTATGTATATTTATTGTGTTATAGGAATATCTTTCATAAATTCTATTCTGTTCACATTTTATTATAAAAATGAAAACATCATCCTTGTTTTGTCATTTCACTCAGTTCGTGGACTGTGAGTTTTCATTTTCAATTGACACATTCAATAATGGTAATAAAATCAATATTATTGTTCATTAATATTTAAATATTTAATTAATATCTCATTTCATTTTTTTAACTAATATATATATATATATGTTATCAAATATAAAAATAAATACTTCTTGATGATTGATTAATTTCAAAAACAAATTAAAAAATTTTCATTAACTTTTTTAACTAATGAATAATTCACATTACTAAAAATTATATAAGACCCCATATAAAATGATTAATTTGAATTAATACTACATAATTACTCATATATATTTATTCGTCCACTGTACAAAAAATCAATAAATATATAGTTGTTAAACAACCATAAATCTATAAAATAGAACTCTAAATGAATGAAAAATTTGAACTATATAACTCATAAAAATAAAAATTACTGAACTTAATAAAATGATACTATATAAAATATACATATTTATGTTTTTCATTAATTAATTAATTGGTCTAATTTAATTATCTAAGACGCTATGTTATGGGGGTAGGACAAATTTTGACATAACTTAAGGGATCGTTTTATACCTCGCTTTTTTTACTTCAAGTTATGCTATATCCCTATTTAAACTAGTTAATTTCATCATGATTCATTAATAAATATTCTTTATTATAATTTTAAGTTCCAAAATTATATATCATGAATATTTCATTCATATTTTATGGGAATAATCATTTTTAAATGTTTCCCTATTTGATTCCCCCATTTATGAAAACACTATTAATAGGATCCTCCAAATTTAATTCTGTATTTAATTTTCACTCCATGAACTATTTAAATCAAAAATTATTTTTATAAAATCAATCATTTAATCATAATTTGTTTTTATTTCACTTATGGTTTTATATAAAAAATACACCATTTTCCCCATTAATGACCCTTTAATATTTTCCCTCAAACTGCATTAATGTGGATCATTTCTAATTTTCCTAAAACACATTCTTTTGATAAATTCACTTTGGATGGAAACATATTTCATTATATATTAATATTTTCTCATATAAATGTCCATTAATGATTTAATTGCAACATATCATGAGAACGAAATTGGAAAAACCATTGCTTATTCATTATGACATAATTATGATACCCACTTATTTTTGTGGGTAAGCCTAATGTTTATTCTTTTTGTTTAATTTTTCATATAGATACAAAAAACATTAATATGTTATTATGGGCATACTAAAATAGTTCTTCAATTCATTGGGTAATAATTAATACCATGATATTCCATGAATGGGATTAGAATAAACCCAATTCATTATGGGACTTTGTCCACTTCGTTATATAGTCTTCTAGATAGCATTGACTTGTGTTTATGTAATTTTGTTTAATTCTTCCATATTATTATATTTCCATGATAATATGAATCATCATTATTTTTTATATGCTTCCAAATGATTAATCATGTGAAATTATTTTTATGTTATCATGATATGCCTTCTAACTCACATATTATGCTATATTCCCATGTTTAATTCCTTGATAGGATTTTCACCTATTACTTTTTACTATGTATTCCCCATGATATACCATTAAGATGTAGGTTCTCAAATTGAGATAAGATCAAATTATAGAAATGATTTTATATTTTTTTCCATGATTTATATTTTTCAAGATAATTATCTAACGAAACATGACGTTGAGATACACAATTTTTATTTTAAGGATAATTATTCATAAAATTATGTAAGAACATGTGTAAAAGTGTAGGCTTCTAAAACTATTATTATCTATTTTAGTATAAAAAATATTTACTAAATTATATTTTGAGTCTATATATAATTTCCCCAACCATAGTATCCTGGAGTTATGGAAATTTGTTTTTTAATTGGCATAGATAAAATAGTTAAAATACCAAAAAATATTTCAATTTAATAGTTTTTGAGAAGAATTTATCAACATGATTCCCATTTTATATTGTATATAGAAATCTTAAAATAAAAATATAATGATTTAAATATCCATTAGAACTCATTAAATGATATGTTCCTCATATCATAGGGAATGAAAAAAATAAGATGAGATATAATAATTAGTTACTGTCAAGTACAATAAACTCTATCAGCAAAAAATTAGAATATTAAACATGGAAAGGTATGTAACTTAAAACTCATGTTATTTACATAACATGGATATCATTATTAGATAAGGAATAATATTCATGCAATGTTAATAAACAAAAAACACATTTTATTTATTCAATAACAATGGATTAAATGCATTAAGAATATAATAGAATAGATAAAATATTTTATATAATAATAACTAAATTCTAAATGTATGAATTTAATAATTAATTGATGTGGTATCTCAAGCACATGATAATCCTACCATCAAGAACATTAAAAAAAGTTTCAAAACTACAATAATTAACCCATTTATTTTAAATAACATAATTTTCACATTATACCTAACATTTAATCAAGGGGTATAAAATTTATGGCCCCAGACATCACTACATATATTAAAAAAATAATCAGATATCAAATAATAAAATTATTCGATGAATGAATTTTGACTTATACTCAAATATCTATATTTTGTAACATATAATTTATTATCAATAAATCATTAGTTATTAAAACAAAATTCAATATAGAAACCATAGGTAAAAATGAAATATTTTTTAGGAGAAAAAACATAACTATCATACAATATTATCTATATATAATATAGCTATAATATCCATTGAAATGATTTACAATAATGTTATTATTTAATGAGAATGTTAACAATCATAATGGAATGTGGGATATTTGAATTAGATTAACCACAAGGTTATTTTAATGTCAAATACTATTATATTAAATAAATAAAATTGAAACATAATATAAAATAAAGTATTAATTAATCATTATATGTCTATGTAATATATATATAACATAAAAATGAAATTTTGTGCATAATATAACAATATATATCTCAGTAACAGGAAATTGAGACGATGTTCCTTATGTCACACTACCATTTGGATGAATGTAATTTATCCTATTGTATACTAGTTTTAAACATGAAATTAAGTTTCACCAGAACAATATTAATAATTATAATTTCATATATGTTTCATTTGTAACATATTATTAACAATAAATAATAAATAATTCATTATTTTTATTGTTTTTGTGTTAATTTCATTGGTTTCTCTATCATTATTTATGATGAATGTTTTGTTTCAATTGAATATTATATAGATTAATAATCTATATAATAATAATTGTTATATAATTATGATATTTATAAATCATGTATACTTTATTGAAAAACCATGAATGATGGTTTTGTGAAATGAATTATGTTTTGATCATGATTATTTTAAGTCATATGTTTACATGAGTAACCTTTTCATTTTTCAATTATAAATATTATACCAGGGAAACATATACTTTATATTTATTTAAATGTACAAATATCTTATATAAATTATTATTTCTTGATATTTACTTATATATATCATCCAAGTGATGTGGTCATGAAAATATAGTTATGTTGCATGTTTAAGGTAATATTACACTTGTACACAAGAGACGTTATCATATTTCATTGATTAAAAATAAAAATGATCTATTAATATTTTTAAATGAAAATTATTTCATATTTATCAAATTTATTTCATTAAAATAACATATAATAATAAAATTTATCCATATCACATTCCACATCAACTGTTAGTGAGAGATGAATCATGTTATTTCATGAGGTAGTACTCCATCATACACATTCAAAATGTTGTTTTATACCTTATTGAATGGAATAGAAAATTTTATATAATTTGTAGTGACAAAATTGGTATATTTATTTTTATAAATATAAAATATATATTTTATATCAACAACCCTATAAAATAGTGTGGTGTGGTAAATATAAAACCAATGTAATCGATTCGTGAAACAATGATTGACCATACACATGAATAATGATTTATTAAACCATTTTATTGAAGTGGATATGGTTGTAGAATGTGGAATTTTTATAAAAACTCCATGTAAATTTCAGAATCCACCATAGGTGCGCACACAAATCCTTTCTAGGTTAAAATTACTTCAAAATAAGATATTCAAGGATGTGATTATGATATTTTGTAAGTGATTTTATATAGAATTTTCTGAAACAAAATGTGGTTAATGTGTGAATAGTTGAGGTGTTAGGTGGCCCCAATATGTGAGGTAAGTAGAACACATGTATAATGGTTAAATGAGAAAATCATTCTAACATTATTATTAAGGATGTAGAATTAAAAATGGGTAATTATATGACCTATAATTTAATGGTTTAAAAATTTCAATAAAATGGTTGTTGTTCATGTTGGTAGATCCCTTTTACCCTTATCTCTTTAGTTAAACGACGTCAAAATTCAATTTTTACCCAATGTGAGGTTATTAATATAAATAAATTCACAAGTCATTTCAGAAAAAAATTATTATTACCATATAATAAATTATAAATTTTAATGATTTGAAATATGTAATAATATTTTGAAAAATAAATAATTAGAAGTGGAAAATATTAATTTAAAATGAATCCTCCAGATGCAGTGGGAAATATATGTTTTGAAGAAATAGTTTTTAAAAGGTTACTAATATTTCATATAGTTATTTAATTTAAAAATATATTAATGAAAAAAATTAGATTAATAGATATATATTTAAAATATTTTTACTTTTAAACTAATATAAGTTATCATTACAAATACTATAATTAAAAATTCGGTTTTCAAAAAAATGTATTAATTTTTTTCAATTAATAAAAACATGAATCCTATTAGAAATATACCAAATATTCACCATAAAGTTATTTAGATAAAATAATATAAAAAATGGTGTTTAATACTTCATAATTTTTTTTATTAAAATGGGAAAAAATTAATTTCTATTTAAAAAGTGAAACTAAATGTCCTTTTAAAAAATATCATTTTTAGAAAGAATTTTATTTTCATTTTAATTATTCTTATACAATCTATACTAAATAGATATCCATATTATTTATATTATTTTTGTTTCAAACGTTTTTATTTTATAATTTATATATCATTATTTTTACAATCCACATTGAAGGCAATGTAATAATGGTAATTTTTAATTAAAAATAATAATTTAACATAATATCATGTTTTGTTCCAAACCGATGTTGTTTTTATTGAAATCCATGTAAGGGGATGAATGTATTTTATAAATATATCATAAATTTATAATATATTATATTACCTTTTAAACATTGTGTTGTGTGTCACACAAATAATCAAATATTATGTTTATCTGTTATAATATTATGGTGTTACTTTAGACCCACATAAATTAATTGAACCCTATCAATTAAATGTTGATGTGGACTATAAAGGGTATTCCATCAGAAAATTACATTTTAAAAAACCAAAATCATTAAAAATTTAAATAAAAAACTGCATGATTGAGGAAGAAATTTTTTTGAAGGCCACATTGAATAACAAATAATAGTTTTTAAAAGTATATTACAACATTACATTGAAAAATAGGATGTATTTGAGAAAAAACACCCCAATAGTTTTGAAGAGTTATAGAGAACATTGACTAAAATATTTTGAGTCATCTAATGAATGTCAAAATCCACAAATCAATCAACTGGAGAGTCATGATAAATGTCACTGGAATCATAAAAATTGTTGATAACATTGTTTTTTTATTTTTATAACATATTCATAATATTGGGAAATACATTTCATTATAAATTGAGAACTTATAAAATCTACTAACTTGATATATATTACGTCTTAGAAATAATTCCATGTTTTGGTTGTGCATGTATAATTTCCCAATTTATTTCAATCAATTATAAATCAACATCCATGAAAGAATTATTTATACCTAAAGGACTAAAATTATTGTTTAATGGATTGTATGATCCATAATATAATTAGAAGATGTTCTTTAGGTCTCTACATATTATTATAATATAATGGTATGTATTAGTATTCTATTATGCCTCAATCATCTAATACAAATGCAATACCTTAATCTATTGAACATCAAAAAAAATTTAAATCTAATAATTTCCATCAATTTCAAAACTTATGACCATTCCATAGGATAAATATATAATACATTAGAGATATTGTTACTAAATTTCAAAAAAATAACATATAATTAATCTCTCAGAAAACATGAAGTACCTTTTAATCATCGCATACCAAACATGTGAATAACATCATCATTACTTCTATTAAATCATTTTAATAACCTGTGCTACCAGAAATTAAATTTGAAAAAATACAGGCTTCATTATTTCTTAAATAAAAAAAATATTTGATATATTCCATTAATCTAATGACACTGTAAAATCCAACAATTATATTATAATCCACTTTTTCAGAAAATATTTTTTCATTTCAAACGCATTTAGTACTATCAAAAATAATTTATCCCTATCAACCATCCCTTTATCCCAACATCATTTTCACATCATCAATAATATATAAAGGGTTACATTTCCCTCCAACATGTGTTTTTCAATATGTTCACCATGCCAGTGAATCATTTTTCTTGGCCATCAATACCATTCACATATGCTTTAAAATAATTAATGAAAAGGTACTATAATACAATCCATATACATTTCATTGTTCAATTAAATTTTATATATTTTATAAAATAATGAAAATAAATAATTATTTAATTTTAATACACATGAAAATTAATCATTCCACTTTGTTGGTATCAATAAAATAATCTTGAGCTTGATCTCATAACTAATTCTGGGGTATATTCATATGATGACTGCAGAATTAATTTGTGTATTGAAAATTATTCTTATATTGGAGGATGACACATATGAAATTTCTTTTTTTCCACGTAAACATTTATCATTGTGGATGTTATATCTACATAATTAGAAAAATCTCATTTCCATTAAGCATGAACATGTGTGTTTCTATAAAAAATTCTCCTATATGGGAATATCCTTCCTTACCTTATTCCCATTATGTATATTTTGATATTTCTTCCTCTTCTTCTATTTCACCCCATCAAATCTATAAGAAATTGTTAATTTTTCTCATTCGTGACAGAAAATGAAACCATTTTATCATATAAATAAAATGAATGAGAGACCAACATCCTTTACAGACATTCTATAATACCATTAATGAAATGGTTAAAATTGCACTAAATGCAGTATATTTAATTTGTATGGAACATAACTATAAATTTATATGTACATTCATATTACAAATAAAAAATATTCACTATTTGGATTTAATCTATTTATTATTCTCTTCAACTCTGTTTTCTTCTCGTGAGGGAAATGATTTTCTAATGTTTCTTTATGGATATCCACATCATGTGTTCTATTTCATCATTCTGATTAGTATTGATGATTAAATGACTACATTTATTATAAAAAACTATTAGAAAATACACTTCAACTGTTACCTTTTCATTTTCACAACATCCCATGATGATGAAATTAGATTCTAAATAATAAATCCATTTATCATAAACAATTTGATCAGTATTCACTCTAAATGATGGAGGATTTTATCTAATAAAACTCTCCAACATAGATGATTATCTTCGTGGAATGGGCTTATCCATCCAAGAAAGTCTAATTTTTATAACTTGATTATGATGACATTATTTAAGAATTATTTTCTTAGTAACATTTCTAGATGTTTTATATTCCTCATTTGGGAAATTTCTACATTTTCCGTGAGTATTAATACCATATTTCCTATATAGGTACCTTTCCTTAATAATGAAATATACAAGATTATCTTATAAAATTACAAATTTTAAATCATAATGTATTATTCCAAATATAGTGTAATATTTAAGAAAAAATTAAATTTTATGGATTCATAATATATAAATCATAACAATGGATTCTTAAGGGATATAATTATTTTAAAAAACATAAAATTTTACAATACATAAATTGTGGATTACCATAAGAATATACATGGGTTAAGTAAAATATGGTTCACACAATAGACCATTTTCGGGAAGAAGGAGATTATTTTTTCAATCCCAATACACACTTTCATAGATGATACACATAGTTACCATAGTTTCATGACAAAAACCACATTTAGTATCCAAACAATGATTTATTTTATATGAAATACTGTATTATATATTTCATAACAAAATTGTATTATATTTTATATACATACCATGAAATTTTATATATAGGATATCTTATCTAATATATTTATTCCTAAATATAGTTCTAAATGATTCTATCGCACTGATCTTTGATTCCATCTATAAAAACATTATCCTTAGTATCCCAAAGTTGATGCATTCTCTTATCACATTGGTATAGATACAATGGGTAAAATAGAAAATAAATTCTCAATTTAGTAGTTTTCATTAACCATATACATAGAAGATAAGCTTTTTTATTTTGTAATGGAAGAAAAAAATAATGAAATGAAAAATTTTAATATCCTATTAAAATAATTCAAAGATATGTTCTTTATATCCTGGGGATGGGACACAAAATAAGGGTCCCCTCAGATTAACAGTATGTGTTATGTAAAATGAACTAAATAATAAATAAATTACCATTATAAAATTTTGATAAAATATTATCTATAAAGTTACTTTTAAATAAAATAAAGATCGTGATAATAAATGTAATAATCAATAATAAATGACAAAAAAAACTGAAATCACGGTCCATTTATTTAACCACATTGAATGAAATTCATATTGGTATAATATAATTGATAAAATTTCATGGATAATAGTAACTAAATTCTAAATTATTGAAATTCTTTTATTAGATAAAATGACTTAGTAACATGATACATCTACTATAACGACATTTCACAAGACGGTTAAAAATTACATATAGAAACATGCTCAAATTTTCGAACACATTTTTCTCATGGGGAAATCTGATGAAAAGAGGGGATATGTATTGATTTTTCCAAAAATTATCTACAGATCCAAATCATATAAAAAATATCAAATAATCAATTAAATTCATGAATTAATTTGTAATATCATAAAATAACTAAATTGAGTATAAGATAAATATTTTTCAATACTATTCCTGTTTATAAAATAAAATTAAAAACAATATTCATTCATAAAAATTTTATAATGGTTATGAAAGAATAATATCTATCTTATTAAAATATGGTTATTTTTGATAATTTTTAATTATAATGAAGTACAACCATAATAATGTTAGAGTTTCTAGATAAATAAAAAAATCCCAAAAGAAAGTAAGTTTGTTCAGTAAATATTACCTCATTTTAATTTTCATATTAAATTAGCATCAGTGATGCCCTGACCCCAGTTACCCAGAGTCGGTGCATTATTACATAACATTATCATGGTCACAAATGATCAAGCCTCGAATGACCGATTAGTTTATTCACCTTAGATGTTCTTAATACATTCATTATTTTTAAATTACATTATAAAATGATAAAATAAAAACACTGTCTCCATTGACCACATTCAAGTCTTATAGACTATCCATGTAGGTAAGTCATAATATACTTTTTCACATCCTTTGTGAAATAAAACATAGAAATGGATGAGCTACGATGCTCAGGAAGGACAACATTATTGCATAAACTTTCATAAATAAGAAAAATCATTTTTGGTAATGGTATAAGATGAAAACATAATCATTTTAAACATAAACATCTACTTAATATGGAAAGGATAAATCATATAATTACATTTACTAATTCACATGGATATTCTACTAGTCGAGTAATCACATGTAATATCAAGTATCCAATTTCATAATGATGGAATGCGTAATGCCAGAATTTATAACCACATAGTCAAGGCCCTGTGCGAAGAATAAAAATAATATTATGTCATGGCATTGTGCTAAGACACTACTTTGTCTCATGATACCTACCGATGAATCGAGGAGCTATAGTGGGCTCCAACCATCACATACTAAGTCGAATACATTCCAAATATGTAACTGTTAAAACATAATAAAACAATCGTATTAAAAATAGCATAAGATTTTTAAATACTTAATCTATAATTCATGAATTTTATAAAATAACACATCCAAGGTCAAACTTATTAGAAAACTATCAATACAATATGGATGATTTATATCATAATAAATCAACTTCAACCCAGTTTTTAAATCTGTCAAAGGTTATTTAAATAGATTAAATAAAAACTATTTGATAAAAATACCTCTTTCTATTTTGAAACCACTTAAATGAAAACATTTATTTTTATAATATTTTTAATATCATATAATGGATGATTTGAAGGTGTAATAATTGGGGAAAATAATCTCACATGCTGTATAAGTTAAAAAACATTCTTTCCTTGATTTTGTTGAAAAGGTCGTAAAATGAATTGTTTAGAAGATTACTGAAACAATACTTTATAAAAACCATATAAAAATTAAAAAAAATGTAATAAATTACTTTAACCCATAGTCTAGGAAGTTGTAAACATTTTTTGAAATAAATTTTAAGAAAGATGGATGTGGATGATAAAGAGGTACCAATAGATAATAATGTATAAACAACCTCAGATAATGAAGAGGTTGAAGAATTAACCCTTAACTTGTACTTTTACTTGGTCTAGGGTACATTAACCTCTTGTATAATAGTTAAATAATGTTATTAAATTATAAAAAAATCATAAATATAAATATTATATCATATATGATCTTTAATTTTTTTATTTGATAATAAGATTTTAGTATTATCGTCATTTTAGGTGTTAATTAATTCAGTTTCTATTATACGTTTCATTACAAAAGTAGTATTTTTCTGGAAATGATAAATTTGATTCATATCATTAATTATATTATGTTACTAAACATTATTTTCAATCATAAAATTAAAATTATTCTTGAATGGTTATGATTGGAAAATGAACTCATCGCGTTCTTGTAGACGGTAATCCGTACATACGCACGAGCGAATATATCATTTTGTATATATGAAAATTGTATATAAATAGATTGTATATAATATATACTGAATCATTAACATGTTATATTTTTTATTTTCATCAATTATACATCATTATTATACCCATTAATATAATCAAGTATTGAATAACAACTGCACCACGGTGTGGAGACATCATGCCGTACATACGCACGTATGGTGAAATTGTCATTCATATTATGGATAGAATAATGAATATGGATGTACCATTTTTATAATAACATCATATTATGTATATGATATTGATTATATTAATTCATAATGGAAATAACAATGAAAGTGGAAGTGGAAGAAGAAAAGAACTAGAAAGAGGTGATAAAATATTTTCCTTTTCTTCCGGTTCATTTTTTTTATTTGCTCAAAAGGGATCCTTATGTAGGCTTTCATACCAAATTTAGTAATATAGGATTAAGGGATGACAGTTGGGAGGGTATTTGGGCAGGGTTTGGCTGAGACAAAATGGTGTTGGAGATGTCATTTTGAGAGAAGGGAATGTTTCCTTTTATAAGAGAGGTGAGGGGCACCATAGAGAATGATTGAAATATTATTTTATAATAAAATAATTATCAGTTTATAATGGATCCAAAATGAAAAAGTTAGAGGCTAGGGTGGGGATGGGTAGAAAAAAACTTTACCAATAGGTTTTAGATAGGTTTAGGACACTATATTAATCTTATCTTTTAGATTTCACTCTTATTTAAATAGTTTAACATTTACCATGCCTCTTTGTGTTATTATATTATATGGTTCATAAAAATACAATAAATTGAAAAAAATACCATGTGGTTCATTATTGATATAAATATCATTATATAATACTCTTATCTGGACCTTATATATTTAGTAATATTATATCAATTAAATAAATATTATTTGTTTTAAAAAATCTTTTATGTCAATTTGGATAGTATTTGATATTTTGTTTTTTTTAAAGTCATAAAATAATGACTACTTCAAAAAAGTCAATTAATCAGGCCTAACATGTCATAGTTTCCTATAAAATTATTCAAATTAATCAAAAGATGAAAATTTGATTTATTGGGATATTTATAATATCAATTATTTTAATATTTCATTAATAAGGTAATTACTACATCATCATTGTGTCATAAATAAATTTAATTATATATTTTCTAAAAATTATAAATAAAATACAATTATGGTTGAAATCATTCTGTATTTATTATTAATATTAATAGTCCAATTTATATTATTTACAACCCTATATTAAAAATGGTTTATTTATTAAAAAATGAATTTAAAACATTCAACTCTTATTTAAATATAATAATAATAAATGTCTAAATCGAATACATGTGGACCTAAAGGATCATATTTTATTTATAAGGATGTTTATGGTCCAAATCACTTATCCAATAGAATTAGGAAATGTGTTTGGGTAATAGAAATATCATTTTTACCTTTATTTACCCTATTTACTTTTAACCGTGGTAAATAAATGTTAAAAGTCAATGTTCAACAAAAATTATTTATTTATTATTATTGAACCAAATTTTAATTTATGATATCAAATTTGTTTCATGGATTTTTAATATTAATCTCATAAAAGCTGCAAAATGTTGTTTTATCCAAATTAGAAAATGCTCCTAGGAGGTGGGGAAAAGGCTGTAAAATGTTAAATAAACTTTTTATATATCTAAACATATTAAAAAATGACTCCAAAAAATTCCATTGAAATTATATAGGTATTATGTATATATTTTTACCAAAAATCAATTTAAATAAAATAAATAACTATATAAATAAAAATTCAGCTTTAAATAATAATGCATTGTTTTCCAATAATCATAAAAAATATATTGTTTCTGAAAAATACCAAAAACTCAAACTAAGCTAATTTTGATATTCCAAATCCAAAAATGAAATCAATTTTAAAAAATATTGTTTATAAAATTTCAAAATGTGGGTATTACTATTCATAATGGCGAGTTGGATTGGTCGTGGTGTGTTAAAACTCCAAGTTGTGTACAACACAAAGTATTGAATTATTCAAAGTGAAACGTACCGTGGAAGCATGGGGTGTTACATTATTCCCTCATTAAAATAATTTCTTCCATGAAATTTCTAGAATTCTACTTTGTAAATTGTATCAGGTGGTTTTTCATTGTTTGTTGCTCAGGTTCCCACATTTCATCATTCATCTCAGGGTTTCTCCATAGAGTTTTTACCAGGTGTGTCGTCCTGTTTCTCAAAACTCGTTCTACGGTATCATGAATTATGATAGGCTCTTCAAAATATGATAGGGTTGGTTTATTTTATATTTCATCATAGGTGAGTACATGTGTTGCTTATGGAATGTATTTCCTCAATATTAATACGTGCAACACATCATGAACTTTGGAGAGACTTGGAGGCATAGACAAATGGTAATCTAATGCACCAATTCGTTCAAGAATTTTAAAAGGTCCAATGTACATGGGACTCAATTTAAACTTCTTACCAAAACTTATAACACCCATCCATATTGATACCCTCAAAAAAATATGATCAACTACATGAAATTTCAAATCCATATGTTGATTATCGGCATAACTCTTTTTCCTACTTTGAGATGCTTTTATGTGGGTTTGGATAACCTTCACCTTTTATATTGTTTCCTCAAGAACATCTGGTCCTAAAAGTTTTCCTTTATCTACATCATCCCAACAAGTTTGTATGAGACATCTTTTTTCTATAGAACGCTTAATATGGTACCATCTGAATTCAAGAATGGAAGATATTGTTATAGGATAATTCTACCATAGGTAAATATTGATGTCAAATACCTTGAAAGTCTAGTGATCAAGATATCAACATGTCTTTTATGGTTTTAATAGACCATTCTGATTGTCCATCAGTTTCAGGGTGGTAGGAAGTGCTTAAACAAAGTTCAGTATTGAGGGATTTCTGAATACTTTTCTAGAATATTTTTGTAAAATGGTGATCACAATCAGAAAAAATCGATAGGGGTACTCTATATGGTTTTACAACTTCATTAATATATAGTATTTCCAAACTTTCAAGTGGTAAATCTTCTCTTGTATCAAGAAAATGTGATAACTTGGTAAGACGATCAACAATGACCCATATTGAATCATTCTTTCTATGAGTCTTTGGTAGCCCAATGGAAAATTACATTGTAATAGCATCCCATTTCATCACATGTATAGGATGTGGTTGTATGAAACCCCTAGGACGTTGTCTTCCGGTATTCACTTGTTTTCAAACCATATATCTCGACACAAAATAAAAAATTTCTCTCTTCATGTTGTCTCATAAATAATGTTCTTAGAAATCACTATACATCTTAGTCCTACCAGGATTTATAGATAAGTTGGAGCTATGAGCGTCATATAAAAATTTCATTTTCAAATCAGGTATATTGGGAACACACAATCTCTTCTAACATTTCAAAATTCCATCTTCATATACGATGTTGATCAATTCCCCATCATTCACAAATTTAATTTTCTTTTTAAATTCCTCATCTTTAGTCTAAGAAATTTTTGTACATTCTAGTAAAGATGGACTTGAAACCATTTGAAAAAGAATTTATGTTTCACCTTCCGCAGTTATTTCCAAAACCAACTTTATTATATCCATTTATATAAAATACATTTCCACTATCATATGTTTCAAAACTCCATGATCATTTGTACTCAAAGAATATTCCACCTTAATTTCCCACTATAGGTGGTAGTGTATAGTTCAATATTAATCCTTGTGTAGTTAAATCTATCCCATTTTCCTCAGGTTGATTTCTTTTTGTGAGAAAGTTTACTTTAAACACTTGTGATCAGAATGAATCTCACATTTTCACCATATAGATAATGTCTCCAAATATTCAAAGAAAATATTATAGCTACTAATACAATATCATGAGTGGGATAGTTATATTCATGAATTTTTAGCTTTTGTGATGCATATAAAATAACTCTATCATTCTGCATAACGTAACAACCAAGTCCTTTATTTAAAGCATCAGTAAAAAAACCCATCCCTCCCTGATGGTAGAGTCATGATATGACCATTAACTAATATACTCTTCAGTTATTCAAAACATTTTTCAAACAATATTCCCAAACAAATTTATCCCCTATACATGTGAGCTTGGTTAATGGGTAAGCCAATCGGGAAAAATTATTGGAAAAACAACGATAATAATCTACTAAAATAATAAAACTGTGTATCTATGTTATACTCATTGGTTCTTTCCATTCATGGATTACCTTGTTTATTTAAGGATAAAAACATATTCCATCCTTAGAGTCAATATTTCCATTAAATTATATCTCTTGAATCCGGAATTCACAATTTCTATACTTCCCATATAATTCATTTCTTTCATGAGTCTTTAGAGTAATGCGCATGTGATTTTCATGATCTTCATATATTTGAGAATATTCCAAGATATAATCAATAAATAACACTACAAAGCCATCAAGATATAACTTTAGAACTCTATTCATTCGATCCATGAAAATAAAGGGAGAATTAGTCATCCCAAAAGGAATTACTGTAAACTCATAATGCCCATACCTGGTTTGAAATTCTATTTTCGTAATGTCTTCCATCATCACATACAATTGATGATATCTAGATCGTAGGTCAATCATTGAAAAATATTGAGCTCCATGAAGTTGGTCGAATAAATCATCAATGATAGGTAGGGATACTTATTCTTTATTGTTATAGAATTGATCTCTCTTAAGTCAATGCACAACCTCATATATCCAACTTTTTTCTTAAAAACAGAACTGGGGATCCCCATGGGGCAACACTAGGGTTTATAAATCCAATATTTATCAATTATTCTATTTTTATATTTATTTCCAGTAATTCCATAGTGGTCGTTCTGTAAGGGGTCTTCTATATGGGCCTTGAACAAAGAACTAAATCAATGAGAACATAATTTTTCCCTCTGGAGGATGTTCCGATAAATCCATAGGAAACACTTCAACCAATTATTTTACAATTGGTACATCATCTATTTGAACATTATTTTCCTCACCCAAAGTTATTTCATTCTCTTCCTCCCCAATAATTTAAATTAGTTGAGCTAGTAGGTGATGATCAAGATAAAAATTCAGTGGTGACATTTCTACTCTAAAGATAAGGTACTCCTTATAATCATCGAGAATTTTATCCTCCTTGTTCTTACAATTAATTTTCGCATCATGGTCTGAAATACAATTCATACTGACAATTATATCAAATTAAATCAAGTGTATGACAATGAGATCAGTTGATAAAGAACATTTATATTCCCTAATGGGAACTAATTCAAATTTTTTTATCTAAATGGTACTTCCCATAGGAGTTATGACTGAAAACTACATTTTTAAATCAAATTGGAAATATATAATTTTTATAGTAAGTTGGGAAGATATGATACAATGTGATGATCCTGAATAAAATAAATCATTGGATGATCATGAGGAAACCATTAAATTACATGCTACCACAACATTATAAGAATCAACCTTAACATTAGTGATCACATAAGCTTGTCCTTACTCCCTTGGACTTTTCTAAAGATATTTCCATAGAATATAAAACATTCATTTACATAATGGAAATTTTCTCTAAAATTGTAGCATTAAACATTGATAACCTATTTCTTATTCTAGCAAACATGATATTGGTGGCCTTTTTCACCACAATTGTAATAGCCTCCCATCACCTTCAAAAAACTACTATGTTGTTTCTTCCCATATTTACTTCATCATGGATATTAAACAATTCCCGTCTTCCCCTTATTTCCATTTCCATAGTGTTTAGAAGATCTCTTATTCTCCTGCTTTTCTTTAATGTCGTAAGACATAGATAATTCATTTTCTATCATCATAGCACATGAGACAATATCTTAGTATGATGAGAATGATTATGAGACTAATTATCGATGGAGAAATGGTTTTAACGCATTTATGAATCGATGGATATTACTAATTGGGTTAGGTATACAATATGTTACATGCCTTTCAAACCTTGTAATGATATCCTTATATTTTATGACATTCTCATCCTACTTTTTCCTCAGACTCAGGAATTTCCTTTCCATATCTTCTTGATGGTCATGAGAAATGTATATTTATAAAAAATCTCTTTAAAATACCACAATTTCATATTTGATACTTCTTCATCTTCTATTGTGTTTTGGATTAATGACCACTATTGATTTGTATATCCCATTAGGTGATAAACTTACATGACAAATTTTTCCGTTTCTTTACTCCCCAAATAATGAAATATTTTCTCTAAGGAACATATCCATTGATCGTCTACAAATTGATTTTTAATCCCATTGAATGTTGGTGGTTGTTTCCCCCACAAAGCTGTTTAACATTTATCCTCCACATTTTGGATTAGGGTGCTCCATATGGGTATGGTTATTATTTGTAACCCAAGTGATTTTTCCCAGTATAGTGATGAGATGATCAACACTAGTTTCATATCTTTCTCCACTATAATTATCTTGAGTAGGAGGGAAAACCCTACATTTATTATGTGTATTGATATGATTTGCATTCCTTCTATTTGGATCCATTTCCAAACAATGGAATACACTAGATTAGTTTATGAATCGTAGTACATAATTCCAATCAAGTAAAATACTTATCATAAATTTAATAGATTATGAATATAATCAATAATCAAAAAAATGCATTCTTCGAGCTATTATATACTTATAAATCCTTCATTATTGTTTTTAAAGAAAATGTGAATTATCTTAAACATATCACCGGGGTGTTGTTACCATGATTTCAGCAAGGCCCATTGTCATACACTAGTTCCACTATGTCTGTCTTAGGGAAATGTTCTATAATCATTGTTTTTTAAAATAGAGCTTAAAATGTTTGTACACAAATTTTTCCAATACCAATTTCAAGGCCCCGACCCAAGTTACCCAACGTTGGTGCATTTTTACATAACATTGGTATGATCAAAAAATATCATGTCTCAAAAGAACGATTATTTTTGTAGCATTAGAAGTAAAATATGCATCCATAAGTTTTACATTAAATTATAAAAAGAAAAAAACAACATTTTCTCCATTTACCACATTCATATCCCTTAGAATATCCATTTTGGTCAATCATAATATACTTATTCACATCCTGGAAAAAATAAAACATTGAAATGGAAGAGCTCAGTTGCTCAGTAAAGAAAACAATATAGCGGAAATGTTCATAAATAAGCACAAACATTTGAAGACAAGTTATAATACTAGAAAATATGCCTTTTAAATATAAAAATCAGTATAATTTGGCAAGGATAAATAAAATAATGTCATTTAATTATTCAAATGGATATTATACACATCTAATAATCACATGTAATACCAAATATCTATTTTCATAATGATGTAAATCATAAATCCAGAATCCAAATCCACATAGTCATGGCCTTATGCCAATAATACAAATAATAATTTTTTAAAATCCTTGTGCTAAGACACTAGTTTGTCTAATGTTATCTACCGATGCATTGAGGAGCTATAGTGGGCTTCACATATCAATTACTATGCGAAATGCATTCATCGTATGAAAAGGACTAAACAAAACATAAAAATTCGTATTAAAACAAGCATAAGAAATTTCAATACATAATGCATAAACCATGAATGGTATAAAATTTCACATCCACAGTCAAACATATCACAAAACCTTCAATACAATATGGATGATTTCCGTCAAAATAAATCAACTTCATGAATGTTTAAAATCCATCAAAGGATGTTGACATAGCTGAAAAGGAAACAATTTCAATGAAATTATTCTTTCTATTTTGAAACCATTTAAAAGAAAACATTTATTTTGTCAATATTAATATATGTTTTTAAAAGAACCTTCAAAGGTGTTATAATGTCAAAAAATATCTGCACCCGCAGTATAAGTTATGAAAAACATTCATTCCATAATTTGGTCGAAAAGGTCGTAAAGTATGTTGTTTGGAAAAGGACAGAAAGATTCCTTTATAAACATAATATACAAAGTCCAACAAGGGTATAAATGACTTTTAACAAATAGTATATGAAATATTATAAATATTTTTAAATACATTTTATGAAACAAGGATGTGGATGATAAAGATGTCCCAATAGATAATTACATATAAACAACCTCAGATAATGAAGAGGTTATAGAATTAACCCTTCCCATGTACTTTTTCTTGGACAAATGTACATTAAACTCCTTTATAATAGTTATATCATTGTTACTAAATTATACCAGGACCATATAAAAAATGATATCAGATATGATCTTCTTATATTTCATTCTTAATAATATGTTATTATTGTCTTCATTTTGGGTGTTAACTGATTCGTTTTCCTTTATATATTTTGTTACATAAGCTGTGTTATTTATGTATAAGAGGTATTTGATTCATATCCATATTTATATAATGTTATTAAACATTATTTTTAATCCTCAATTAAAAATTATTTTTGAATGATTATGAAGGGGGAATGAATCTAACCGCGTTCGTGGAGATGGTAATTCGTACGTAGGCACGAGCGACAAGATCATTCTTTTGATATTATAATCATAAATAAATAGATAGTATATCATATATAAATAATCATATCACATGTAATATTTATTATTTTCATCAATTATACATCATTTTAATACACATCGAAATAATAATTTATTGAATAACCACTACACCATGACATAGAGATGGTAAGTTGTACGTTCGCATGTATGGGGACTTTGTCATTCATATGATGGAAGAAATAATGAATATTGTTGTACCATTTTTATAATAACATCATAATAAATATCATATACCAGAGATATTATTTTTTAATGTAAACCACAATGATAGAGGAAGTGGATGAAGAAAAGTACTTGAAAGAGGTGATACAATATTAACCTCGTCATCAGGTTCATACTTTTTCATTGATCAAATGGGATCCATATGTTGTTTTTATTACTGAAGGAAGGCCTCTTGGATGAATGGAGGAGAGGTGTGAGGATATTTGGATAGGGTTTTCCTGAGAAAAATGTTATGGGAGATGTGATTGATAGAGAATGGGATGCACCTTTTTATAAGAGTGGTGCGGGGAACCTTAGTAAATGATTGAAATATTATTTTATAATAAAAAAAATATCAGTTTATTACTGCTCCATATTGATTTATTTTGAAAATATGGTGTGTATGGGTAGAAAACCTCTCAACAAATCGGATTTATATATGTTTAGGTCACCATATTAATATAATCATTTACATTTAACTCTTATTTAAATAGTATGACATTTACCTTGTCTCTTTGTATTTTTATATTATATGGTTAACAAAATTACGATGAACTGCCAAAAGAACCCAAAGTGGTTCATTATTGATATACCAATCATTATATATGTCCTTTTCCAGAAACATAAATTTTTTAAAAAAAATTATCATTTAATAATATAATATTTGTTTTAAAATCTCTTTTATGTCAATTTTGACATTATTTGGTATTTTGTTTTTCATGAAGTCATAACGTCATTATTATTTCTAAAAAAATAATTTTATAGACCATAAAATTTCATATTATCCATGGAAATTAGTGGAATTAATTAAAAGTCGCAAATTACATTTATTTGGATATTTATAATATTAATTATTTCAATCATTTGTTAATAATGTAATTACTACATTATCATTGTGTCAGAAATTAATTAAATTATATAAGGTCTAATATTTATAAATAAAATACAATTATTTAGGAAGTATTTTTATTTTTCTAATGAATATTTATAGTCAAATTTATATTATTATAACCAAATATTAAAAATGGTTTAGTAATTAATCATTGAATTTAACACCATTAACTCGTATTTAAATAAATTTATAATAAATGTCCTAATCTAATCCAAGTGTACCTAACTTATTATATTTTATTCCAAAGGATGTTTTTGGTCAAAATACCCAATATAAATAGGAGATGTGTTTGAGGAAGAATAATATCATTTTTACCTTTAATTGCCCTATTTACTTTAAACAATTGTTAGTAAAAGTAAAATGATAATTATTACCAAAAATTATTTCATCTTATTGAACAAAATTTAACATAATTATATCAACCGAGTGTTTGTATTTTTAAAATTCAACTCACAGAAATGGTAAAATTATGTTTTCTGCATAATTTCAAATGCTCTTTGGAGGTGGGTAAAAGACGGTAAAAAGTTCAATATATTTTTTATATATCTAAACATATTATAAACTAAAACCAACGAATTAAATTGAAATCATATAGGTATTATATATCTATTTTAACCAAAAATAAATTGAAATAATATAAATAATTTTTTAAATAAAAAGCCGGTTTTAAACAACACATGGATTTTCACTATTCATCAAAAATTGAATGTTTTCATAAAAATACAAAAACATTCACCCTAAGTTAATTTTGATATTCCAAATCCAAAAATTAATTTCATTTTGAAAAACAAAATTTAGAAAATTTAAAAAATTGGATATTACTTTTTATAATGACTAGTTCAATTGGTCGTGGTGTGTTAAAAGTCCAAGTTGCGTACAACACAATATATTGCATTATTCAAAGGAAACGTACAGGGGAAGCTTCGGTTGTTACACCATTAATGAAATAATTGGGATCAAATAATAAAATACCATGAATTTTGAATGAATCATAGAATGTAATTTTTTTAAAAAACAATATAAAATCAATTATGTCAATAACATATCATTATTCCACAATGAAGGGAAATCAGGATGTTGTCCCTCTCCCCAAACTCTTTTCTAGTTGAACGTGATTTATTCCCATGTATAGTTGTTTTGAACATATAAATGACTTTCATAAGATCAATTATTATATTTATAATGTAATATATGTCCTTTTATAACAACTTTGAACCCATTTGTTAAAACATATTCATTATTTTCAATGTTTATGGGGCTAATTCAATTGTTTTATAATTTGTTCTTTGTCATGATTATTATGTTTCATTTAAATATTATGTTGATTATCATATCTATAATAATTAAAATGGAATAATTGTCATATTTATACACTATGTATAATTTTTTAATAATCATGAATGTTGTTTTTGAGAAATGAATTTCACTGTGAACATTGAGACGGTATGTCATACATACAGAAGATTAATGTATAAAATTTTCTGATATCGTTAATGTAAAGTATGTCAGTAGTATTTTATCATGATAAAATTATAGAAATTAAATAAGTAAAATATTATTTATTTCAATTTATTTATATATATAATCTATGTGGCGGGATGATGTAATGATGGTGACAACCCTACGTGGAGGTTGTAGTCCACATGTACATGAACGCAGACATCACATCTTTTTTCATTAAAACGAAAATGATTTAGTATATTTTAAAAGGAAAAAATATGACCTTAATATCATAATTATATTATTTACATCACATCATATTTTAAATTTATCCTTATCACCATACACGTATATCATTAGTGAAAGGGAAATCACATTGGTTCATGAGTGGGTAATCCGCCAAACACATGAGTAGTTTTACAGTATCACCTAGAAAATTGAATGTAAAAAATGTCTATATTATATATTTAATAAAAAGGTTTATTTATGTTATAAATTTCACATATATAATTTATACCCATCAATATATCAAATCATGATATGTCATATTGGGAAAAAGAATGACATCAGTTTGAATGGCGGTAGTCCGCTATACCCATGAATAATGATTTCATAACCCATTTTATGGAAGTGTAGATGGTTGAAGGTCATTAATTTATTATAAACACATAAAATTAAATGGAAGAAATATATTTTATTATATAATCATGGTTATATAATAAATTACCCAATTACAGAATGAATGAAAACTGAAATTATCGTTGAAGAACATTACTTTTTCTTCAGGTATACTTCATAGGATGAACCAAAATCCTTTATGGGTTAGATTTATTCTAAAAGTATGTGATCTAGAATGAGGGTAAGGGTTTTGGGGTGTTACTTGTATATTTAAACATCATATAAATGACATTAATATTTGAATAGGAGAGGATATATGGTGTCCTTTTATATGTAAGGTGTGTACCACACCATTAAATTTTTGAAAAGTTTCATTTATACATATATATTAATCATGAAAAAATACTAAAAAATGTTCGATTACATAACAGTTAATATACTAGGAAGAAATATGTCTAGAAATGTTTTTTTGTAAAACTTGGTAGAACATTCTGATCGTTATCATCATAGTTTTGTCACATGGGAAATTTTTTTTACCTTAACCACAATAATAAATTTTTATTGTTATAACAAATAATTTATGTAACACATTAATTTTAACATGTTAGAAAATATAAATTATTCTATTTCCAAATATGGAATCATTTTTTAAAAATTTGATTCCCATAATTAGAAGAATTAAATTTAAAATTAATCCCATTGCCGATACGAGAAGGAAGAGTTTTAAAGGGGAAATTTGAAAACTATTATAATGTTTAACACCACAATTATATACAATAATTAATTCAATGGCCTATATTAAATTAATTTAAATGTAATTGAACAGAAGTTAATATTAATACATATATATTTTTCATTATAAAATATTTTATCAAAATATATGTTTCCAACTAAAATTTATTATATTTCCATAATGACCAAAAAATAATTGTTTTTTCAAAAAGAATCCAAAAAAATCATCCAATGATACTTTTAAATTTTTTTTTAAAAAATATAAATCACATTTTTAAATTTTAGTTTATAAATGTAGTAAAAAACATTTTTAATTTATTTGTGAAATTGAAACTAAATCATCTTTTAAAAATAATTGTTATCCAGAAATCATTTCAATATCATTTCAAATATTTTTATTTAATCTATAATAAATATTTATATATTAAATTTATTTTATACAAATGTAGATAAAATATAAATAACTAATTATGAATTAGTATTATAATCACTACATTAATAACTCAATTATAATTTTAATATTTAAGAAATAATATTTTATTAGTTAATCAAGTTTTATTCAACATTTTTTATATTCATTATAATCTATTGAAGATGATGAATGTATATATTAAAAGACTCAAGAAGTTATCTTTCCTTATTCTCAGGTATTTTTATGGCATAAATTTAATGAAATTTGATGTTGATATTTTAATATCCTAGGTTATCATACTATAATTTGGATCATATGATTAAATACATATAATTAAAATTCTAAATACATAAAATTTAAATTTTTATTCAAGTGAAAGTTTTGTATTATTTATGTAACTATTATAAGTGTTAAAATTTAAAAGAGAGTATATTGTTAGAAAGATTTCATAAATTCATTGTTATTTTAAACCTGATATTATGAAATCTATGTCACATGGCATGTATTCAATGAAAATATAATCACTACTTAAATTGGTGTATGAGTAAATTATTTATTTAATGATTAAATTCTTTATTTATGGAATAATATTCATTACATTATAATATTTAATATTTTATCATTATTTTTCTTTATTACACATCTTTTATTTCTATTTTTTATATTTGATTTAAATAATCAAACTACCTTATATTTAAATGGAAAAAATAATATATATATATATATATATATATATATTATCAAATACATGACCACAATTGATGATATCGAATTTAGAAATAAATGTTTATTTCATTAAAGTATTATTTTCATCATCTTTTTTCCAATACTACATTATATTTTATTAGAAGACTATAAACTAGTTCTGAATAGAATTTTTCAATCCAGTTTCATGAAATATCTATGTAAATTTTTAAATAATAAGATATTATGTATTTTTGTTAATGAAATATAAAATATACTTTAATTTAACATCTTTATTACCATTAGTTGTTTTGATTTTTTTATACATTAATAAATGTTCACTTATGATAGAAAATTAAAAATAATATATGAATTCATTTAATTTTTTATAAAATTTAGTTTATTCTGATGTATTTATATCATCACATTAAGATATGAATATTATTTGTAAAAAGGATCATTTAAAAAAAAGAAATATATTATAATTTTTAATACTAATGAAATCACTAAACCTGAAGTGTTAAAAATGATTATATACATTAAAATCTTTTTATATAAATTAATAAATATAAGTAATTTTATCATTTTATTAACAATCAATATTAATGGAATGACATCTTATTCAAAATTTAATTTTTCAATTGACTTAGTAATAATTGAAACAAATAAATGTGTACATTATATATTAATTATTTCAATACATTCCTGAAATTTCTATTCATTGAAAATATATTGTTGATATTTTAGAAATTTTTAAAACAATTTAATTATGGAAATGTTAATTGAATCAAATACCAAATGAATGATGTTGATTGAAATTTTAAATATACATTTGAATAATTTTTATATTATATAATAAAAAACATCAAATTGACATGAATACTGAGAACTATTAACCAACACCACACATGATGATATTTTTTCCATCAGAGAATTAATTTAAATATTAATGATGATAATTTTCAACCATTTTAGTTTTAATCCATTACATTTTTAGGCATCATAATAATGAAAATGTTGATAACACATATTGTTAATTTGATCATTTTTCATCATTGTATAGTGTTTTATTCACATTAATTATCACAACATATATTTTAAAATTTCCATATACGAATCACCTTTTTATGTTATATAAATTATCATATGTATTCAATCTCAGTATTAAGTTATATAACATATTTATTATTTATTTAAAATTAATAAAATATTTTGTTTCTGTGTCTCATAATATGATAAAAATAAGAAATATTTCATTTATAACATTTAAAAGTTGTAATTTCATTATTTAGTCATCCAAAATTAATTATTTTCGTAATTTTATATTGTAATATTATTTTATATAAACATGAATATGTGTTTACATTTAATTGTTTGTGATCTATAATGAATGTATGAATATTATATAATTTCCATTGACACTACCAATATATCCACAAAAACTGTTATAAATACCATTTTCTGAGCCTGTTTTTTAGTAACCTATTTAAAAAAACATTATATTTCTCATCCAAAATACATAATAATGTAAAATCAATTAATATAATTTACTGTATAATATTCACTTTTTAGGCTTACAATCAATCCATCCATATCCACTATAATTTATGTAGATGACTCTTAATTGAATATATATATGAATGATGGTTATATTAAATATTTTGAATATGTTTTGGAAATCCTGGTTAACGTTATTCCATTAATTATTGATGACATTGAGGTTACATATGTGGGTATATTTGATAGAAAATTTTCTATTCCAAAAATAATATTTTTTTTTACAAAATAATAAATATGAGGATCTAGGAACTATTGAATTAATAACACTATCAAGTTATGGAGTGTCTATTGAAACCATTTTATGTTTATACAGTACGTAGAATGTGGATAATGAATCATCATTTAAGAAAAGACTATGATTTTTAAGTAGATATTTATGAAATTAAATAACAGAGACAATAAATAATATATCTATATCTAATTGGCCAATAATTTTGGTCTCTAAATCCTTATTGAACGATATCTCTATGTCTTGATTACAAATAAAAGAATTATGAGGTAGAAGACAACATGATCGTTTTTAAAAAATTGAGTAATGAAATTAATTACATTTTCTCTCCTATAATGAAATTTTAATTTTTTGGATGTTTTATCAAATATATTGGTTGGAAAAGGAATCATAGTTTAATTACATTAAATCAATATCATAAAAAATATGACAAAACAATTCTACCACTATCGAGTTTTGATACATTTACTAAATAATTGTTGAAACAAGATGTATTATTGGGGGAGATAACATCACTACCAGAGAGTGAAAACAATATACAGTCATTGTATATTTGTTTTAGAGATTTTATAAGTTATTAAAATTGTTTAATGGTTTATGAGGATTTTTTAAGAAAGTTTAACTTTATGACTGATCTAAATTAACTGGACCTTAAACCATCCAATAATATTTATTTAATTATAACTCCTCCAACAAAAAATAGGGGAATATAAAATTCTATAATCAAGGTATTTCAATTCAGTAATTATATAACATTCCAAAATGTACATAAGTTACTTGTGCACTTCCCAAGATAGATTTTGAAGTAGGCAATAAGTGGGAAAATTCTAAAAATTATAATTATAATCAATGTAAAAGAAACTGCAAACATTTATACCTGCTTGGTTTATTGATTCATTCTTCTTTTGTTACCCTACATACACCGACTATTCCAAATATACAGATTGTACTACCACCAATTGTATGCATTGAATATATTTTGAATGAATGTTTCAGACATTGTTTTTGAAATTTCACATAATCAATCAAATGAATTTTTTATTTTTACTTATTTTCATACTAGAATTAAATAAATTTCTATCACTAAATTTTAAAAATAGATCACGACACATTATATATAGACATCCATATTAATTAATTAACACAATAATATCTATTCATGATGTGAATTGTGTAATTTCATTAAATTCAAAAATTCATTTTTCTATAATTGATATAATTTAAATTTAAAACTAAAATTATTACCTATATTTAGTATCTAATTATAATTGGTATATATTATTACTGTAGATAATAAATTAGAGAATAATTTAATGAAATATATTTATAAAATGATACAGGTGTAATATATTTTTCATCTGGAACCCATATTTAATAAATTAATATAATTAAATTAAATATATATGTCAAAATAATGAAAATAATGATATTTTGTATCCAGTATCTTGAAAAATAAATCAAATTAAAAATACATAATATATTTTTATGATTAAATAGTTATTATATCTATCACTAATTATTTAATTTTAATAATTTATGAATATTTTTTCTAATGATACATAGTATCATAAAAATAAAAATATAATTATTGCATTATTCTATCAATAAATAATTTTATTCATCTGTAAGAATATTATCTGTTTTATAAGGTTCTAGATCATGTGAATCTGTATATGGGTTTTAGTTGTTATTCATATAAGTGGGAATTTAATATGAAATGTTATTTGGGAAGATAATTTATTATGAAAATATAATCTATAAAGGATAATGGAATATGAATCATATGGTAATTTAGAATTAGTAAGGGTTAAAAATATGTCTAATTTATTATCAAACTCCTAAAAGGGTGTTAGTTTTTAATAGATTAATTGGATTTTTTTATCCTTGAACATTTTTTTAATAATTTTTTTAAATTTTTTTTCTTGTGAACATGTTTATATTTTAATTTTGAGTTGAAACATGTTTCATCAAACAATTTTATAAGACTAAAATTTTAGAAATCATAATTCAGTAGATGATAACTAAAATGAAGGACTCAGAAGGCCTCTATGGTTGGTACCTCCTTCTATTTTATTGCCACTATTATGTGGTTCTGATGATATAACAGGGGTGTTATTACATCCATTTCATTCTCACCTTCTGGATATAGTTTTTTATTTTAGGAGACTCACATAAGAAATGTGTTTACTGACTTGGATATTTATCAGCCTATAGTTTTTGAATTGGAAATTTTGGGAATGTTTGATTTTTATAATACATTTTATGAAAAATTTGAAGAGACATGAATGGTTTTGGAGATTCAAGGGCCATTTATAAGAGATATAATAGTTTTTTGGTGGTATGAGATAACTGTGTGATGAAATAGGATCTTCTTAATGGGTGTAATTCATTTGTTGAGTGTTATATAAAGAATTATTAATTAAGGGAAGTCATTTGGTGGGTATTATGATATGACCGTTATCCTTGTAATATTTATTAGGATTTCAATGAATTCTAGTTCTACTATTCTAGTTAAATGATTTTCGAAAAATGGTATATTTATTCTTGTTTAGTGTATAGTTTTCATAACGATTCTGATTTTAAATTTCATGGTTTAAGATAAATTTAGATTCTTAAATAAATTTGACTGTTGATGGGATAATTGGAATTCATGTTTGTCCATGATCTGGTGTCACTATAATATTCTAGTTGGAAGCATCGTTTGGTGTCAGTGGTGGGCTATATCGGGTACCTATTAGGGTCGAAAGTGTGTGGAACCATTGATGGGAGAAATAGGTAGGATGTTTACATATATTGTGTACTGGTAATGTATTTATCTATTATAGGACACACCATTATGGAACATAGTTCTTAATATCAAATTACCTTCTTTGCATTTTTTATCATGATTCACATTCATATAGATTAGGGTAATCAAGCTAGTTCACCTAGAATGATTTTTATAAATAATAAATATGATTATAACAACTTTTTCGTATCATGATCATTTCTTAACCAATAAATACATTGGTGGGTCTTTATTCCAAATATATTATGTTAAAAAATTCACAATCTTAAGTGTGGTATAATATAAAGGATAAGTTATAATACATTGGGTAATGAATGGAAGATGAGTCCTGAATTTTAGGAAATTATATATAATTTTAAAACAATGAATAAATATAATCTAGAATATATTGAAAACATAATAAATATTTAATGGGATGTATTTAATTCCATTCGCATTAACATAGAATATTTTAAGTCCACAAATACACTAATATAACTCTTCTTAGGCAACTCCATGGGACAAGAGTGGAATATCCATACATGTCATCACATCTAACCAGAATAATGAAAATTTGAGGGATCACCACATATGTAACAACCCATGTAACTATATAATACGTTTTTTAATAGGAATTACAATATTTTAAATGAATGAAAAAATATGCTCAATAACGTATATGATATATCATATTTTATGGTTAAAATCACTTTTTTATAAATAAACGGTTTACCACCATTCCATTGAAAACCCATTTGAAATATAGTTTTTAAATTTTGTGATTTATAATTGAGAAAATGAACTTCTTCTTTGGATGATGGAGATAAAAATTAACAATGTAATAATTTTGGTTTTTTTGATATATAACAAATTTTAATGAATAATGAAAAATACAAAATTTTAATTTAGAATTTTTTTTTCATCTAACATATTTAAAATTGTATGACATAAATTTATTTTTTTACTAAAAATATATTATTTTTTTAATAATTCAATCCAATTTTGGTCACTCGTAAAAATTTCACATAGAAATTAGTTGTAAATACTTTATTATCTTTAAAACACTTTGAAATTAACATCATTTTTTCTGATTCCTTCAACCAGATTAATTTTTATTTATTTTCATCCAAATAAGTGTTTCATATTTTGAATATGGATTAAAATTTTAAAATTAGAAGTTCCAAATTACGTGAATATGTCCATTTTATTTTTGGGCATTAATAATAGTAACTTTATTAACATTTTTACATCCACAATTAAATGTAAATCTGATAATTAATGGTAATAATAATATTATAAGTATTATAAAATCACCATAAAACATTTACTAATTTAATTGGATGAGTTTATTTTGAAAAAATACCAAATTGTTATGATGTTTTGTCCTTTTTATGCCACTTTCCTATGAGTAAGTTATTTAGAATCTAAAATTCAAAGACACGACACATTTTATCATATCGTTGTTTTTAATAGGTAATGTAGTATTAATATGGGGAGATACATGAGATCAAATAGACTAAAAAAATTCGGAAAAATATAACATCATCTACCTAAAAGAAATTTATTTATAATTTTTTAGAAATAAATAATTAAATTAAATTATGATACAATGATGACACACTACATTCTTAAATAATGAATAAATAAAAAATCATATTATAAATATTAAAAAATTATTAATTCACATCATTGATGACAAAAACAAATTTTTTAAATGAAATTGAATTTATATATATTATTTAATTGAGGTTTACTGAATATATAATGTTTTTATGATCCTTTTAAAAAGAAAATAAATGAATAGTGTCCAAATTGACAATAATGGTATTTTAAACTATAAAATATTTATTATAAATGACAAAAAATATAAAAAAAACTATTCAGAAATAAATTTGGGATATGTGTTTGAATTTACAATATGAATATTATATTAGTTTACTTAAATGTTATGATTATTATATTTACACTCAAACTATAAATTACATGATAAAATTATAAGAGATAAAAATGGTAAAAACTGAAAGATAATGATTAAAACAATATTTAAAACATGTATAATTTTCATTGGATGACTTTGTTTTCTCCCATAAAAATCGTATCATATATTTATTTCCCCTAATATCTGTTTGGAATAGAGAATTATTTTATTTTAATTTTATATTTTGAGTAATTCCAAATGTTTCCCTCACTTATCCTAAAAAAATTAACTAATAATTCTAATTTCATCACACTTAAGAACCATTTGGGTTCATCCCATATCTACCAAATTCCATTACTAGTATCCCAACCCACATGATGAAGGATTTAGTGTTGGAAGGTAAGCTATTTTAACGGTTTTAATCTATAAATCAATGTTTATCATCTGAAATAGATGTATCATTTTTATTTAAGTGTTTCTATTATATTTATTCTATAAATAATTTAAATATATATTCATCGATACTGAAATGATAAATATAGTATTATAAATATATTTACAATTTATAATTTTAATATCATCACCCATATCCTTCTCAACATCTATAAAATAGGAAGAAACTTAATAATTTTGTTTTACTTGTAAACAATCACCACCACAAAGCGATATAATTCATTTTCATTAACCATATATCCAGACTATTTATAATGATGGAATTATTTTTTAGATTTTTTATCGATGAAATATTTATCATTATAAGAAAATAATATATTAATTATGTTCTTACTTTCCATGTACATAAAAATAATAACATCGTTCCTGGGTAGGTGTTATTTTTCACCACTATAAAGTTATGTGATTTGGTTGTAATCAGCACATCACATAGATAATTTATATATGTATATTTAAAATATGAATACAATATTACATATAATATTGATCATTTCAAAATCATAAAATAATAATTACATACATTCCATTACGATCAACATAAAAATGAAAACCTTTCTCATGCATATGTAAGACTTACCATCTCTGTGATTGTAACATATATAATTTTTCGTATCCATTTATAATTGAGTGATTTAAAAGTATAATTACTTCATAAATGTTATGATTATTTCAATAATATTATTCTATAGATTGTGGACTAATATCAACTTTTGTCAAGAGACATCACCCCGAATCCATTTTGGACTCATATACAAAATACCATAAAAAATCCAATTTGAATTTAATAATTTTTTAATTTTTATAACAAAGTAAGAAGTAATATAAAATAAATACTAAACTGTATTATGTTTCTCAAATAATTCAATAATTAATCTATGTTTGTTATTCATTAATATAATGAAAATAAATGAAAAATTGGAAATGAGGTATGGGACTTTATCTCAGTCCCCTTCCATTGAAAAAATATTTGGATTATATAAACCCACCTTAATTTTGTGGTGTATAAACAAAAAATTTGAATTATAGATTATTGGAAAGTTTTTCTAAAGAAATATTATTATATTTATTTTTAAAAAAACAATAAATTGAATGTTTTTAACATATATGGTGACAATGACTTCTCCAGCGCTGTGACAGTTATTTCATATTTACTTTTCTCTATAAGTCATGATGTTTTAATAGAAAAAACATAAACAATATTTCCCCTTTTTGGGTATTTTGGTACCGAGTTGTTATTTTCAAAATTGATTTATTTTTTCAATATATTTAATTAATTTCTTGTGTACGAAAATGAATTTTTTTAGAGAAATGAAAAAATTGAAATTTTTATGTGTTATGATTTTTTATGGTATAACAAAATTTGATGGGTGGTTACATAATACACCATTCATGGGTGGTTAAATGATAAATCATTGATTGGGTATCATGTTACATCATCTAATGAAGTTTTTATAGATATTGAAAATGTGGTTATTCCATTTTGATAATGTGACGTGTATGGAAGATGACTGCATGGTTATTCCATTTATGTATAATTATGTCCCATGATTACATTATGAGTTATATATGATTTATATTGTTATTGTTGTAAATATTAAATTTTAGAAAATTTATGACATTTTATATAAATGGGTGTATTTACTACTTCTTATAGATGAAAATTATTACATTATGATAACGTATTGACAGTTTACATTTTTTCAAAAGAGAAACGGTTCCCCATTTTCATGTATCCAATATTGAAATTTTTATAATATTCCTATGTTTTAAAAAAGTCACAGAATTTAGTGCAGAATGGATACAAGGATGAGATCTATGGGAAAATTGTGACTATTTAACATGATAGGAAAAAATCTTTCATTTTAAATGTTCTTGTTTTGTGAAATAAATTGATAGTGAGTAGATGTGTCTACATTGGAATGTTTTAGTTATTATGAATGAATTATGACCTAATTTTTAAAACATTAATCCTGAAAATATCCTTAATGGAAATACCATAAGATTATTTACACCACTCAATATTATATAATAGTTTTAGGATGGGGTCTTGGAGTTTGTATCAACAGTCTGTTTAGAAAACATATGAGGTTAGTGTCATATTAATGACATACCCTTGATAGGTTGAATGATATGGTAATGATAAAATGTTAAAATATTATAAAAATGAAATTTTTTTTCAACTAGGATATTTTTATTCATAATACGTTTCTACCAATTAAATAAGGAAACTACACTTGAAAGGAATCAAGTGGAAAATTTTCTTCTGAATCAACATTTGTAGATAATAAGAATCAGAAATATTCAGTTTTTTATAATGATGTATTAGATGACATGGGTGATAAATGGTGGTGGTATCCA
Source organism: Viscum album (assembly GCA_963277665.1). Lineage (NCBI taxonomy): Eukaryota > Viridiplantae > Streptophyta > Magnoliopsida > Santalales > Viscaceae > Viscum > Viscum album. Next base: position 730,294,675 of record OY728139.1, on the reverse strand, counting down.
TGATTGATAGAAACCTTATATACCATATATGAACATGATGATAATAGTTCATTATTAAGACAACATCCCTAGTTATTTAGAGGATCATCTGACCCCATTCTACCTGAAGGATGCATTAATCCCCCAGAAATGATAATCTATGTAATGGGTCATTTGGATCACCAAATGCAAACACATTAAATTTATAATTTTTTGGTGAATCCAATCAATGGTGGAAAATAGTTAAATATATAATAGGATGTTAATAGATTGATGTCATGTAATGAGATTAATTTTCATATATATAAATTGAGAAATATTTTCATATGGATTTTTGACTTATAATTGAAATTTAATTCTCATAATTTAGATAAAAAATGAAGATTCAATGGATGTATATGGATAAAACATCATGTATTTGGAATGGTATATCCCAAATGTCATCTGGGATCTTGATAATAAGATAAATTTGTTTTACTCAGGATTGAAGCCCAGATTTCATTGGGATTTCACTTCTCATGAGTTCAAAAGATATGAGAAACCTAAAATATGTGTTTGATATAGTAGAAAGAGTTTTTTATGATCATGTGTTCTATAATAGAAGGTAAAATGAGATATATATTTGGAAATCAATGGGAATGAATTAATAAAAGTAGATTGTACATAGGAAAACAAAATTTCCATCTTGTAAAAAGTGTGGTAAAAAGAATCATTGATAATGACTTTCATAGAACTATAACTGTGTCAGATGTGATGAGACTAGTCTAATTTCTGATAAATATAAAGTAAATTCTGGTGAATAAAATGAAAATCAAGCAGTAAGTTGTTTTAGTTTCAATGAGTCATAGAATTATGATAATGAGTGTCCAAAATTTACTTCTAAGGATATATAATAGTATGATCAGATATAAAATGGAATGAAAACATTTTTTTCAATACTACAATTGAAATGGGACCATCAAATGAAATAGGTACAGGTATGTAAGTGTTTTCCCAATATTTCAACACTTTATTAGACTATGGATATTTACGCACTTTCATTAATGATAGTATTGCATGTTAATAAGAAATATCAATTAATGTATTAGAAATAAAACTTTTGGTAAAAACTCTAGGTGGATGTTTGAATGAAACAAATGTTTTTAGTAAATATCCTATAATATTTGATGGGATGGTATTTCCTTCAAATATTATTGAACATATTCTAGTGGTGTTTGATATCATTTCTGGAATGGATTGGATTTCATCGTATCATGTGAAAATATATTGAAATTCAATATAAATTTTATTCCGTGATTTGAAAACATTTATAACATACCATGAAAAAAATAGATTGATTGAAGATGGTATTGAATGTTATAAATCTCTATTTTTTTAAAAGAAAAAAAATTTTGATTTGTGACATTCTGGTAGTGAATCAATTTACTTGTGTTTTTTTGAGTAATTATCTAGTATTATTACTAATCAGGACGTCTAATTTACTATTGAATTGGTGCATGAATCTAATACCATTTCTAAAACATCATTTTGAATGGATCAATAAGAACTAGTATAATTTAAAAAACTATTGCAATAATTTCATTATAATGGTTTCTTTCAACCTAGAACATCACTACAGGTTGCCCGAATTTTATTTGGGAAAAAGAAGGATGGTGACATGAAATGTTTTATTAACTATAGAGCCTTGAATAACATCGATATTACGAGCAAAACCCATTTTCCTCATAGCGATGATTTGTTTTCTCAACATCAGGGAACTCTGTAATTTTAGATGATTGATCTACGGTCTGGGTACCATATGCTAAAGGTGAATGATAATAGAATTCTAAATATTGTATTCCAATCTGGAAATGATCATTATGTGTTTGTAGTTATTACTTATCAGTTATGTATGGAATAAGATAAATTTTTGATTCTCATTTATGGAATTTTCCATCTGTTTTTAAGTTAGTTTTTTATTTTTTAAATATGATATGTTTATTTATTAAAAAATCAAGGAGGACCATCATAGGAACATAAATCTTTTTTTGAAAAAACCTAAAAAGAAATGAAGAATTTAGAGATTTTAGTATGCGATAATTGTTTTTCCAAAAAATTTATTCATTGAACATATTATTTATAAATATTTAATGAATATTGAACCTTTTAAAGAAATGATTTTGATGATTAGGGAAAATGAAACACTATAACATAAATTTTTAGTTTTATTAAATTAATAGGTTATTACAACCATTTTGATTAAAAACATTCTATGTTATATATCCCACTAACAATGATATCACTTAAAAAAGATAAGCTCATATTGATAATTGAATGTGATTATTGTTTTGGAGAAAATTATAGATGATTTTAAAATGTACATGTTTTTGAACTACTATCTAGAAATAGTGAGTTGGATATCTACTAGGATGATTCATTATAATAAATTGGTTGATTCCCAATGAATACTGATTATTTAATTATTTATGATTCACATACGTTGAGACCAGATGAGTTAATTAAACCAACACATTATTTGGAATTAGTTGATGTTGTTTTTTGCATTAATATTTTTTAGGAAACATTTTTTTGTCATAAAGGGTGAACATTACACATTTGATAAAGAATTAATGAATTTTGTCATTAACGTTTTTAGGGTAGGAAATTCCTCAGTTTTTTTACATTCAATGAAATAAACTGAGTTAGACAAAATTAATCAAGCACATAATAAATAGAATAATTTAGAGAAAAAGGTATAATTTTCAATATTTGTAATTTTTCCATATTTAACATTGATAATGATTGTGTTTGGAGATTTGGAAGAATGATATGTGTGCATTGTGATTCACATTTGAGGAATTAGTATTCATGTGAAGCCTATAGTATTTTTAGTAAACCTGGGATGCACTATATTGTATAAAGAGCATCAATATTATAATATATGGAATGGTTTATAAAGATAAATTGATGTATTTATTGTGAATTATTGAACATCACAATAGTTTAATGAATAATTATATATATAAATTGGGTTTTTATTCCTTTTCTAGTTCAAGAGTGGTAATGGGAAAATATATCCATTGATTTTGTAGTGGGATTTCCAATGTCATCTATAGGTGACAATGTGATTTCTGTTGATGTAAATTGACAGACCAAATATTCTCATTTTATTCCCATTCAAGACACTCTATATTTAAGTAAACATTCTCTATTGTATATTACTGAGATAATCATCTCATACAAATTCGCCCAAAAAATTTTATCTGAACATGTCCCCAGGTTTATTTTTATCTTATATAATAGCTATCATAAGTCATTGGGTATTAAATTAAATTTCATTATAGATTTTAATTGTCAACAATATGGATAGTAAGAACAAATAATTCATTTATTTGAGGATATTATATGTATTTATTAAATTTATTACTTAGAAATATGGGGTGAAAATATTTTTTTGGTTGAGTTTTCATATAGTAATATTTTTTATTATTGTATACATATGACACCATTTGGGGGATTATATGGGATGCAGTGTCAAAATATGGGAATTTTGGTTAAAGTAGGTGAAAACAAGTTGATAAGACTAAAATTGGTAGTGGAAATGGATGAAAACTATCATTTGATTTAGTGATACATGAGAAAGAACCATCAAAAGAATACATTATATTCATATAATAGGAGGAATGATATTTATTTTGAGGTAGGTAATTATATAATTCTCAATGAATCTCTATGGAAAAGTATGATGTTTTTTGTTAACAAGGGGAAGCTGAGTCTACAATTAATTACACCACTTGATATCCATAAAATAGTAATAACATTTTCTTATTAAGTTTCTTTTCCTCTAATTTTATCCACCGTACATAGTGTTTTTCATATATAAATATTAATGAAATAGAGGTCTGATCAGTCACATGTTTTGAGTCTAGAAGTAGTTCAGTTGGAATAGAATCGTTCTTTTGAGGAACAAGTATTCCATTTTCATGACCATCGAGAGAAAATTTTTTAGAATAAGTTCATTTATGAAGTAATGCTTTTGTAGAGAAAACATATAGTAGGAGGGAAAGGATGAGAAACTGATAATTCTTTGAATGAAAGGTATCCCTACTCATTTAAAAAGTGAATAAAATTGTATGGATGCAATTTATGAAAGGGGGGAAGAATGTAACAACCCGGGAAATGATCGAATAAGAAATTTAATATGTATTATTATATATAAAATTAATGATAGAATATTTTAAATAACATATATATATATAATTTTTTCTATGGATTAAAACATTGTTTTTCAAAAAAAATAGTTGGTATTTTTTCTGATGGATACCGCATATTAAATATTGTTTTTTATAATTTAATAAATTTTATATGAAAAGATAATCTTGTTCATTGGAATTTTAAGTATAAATTTAATTTTGTTTAATTTTTGGTATTTTTCTTATAAATTTCTTAATTTAATGAATAGTGAAAAATCCTTCATTTGAATTCAAAACATCATTTTCATATATTTTAATCATATTGTTATATTATCTTATTTAATTTATTTTAATATATAAATATAATATTTTTCATAATTATTTTTAGTATAGGTAGTCAGAATCAATTTCATATTTAAATTAGAAATAAAAACATTACGAACATTGGAACATTTTAACTTTAAAACATTTATTTTTGATTCTATCAATGGGGTTAGTTGCCAATTAATTTCATCATATTATATTCATAGAATTTAGAAAAATGGATATAATATTTGGAATCATAATCACAAAATTAAATAATTAGTTCCATTTTATTTTTTGACAATATTAAATCTTACATGAGTAATATTTTTATTACCACAATTATGGGTAAATCGGGTAATTAGAGGTAAAAATAATATTAGACCTTCTAAAAAATAACCTAAACACATGTAATAATTTAATGGTATGGGTGTATATAAACCAAAATAATCTTTTTCCATTGTTATATCCTTTGAAATCACCTTCGAGGTGAATAAGCCTTTTATAATATTTTATTAAAAGCGAAGATAATTTTTTCATAGACTTATTTTAACATGTAATGTATTTTTAATATATAGTTATTCAGTGGATACCATAGTCAAAAATATTATTTAGAAATATAGAATTTTTATTTACATCATGATATTTATTATTAATTTTTTAAAATAAATAATTAAATTAAACGTTCGAACAAATATGATGAAATATTTGATTAAATAATGAAAAAATAAAATAAAAGTTATTAAAAATACTGAAATAAATATAATTAGACATAATTTAGTTCATTCAAATATTTAATGGATTTATATGAAATGTTAGGGAAATGTTAATGTTGTTTTTTTAAAAATATGATGTTTTTATGATATTTTTAAAATGTCAATAAATGAATACTATAAAAATTTACATTATTATTAATTAAAAATACAAAATACATTATTAAATGATATAAAATTTCTAAAAACTACATTATTGAGTAAAAATGTTTTGATATGTCTTATTTTTTCATAAATGTAATTTTATTTGACTTTCTTTATGTTATGGTAATTATATTAACCAAGAGTACCCCTCTCATATCATATAAATAGTCACCCATTATTCTCATTACATAACATTTAAAAAAAAATTGATTGAAAAATATATACCTAAATACCATTATTGATTCTGTAAAAACAATATAGTTGTTTTATTTTTGGAAAAATTTCATCTTTATAGGTGTTAATGTTTTAATCCACGATGGTCATCTAAAGAAGAGGTATCATTTTTTTTAAGTGTTTCAATTTTATTTTTCATTCCACATACTTCTTATTTTATTAATATTTTATGAAATAATAATTCTATTATATGAAATATTCTGATAAATTTTTATGTTAATATTGTCAATTAAATCAGCCTCCAAATCCATAAATTTAGAAAACCAGTAAAATTTCATCCATATGTGTAAACTATCACCTACACCGAGCGATATAATTAATTTTTCATAACCATCTCTCTAGACTGGTTATAATGATAGAATTATTGTGTAGAGGTGATTATAATGAAATTATTAACATTATATGATAAAAACATATCAATTCCATCCTTAAATTCCTTACACATAAAATTGATAACATCGTTAGTGCGTACAAGGGAACTATCATCTCAATGAAGTGATGTGATTATTTTTTAATCACCAAATCACATGGATAATAAATATAATTATATTTATGTGATTAAAATTATATTAATTTTTTTATAAATATTTCAATATTAAAAAATATTTATGTAATTTACATATGTAATAATGAAAAATCATAAATGTTACTCATTCATATGTATGAATAATCATCTCCATGATTGTAACATAGTTAATCTTTCAAATCCATATGTAATGGATGGATGTAAATGTATAATTAAAATTTAAAAGTGTTTAATGTTTATTAAATATTATTTTAGTGGTTATGGAATAATGATCATTCTTGACTATAGAAAACAGACTAATTCAATATTGGACTCTTATACTGAATATCATCAAAATGTACAATGTGAACTTAAATAATTAAGTAATTTTTATAAATGATAATAAGCAATATGAAAGGAATAATAATATTTTAAAAGGATATAAATGTTTGAAATAATTATCCTTTTTTATTATTTATTGATATAATGATCATGCATGATGAATCAGACATGTGGTATGTAAATTCATCTCAATCCCCTTCCAAGGAGATACAGTTTGATGTTATACACCAGCCTTCTTAATAGAGTATTTAAAAAACCACTTTGAATAAGAATTTTATTAAATTGTTTTCAAATTGATTATTTTTTTATAGAGTGTTTTAATTTATTTAAAATTTACAAACTAAATCATTTTTAATGTATATGGTGAACATAACATATCTTCCACTATGACTGTTATTTGATATTTGGATTACTATAAATGGATTATAATTTTTTTAATGAAAATAATAACTTCATTCCATTTTTTTGGGTATTTTTTTTTAAATTGGATTTTTAACTTTATGGGTTCTTTAAATTTATTAAAATGAATTTTTTTTATTTCTAATGATTTTTTTGTTGAAATACTTTGAATTGAAATAATTTATTTGTTATGATATTATAACCGTACAGAGAAAACTGATGGGTGGTTATGTGAAAAAACCTGTATGGGTTGTTATGTGATAAACCATGGATGGGTAGTTATGTTAATACCTCCAATGAATTTGGTATAGAAGTTGACTGTATGTTTATTTAATTTTATAAGAGGGAGATGTATGTAAGTCGACCACATGGTTATTCAATTTAAGTATAATCATGTACCATGTTAACTTTATGTGTTATATAAGATTTCCATGGGTTTTATAGAAATCCTATGGTTTTAAAAGGGTTTACAAATGAGTTTTCTAATGAGAGTATTTACGCCATATTAAATGTAAAATGTAATAAATTATGATAAATTATTTATGGTTTAAATGTTTTAAAAAGGCTATTAGTTTTCTTCATTATGTATCTCATTCAATGATTTTTATGACCATCCTAATTTTTTTATTTTTTTCACAGTATATAATTGAGAATAGAGATATGTATGGGTTTAAAGGGAAAAATTGTGACTAATGAACGTGGAATAAAAAAATGTTTAATTTTAAATCGTTTTTTGTTTTAGGAAAACATTTTATTGTGAGTAGACGTGTCCATATTGTAATATTTGAGTTATTATGAATGAATTATGTATTGATATTGTAAAATTGAATACCATAAAATATCTTAAATGGAATGAATATAGAATTGTTTACATAACTCAGGATTATGTAATTTTTTAAGGATAGGGCCATATATGATCAATGTCAAACCTTGATATTATCTATATCAATATGTTCGAGGTCTGTATAAACCAACAGTGTGTATGATGGGTAGGACTATAACAATACATATTGGATTCGAAAAAGTACACTAATTGCAACTGATGTGGAGAATATCATTCATTATTATTTTAAAATTTTAAATTATTCTTTAGTTATCAAATATTGTTGACTTATTGTATCTCATGATTGAATATATCATGTCTGTTTTGGTTTAATGAAAACCACTTAAAAATAATTTATTTTAATTATATTAAATCAATTTAGTTTAATTGAGAAGTATATAAAATAAAATCATTTATAAATTACCTATTAATTAATTAATGTTAGATATATAAATTAAAATAAATCATTATGTCAAGTTTTCTTGTTGAATATTACTTATTTCATTAAAAAGTCATAGATTCCGCCCTTTTGTACCCCAACCCTAGAATGAAATTTAATTGACAAGATTTATAAAATATTTTGTTATAGACATAACAAGAGAGAGAAGAAAACTATCTAACTATCTGTTTACTCGTGGATGTTATAGTATTATGTTAGTATCACAAAATATCAAAATTGAAGAGAATTTTATTTTATTAGATATAAATATTTTTAATAGTTTGTATTAAATTAATATTAAATAGTATTTATATATACATAAAATGAAATGTTCTTTCATATTGATGATCATATTGATGAATCCATTACCATAAGTGTGGAAGAAAAAATATTACATTGAATAAATGAATGTTTGTTATTTCAAATTTTATAACTTTTTTTCAAACATAATATTCACTAAGATATATATTTTTTAAAATAAAATAGATCATAGAAATGAAATAGTTATGGTCTGAAATATATATACTAGATCTCTGATATTTATGGTAAAAGATTGTGAATTTCTAAAATTATACAGTATGTATTGACTTCCAGACGAAATCAAGAACTATATATATCTCTATTAAAAAAATATTGACTATATTATTAATCCATAATTCCTCTTTTAGAAACATCATTCTCTTTTAAAATATTTTATTTTTTCTTATAATATTCCCTCTTATCATTCATATACTCCATCAGTGTCTCATCATCAATTATTCACTAACCCCTCCATCAAATAATTTCTTTGTAATCTCTCATGCAATATCTAAATTTAGTTTTGACCAATGATATTATGTTAATGTATAATTAATACCGGTTTCTTATGTTCAATCCATAAATTTGAATTATTATTCAATGATAATAATAATGTCCTCTCTTAATTGAATTAATGTCCCATATGAGATTCCATTTCTCATCCATATGATATATTATGGATTACTCCATATTCTACACTCCCTAATTAATTAAAAACATTTTTGTTATTATTTTATTAATATATAATATCAATTTGTTTTTTAGATTTTCGATACATTTTTTATCATGTTACATATTTGATCATTTATAATTAATTTTATAAATTTTCAATCACATGATCTTCACCACATTCTTGAATTCCATAATTCAGTTAATTTTTGAGTAATTAATTAAAATAATGAAACTTATACAGGGAATGAAATTAATCTTCGAAAAGTAAATTTCATTCTAACATGCCTCTAATTAAATAATGAATGATGTGTCCACCTTTACTATCATGTGGGTTACATGATTTCTCTAAACAAATAAAACTCTTTTTATTTTCATCTCATATGGACGTATTATCTTCTGGATTTTTATTATGTGACAGATCAATCCAAATATTTAATCTGACATCATTATTCATTTTATAGATTTTTAAATAAAATATTATTTATTCACCAGAAATTAAAATGTAGGTTTAAATTTATAATGAATAGGACTTTCTTGAAAACATATAATCTTAACATAATTATGTAATTATAAAATTAATATTATTGATCTATGTACGATAATTATATGGTTTCATAATAATATAACAAATATTCAATATAATAATTTAATACAACATATAGTATAATAAAACAACAAAATATATTTTTTACACTAATTATACAGCATATGTATAATAATAAAATTATTTTGTATATAAAATATTGAAAACCGATTAATATAAGATTAGGATATCTATATTAATATGATATAATTACAAAAACTAAAAAATATAAATTTTCTAATACAATTATTATATTTTGATAAATAAAATAACTTATAAAATTTCTAAACACAACATATAATTTGAAAACATAATTGCAAATAATAAAATATTTCTTATATTAATAATTATACTACAATCATATAAAAATTGTTATAATAATAAATAAATAAATAAAAAAACAATAATAATGGAATTATCAACTCACCCTTGCTTAAGACTAATCAAGTCCACATGTTTTTAAATTGTCATAGGAACTATAATCATAAAATTCACATGAAAATAAATAATCTAAAGGGAATTATTAAAGAAGCCTAAAAAATATTCATTCCCTCTATAAAACCATACATTCAAAAATTAATTGTCACTAAAAAAACAATTGATTGGTTAAAATGATGAATTAAATTTTTAAATGAATAGATTAAATTTTTTATAATTGATAAAATTGACCAACTATCAAACTCATGTTAAAATGTTAATATAAAAAACTCTATTTCACATTAAAAAATATACATAAATCACAATAAATAAAAATAACTATAATATCCTCGTAATTCAAAAAATGACACTAAAAATAATATTGATAAATAATTACATGAAATAAATAAATTGGATACTAATTTAACTAAAGCCATTTTAGAACACAAAAGAACAACATAACCCATCATTGTATTAGGAGATTATTTTCATGACTATTTGATTTTATGTGCAGTGATTTGTTATTATTATTTTAAATAATCACCAAATGTTCATTTTAAGAATATTTATTTTATTATTTCTATATATTGTTGTAATAAAATAATTATTTTCATTCATAATTACAGCTAAAAATCACTATAAACATATTAATTTTATTATGAACCACAATTAAATTTTATTCATAAGGATTATACTATTAATGTAATGAACATTATAGTTGCTTTATTCAAATTATCATGAACACGGTCGTATAGTGAACCAAATTCAGATGACCAAAAACAATACCCCAATTGATATTTTACAAGGATTAAAGGGAATTCAAAATTTCTATGGGATGGAATCATGTTAATGTGAATTAAGGAAATCTGTATGCGGCAGATTTATACCTCAAACAAACAATAATCAGACCATAGAAGTAGACAACTGGTCTATATTGATATATCCATATATTTTATTAACAAGAATTAAAATTAAAAAATCAAATAATTAATGAACTAAAACCAAACATGGATTAAAAAATCCAATTTTTATTAAATATATAGAAACTATGATCATAGAAAAATAGATATTGGAAGAAAAGGTAATCACTTTTACAACATATTGGGATTTCTAATATTGATGGAACTGAATCATTACCTACATAATATTAACATATAATTAGATAAATATTAATTTCATATCTTTATGATCAATTCAAGACCAATAAAAGTTTAGTTTCCATAGAATCATGGATACATTGACATGTTGTATATGAATAATCACAACCATCACCCACTTAAATCTTGAAAATAGACACCCTACAAAGAAATATCATTCACAAAAACATTACACATATACATAGGAAAATGAAATATAATAAATGGTGTTCAGAGATGATAAGTTAGTATAAAAAAGGGATATATAATTCAAAATTTATTTTTATGAATAAAATTAGAAAAATGTAATGTTTACATTAGTATACAGATTAAAAATCATACCAGATAATTCATATATCATAATCATGAGTTAGGTTATAATGCATGGATGTTCATATGGAAGAAATAAAAAAACAATCAGGCAACACGACCAATAAAATAATTAAATTGGTATAATAGCATGTCATAAAAGTGTGAAAAATTTGTGGAAGAATTATTATTATTGGAACATAATTTAAACTATACTCTCCAAAACCTACATTACCTATTAGGATAGGGATTTACTTTGATATACCCTCATTTGGGAATGGATAACCAACCTTGTAACCTATTATAGTGTTGTGATATCTTCCATATTCCCATTATTATAAAAAAACATTAATATTTATAACTTTTTATGAATGTTTATTATAGTTCCATTATACAAAAAATTAAAATCCTTTTATATATTTCATTGAATAATATGAAAACATTTATCAGTTATCTATGGAATAAATTTTCGAAATAAAAACATGTCTCTTGAATATTTCATAATCATAATACTTCTATAAATATAATAAAGATCATATCATAAAAACATATCCCTTGTGATTAATAGTTAAAATTGAATGTTACTATAATTGGTGAGATATTATTTTAAAAGATTACTAGATTTTGTCATTGGAAAAATAAATATTTCATTTTGAAATAACATATTTTAAATATAAATATGTCAAATTTTTTAAGGAAAACATTTTATTTGGAAATAAAAATGGATATGATTATTGAATTCATTAATTTAACGAGTATTCTTGATGATGTGAAAACATTTTGTTGCAATACAATTTAATAAATAATGTAGTTCACACCTTTTTCCAAAAGCATCTCATTATAATTATGAAACATGGTTTCATTTTATAAATTTGTATAGAATTTAAAACATAGATAAAAATTAATTTAATAAATTTATATATAATATTAATACATTCTATAAATTTTTTAGAGAAAATATTGACATGGGACAAAAAACACCTATCAGAATAGAAAAACCGAGTCCTTTTTAAAAAAATTAATATTCCAGTCCATTCAGTATGTGGAGAGAGGAAACTAAAATGGAATATTATTATTTCTTGAAATAGAATGAGTTTGAAAAATGAAATATTTTTTTTTGAAATATATCATATAATTTTCTCATTATAAAATTTATCCATATACAATATTTGAAAAAAGTGGGATTGTAACACAAATCACATTCTATAATATTGAATTTATTAATATGAAATATATATTACATTAAATAAAATAAATATTATTTGACATCTATACTAGAATATTAATCACTTATACAATATTTAAAATAGTATGTTGGTAACATATAATTACACTATCATTATCAATTCCTTAATAAGTAATTAATTTTAATGATATGCTTTTCTTTTTCTGGGAATAAAATGATTCAGATTTTATGGACATTACATATTTATCATTGATATATAATCTATATAATTATAATTATGATATACATATATTAATGAAAATATCTATATCTATCAATAATATTTAGAGATAAATTATAGGAAATTCATTTTTCATATGTATGCAAGAATATTAAATTATTTTTTTTAGATAAAAATGATGTTAACAAATATTTTATCATTAAAAAATATCTATTACCTTATATATAAAATATATAGTTATTAAATACATCAATATATCCATCAATATAACCAATGATGGAAAATAATCATATTACTATATGGGTTTTTTAGTCTAGATACACTCATGGGAAACACATTCAATTCCCATTTGATTGAACAATGAAAAAAATAGTTCTTATATCATAATAATGACATCTAATTATTTTGATTATACTATATAAATTTGGTTATTATGGATATAATAGGTTTATATATGGTGGAAGAATAAATAAAATATAAGGATCACGATAAATATTTAACATTCTTCATGGGTAATTATTCTTTATTATACATAATATTCCATAAATGATATATCGCGAGTGATTACTAGAGGATATATAATGAATTAATGGAAAGAAATAAGTATTTATGGGCAGTTCGTGGAAAATCTACATGCCTCCATAATCATGAAATATTTAGAGAGGTTATTCAATTTTGTAAATGAGGGATATGACGAATAATGAATTAATTAAAAGTTTTTATAAATATAAAATCATTGTCAAGTGAAAGAAAAATGAAAATGACATGAGTTTAGAGGTACAAAAATATAGGGTCTAAATACATTCAATAAATAGTAATTATACTTGTTTATGTGTTAATAATACCCATATATATTGGTTTAACCCCACATCAGGTGAACTTTTTTTAACCATAACTATGGATTTTTTTTAGTTTTTTGTGTGTCAAAAATAAGAATTTACCATATTACAAAATATTCACATGATCATAATAAAACATAATATATTTTATCCTATTTAATATCTATAGCTGGTAGAAATTAATTTTAAAATAATCACATGAAAATTAACAAAAATATGTTTTTTTAAAATATAATTACCAAGAATAATGATTAATTTTCATACATTAATTTCTAATACAAAAATAAAATTACTAATTAACTATTTGTATGAATATAAATTACATAAATTTTTGTCTAATTAATAAAAAATATTGATTCAGTTAATTTATAATGATTATACCTCATTGTGCACATAAATATAGTTTTTGGAAAAGAAATTATTTTTACCATCATTACCAACCATTACATAACTAATTTAGGGAGGTTTATTAGTAAATTAAAAATATGTTTCATTAAAAATAAAATTTTAATAATGATGAATATTATTTGATTAGATAATAATACAAAACACGTAGGGAAAAACATTTCAACAAGGAAATAGTATTTAGAATATTAAAAGAAATTATTCTAAATGTAATGATTATTTTATATGTATTAATAAATAAATTTTAATTTAGAAAAAATTAACATATATATATATATATATAATTAATGTGGTTAATCCAACATACTCCTACTGTGAAAATTCATAGGTTATATTTTTTAGTTATATAATAGATATATTTAGACATGCGGTTATTAACATTGGAAGAAATCAAATATTTCATGTTTGTTACAAATTAAATACCTATAAAATCATGGGTTTTTACATTATAAAGCAATAATTTTTTTATCTTCCTTTAAATCAAGAAACTATGATACAAAAAGTGAATATATATCATCATAATTTCTATCTATTTTCCATATGAGTCTTCTCTAGAATTTTATTCTTCTAGATAATGTTAACCATTTGAGTAGTCTTATTATGAAACACTTTATCTCCACTATTTAACATTTCTAAAAAAAATTCATATTCTAAATATTATTATGTAGATGTAAAACTTCTATATTCACTACTTGTGAGGGACACAGTATGTACTACCATACTAGAGAGAAAGGGGACATATCTTTATCCCAAGTGGGGTGTTCTGGGAGTGTCATGAAATAACAAATCATTAAAAAAAATCAATATTTTTAAATGATAGAAATATTCAAGGCTCATCATTCCATTTATTCTGAATCTCACACCCTTATTCCATAGAGAAATTCATATTAATCCCACCCCAATATCTTCTAATCATAGATTCTACTGATGATTTATAGTATTACTATTTATTTTAAAATGAGCATACGTGATGTGATACTAAATTTTTTTATACATTGATATATTTACATAGAAATATTAGGTATTAATTTCATTTATTTATATAACAACATCCTAAAACTATGAAGTTCTACACTTCATTCCATAAACATAATCACTAATATATCTTTAATTCTTGAGTAAATGATATTGTTTTCAGATTATATGAAAATTGAAAGTTGTTGACCCCGAACACCACTAAAATATAAATAAACTGATTATAATATATTAAAATTGGTTTGAAATGACATATTCAACTGAATATAAATTCGCGGATGATCTGATGAAATGAAATAAAATTATCTACATTTTCCTGAAGGATTTTATTGAACTTCATTATGACCCTCATATCACAATAATAAATAATAAAATGTGAACTCGAATGATCATTTTATATTCCTTAATATATACCACTGAAATATTTTTTATTGGATAAATAATACTTAATATAAATCAAATGGTATTAATTTTTATAGTGGATGACTAAAATCCAATATATATATACATTATTTTCTTTAGGGATTCCTACAAAAAAAAATAAATGGTGACATATTTCTAGATCCATTCAGGTATGACTAATGATTATTATAACCCTTCAACAAATGAAACTGATCATTAAAATGTTGATATATAATGAATATATATATATATATACTAAGGAAAATTTGTCTTCATTTTGTACAACATGAATTACCATTTCATATCATAATACAACCATGTACATTGATGATGAATTGATAATGATGAGAATTGAGCTTCATCTAAGAGACACTTCTACAATTAGGTTATTTATGCGAAACCTACATTATTATAGATCCTTATGATTCTTTCAAAATAATTGTTTAACAAGGAATGATTTCTTATATTCATTATTATATATACATATACCATATAATATTCATTATAATTCACATGGATATAATTTTGAATGCCTATTGGATAAAGATAAAATTTTTTGATTCTATATTTATTTAATGGTTCATCCTTTCCAAATCTATAAATATTAAATCATTCTGGATCATCATAAAAATATAACATCATTATTTTTACATTAAAATCATCATCCACCTTGTTTTCTTTCCCATTATGGGAATGTGTTGGGAAGTAATAATCGCTAATAAACTCCAACTATTTACTCGGGTGCATAAATAACTCGTTGTTGGGGAATATATAAATTATTATTTTTTAATCAATATATATGCGACACATTAATTTATAAAGATAATTAATTTAAATATTAAACATAAATATTATCATTTATAACTCCAAACAATGAGGTAGGGAATATTTTTCGTGATCCTTCAATATGAATAATGTGCGGTCGGGTTGGTTCGCTCACGAAACCAATCAGGCCCCTAGAACGAGAAAGCCAATAACTCACAAACCGGGCGTCTAATTGACGCGCCGTCGGTCTCGTTGTTTTCCTCTTGTTGAGATGGAACTTTTGACATACTTCGCCCGAGTATTGGATGCAGTTGAGATATGGCCGGGTTGGATTGTACCCGAAATCCAACCGGGACCTTGGAACAGAAAAGCTGATTTCTTTCAGATAGGACGTCTGTTTGAAGAACCGTCAGCGTCGTAGATGATCACTTGGAGAAACGGTCCCTATTAGTATACCCCATGAGAGTTTGGGGTACAGTTGAGATATGGCCGGATTTGGTTCGCTCACAAAACCAACCGGGCCCCAGGGATGAAAAGTCTAGTAACTCACAGACCGGGCGTCCGATTGACGCGCCGTATGTTGTGTTGAGACCCCTATGACGAGGAATTCCTTTGAGATACTTCTTCATGTGACTTTGAGATACTTGGAGTATCGACCTATAGCTCGTGGAGCGGACCCTCCTAGAGACGAGCATGTGGAGTACGGAGACTGTGTAGCTGGCTGAGACCTGACGACTGCTTGACCAACTCGACTTTGAGTGAGTCGACTAGCCCAGTGGACGGATCACTACTTTCTGAGGTGCAGACCCATGGCCGACGAAGCACTACCTATGTAACAGTGCAGACCCGTGGTACTCGTCCGGAGAGTACCTCAGCAGGCTACTAGGGGGTGTGCACTACTGTGTTTGGGTGACATACCTCGGCGGGAAGAACTACTGTGTCTGGGTGGCTGACCCGTAGTACTCGACAGGAGGAGTACTTCAGCAGTCTTAGTTTAGTGAGGAGTACCTCAGAGTTGTGATAGGACCACTGCACACTCTAGAGACGGAGCTCTTCAGCAGTTACGGTTTCGATAATGAAAATCCTGGTTTGAGCTGAGACTTTTTACCTTATGTTTACCTCATGATTGAGATGGGTCACTTGCTAACTTAGGTATATGTATGGGCATATACATGGGTAGTGGTTATCTGTTGATTTCACAATCCATGTGTTTCCTCATGATTGATATGGGTTACTTGATAACTTAGGTTTATGTATGGGCATATACCTATGTAAAGGTTATCTGTTGAGATCTTCTTTTTGGTTATCCTTGTTGGTTTAGAGAGACCTTGAGGGTCTCGGGGTCCCTACTGAGTATCGCTATACTCACCCCTACACGGGCTATGCCCGCACCTCATTGTATTGGTTGCAGACGACGTGCAGTGATGATGGAAGCCGAGTGTTCGAGGACTGGACAGTACCCGGAGGTGGACTACACTACGAGTCAGTACCCGGAGGTAGACTACATGACATGACGACTCATAGAGGAGGTTGACGGACGAGAGCGTGGAGGAGGCTATCTGTACCTACCCTTTAGGTATGATTCGAGGTGGACGACCAGGAGCTGCGCTATCTGTACCTACCCTTCAGGTAGGATTCGAGGAGGATGACCCAGGAGCTACTTCCTTCTTCCAGCTGTTTGTCTTTTTGCTGTTGTACCTTGTTCAGTTGTAGTTATACCTTCTTTTGGGTTTTTTTTCTGGCCCATTTTTCCTTTCAGCACTTCTCTTTGTACATAGTGTTTACTTCCGCTTGTACTCTGTGGTGTTTGTTTACTTTTATAAAGGCAATGCCTTCACAGTTATCAGTATTTACTCCTTTGGTGCTAGTCGCCAGCCCCTGGTCTATGGAAGGCGGGCATGGGGTAGTCACGACACGGGCCCCAAGGATGGGTCGTGACAAATTGGTATCAGAGGAGTTCGGTTCTACCGCGGAACTTATAACTCTGATATTTCTTCTGTGAAGCAATAGTGTTAAGAGCACCGAGTGTGGTTTTCAGTTTAGGGAGTCCAGTGTTGGTGCGGGCGGCCGACGTATCCATACACCAGGACCCTGACAACTGATTTCTGACTTTGTGCATGAAAACACTGATTGCGTGCGTGTTTTCAAAGGTTTTCCCTTAAAACAGCTCAAACCAGGTCAGCTCACCAGGTATAATCGTTTGACCGTGTCACGTTGTTTCTTTCAGGATGCCTTTTCTCGGGCGACCAGGTAGAGCCCAGAGGGATGTGCGTGCTGACAGCCTGTCGAGCGATGAGGCTTCGGTACAAGGTCCTCATGCAATTGAGGCACCAGCGGAGGCACCAGCGGTACTACCATACGTTGGCCCACCGATGCCACTAGTCCCAGCAGTAGGCAATGCACGCCACTTGAGTGCATTGCACGAGTTCCAGCGCCAGAGGCCACCCAGGTTCCGGGGAGAGACGGACCCGCAGGCAGCTGAGGATTGGCTGGAGGCTGTGGTGAGAGTCTTCAGGCTAGTGGGGATGCTGAAAGACTTCATGGTGATCTTTGCTGCCAGCCTTCTTCAGGAAGCAGCAGGCAGGTGGTGGAGCCACTTTTTTCGGTTTTTCGACGGGATGACCTTCACATGGGAAGACTTCGAGACCTTATTTAGGGTGGAGTTTGTGCCAGTATCTCTACACCCCGAGCATGTACAGAAGCTTCTGCCTTTGCCGCGTGTTTTTTGATCAGCAGCCGAGTCATCTGTGGGCAGTAGACAGATGATGCAGAGGTCCAGGAGGACCAGACCAGCAGTTGGACGATCTCGGGTTTTAGGACCGGTGGTACGGGGCACCCAGGGTGGAAACAGAGCTAGGCGTGCCAGAAGCAGGTTGTGTTACTCATGCGGCGGAAAGGGTCACCTGGCACGTGATTGTCCGACTCCTCGTACAGTTGATCCGTAGGCTTTGGAGGATCCACCGAGGCAGAAGCAGCGGCGAGTGTTTGAGAAACAGTCGAGCAGTGGACAAGTTAGTAGAGCTCCGAGAGCAGGTGGACAGGAGCGGAACTAGTGGATACATCCCTTGTACTTCTAGTTCCATGTTTCTGTTGTATTCGTGTCTTTGTACTATGAGCTGCAATAATAAAAAGACACTTATCTTTTTTTTCATTCCTGTCCTTTTGTTTGGTTGATGCTGAGTGGTCCCGGTTAAAAACTATTGACTTGACCCTCACTTTCAATATTTATACTGGAGGAGACCCAGTGACCTCACACTGATGCCGACAGTGTGACTCGACCCTTGGAGGCGAGAGTGACATTTGGATCTCTTAGTAGTTACGTCGAGGCCTTACGACGTCATCCATGGCATGAATGCATCATTCATGTTGGGATTGACTGTATTAGGCAACGAATGTGGTTCATCCAGGGGATGAGATCGGAATTTCTCTTATCGGTAAAGAAGAAATCATAGCAGCTCTTGTGAGACTAAAGGAGGTCCAGGTCATCCAAAAGCAGATGAAGACTGCACAGTGCAGTAAGAAACAGGAAACCATTTCCAGTCTTAGAGACTCGGGCGTGTTAAATGTTAAATAAGGGGAATCTTGAAGGAAAGATGAGTCTACGAAGCAGTAGACGTGGAGGCAGAGCTAGGAGAGCAGCATGAGGTGGTGTACATCCTAAAATGGTACAACCACCCACCTTAGTTATTCCCGCCAGGCTCAGGGAGCTGGAGGGCGGAGGAAGATTGCGCATGCATGTGGTCAAGGAGTGTGACCCAATGTCTCTAGAAATGATTCAAGGGACAGTCTGTGTCCACTAATAGATTCTGTAGTAACGGACGTCGATATGAATCATTCCTTGCTTTCAAAAATCTTGTTCCAGACCAAGAGTTTCTAGTAATCCGTGGACTTGACCCTCACGTCTGGAGATACCTTTGGAGGAGACTCTATAATCACACTTACGTCGACGGTGTCGTCAGACCCTCGAGGCGAGAGTTCCGGTTGGAATCTCTTGGTTGCAGCGTCGAGGCCTTACGACGTTAGTTTGAGTATGTAATGGGAATAACTGTTCATACTCAAATTGACGGTTTTAGGAAAACGTCGGGATGGGTTTTTCCTTGGTTGGTGAAAAGGAAACACCAGGAAGCACAGGATAAACTCTTTCAAAGGAGGGTGCGACCGATCACTCGTGAGTCGATCAACCTTACCCTCGTAGCGGAAGTCGTTTCGAGTTCTAGTTCTAACAGAAAATGGAGACGTATGGAGTTCGAGGATGACGATCACGTCCTTATACGGGTCTCACCTCGACGAGGTTTATGGACATGTCGCCAAGGCGGCTAGTTATCTCCGAGGGTCATCGGACCTTCTTAGGTCCTCAGCTGGGTAGGCGGGGTGGTTTACCACTTGACCCATTCACCACAGTTGCACCAGGTGCACGATGACTTCCACGTATCTCAACTGAGGAGATACGTGCTCGACCCTTCATATATCATCGACCATGAGGAGCTTGATGATGGAGATGGGGAGTCTTTCACGGAGGTTCCAGTGGGGATCAAGGATCAATATGAGAAGATCCTTTGAGGACGATCGATTCCTCGGGTACACTTTCTTTGGCAGTACGGAACCTCCATGTAAGCACATGGGAGAGGAAGACTCAGATGCGTGCTCTATACCGCTTTTGTGACCCTAGTTTGTGTTGAAGCATTATGGGGACGTAAAGACCTGAGGTGGGAGTAATGTAAAGACCCGGAAATTTCATTGAAATATTTTTCTTAATTTTCTTTTGAATTTTACATGAACGCAGTTTCTGACGGTGCCTGATTCCAAGGCCCGGTGTGCCCGGAATTAATTTCCAAATTTTGGCTCGGGTACGTTCAGTGAATGAGCGAGCAGGAATTTCTATCTTTTGAACCGGAGCTCGGAATTGAAATCTGATTGCACCGATGAACTCGCAATGCCGGTAATTGCTTAAGGGAACCTTTACCGTAGATTCATTTGTGCGGGAGAAGAATTTATTTTTTGGGGTTTAATTAAAAAAAGGGAATAAAATTATTAAATCAATTTTATTTCATGTTAAGTTGTTAACTTCTCCCATGGGAAGTTTGTGGTGGGCCCACATCCATCCAACTTCCCATGTGTGGATATTTGAAAGGGTGGGGCCCACACGAACCCCTAGCAACCTCTTCAAATTCCTTAACTTTCCTAACCCCTCTAAACCCCCCATTTAAGTTTTGATAACTTATCACCTCCTTAATTTTATAACATCTTATGTTAATAACTTAAGTTAGTTAAATGTGGGTTTTGAATTTTCAAACTTGTGAAATTCAAAACCTATATTTGGTTAATAAAATAAGTGGGTGGATTATTTTATTTTGGGGTTATTTGTTCTTGTAGTGGAGACTTGGAAGAGAAAAGGCTATGTTTGAAGTCTTCTTCTTCTTCAACATCGACGAAGAACACCTTCGACGAAGAACACGAAGAACGTCTCCACCGAAGAATGCGAAGTCTTCTTCCAACGACGTTTTCCCTTCGAACACACCTTGACGACAATGGAATCGACGTTCGTTTTCCATGACGCCCGACTTCCGCGGCGCTCGTCATCCGCAATTCGATTGACGTGCACCATATGTGAATCGAGGTAGGGGAATGAATTTATTTTTTGGTATTCTCTTATCATCTGAGAAAATAAGGACGAGTGCGGACCAACCAATTCCAGGTTGATCTGCGGAACGTTCCTTCATGCGGATTGATGTTGAAGTTTATTATTTAATTATTTTGTTCGTGAATTCTATCTTGTCATCCTTCGTGATTTTACAACCAGTTGTTATCGGATTAACGAGAGGGGGTCGGACTGCACAAACACGGTCGACCCTCCTCCATTATTGATAATGTTTCTAATATGGATGGAACGGGATGCTGTGGTGTCGTCGCACCACGCGAGAATCGCTTCGTATAATTACGTGACGCCATCGCGCCACACCAAGATGCCGAACAAGAACGCGACGCCGTCACGCCTCATCGAAGGAAGTCAAAGGCACCGCGGCCGGAGCGGAGTCGAGGCGAAGGGGCGCGGCGCCAGCACGCCCCGCCAGAGAACCACAAAGACGGCGCATTTCATTTTGAAATACAGATTGACGGGCGATGAAGAAACATGCCGTTTGGGCATTTGAATCCCTTTGTAGTGAAGATGGGGTCCCGGGGGGACCATAGGCGAAGACGGCATGAAGAACGGACCACCGGAGCGCGTCCGGTGGTCCGCGGAAGGCGGCAGTGGTGTGCCACACCGGCGCGGCGGCGCCGGCGACCGGCGGTGGTGGCGCGCCCCCAGAAGAGGGGCGGCCGGCGAAACGCCGACCTCAATTAACGGCGAAGGGTGGTGGCCGCGCGCACACCCGCCGTTCCGCGGCGCCCGCCTGGCCGCGGCCGGCCGGCCGGGCCCAGCCGGGTGGGCCCGACCCAGGGGGGGGTCGGGCCGGGTCGCCCCGGGCCCAGACCCCCCTTTTTCGGACCGTTTTCGGTCAAATGCCCGTAACATTATCTACGGGCCTCCAAACTACTCGCTGTCAGCGGAAACACGATCCTTGGATCGAGAGGGTCGTTTCGGAATATCGCAGTCAAGGTTTCAGATTAGTTTGGTTTCGGCCGGGTTGGTTCGGATACGAAACCAATCGGGCCCTCGGAGCGGAAATGCTTATATCTTGAGCTCGGGATGTCTGATTGACGTTCCATCTACTTTGATGGATTCCTCTAAGTGAGACGGATCTTTTGGCTTACTCCGCTCGAGGTTTGGATGCCGTCGGAGTGCGGTCGGGTTGGTTCGTTCACGAAACCAACCGGGCCCCTGGAACGAGAAAGCCAATAACTCACAGACCGGGCGTCCGATTGACGCGTCATCTGTCTCGTTATTTTCCTCTTGTTGAGACGGAACTTTTGACATACTTCGCCCGAGTTTTGGATGCAGTTGAGATATGGACGGGTTGGATTGTACCCAAAATCCAACTGGGACCTTGGAACAGAAAAGCTGATTTCTTTCAGACAGGACGTCCGTTTGACGAACCGTCAGCGGCGTAGATGATCACGTGGAGAAACAGTCCCTATGAGTATACCCTATGAGAGTTCGGGGTACAGTTGAGATACGGCCGGATTTGGTTTTCTCACGAAACAAACCGGGCCCCAGGGAAGAAAAGGCTAGTAACTCACAGACCGGGCGTCCGATTGACGCGCCGTCTATTGCGTTAAGACCCCTATGACGAGGCGGTCCTTTGAGATAATTCTTCGTGGGACTTTGAGATACTTGGAGTATCGACCTGTAGCTCATGTAGCGGACCCTCCCAGAGACGAGCGTGCGGAGTACGGTGACCGTGTAGCTGGCTGAGACCTGACGACTGCTTGACCGACTCGACTTGGAGTGATTCGACTAGCCCAGTGGATGGAGAACTACTTTCTGTGGTGCAGACCCATGGCGGACGGAGAACTACCTGTGTGACAGGGCATACCCGCAGTACTCGTCCGGAGAGTACCTCAGCAGGCTACTAGGGGGTGTGCACTACTGTGTTTGGGTGACATACCTCGGTGGGAAGCACTACTGGGTCTGGGTGGCTGACCCACGGTACTCGACAGGAGGAGTACTTCAGCAGTCTTAGGTTAGTGAGCAGTACCTCGGAGTCGTGACAGGACCACTGCACACTCTAGAGATGAAGCTCTTCAGCAGTTACGGTTTCGATAATGAAAATCCTGGTTTGAGATGAGACTTTTGACCTTGTGTTTACCTAATGATTGAAGTGGGTCACTTGCTAACTTAGGTATATGTATGGTCATATTCTTGGGTAGTGGTTATCCGTTGATTTCACAATCCATGTGTTTCCTCATGATTGAGATGGGTTACTTGATAACTTAGGTATATGTATGGTCATATACCTACGTAAAGATTATCTGTTGAGATCTTCTTTGTGGTCATCCTTGTTGGTTTAGAGAGACCTTGAGGGTCTCGGGGTCCCTACTGAGTATCGTTATACTCACCTCTGCACGGGCTATGCCCGCACCTCGTTGTGTTGGTTGCAGACGACGTGCAGTGCTGAAGGAAGCCGAGTGTTCGAGCACTGGACGGTACCCGGAGGTGGACTACACGACGAGTTAGTACCCATAGGTAGACTACACGATGTGACGACTCATAGAGGAGGTTGACGGACGAGAGCGTGGAGGAGGCTATCTGTACCTACCCTTCAGGTAGGAACTAAGGAGGACAACCCAGGAGCTGCTTCGTTCTTTTAGTTGTTTGTCTTTTTGCTGTTGTACCTTGTTCAGTTGTAGTTGTACCTTCTTTTGGGTTTGTTTTCTGGACCATTTTTCCTTTCATCACTTATCTTTGTACTTATTGTTTACTTCCGCTTGTACGCTGTGGTGTTTGTTTACTTTTATAAAGGCAATGCCTTCCCAGTTATCGGGATTTACGCCTTTGGTGCTAGTCGCCAGCCCCTGGTCTATGGAAGGCGGGCTTGGGGTAGTCACGGCACGGGCCCCGAGGATGGGTCGTGACAATATACATAGTGAAAAATTAGTCAAATTGAAGTAAATTTTCCTAGATAAAAAATATAAAAATATCAATGGAATTTGTTTTATGAAAATACATGTTTCATAATGAAATTAAATATTTAAAATTTAAAAAATTTAAAAAAATATTAAGGGGAAATTTTACATTCTATAGGAAAATAGAAATGTTTTCTATAATATTAAAATAGTTCAGTTGTGGTGATGAAATTAGAATTATTTCTTCTCACATACATTGAAATAAATATTCCATATAGACATGGGGTAAAATTTTATGACAAGGAAAAAAAGTTTATTTTATGTTGCTTTTATATAAAGTCATAAAAGGGTAGAAATATATTATTCAGTAATATAAAAATATTAAAATCAATTTTTTTAATGAATTATAGAGACAATAATATGATGGATGAAAATATTTGAAGTTGAATAATAAAATACAATTGGCTTCCAATAAAAAAATTATTTCAGGCTATGATGTACTTATAAATAGTTAAAATAATGAAAAGACAAATTATTTTTTGAAATTACCATTTGATATGAAATAATAAAATATTTATTATTTAATAAAAATATAATTTTATCATAGGAAAATTTATGAACAAACAATCTGGGTAAAAAGTGAATTTGAAGCCTAAATCACTTAACATAATGTTAAAATTAATTTTATGTGATATAAAATTCTATAAAAATTTAAAAATTACATTAAATCTAATGAAATCATATTAAAATAGAAAATTTAATTCTTTTTTATATTGGTAACATCTTATTACTATGTCATCAACAATTATTTAAAAAAACATGGTTTTTTTGTGATAAATATATCATTTTCCATAAATGTTTTGATTTAGTTGTAATATACCATAAATATTGATCAAATAACCGTTATCAATATATTAGTAATCATGATATAAAGATAAGATATAAAAATTTCTCTTCACCTATAAATGGTGTAGATTGAAATAGAGAGTTATCCCATTCATGGAGTTTTTGGTCTTTATGTACACGTGAATGATAGATTTATTTAGTAATGAAAATAATGAAACAAAGAAAAATATTACTTTACAATTATAGAATCATATATTTATCATCAATAACATTAATATATTA
The DNA here is from genome assembly GCA_963277665.1 of Viscum album. Classification (NCBI taxonomy): domain Eukaryota; kingdom Viridiplantae; phylum Streptophyta; class Magnoliopsida; order Santalales; family Viscaceae; genus Viscum; species Viscum album. Next base: position 730,268,723 of record OY728139.1, on the reverse strand, counting down.
TAAATTTGTCAAATTATCTACAATGTGATGATGTGATTGAAAATGAATCTTACCCCAATGAGAAGGAGGTCGTTTTCACCTATGCACAAGTCATACACTCATTTATCATATTATTTTAATGAAGTAGATAATTTATATACCCAAGTCATAATAACATATCATTATATTCATGATTCCATATTCTTCATTTTTTCTGGTTGTAATAGGTTTCATTATCATAGAGGAAGAAATAATATTGAAAGTGTTCAGATAAGATTCATTCCACTTATCTAGTTCCTCTCATTTTTTATACGCCTTAATCATTGAAATATTGGTGTTATAAGAAGAGCAATGGTTCTAGGATGAGAGGAATTCATCTAGGGGGGTTTATAGTAGGTAATGGATAATCTATTAGTCTATAAAATATTTTATTATGTAGGATAGGATGTGAAATTTTATTTGTGAGGGAGATAAAACATATGAAATTACATAAGATATCTAAATAATATAATTTCACATTCATGTGAATATTTATAGAAATTATCCATAATTAATATGTAATATAATATAGGGTCTATATATCATTATCCACTAATAATTATACTTTTCATTTTTAACAACATAAATTTATTTCATTGTTCAAAACCTAGTAAAACTGTTTTATCCTTAATCGTAGTAACACATTTTTAATATTTATAATATTTTTTAGACCGAAAATGATCATTTAATGTTGAAAATGTTTTACATTATAAATATAAGAATAGAATCAATTTTTTCACATTAAATATCTAGAATTGAATGATATTATATTAAATAATGTGATTGGAATTCATTGAAAACTGATTTTTTGTCATAATCATTTTTTTAATAAATATGAATTTAATAACATGATGAAGATAACAATAGAATTAACAAATTAATTTAATAACCTCAAATTATATTTATTTTAATATTTTAATTATAATTTAGTATATATTTCCATAAATTATACATTTCCACATCATTATTGTGGTATACTTTAAGGTAATTATATAATTCATTAATATTAAAAATAAATTTTCATGATGGAGATAAACATATTAGATTTAAAATGTATCCTTATAGTATAAAATATGTTATGAATAACAACATCAGAAAAAACGTATATTTATTAAATACAAGTTTGTGACATTCATTTCATAAAACAAAAAATATTAAAATTCTAAAAGTCATCCAATTTTTTATAGGAGGCCATAAAATCAAGCCAAGTGTTCTTTTTTCAACACTAGGTCATCAAAAAATCATTTTACATGTTTTAGGGAAATTTTCTATTATTGAAAATATAATTTTTTCTCATAATTAACAAATTTACCTAGAATTGTGTTTGTTAAAACAACTTCGTTTATTTTTTAGATTTCCCAGTAATAAAAGAGGAATATTTATTAAATTTTAAACATTAGATTAAAAAATTAAAAACCATTTTCCAAATTTAAATACACATAAATTGATATATATTATTTAAAATTGATCCCATATACTGGGAGATTATAAAGGTTTTTAATGTGAAAATGTTGATTTTTTTTAAAAAATATATATAAAAACATTCAATAAAATACGTATTACAATGTCCATTATTTATTCATTTTAAATTTCACATAAAAAACATTGGTTGATACAAGAAATTTCATTTGGGTGAAACCAACATCATAAATATTCTTAATAAAATATTATCTTAATAAGGGGGACTTGGAAATGAGTAGTTACCATAACAGTAGGCCTTCTAGTATGATAAAATTAGCGGGACATGAAATCATAGGCATGGGAGCTAAATTTAATTCTAATTTTCTGATGGACAACAATATAGAATATGTTTATTAGATTGTTTATGAATATAGAATAGTAAATCTGTGATGGGTTAAAAAGAACATGGATTTATCAGTTATAAAGGAAAATGAAAAACATTTTGATTCCAAAAATAATTTTCCTAGATATGATAAGTCCTTTTAAGTACTAAAGTAATTACTTAATGAAGTAAACCTACCTGAGAGGAAGAATTTTTTCCTTTAAACTATTTCTTCAAAAAACTCATCATTTTAACAATATGGTAAAAAATTTAAAAACTATTATATTTATCTTAATAATATAGGATTCTGAAAATGTACTTATACATTGTATGTCAAATCATTTATATTGAGGAAACAATGTTATATTAAATGAGACATCACATATACTAGTGTTAGGTTATTCACTAATGTGTCCCTTTTATTACATGTTCACGTATCATGGACATTTTGGATTCAACGAGTTGTCGCCTATCCTATGAGTTGTCCTTTTTTTGGGAAACATATTATTATAATACAAAAATAATTCCAAATAGATCCTTTTTATTTTAAATAGTAAAGAAATTTTTTTCCCACAAATTCCATCTCATTCGTTTCATTTAATATTATCATATTTCATAAATCATTCTTGTATTCCATAACAAATCATTGAAAATTTCATATTAATTTCACCCCCTATACAAAGAAATTAATATGAAAAAATAATTTTTTTTCGAAAATTAAAAATATTAACATTCAACAAATACTAATATCCATAAAGAATAAAAATCCATTAATAATATATCAATTGTTCTCAAAACCCAATTATAATGGAAAATGATATAGAATATTCATAATAAAATTAATATTTAAATATAATCCAAATTTCATTATAAGCTATTCCATAAATTATTATCCTTATGGACCATTAAATTGTCCAAAATCCAAAACATTAGAAACAAATAATAATTTTCTAAAATGATATTTCCTTTAAACTCTCATATAACAAGAAGTAAATATTAGTCTCCAGATACCAAATATGGGAATATATTAATCAAGTATTCTTTTAAAACATAGTAATTACACAAATTACCATAAATCCTTAATGAAAACATGAATTATTCCATATTTATTTCGTAAAACAAAAATTATTTTATTTTTTTCTTAAATACATAAATATGTTCTAATCCATAAATGGTCACATAATCCTATTTTAAATTAATCACTAATCATCGCCAAAGTAATCAGTAATATCCATTTTACATTATCCATTAAAATAATATCTTTATCCCAACATCATTATCTCATCATCTGGAACTTATCCATTGCTAAGGTGAAATTTTACTTTTAGTCCCATTGAATGATGGAGGTTGTGGTATCATTATGTTGTATATCATTATTCATTTGCATTGTAGGTCTTGATGGTCCATAAATTTATGTTTAATTCTCATCAGATGAGTCATCAATCATAGTGTAGTTATAAGATGTTACGAACTAGTTGGAGCCCCATCTCCAACATCAATATCCTTCATAGGATGTAAGTACCTACATAGATTTGATGCATTGATACAGTTTTCATTCTTTCTTCTAGGATCCCATTCTAAATAATGGAATTCCATATATTAGATCCTTACATTATATAAAAATATTTATAATTTCAAAATAATATAATCACACAAAAAAAAATTTATTTATATCTCGTATCTTAGACATATGTTCAGTATATTTTGATATTTTCCAAATTTCCGTAATAGGTTTATGTTCAAAAATCCATTTATTCGAAATTATTGGTCATAAATTTTCTACTAAACATCCATGATATCATCTATAAATAACCTAACCATAGAATAATTAATGTGGAGCATTACATCTTTATAATTCTATGAGATACAACTAATCACATCCCAAGAGACCAAATAGTTTGCAATTCTTGGTAAATTATATTCATATATGAAATTAAAATTACATTTTAAACATAAATGAAAAACTATTTTCTTTAATAAAACCACCATTTTCAGAGCCTATCCCTATGTATCAGTCATAATATTCATCCTAACACGATGTTAAAAATATATAATATGAAATGGGTGACCTTGAATTCTCTGTAAGGGTCAGCGTACAATGGAAGATATCATAAATAAATAAGCATAAAAATTATGTAAATGTGATTAATTAAAAATTAAAATCAATTTAAACATTATATATACATAATATAGAAAGAATAAATAATAATGAAATAATTATATATAAATAAATACACGAGAATGAGACTTAACCATGTATATAGTACTAGTAAAATTATCACAAGGAATATTTAAAAAATATCCAAATTTGGGAATGAAAAACATATTACCTAATATAATACCATCAAGGCTTTGTCCTTGACATCGTACATATATGGTGAAGAAATAATCAAACACAAAAATTATTTTATTTCTTGAATCCTACTGATGCATAGAGGGCCTATATCATTTTCAACCCATCACATACTAAATCCAATGAATTCCTCATATGAGAGTTTTGAAACATAAACAACCAAAACATTAGTATTAGAACATACAAATGAAATGTGAATTATTTAACCATAAACAATGACTGGTATCTAAATCGAACATCCAAAGTCAAAATTATCTCAAATAATTCAATACAATATTTTCTAATACACCATAAGTCTCAAAATGAATGTTCACATATTTGAAAATATTTAAATAAAATCATTGAATTTCATTAGAGAAATAACATTTTCAATATAGAAATAATTTATTGAAAAAGATATTCATCTATATGGAAAACAATTTATTTTAAATTATCCTTCTAAAAAAGTAAATTAAGAGTCAATACATTATATATACATGTAAGTGGGAAAATATTCTCATGCTACTTAAGATGAATAATTATTTCTACTATATTTTGTATAAAAATAGCATAAAGAACCACGTTTTGAAAAAAATAAAAAAATTCACTTTAAACAATATGATAAAATTTTATACATTGGTAAAAATGAATTTAAAAATTTATATTATTATAGTAAAACAAGTTATGAATTTTTTAGAAAACCTTTAAATGGAATAAAAATATTCCCCAGTAAAGACATAAATAAAAACAATCATGATTAATGATGAGATTTTGAATTATACCCCTAAAAAGATTATATTGTAAATAAAATTATTCAATTATGTTTTTCTACTGTAATCATCTAAATAATTTGGAAATGAAATATAATATTTTTGAATACCATTTGACACATAACCTAATCAATGAAATAGATGATTAACCCATTGAATGAAAATTGAGTTTAGAAATAACTTAAATTATGTTTGATTTTCAATTTACAAATTTGAACCACCATTATTTAAATTTATTGAATATTATTAACATATACCGAACAATATTAATATTTATGATATCATTTTTTATCCACTTATATAATATTGTAACCAATTTATTAAAAATATTTTGTTATTACCCACGGTTCTTGTGTTAAGTGATTCATTTGATTTTAAGAATAGTTATGTATATCCAAATTACAATGTATATTTTATAGTTTCATCACATATAGAACTATATTACGGTCATATATATAATATTTATTCATTATAAATATTTTTATAATCATGTTTAATGGTTAACATGAAAAATAAATGCTATCACATCGTGGATATGATAGGTTGCTTGTCTGCATGAGCGATGGAATCATTCCCTTATTGGTGAAAGTGTCAATAATTTGATAGTATAATAATGTTAATAGAATCAATTTCATTAAATAATTATCATATATAACAGTTATTCCCCTTATTATACCAATCCATGTAATGTCTTGATGAAAATCATATTATAGCATGATGTTAAGATGACAAGTCTTGCACACGCACGTGTGGTGATTTAGTTTTTTCATATGATGGATTAATGGTTTAATATTGTTTTACCAGAATCATATTAAAATGTAAATATATATATTCTATTATACATACTAATTTATCATGGTATTAGCCACCAGAAAACATTTCCATGTATTTCAACGAATGCTTCCATGAATGTTCTCAGAGCATAGCTCGTTTTGCTTGATTTGATTTGACTAGTCATGGACCCCGAACGAAGTCACAGATCATAAGTTTTGGCTGTTTGAAGTCAGAGTGGTGAAAATTTCCATCCATGACACTTTTGGGGAAATGTGTGGTTTTTCATGCATAAATTGAAATCTTGTGAGAAATAATGGATGTTTTGCGTGAAAAAATGGAATCTTTACCTCAACTAAAAAATATTAAACTCAACCTATCACACAATCCATTTATGGTGCCAATTAGAGGCCATCTTCCACCCAGGCCACCCGAAAAACATCTATGGAAGGGTTACACATGATTAGCATCTGTCCGCATGATTCTTACGAGTTCAATGTGATGTCAAACTCCCCTACGCACGTGCAACCACCATAGGGTGGGCGCAATATCACTTCTATGCCTGTAATATTATGTCTAGCCTCTCATAGGTTCTCCTATAAATACATGTGCACCCCCCCCTCACATGGTAAGTATTTAGAGGTCAGCCGCCGCTCTGCTATTCATGTGATCGCCTCTTTAGCAGTCACGTAGAAATATGAAACACTCCATGTGTGATCTTTCATGAAAGGTCCCATATGGGTCCGATTTCGCATGGGCCCATAGTATTTTGACCCTTACATGACCTCTTTTTATCCTATTTTATGTGAGTGAAAGATTACATTATTGAACTCAAAACATCTAATCTTACTCACAAGAGTTCAATCTTGTGTGCAACAGTGACATGGTTCCCAAACATGGTGGAACCTATTCCACCCAGTTCAATCTTGTGCACATTAGATACTATATGTAATCCATCTTATGAGCGATAGTGCCTAGGCCTCTGCCCGCTAGTCCATACCACGGGGGCTATGCCCCCACCGCCCCCACTGAGGGTCAGTTCCGGGCTACTGGCCTGGCCCTTCGGGTCTATCTATTTGCTACCATCACAAACCCCCGTAAAAAATAGAGAGTTTCCCCACATCTTTTTCGGGCAGGCACGTCGACATTTTCCATTTCTCCTTTATGTGCATCCACCATCCACCAATGGAATACCATGATTTGAGATACTCCTCTACTAACTATAAAACACCTCGAATTGACAAATTCCTCTTGGTTCGATTTCTATGTTGTGAGTTGATATTCTTATCATAAATTCCATGAGTACCTTGAGTGGATTTATTCATCAAGAAACACATCCAAACCCCATCATATGTATCTTATGTCATGATCCCCCAGAAAGGCCCTCTCTTGAGTAAGTCCCGACACCAACCATTTCTAGGTGCCTTATGCCCTACAGTCATCTATAAAAGACTATAAACTGTTGTACACCCTATATGATTAATGTAGGAAGTATCCTACTCTAAATAAGAGATTCTTTATATGCCAATAATAATATGCCAATATTCATGCCTATATGACTATAAACTGTAGTGCACCATATATAGAAAATATAGGATACCTTTTTCACTAAACAATAGATTCATTATGATCCATGTTTAAAATTATAGTATTCCTCCCTAATTTACTATAATATATAGTTCACAATAAGTTCCAAACATAGGGTGCCTCTTTCTCTAAACAAGAGATGATTTATGTTCCAAACAAAATATGCCAACAGTCCTATCAACATGATTACAATTTTAGAACAAACAATATGATAAATATAGGATTCCTCTTACTCTAAATAAGAGATTCCTTATGTGCCAAACATAAGATTCCAATAGTCCTATCTACATGACTATAAACTGTAGTGCACCCTATATGGAAAATATAGGATTCCACATGCTCCAAATAAATGATTCATCATGCATCAATAATAAGATTCTAGTAGTCCTCTCTACATGGCTATAAATTGTAGAACACAATAAGTTCCAAACATAGGATACCTATATATATCAACAAGAGACACCTTATGGGCCAAGCATAAGATGAAAACATTCCTCTCTACATGACTATAAACTATATAATACCATATCATTAAATTTATTGAATAATTTTGTTCCATATAAGTGATGGAATATGTAATAAGATTAAGAATCCTCATGCCATTATTACACTTTAGTAATTTCATGAGCATTGGAATCCGTTCGAGCATTGCACCACACCACCTCATGATTCATGTGTCCTTTATTTGAATATTTATCCTCTATCATGCATAAAGGGACTCCTAATGGCATGGTCCCATGCCTCCCCGAATCACCAAACATTCTGGGACAATTCCCCTAATGACGTTGTATGTAACATTGAGTCGGGTCTTGGGTTTCGATCGTGGTCAACAATAGACCCTCATTTCTTTGTCCACATTTCAGGCTAATGCAATATGAATGTTTTGTTTCAAACATGGTTAAAAATAATCCTCCATCTTCATGCCTCCCTCACTACTTTCCTAATGATGGTCATCTGATTCACACTTATCATCTCCCTTTTTGTGGAATAATTCAAACACCCTTGTTGTTATCCAGTATTTGCACATTCTTATAGGTGTTGGCCCCAATTATATTCCTCAACCCACCATTGTGTTGGGATAACCTCATGGCCAGACTTTTGAATGACATTACAGGAAGCATCCTTTGGTAATCCCCATCCATTATTTCCATTCATTAGTAGCACTCAGGCAACATCCTTGTGTAAGAACTATGCACCATTGTCACTACTTAGCGGAACACGGGAATCTTCCATGCGTAAGCCCCATCAAAAATTCCTACTCTTTAGATACACCCAGTAAAATTTCATGTGTAATCCACATCCACCATTTCCTCTTCTTAGTGGCACCTAGGCAGCTTCCATGTAGAAGCCCTATCTACCATTTGAGCTCCATAGAGGCATCGAGGCAACTTCCATGTAAAATCCCCATCAACCATTATCACACCATTGCGGCAACATGGATGCTTCCCAGTATTAGACACATCAATCATTTCCGCTCCTTTGCGGAACCCGTGTAGATTCCATGCATAAGCCTTATCAAACACCATTTCTGATCTTTATGGGCACACAATAAGCTTCCATGCATAAGCCACATCCACCATCGCCACTCCTCAACGGCACCCGGGCCGCATCCATTTCATTTTCCCCATTCACAACCCTTTGTGGCAGAAACTATGAACCACAATCATCTGGTCTATTGTTGCATATTTTCTCTCACTTCGAGCATGAATCACTTGAGATTAGACTAAACATTGAAAATAACATCCTTCATATGGAAACGTAGAGTGTATGCACCACATTATCTTTAACTACGTGTACTTTGATCCATTTCTCATAGGAATCTTATATATGAATCCTCCTTGAAGATCAAGACCGGCAACTACTGGTCCTGACCCCTTCACGTCGGTTCACCAACCATTCCAGACTATTTGAACTTTGATCCCTTCCAATGCAAGGAATGTAGGATTCCTCCATGTGGTTCATGCTCAACAAGTACTGGTCCCGACCCCTTCAGGTCAGTTCACCAACCATTCTAGACTATTAGGAATTTTATCTTCACTATGGAAAGGGATGTAGAAAGTCTATATGAGGTTCAAGACCAAGACCTAATAGTCCCCACCCATTCACGTTGGTACACCATCTATTTATAACTATGTATATTTGATCCTAGAAAAGTCAAGGTACGTAGGAAGCCTCCCTGACGTTCATGCACAAGACCTCCATTTGTCCTGACCCCTTCACGTAAGTTCACCAACCAATTCAAAATTACGTGGAATTTGATCCTTTCCAAGGAAAGTTACATAGGATGCATCCCTGAGGTTCAATACCAACACCATCATTTGTCCCAAACCATTCATTTTAGTTCATCAAACAATCCAAAACTACGTGGAAATTGATACCAGTTGCCTAGAAATGTTACATAGAAAGCCTCGTTGAGGATCAAGCCCAATACCGACGTGTTCCAGCCACTTCACATTGGTTATCCTCCATCCATCGTGATGTTAAAATACATGCCCCCTTTTCATCCAGCATGATGTTAAATAGTACCCATTCAAACAACATGGGCTTTGATCTTGGTCACCTAGACATGGTACGTTTGAAGCCACCATTAGGTTCAACCCCAACAAGCAATAAGCCCTTGGATCCCCAACAAGTTGTAAGCAGTTGGAACCCCAACCATCAGTAAGCCGTTGAAACCCCAATCAAGGTTAAGCTATTTTGTTCCCCAATCGATGGTATGTCATTGTGTTCCCCAACTAGCAGTAAGTTGTTGGAACCCATATAAACGGTAATCCATTATCAACCCCAACCAGTTGTAAGCCGTTGTAGTCCCCTTATCTAGCACACACATTTCGTGTCCACCCCTAGGCGTTAAACCATCTAGGGATACTAAATACCCATAATACCTAGCATATCATCGGGTCATTGTCCTCTATGCACACCCTGACTCTATATCCTCATTTATTCATCCATTCTCTCGGGACACCTCCTTAGGTGTCCCATCACCTCACCGAACTACGCTGACATTGAATACTTTCCAGGGGGATACGTAAGACGCCTCTTTGGGGTTCAAGACAATTAATTCATCACCATCATGGAAGTTACTTCGCATTCCCCCTACTCTTAATTCGACTCTCCATCATTCATCCAGATTCTTACACGATCCACCACATCCACGATGGATCACACAATTCCCTTGGGAAACTGACCACACATAATCACCACACAATCCAAAATTAATAAACTAAGTGTGTCCCTATTGTGATGGAACTCTATCCTTGAATAAGCCCTAAAATGTATTCGTGTTGTTTTCATTTATATACACCCCGATTCATCACCAGTTTGAAGTATGTCGGTTTTGATCCATGTCATCTTCATAGGGTACGTAGGAATACTCCAAGAAGTTCAAACCTAGAAAATGGTAATCGTTAGTGTTCCTTGTTCTGGGGTGTACTCTTTCTGATACACCCTCAGTGGTGTCTAGATCATCTTTCATGGTGTTATATCTTCCCTCTATAGAACAAAACACCTCAGATCCATCCTCATTATGAATTATAATCCATTAATCTAGTAACCCTTATAGGTGTTCCCTCATAGGTATATACCTCTATGATATGTCTCTATGGGACGTTCTGATCAATTTTATTTTGTCTTCACAAGATTTTAAATAGATGACCAACCACGTGTTAAAAATGAGATGACTGAGAAAAACCATGGATGACACAGCTTTTTTGTAATCGTTTCCTCAAGGCATTTAATTTGTTGTGTACCCTGTCTTAATCATGGTATGATGATGAAAACCTCTGAGACATGCCTCTGATAGAATATACCACGCGACTGACGCGGGATGCCTCGGGTCCTGTGACCTTGAGATGCCCTCTTATGATGATGAATATAGGTTCCCCAATTTCTATGCATCAAGAGATTCCCCAACATGCCTGATGTTGTCATATAATCTGACCCAATGTTGTTTCCTTATCATTCCCTCTTGGAATGTGCTGATGGTGTCACATAATTAACTGGCATCCACAATGATATGTCATCGGGAATAAGATTCACGAACCATGACTGAAATCTATATAGGATATTGGGACTGGATAATGAGATCTGAGGAAGAATCCTATAATAGAGAAATGGACATCCCATCAGTCCATTTTGATCATGAAAAAAATGTCAATGAATAAGCGACAAATTTCACACTCCATTTTCATGCGGGGATGTAGGGATACAATCAGCACGTCCTCAGCAGACAGATCCACACCTTAGAGAAAGTGTTGGAAACATTTCTGACATCTATGAAGAGTATGTAGATGAAGAAATGATCTAGGATGAGTTGGTAAAAAAATTACTCATCATCATAGGGCATCCATTAGATACTTTATGAAGAGATATAGAGTTGGTATTTTTGATTGAAAAGGTTCTCCATAACATCTACAATGTTTTTTGGAAGATAAATGGGCAGTGGATGGTTAATATTGAATTTTCAATATTGTGTGAATAATTCATTTAGGAGTTTCCCTTTTAAAATTTATGTAGGGGGGAGTTTTGGAATTAATTGAAAAGGAAAATGTTTTAAATTACTTTTCATAATGAAATAGATATAATGTGTGTTTTTTTCCAAAAAAATAGATTGTCCTAAATCTTATTAACCAATAATTCTTATTCATGATTAGGAAACATTTATATACTTAACATTTGGTTTTAACACATATTCAATACCTTTTATATCATAGTGAAAACTTGTATTTTTGCTCATTGAGGGTCAGTATTGTTAATATAAAATTACATTATACCAATAACGAATCATGGATAATATTTTGAACCTTACCAAAATCATCTGATAAAATTTCATATTTTTTTATAAATTCTATATCATTTAATAAAATGACATTTATTTTAATATAACACAAATGTTGATCGATATATTATTTATTACTTTTACTTTAAAAAAATATAATATAACAAGATATGTTCAAAAAACTATTTTAACATATCTCTAAATTGTCAATGTTATGTATAAAATTATTGTATGACATTAATTATCTCAATTTTAATTACAAAAATATTTGTATAATCATTTATTTGATATTACCATTTATTAAACAATTACAACATCATAATTGTGCTTGTTGTTATAGTGATTATATATTACATAAAAACTAAATATTTGTTATAATGAGTAAGATAATTATAGTATCATTTATATGACTAATCATAGTATGATATTTGTTTTGAATTCGTGATAATAAAAATGTAATACTTATTAAAAACATGTGTATGACATATTTTACTTCTTGTAAATAAAATATTTTAAAAAGATAAATGTCAAACATGTGTCTTCGATAAGACATAGTATTGTGCCATGGATGACTGTGGTTAACACTCACTCATTCAATAAAATTAGGAAATGTGAAAGTCTAATTTTCTAGTGTTTATAATATTATTGGATTTCTTAATTACCCGATTTACCCTTGAATGTTGTAATTAATATTACTATGTTTTCTAGTCATATTATTAATAATAAAATTGAGATAATCACAAAATTTTTACCTTTTGATTCCAAAATTTTAATATATTCATTAAATTTCAAAATATAAAATAAGATTAAATTAATGTAAAACTAATACCATTGATGGGGTGAAATTGAGTATTTAACATGGAAACATAAACAAGATATAAATGTTATTATATCCACGTTGAGTAATAAAATTATTTTAGTGACCATAATTCAATTAATAAATGTATCTGTGGAATAATTTTACTTTAAAAACAATTTAAATAATAACATATCATTACAACTGTTTTTGATTAAGTTTTATTTTTCAATTAAAATGTAGTATATCATTATATTTTTTTATAAATAAAAAATATCATAAATATACAATAATTTTATCCAATTTAAATATTGAAATTTTTATTAGAAAAAAAATTATTTATTTTGCCAAATATAATTTATATATGACTAAAAATCTTGTAGTGAAACATGTGCACCCTTAAATACCACCAAAAGTGCCTTTAGAAAAAAATATTTTATTAATTCATAAAATATGATTCATTATTCTAATATGTTGTCACGACCCTCTCCCCACACAGTGTACCCCTCCTGGGCCGGCAATGTGAGAAGGGAGATAATGACCCCCGAGTCCCGCCTCCAGTAGGCCTCGGGTTGGCGACTAGCACCGAGGGTATAATACACACACAAATGGGAGGCATTACCCTCTAAGAGAACACATGCAGAAGAGAGAGATAGAATAGACTCCAACCAACTCCAACTCATAACTGAAATATAAAAGAAACCCAAGTAAATATATGAAATGTCATGCAAATGTACTACAACTGAAAGGGAAAACTAAAAGTACCCAAAAGAAAGGAGAACGGCAGCGACCACGAGCCCGAACCGCTCCTCCTCCAACCGCAAGCTAGTAGTAACCAGCTTGATCTCCAACCTTCTCCAAGTGACCGGAAAAACAGTTTATATGTACATAGGGTGAGTATAACAGTATACTCAGTAGGATCCTCCCCAAGACTCTCGTGCAAAAGTAAAGAAAGCATGCTAAAGCCCAGTGAACAACAAGTGAATCTAACACTTCACCTAAACAGGTATACTATGTTCCCCACCTCACCATGGCTACTCTCACCAAGTAACGCATACAAGAATATAGCATATAGTAAAGAATATCAAGGTTACCCCGCTACTACTTCCCCACTGGTTTGCCGCTTTACCCCAACGACATACGTCTTGTGCATCTCTCTCTAAAGGCTTGCCCGCAGAAACCTGGGCTAAGCTCCACAATCTGCACCTCGTGCACCACAAAGGCCTGCCCGCAGACACCTGGGCGAAGCACCACACCTTCCTCACAACCAAAGTAACCAGGTAGTTTCCGGGAGCCACCACAGCTCGTATAACGTGTATCATACATCAGGTATAATACCTCAAGCCATTACAACCCATACTCCGAGTAAGGATCCTCAAGCCATTATAGCCTATACACGTTACACATATAGTAGTCCATAGGATACTATATCCAGAATATATGTGTGGGGAATAACCACAAGACATCACATCCCTCTACACACATATATGGGTAAAACTAACCACTGTGCCTACCAGAACAAAGATCTACCAAGAGAAGTGAGAGGAGCCAAAGGGGGTAGTCATCCATTCAACCTCCCATCAGAATGTTGGGGAAAACACCCCCCTAGGGCTCAGAATCCCCGGGGTGTCAGTTGCCCTTACCGACAGAGTGGATTAGCGTATAGAAACACAAAAATTACAGAATATATATATTTATATCTCACATCCACACTATGGGCATTACCTAGTCTTAGATACAACTGCAGCTAACGTCTCTCAGACTCCAGGCTGCTACTTCAAAGACTAGGTATCCTATAAGCACAAAACCAATTGAAGAGCTTTATTAGACTACTCCATTCTCATTTATCAGTTCCACTGTACATTAATTAATTCTTTAAACATTAATTAAGAATGAACAATTCCACATTAAGCTGAATTGGCATCACTTTCAAAATCAACTGCTCCTTTTTAAGATTCACATCACCTTTAAATTCCAGCATCTCCATCCCCATGGATTTTCACCATTTAATCAAACATTCATTACAGAATTACTTTTCCACATTCCCAGGCATTCTAGAAAAACATCCTATGGTTCTAAACACAAAGGAGGCTCAACACGGTGAGTAGATATACTACACGTCGAGTCTTTGCCACCTATAGAAAGAGCATAGACCCATCCCCCATCGAGAGGCTAAACACGGAAAGCATGTGGCATACCCCGCGTGTCTTCGCCTCCTTCGGAAAGAGGGTAAGCAAGACCAACTGCCTTGAGCAGTGGGGAAAAGTAAAGCAGATAAACAACCAAACCAATCCACCAAAATCCAACCATCACATTCATCTCATACCATCACCCTTGGTGTCCTCCCCGACACCCATATGCATAAACCGATGCATCTCGCCACACTAGGCATCATCCGCTGCCACAACCACAAGTCTCCATGCCTCCACATATCACAACATCCATCTAGGCTCACATCACAGCACAAGCAGCAGGAAAACAAACATCACAAAATGGGCTCTCGGCCCTTTAACAAGGCATTCAACCTTCAAACACAATGAGCACTCAGAGCTCCAAACCACAAGGCATTCAGCCTTACAAGCAAGCGGGTAACTCAGAACCCTTTTGAAATTCCCACATAATCTGTTTTCTAATCCATATGGAATTCGAAGATTTGTTATTCGTAGGTTCCAATCATGGATACCTAATCAGCAAGCTATCACAATTAAATAACCACGCTTACTTCCCTTATTTGATTATCCTCAAATTAGAACAACTACAACAACTGCAATAACCAGATTAATTTGCATGCCTCTTTATCTTTAGCCAATTAATTTACAATTAATTTCGGCTTTACGTTCGTTATCAATTTCTATCATGAACGATCAACAAATCAAAGAAACATAGATATCACTATATCTAGGAAAACATGAGGCAAACCGTTATCACGGTATAAGCAACAACATGCGATCAACCAATTATTTTAATCCGGTTCAAGTATTTAATTAGGTAAATTTCATTGTGATCCAAAGGACTAAATCATGCTAATTCTACAGTTGCATATACACAATTAGAGAATCCATGAATCCCCTACCTCGAAGAGTTCTTGACGTCCTTTATCCACACAACAGGTCACGATCCTCCCCTCGCGACAACTTATGTGGAAGAATGATCGACACAGCTTGGTTGCATCAAAAACAGAGAAGAATCAATCCTAGGAGTAAATATTGATCGTGCAACTCCTACGGAAAGGATTGAAAGGTTCTAGCGCCTCTTTGTTGAAAACAAAGGGAAAGAACAAGGGAGAAAGATATCTCATCCCTTTTTAAGATTTAACGAGGTGACGGTTTAAGATCCGGTTAATTCTCCATTAAAAACGGATCGCATTAACCCACGCGGATTGACCAAGTAAAACATTCCAAGCCTTGGGAATAATTAATATCGGATTTATGGAATTTGAATCGGTCTTAAGAGCCCTTAAAATAAGGCTTTAAAAGTATTTTCCGTCAAAGGAAACATCAAAAGGGGCAAAACTATAGGAGTCTGGAAACACTGTTCACCCACTGTTACTGTACACGAAACCGATCTGTGAAACCGATCTGTCACACCGATCGGTGAAACTGATCTGTGACACCGATCTGTGAAACCGATCTGTGACACCGATCTGTGAAACCGATCTGTCACACTGATCTGTCAAACCGATCTGTGACACCGATCTGTGAAACTGATCTGTCAGACCGATCTGTGGAACCGATATGTCACACCGATCTGTGAAACCGATCTGTGACACCGATCTGTGAAACCGATCTGTCAGACCGATCTGTGAAACCGATCTGTCACACTGATCTGTGAAACCGATCTCTGACACCGATCTGTGAAACCGATCTGTCACACCGATCTGTGACACCGATCTGTGACACCGATCTGTGAAACCGATCTGTCAGACCGATCTGTGAAACCGATCTCTGACACTGATCTGTGAAACCGATCTGTGACACCGATCTGTGAAACCGATCTGTCTCACCGATCAGTGAAACCGATCTGTGACACCGATCTGTGAAACCGACATGTCAGACCGATCTGTGAAACCGATCAGTGACACCGATCTGTGAAACCGATCTGTGACACCGATCTGTGAAAATGATCTGTCAGACTGATCTGTGAAACCGATCTGTCACACCGATCTGTGAAACCGATCTGTCACACCGATATGTGAAACCGATCTGTCACACCGATCTGTCAGACCGATCGGTGAGGCCGATCTGACAGACCGATCTGTTACTGTTCATAAAACTGGAAACACTATTCACAGAACTGGAAAATTGGCAAAGTGTTGGGGATAAGTCCTCTTGACCTCCCAGAACACCTCCAACACCAACATTTCACAAAGTAATGTACCGGAGAGGTCCGGGACATTGCATTAGATACCTGTCAAAACATTCTCGTCCTCGATAATTAAAAACCAACCCAGAGGAGAAGAGGGGTCCGAACAACCACCCCATAAGATAACTCTCCGGGAAAAACCACCATGAGTTGTTCGAAAGCTGGAACAAAACTCTGACATCCGGGAACAAACAATCCATACCCAAACAATTCATTCACAACATCACATCAAAGGTACATAAATAAAAAATGAAAGGTCTAACCAGAGAGGAAACATCATTACATGAAAGGAGTTAAACATTAAACATCTCTGGGTACTGAGAACGTATCTGTGACTCACGCTCCCAGGTACTCTCCTCCATGCCACCATGTCGCCACAAAACACGAACTAAGGGGATAGAATGCCCACGCAACACTTTCTCATTGCGGTCTTGGATCTCCACAGGTCACTCCTCGAAGGTTACATCATCGTCAATATCGATCTCTCCCCAATCGATAACATGAGATTCATCATGAAAATAACGACGGAGCTATGATACATGGAAAACATCATGTATCCGACTCATATGAGGGGGAAGTGCTACTCGATATGACACAGCTCCAACACGAGCTAACACCTCGAAAGGCCCAACAAACCGGGGAGAAAGCTTACTTCCACGACCAAACCTTCGCTGCCCACGACGGGGAGTCACCTTTAGAAACACATGATCCCCATCATTAAACTCTACGGGTCTCCTTCTTTGATCAGCATAAGATTTCTGACGATCTTGTGCTGTCTTCATCCTCTCATGAATCACCTGAACCATCTATGTTGCATTCTGCACTAGTTATGGTCCGAGAATTGCGGACTCTCCGACCCCAGTCCAGCACAACGTAGAATGGCATGGCCGGCCATACAAGGCTTCAAACGGCGCCATGCCGATGGTAGAGTGAAAACTATTATTGTAAGCGAACTCTACCAAGGGTAAGTGCTTCACCCATGAACCTCCAAAATCATGAACATAAGAGCGCAACAGGTCTTCAAGAGTCTGGATTGTTCGCTCTGTCTGACCATCCGTTTGAGGATGAAAAGCAGTGCTAAGGAACTGTTGAGAGCCAAAAGCATGCTGGAGACCTCTCCACACCCTAGAGGTAAAACGAGGATCTCGATCAGAAATTATCGTCTTAGGAACTCCGTGAAGCTTCACCACCTCCTCCAGATACTGCCTCGACGAAACCTCCACTGAGCTCGACTCCTTGATTGCTATGAAGTGGGCCGATTTAGTTAAACAATCCACTACCACCCATATAGCATCATGTCCTCCTGGATCTTGAGGTAAACCTGTAACAAAGTCCATTGAGATGTCCTCCCACTTCCACTGAGGAATCTCTAAGTGCTGGAGAAGACCACTAGGAACACGGTGTTCGACCTTCACCTTCTGGAAGACTAAACATCAAGACACACATTCTGCAACTGTACGCTTCAGCCCAGGCCACCAAAACTGACTCCTCAAGGATCGGTACATCTTCGTCACACCAAGATGTACCACCAAGGGTGAACTATGGAGCTCTCGTAGAACCGTATCGCGCATCGCCAAGGGAAGAAAAAGCCTTCCATGATACAACACTCGGTGTTGTTCATCCTCCGACCAACCATCAGGGGCCTCACCACATACAACTCTGTCTCTCCAAACGTCCACCTCTAGATCACCCAATTGAGACTCTTCCACCTTCTGCATCAGGGATGACTACCCCTTCATCTGGAAAAGACAACCTCTTCCCCCAACTTCTCCCATATCAAGATGCAAAGCTGATAGCTCTTCCATTACTCTCCAGGAATCACCAGATTCACGCACAACATCATTACGAGACTTTCGGCTCAGTGCATCAGCAACAACATTTCCCTTCCCAGGTGTATACGATATTTCGAAGTCGTATTCCTGCAAGAACTCCATCCACCGACGCTGCCACAAGTTCCAATCCCACTGAGAGAAAACATACCTCAAACACTTATGATCGGTGAAAACCACAAAGCGCTCGCCAATGAGGTAATGTCTCCACAACATCAGCGCAAACACCACGGCTGCCAACTCAAGATCATGGGTGGCATAGTTGCATTCATGGGGACACAACTTTTGAGACCCATAAGAAACAACAGACCTCTGCTGCGTGAGAACACAGCCTAGCCCCAAATGTGAAGCATCACAGAAAACATCAAACTGGACTCCCTCCGCTGGAAGACAAAGGACTGGAGCACTTACCAACTTCTCCTTTAGATACTCGAAATCCGTCTGACATTGATCAGTCCATATGAACGCTTGATCCTTCCTGGTCAAAGCTGTCATAGGAGTCGCAACTCGGGAGAAATTAGCCACAAACCTCCTATAATAGCCTGCGAGACCAAGGAAACTTCGCACCTCTGACATGGTCTTGGGGGCTGGCCAAGAAACCACTGCTTCTATCTTCGAAGGATTCACAGCTACTCCCTGTTGGGACACAACATGTCCCAAGAAACGAACATCTCGAGCCCAGAACTCACACTTGGACAACTTCCCAAACAACCGATGTTGGCGAAGAACTCCCAAAACGGCTCGTAGATGCTCTGCATGCTCCTCTTCAGATGTGGAGTACACAAGGATGTCGTCGATGAAAACCACAAAAAACATGTCCAGGAATTCACGGAACACAGCATTCATCAACCCCATGAAAACAGCTGGAGCATTTGTCACGCCGAATGTAATTACAACAAACTCATAATGCCCATGACGACAGCGGAAAGCAGTCTTCGGGATATCCTCATCCTTTACACGCATCTAATGATATACTGACCGCAAGTCTATCTTTGAAAACCAACTTTCACCCTTCAGTTGATCGAATAGGTCATCAATCCGCGGGAGAGGATAGCGGTTCTTTATTGTCACTTTGTTTAACCGACGATAATCGACGCACAACCGCAAACTTCCATCAGCCTTTTTCACAAACAAAACTGGTGCACCCCAATGTGACACACTTGGCCGAACAAAACCACACTGCAACAGACCATCGAGCTGAATATGTAGCTCTCGTAACTCATAAGGGGCCATCCTATACGAAGACATAGAGATAGGAGATGCTCCTGGCTGTAGCTCGATCCCAAACTCGATCTCTCGTCGAGGGGGTAAGGATACAACCTCTTCTGGAAAGACATCAGGGTACTCCTCTACGACCCTAGGAAACGCCAGCTGTTGAACCTCTGAAGAACTCAGCGTCATCCCATCCATCATGGATGATAAGGATGAAACTCGTCTATGACTCATCCGAGGATCTCTCTCACCAACAAACACCACTTTCTATCCATCTTCATCAAAGAAAACGACCTTCTTCCTGTAGAAATCCACAACAGCCTGCACCGAATACAACCAATCCATGCCAAGAATGACATCATATGGTTGTATTCGCAAACATAGGAAATCTCCCCAAGAGCGGTGTTTCCCCAACACTAGCTCACAGTCTCTACATATTTCAAACAAGTCAGCCCGACCTCCAACTGGCGTAGTCAACGCCAAGGGCACTGGAAGCCTCTCTACCTCAAGTCCCAAAGCATGGACAAGGGTAGGTGATATGAAGGATTGTGTTGCTCCTGAATCAAACAAGGCATACACCAAGGTAGAGAACAAGCAAAGGGTACCTCGAACGACATCTGGCTCGCCTGGGGCTGGCAACGCTAGAGCATGAAGCTGACTGTAACAGCCCAAGATTTTATAAAAAATATTCTTTTTAATTTTATTAATGTCTTGTGTTGTACGCTACACCAAAAGGAGCTTGCACAACACGCATCCTTGTCTTGCCTTGCATTACACGCAATCACGACCTTCCTCGATAGCGTGTGTAATACGCAATACCGAGTTTCACTAAACAACGATGTGCTATTAAAATATTATTAAAACTAGCCGTTATGAATAGTAATAACCACTTTTTAGAATTCTGTAAATCTTATTTTTCAAAATGAACTTCATTCTTGGATTCGGAGTATCGAATTTAGCCTAAGGTGAAATTTTGGTACTTTTCGGATAACTTTCATATTCTGATGAATAGTGAAAATTACTAAATTATAATTAAAAACAACTTTTTTAATCAAAATAATTAATAGTGATAAATTATTAATTTGAGTGGTTTTAAAGTATATTTAGAATATATTTTTACAATTTAATACAATGTTGGTCATTGGTTGTAATTTCACATTTAAACCAGACATAATCAAGTGTCAATCTTTTGATATATATTGTTTCCTAAAAACACGCTATTTATTTTAACAGCAGGATTTAATTATAAAATTAATTAATGCAACTTCTATGTTATGAATTTGGTAAAATAGATTTCATTTTTGAATTCGGAATATGAAATATAGCTTAGGATGAAATTTTGGCATTGTTCTGAAAAACATCAATTTTTGATGAATAGTGAAACTACTAAGTGGTAGTTAAAAAAACTGAATTTTTCATAAAACTTAATTTTGCCACTTCTGTGAATGGAATTTCGAAAATCCGAGAAACACGGTTAATATCAAGGACTAAAATGTGGTTCAATGAGATGAAAATAATTTTTTGGTGAATAGTAACTTTTTACTTTTTTACCGCGGTTAATAGTAAATAGGGTAACTAAGGGTAAATATGATATTACTATTACCCTAACACATGTCCTAATTCTATTGGACAAGTGTAATTCGACCAAAAAAAAACTTAGGAATAAAATATGACCATTTAGGCCCACTTGGATTAGATTAGGACATTTATTATTAATTTATTTCAAGAAAGGTTAAAATAGTTAAAATCAAAGTTTAATAAGTAAATCATTTTTAATATGGGGTTATACATAATATAAATTCGATTGTAAATATTCATTATAAATCTAAAAAGATTTCCTACATGATGGTATTTTATTTGTAATTTTTAGACATCAAATAATTTAATTTATTTATGACACAACGATGATGCAGTAATTATCTTATTAATGAAATATTGACATAATTGATGTTATAAACACAAAAATAAATGTAATTTGAGCTTTTTTATGAATTCCACTAATTTTCTAGGTTACTATGATATATTAATGTTGATTTAATCAACTTGGTTCGAACATTTAATTCTGTTATGACTTTCACAAAAATCATATATCAAATAGTGTCAAAATTGACACAAAATAGTTTTTAAATCAAATATTATATTATTAATTGTTATTGTATTCCTAAAAATCTAAGGTTCGGCCAAATGACTTAGATAAGGATATATATATTAATAATAAATAATGTGGGGTTCGTTTGGCATGTTATAGTAAGTGTATTAACCATATAGTGAAAGAAAACAAAAAGACATGGTAAAAGTTAAATTATTTAACTTAGAGTTAAATCTAATTGATAAGGTTAAAATAATATCCTAAACTTGTCTAAATTCTATTGGTTGATAGGATTTCGACCCATCCCCACTTTAGCTTCGAAATAAGACCCTTTGGAACCATTATAAACCGATTTTGACTTTAATATAAAATAATATTTTGAGATATTCCTAAGGTGCCTCTCTCCTCCCCTATAAAAGGACACCTCCTCCCCCTCCTCCTCACACCAATTTGAGCACTCAAGCTCGGCCAACCCCTGCCAAAATCTCTTCTCCACTTCCCTAGCAACATCCTAGAGGTTCTGGTCTTCCTCAAAGACCAATTCTAGTGCCCTAAGAGGAGGTCTCAAAGAGGCACTTCAAAGAAGAGGAGGTTCGGACACGAACAAAGCAAATCGGACCTAAGGTAAGGGAAATATCACAATCTCATTTTTATCCGAGATTGTTTATTCGTAAGTATTTACTGGGGTGTATTTTATCATCCACATCCATGTTCCCTCAATATGAAATATTGTTTCCATCCACTTGCAATAGTTTAAATCCAATTTTACCCTTAGGTGAGTTTTTAGTAAAGAATATGAAAGGAATCTTTTGTCGTTTTTCCGTACGAGGTACTTCTTGACTTTTCCGACAAAAGTACGAAGAATGTTTTTTTTTAACTTATACGGCATGAATGGATTTTTAAAACATTATTTCCAAGAAGCTTCCTTTACAAGTTTTCAAGTTTATTTTTAATCAACTTCTTTTATTTTAAAGTTGTATGACATGTTATGAAAGGAAAATTGTTTTTGAAGAAGAAAGGATATTTTCCTCAAGAATTCAATACAAGTGCTTTATCAAAATTATTTTCCATCTAAGATAATAAATGGTTCTGTTTCTATCCATATTTTTACATTGGTTTGACTATGTTGTGATGGAATTATGTTTATGAATTCCTTTATCATATATGAATTGATTTATGATGTCATGATGTTTCAAGAATCCCATTTTTGTTATATGTGTTATGCGATGATGTATGTTTTATGATTATGTGGCACAAATAAGAAAGGATTCATTATAAGATGGGTGGGACCTATATCTCCCTCCAATGCATTGGATAAAGATTTTATATCTCATGAGATAGGCATGGCTGGAACGGAAGGTTATTTCGGTTCAGTGATACAGGACTGAAACGAGGAGTGAACTCGGTTCAGAAAGGGACTTTGTCCACTAAGATAGTCTTGGCAATGAGTCATGACTAACAAGAAATGATTTTCCATGATTATGTGTGCATGCCACAAAGTTTCAAGTTTCATGTTATGATTATGGTGATCTTATTTTCACTTCTATGATTTGTTCCATGTTAAGAGATTATGATCTCTTTTGCAGGTTATGATTTTCAAAAAAGATATGATATGATTTTTATTTCTTTTGTATACCCTTACTGAGCATTTGAGCTCACCCTTTTATGTTTTCTTTTCCCCAGGATATAATGAAAGGTTTTAGGTAAAAAAAAAGGGATGACCTTTATGGGAGATATTGAAGAACTTTCACCATGATTAGAAGATTACGTTCAGAGTTTCCAAAGACACTAAACTATTACGATCCTTGTGTGTGTGTGTTTTTGTTATGTACTAAGTTTTCCGCAAATGTAATATAATGTCCATGTACGTCAGGCTACGGGTCTCTACAGTTGGTATCAGAGGAAAGGTTTAGTCAACCTTTGGAAACTAGGATGCGAAAACGTTAGTAAGATCCCTAGAGATATTTCTAAGGTATGTCTAGGGATGTCCCTAGGGATAAGTATACGTATAGGTTATAGTAATAGAATTACGCTAACGATCATAGAATTAAACCTAAGATGTTGGATATTGAAGGTAATCCCCCTTTATTATGTTGTTTTCCCTAGCATTATTTTTGCCTCTCACACTATTCTTTTTGGGTTTTAGACGATGGCTGGAACCCGAAGGAACCGTGTTGATCAATGCAATGGACAATGCAATGATTGCCCTCCTGAACAAACAAATGTTATGGGAGATGGAGTGCAAAATCTTATTGCTATACTTACACAAGCTATGAATCATTCTGGACTTCCAAATGAGCAGAGAAGGGAACAATATTCTATTGAGTCCTTCATGAGGCAACGTCCACCTTCTTTCAGTGGGACTTCCGATCCACTTGTTGCTGAACAATGGATCAGTACCACTGAAAAGATATTTTCAGTTCTTCAATGTTCTGAACATGATAAAGTCATCTTAGCAGTATATCGTTTGGAAGGTGAAGCTGATCAATGGTGGAATCTTATCAAGAATACGAGGCCAAGGGATGAAATTGAGTCCATGGAATGGGACGAGTTCAAGAACTTGTTTTTCAGTAAGTACTTCCCTCGTATTCTTCGAACAAAGATGGAAAAGGAGTTTATTGAGCTGAAGCAGAAGGATGATGAATCTGTTGGTATATACGAAGCGAATTTTACAAGACTTGCAAGGTATACATCTGGCATTATCATCCAACCTGAAAGTAAAGTTGATCGATTTTTCAGTGGCTTATAACCAAGTCTTCGAAGGGCATTAGCTATAAGAGACTTCAGTAGCTATGAAGAAATTGTGCATTGTGCTGTCAAGGTAGAAATGGAAGTTGGTGTTACATATCCATCTCATGGTTTTGACAAGAAACGAAAGATGGAGTTCAAGGAGAAATCTCATAATAATGGTGAAAAGAAGATGAATGTTTCCTTATGCACAAGGTGTGGAAAGAAGCATGGTGGAGATTGTCTTAAAGGAACTAGGAAATGTTTTAAGTGTGGAAAAGAAGGTCATCGAGCAGCTGAGTGTCGAAGTAATGGAAAAAGGGTTTCTAATGATGGGAATAAAGCAAACAATGCAGATAACGCACCACCAACACTTCAATGCTTCAAGTGCAAGGAAATGGGGCATTATGCTAATAATTGCCCTAATCCAATGGTTAGTGATGATCAACATGAGCAACCACTGAAGGCAAAGGACAAAGGGAAGTCACATGCGATCACTATTGGCAATGTTGAATATGACAATGATGTGGTGGTATGATTAAGTGTTTATGTAATGGGATTCCTAAATAATGTTGTATCATGGAATATTGGAATATTTATGTATTGGTCTAATGTGGTATTCAAAGTGATTGAGATATTATGCGCATAATGAAAGGAAAACGAGAAAATGAAATGTTTAACAGTATTCATGAGCTCATGATTGATATAAGGACTAAGTTTGAGTATATAGAATTTTGAGGATTTTGGTATGTGAAAAGTGTTAACTTTTAACTGCATTCAGGATTTCACTAAGGTATTCAAGAGAATACACGATTAAGGACTTTGAAAGTTTGGAATGTGACCAACAAAACATATCTTATGGGATCGACGATGGTGTTAAATCTCTGGTAATCGTTTTCACTATGTTATGAGAGTGGACTGCAGTATTATGGATAAGCCTAAATATTAGAATGGATTATGTTGGACATAAGTTAGTATTGTTTAAGGATAGAAGTTTTTTTTTCGATATTATTGATGGGATGTTATAGTAATGTAGTCTTAGAAAAAGGACAACCTGCAGGACGGGCGACAGCCCATCGCTTCGGACAAGGCTGTGGGAATCAAACCCACAACCGAAGTGCGACTGGCCTTTATCGCCTACCACTGGCCTACAGGAAGTCCCTGTTTAGTAGAAACTAGTTTTATTATATTAAGCAGTATGATATATGAAGTATAAGTCCATTTTAGGAACCATATATGATTAATCTCACTATAGATCTATTTATGCATATAATTTTTGCTAATCTTTTGTTTGAGACAGATGGAATGACCCATCATTCTATCACATGATCTGCTAACACTTCACGAATAACAAATTCAACTTCATTTATTTAAGAGATGAAGTGGAAATTGTTCAAGGCATGAACAATAGTGAGATTGTACCAAAATAAAGTAAGTATTTATTAAAATTCAAATTTTCTACTTTAGGGGAAATGATCTTGAAAACCAAAAATGTTTTCCTAGTGATCTTATACCTGATGAATCAGATGGTACCTTATATCATCAGAAATCTATGGATTTGTGATTACTGGCTTTTCCATAGCCATGTTCTCTACCACTCTCCATCAGAACATGATGGTTAGATTTCTCTTCCATATCCATATTTTCACCTATGTGGAAACCCAATGATTAGTTTATTTGGGTAATCGTTACATTTCATACTTTAGTTTTTTAAAGCCATGTTTTAGTATTCCTTTTTACGATGTGGGTTTCTATTAAAAAAACTTTCGAATAGTAAACCATTTATAACCACGACGAATTTCGAGGGCGAAATTCATTTTAAGGGGGGTAGAATGTAACAGCCCAAGATTTTATAAAAAATATTCTTTTTAATTTTATTAATGTCTTGTGTTGTACGCTACACCAAAAGGAGCTTGCACAACACGCATCCTTGTCTTGCCTTGCATTACACGCAATCACGACCTTCCTCGATAGCGTGTGTAATACGCAATACCGAGTTTCACTAAACAACGATGTGCTATTAAAATATTATTAAAACTAGCCGTTATGAATAGTAATAACCACTTTTTAGAATTCTGTAAATCTTATTTTTCAAAATGAACTTCATTCTTGGATTCGGAGTATCGAATTTAGCCTAAGGTGAAATTTTGGTACTTTTCGGATAACTTTCATATTCTGATGAATAGTGAAAATTACTAAATTATAATTAAAAACAACTTTTTTAATCAAAATAATTAATAGTGATAAATTATTAATTTGAGTGGTTTTAAAGTATATTTAGAATATATTTTTACAATTTAATACAATGTTGGTCATTGGTTGTAATTTCACATTTAAACCAGACATAATCAAGTGTCAATCTTTTGATATATATTGTTTCCTAAAAACACGCTATTTATTTTAACAGCAGGATTTAATTATAAAATTAATTAATGCAACTTCTATGTTATGAATTTGGTAAAATAGATTTCATTTTTGAATTCGGAATATGAAATATAGCTTAGGATGAAATTTTGGCATTGTTCTGAAAAACATCAATTTTTGATGAATAGTGAAACTACTAAGTGGTAGTTAAAAAAACTGAATTTTTCATAAAACTTAATTTTGCCGCTTCTGTGAATGGAATTTCGAAAATCCGAGAGACACGGTTAATATCAAGGACTAAAATGTGGTTCAATGAGATGAAAATAATTCTTTGGTGAATAGTAACTTTTTACTTTTTTACCGCGGTTAATAGTAAATAGGGTAACTAAGGGTAAATATGATATTACTATTACCCTAACACATGTCCTAATTCTATTGGACAAGTGTAATTCGACCAAAAACAAACTTAGGAATAAAATATGACCATTTAGGCCCACTTGGATTAGATTAGGACATTTATTATTAATTTATTTCAAGAAAGGTTAAAATAGTTAAAATCAAAGTTTAATAAGTAAATCATTTTTAATACGGGGTTATACATAAGATAAATTCGATTGTAAATATTCATTATAAATCTAAAAAGATTTCCTACATGATGGTATTTTATTTGTAATTTTTAGACATCAAATAATTTAATTTATTTATGACACAACGATGATGCAGTAATTATCTTATTAATGAAATATTGACATAATTGATGTTATAAACACAAAAATAAATGTAATTTGAGCTTTTTTATGAATTCCACTAATTTTCTAGGTTACTATGATATATTAATGTTGATTTAATCAACTTGGTTCGAACATTTAATTCTGTTATGACTTTCACAAAAATCATATATCAAATAGTGTCAAAATTGACACAAAATAGTTTTTAAATCAA
This sequence comes from Viscum album, assembly GCA_963277665.1. NCBI lineage: Eukaryota > Viridiplantae > Streptophyta > Magnoliopsida > Santalales > Viscaceae > Viscum > Viscum album. The sequence continues at coordinate 730,240,364 of OY728139.1, read as the reverse complement.
ATATTATATTATTAATTGTTATTGTATTCCTAAAAATCTAAGGTTCGGCCAAATGACTTAGATAAGGATATATATATTAATAATAAATAATGTGGGGTTCGTTTGGCATGTTATAGTAAGTGTATTAACCATATAGTGAAAGAAAACAAAAAGACATGGTAAAAGTTAAATTATTTAACTTAGAGTTAAATCTAATTGATAAGGTTAAAATAATATCCTAAACTTGTCTAAATTCTATTGGTTGATAGGATTTCGACCCATCCCCACTTTAGCTTCTAAATAAGACCCTTTGGAACCATTATAAACCGATTTTGACTTTAATATAAAATAATATTTTGAGATATTCCTAAGGTGCCTCTCTCCTCCCCTATAAAAGGACACCTCCTCCCCCTCCTCCTCACACCAATTTGAGCACTCAAGCTCGGCCAACCCCTGCCAAAATCTCTTCTCCACTTCCCTAGCAACATCCTAGAGGTTCTGGTCTTCCTCAAAGACCAATTCTAGTGCCCTAAGAGGAGGTCTCAAAGAGGCACTTCAAAGAAGAGGAGGTTCGGACACGAACAAAGCAAATCGGACCTAAGGTAAGGGAAATATCACAATCTCATTTTTATCCGAGATTGTTTATTCGTAAGTATTTACTGGGGTGTATTTTATCATCCACATCCATGTTCCCTCAATATGAAATATTGTTTCCATCCACTTGCAATAGTTTAAATCCAATTTTACCCTTAGGTGAGTTTTTAGTAAAGAATATGAAAGGAATCTTTTGTCGTTTTTCCGTACGAGGTACTTTTTGACTTTTCCGACAAAAGTACGAAGAATGTTTTTTTTAACTTATACGGCATGAATGGATTTTTAAAACATTATTTCCAAGAAGCTTCCTTTACAAGTTTTCAAGTTTATTTTTAATCAACTTCTTTTATTTTAAAGTTGTATGACATGTTATGAAAGGAAAATTGTTTTTGAAGAAGAAAGGATATTTTCCTCAAGAATTCAATACAAGTGCTTTATCAAAATTATTTTCCATCTAAGATAATAAATGGTTCTGTTTCTATCCATATTTTTACATTGGTTTGACTATGTTGTGATGGAATTATGTTTATGAATTCCTTTATCATATATGAATTGATTTATGATGTCATGATGTTTCAAGAATCCCATTTTTGTTATATGTGTTATGCGATGATGTATGTTTTATGATTATGTGGCACACATAAGAAAGGATTCATTATAAGATGGGTGGGACCTATATCTCCCTCCAATGCATTGGATAAAGATTTTATATCTCATTAGATAGGCATGGCTGGAACGGAAGGTTATTTCGGTTCAGTGATACAGGACTGAAACGAGGAGTGAACTCGGTTCAGAAAGGGACTTTGTCCACTAAGATAGTCTTGGCAATGAGTCATGACTAACAAGAAATGATTTTCCATGATTATGTGTGCATGCCACAAAGTTTCAAGTTTCATGTTATGATTATGGTGATCTTATTTTCACTTCTATGATTTGTTCCATGTTAAGAGATTATGATCTCTTTTGCAGGTTATGATTTTCAAAAAATATATGATATGATTTTTATTTCTTTTGTATACCCTTACTGAGCATTTGAGCTCACCCTTTTATGTTTTCTTTTCCCCAGGATATAATGAAAGGTTTTAGGTAAAAAAAGGGATGACCTTTATGGGAGATATTGAAGAACTTTCACCACGATTAGAAGATTACGTTCAGAGTTTCCAAAGACACTAAACTATTACGATCCTTGTGTGTGTGTGTTTTTGTTATTTACTAAGTTTTCCGCAAATGTAATATAATGTCCATGTACGTCAGGCTACGGGTCTCTACACTGACCACGACCACCTCCGCGGCCTCTCTGACCCTGATGACGACCACCACCATGGCCACACTATACTTTCTGAGGACGGGGAGCGTCATGGGTCTGTCCTCTGCCTTCTCCATCTACCCTCGGGTGATCTAATGCTGGTGCAACCTGCTGCTGCTGCCTTGGCTGGAACTGCCTCAACAGAGGAACCTGGAGTGGAGCGCCTGGTGCACGATGACTGCTCTGAAAAGTTGGGCACTCCCGCTGCTAATGACCACGTCCACCACAAGAAAAGCAAGCGCCTGATCCCCTGGTATAGGTCTGAGAGTTGCTACCTCCAGAGAAACGAGATGGAAAGGGCTGGGACCTACCCCCAGGTGAACGGAAACTCTTCTGCCCTGAAAACTAGGAACCCCGGACCACAGCTATGCTTCGTGAGGAATCATGACGATTCCCCTCTCGTGATGATCCCGTCCTAGCCAATGTCCTATCAACAACCTCTGCCCTCGCCAGCACCTCTAGATATGTCTTCAGCATAAATGGGGTGACCTGGCGCTGGATCTCTGGATGCAAAGCCTCCTCGAAATGCCTCGCCCTGGCCTCATCATCTGGTAACAGGTCTGAAGCATATCGTAGAAGGTTCCTGAAATGGATTCCAAACTCCCGAACACTGGAGCTCCCCTGTCGAAGGGTAAGAAGCTCCTGGCGACTGGACTCCTTTGCAGTCGATGAAAGAAACTCGACTCTAAACCTATCTCGAAACTCCTCCCATGAGATTGATGACTCCTCACGATCACCGAGGAACAAGAACCACCATTGCCTCGCTGCTCCACGCAGCATCGTCACAACCAAGGACACCCAGTGTTCCTTCCGAGCACGAATCGAGCTGAAGCCGATCTCAACCTCCTCTAACCAGCCTTCTATGACTGCATCTGAAACGGAGCCCTCGTACTTCTGTAGACTCTGGCGCTGGAACTCTCGGAGTGTCTTCCTCCAAGTGTCATCGTCGTCAACCTCTACCCAGCGGCGATCTGCTGAAACATCCTGCTGGGCATCTTCAGCGCAAACCTGACGAGGACGTCGACCTGGAGCCATACCTGTAAAATAACAAATGTTAGAGCTCCTAAGCCTGGAATATGGAATACTCAACATTAATTAATTAATTGTTTTGTTTTATTAATTTTAGGTTACCTATCACAAGGTCTACCCATTCAAACACAAGCGCAAAGAATAATGATGCTTGATTCTTTCCTAGGTCTCTACCCTGCAACCAGTATCACTTTGTTTAGTAGCCACCATAAACATAAAGGTCCATGCAACAGATCATAGGGGGCCTTGAATGCCTATGTCTCTTCCGGTATCCAGTGTTTACCCCACTTGCTAAACATGAATGAAACTGTTGCCCTACCATCCCATGCATCCTAACCTGTGCCTAACTCCAAACTCCATCTTATCCCTCAACCAGACCTCTGATACCACTCTATCACGACCCCCTCCCCACAAAGTGTACCCCTCCTGGGCCGGCAATGTGAGAAGGTAGATAATGACCCCTGAGTCCCGCCTCCAGTAGGCCCTGGGTTGGCGACTAGCACCGAGGGTATAATACACACACAAATGGGAGGCATTACCCTCTAAGATAACACATGTAAAAGAGAGAGATAGAATATACTCCAACCAACTCCAAATCATAACTGAAATATAAAAGAAACCCAAGTACATATATGAAATGTCATGAAAAAGTACTACAACTGAAAGGGAAAACTAAATGTACCCAAAAGAAAGAAGAACGGAAGCGACCACGAGCCCGAACAGCTCCTCCTCCAACCGCAAGCTAGTAGTAACCAGCTTGATCTCCAACCTTCTCCAAGCGACCTGAAAAACAGTTTATATGTACATAGGGTGAGTATAATAGTATACTCAGTAGGATCCTCCCCAAGACTCTCGTGAAAAAGTAAAGAAAGCATTCTAAAGCCCAGTGAACAACAAGTGAAACTAACACGTCACCTAAACAGGTATACTATGTTCCCAACCTCACCATGGATACTCTAACCAAGTAACGCATACAAGAATATAGAATATAGTAAAGAATATCAAGGGTACCCCTCTACTACTTCCCCACTGGTTTTCCACTTTTCCCCAACGACATACGTCATGTGCATCTCTCTCCAAAGGCTTGCCCGCAGACACCTGGGCTAAGCTCCACAATCTGCACCTCGTGCACCACAAAGGCTTGCCCGCAGACACCTGGGCGAAGCACCACACCTTCCTCACAACCAAAGTAACCAGGTAGTTTCCGGGAGCCACCACAGCTCGTATAACGTGTATCATACATCGGGTATAATACCTCAAGCCATTACAGCCCATACTCCGAGTAAGGATCCTCAAGCCATTATAGCCTATACACGTTACACCTATAGTAGTCCATATGATACTATATCCAGAATATATGTGTGGGAAATTACCACAAGCCATCACATCCCTCTACACACATATATGGGTAAAACTAACCACTGTGCCTACCACCACAAAGATCTACCAAGAGAAGAGAGCGATGCCAAAGGGGGTAGTCAGCCATTCAACCTCCCATCAGAATGTTGGGGAAAACACCCCCCCAGGGCTCAGAATCCCCGGGGTGTCAGTTGCCCTTACCGACAGGATGGAGTAGCGTATAGAAACACAAAAAGTACAGAATATATATATATATCTCACATCCACACTATGGGCATTACCTATTCTTAGATACAACTGCAGCTAACGTCTCTCAGACTCCAGGCTGCTACTTCAATGACTAGGTATCCTATAAGCACACAACCAATTGAAGAGCTTTATTAGATTACTCAATTCTCATTTATCAGTTCCATTGTACATTAATTAATTCTTTAAACATTAATTAAGAATGAACAATTCCACATTAAACTGAATTGGCATTACTTTCAAAAACAACTGCTCCTTTTTAAGATTCACATCACCTTTAAATTCCAGCATCTCCATCCCCGTGGATTTTCACCATTTAATCAAACATTCATTACAGAATTACTTTTCCACATTCCCAGGCATTCAAGAAAAACATCCTATGCTTCTAAACACAAAGGAGGCTCAACACGGTGAGTAGATATACTACCCGTCGAGTCTTTGCTGCCTATAGAAAGAGCATAGACCCATCCTCCATCGAGAGGCTAAACACGGAAAGCACGTGGCATACCCCGCGTGTCTTCGCCTCCTTCGGAAAGAGGGTAAGTAAGACCAGCTGCCTTGAGCAGTGGGGAAAAGTAAAGCAGATAAACAACCAAACCAAACCACCAACATCCAACCATCACATTCATCTCATACCATCACCCTTGGTGTCCTCCCCGACACCCATATGCATAAACATATGCATCTCGCCACACTAAGCGTCATCCGCTGCCACAACCACAAGTCTCCATGCCTCCACATATCACAATAGCCATCCAGGCTCACATCACAGCACAAGCAGCAGGAAAACAAACATCACAAAATGGGCTCTCGGCCCTTTACCAAGGCATTCATCCTTCAAACACAATGAGCACTCAGAACTCCAAACCACAAGGCATTCATCCTTGCAAGCAAGCGGGTAACTCAGAACCCTTTTGAAATTCCCACATAATCTGTTTTCTAATCCATATGGAATTGGAAGATTTGTTATTCGTAGGTTCCAATCATGGATACCTAATCAGCAAGCTATCATAATTAAATAATCATGCTTACTTCCCTAATTTGATTATCCTCAAATTAGAACAAATACAACAACTGCAATAACCAGATTAATTTACATGCCTCTTTATCTTTAGCCAATTAATTAACAATTAATTCCGGCTTTACGTTCGTTATCAATTTCTATCATGAATGATCAACAAATCAAAGAAACATAGATATCACTATATCTAGGAAAACATGAGGTAAACCGTTATCACGGTATAAGCAACAACTTGCAATCAACAAATTCTTTTAATCCGGTTCAAGTATTTAATTAGGTAAATTTCATTGTGATCCAAAGGCATAAATCATGCAAATTCTACAGTTGCATATACACAATTAGAGAAGCCATGAATCCCCTACCTCGAAGAGTTCTTGACGTCCTTTATCCACACAACAGGTCACGATCCTCCCCTCGTGACAACCTATGTAGAAGAATGATCGACACAGCTTGGTTGCATCAAAAACAGAGCAGAACCAATCCTAGGAGTAAAGATTGATTGTGCAACTCCTACGGAAAGGATTGAAAGGTTCTAGTGCCTCTTTGTTGAGAACAAAGGGAAAGAACAAGGGAGAACGATATCTCATCCCTTTTTAAGATTTAACGAGATGACGGTTTAAGATCCGGTTAATTCTCCATTAAAAACAGATCGCATTAACCCACACGGTTTGACCAAGTAAAACATTCCAAGCCTTGGGAATAATTAATATAGGATTTATGGAATTTGAATCGGCCTTACGAGCCCTTAAAATAAGGCATTAAAAGTATTTTACGTCAATGGAAACGTCAAAAGGGGCAAAACTGTAGGGGTCTGGAAACACAGATCACCCACTGTTACTGTACACGAAACCGATATGTGAAACCGATCTGTCACACGGATCTGTGAAACCGATCTGTGACACCGATCTGTGAAACCGATCTGTGACAACGATCTGTGAAACCGATCTGTCACACCGATATGTGAAACCGATCTGTGACACCGATCTGTGAAACCGATCTGTCAGACCGATCTGTGAAACCGATCTGTCACACCGATCTGTGAAACCGATCTGTGACACCGATCTGTGAAACCGATCTGTCAGACCGATCTGTGAAACCGATCTGTCACACTGATCCCTAAAACCGATCTGTGACACCGATCTCTGAAACCGATCTGTCAGACCGATCTGTGAAACCGATCTATGACACTGATCTGTGAAACCGATCTGTCAGACCGATCTGTGAAACCGATCAGTGACAACGATCTGTGAAACCGATCTGTGACACCGATCTGTGAAACCGATCTGTCACACCGATCTGTGAAACCGATCTGTGACACCGATCTGTGAAACCGATCTGTCAGACCGATCTGTGAAACTGATCTGTGACACCGATCTGTGAAACCGATCTGTGACACCGATCTGTGAAATCGATCTGTCAGACCAATCTGTGAAACCGATCTGTCACACCGATCTGTGAAAACCGATCTGTCACACCGATCTGTGAAACTGATCTGTCACACCGATCTGTGAAACTGATCGGTGAGACCGATCTGTCAGACCGATCGGTGAGACCGATCTGTTACTGTTCATAAAACTGGAAATACTGTTCACAGAACTAGAAAATTAGCAAAGTGTTGGGGATAAGTCCTCTTGAACTCCCAGAACACCTCGAACACCAACATTTCACAAAGTAATGGACCGGAGAGGTCCGGGCCATTACATATGCCTATTAAATGGTTTTTTAGTATAATTTGTTTATTAAATATAAAATATATATTTCATAATATGGTTAATACTATTCATTCCCAGCAATTTAATGGCTATATTATTAAAGTCATGTTAATATAATGATATTTAATTTTATATAATTTTTTAATTATGCTCGATGTTGTTTGAAATGTAATATATATAAAATTTAAATTTTTTTAAAAATAAATATATCATAAAATAATTGTTCATTACAAAAAAGTTTAGTTTAACCCCCACTAAACCCTTTTTTTACCTTAAACTTATTAAATTTAGTTTCATGTTCCCAGTAATCATTAAGAAAATCAATATATTTTAACTTATAATATAATATAAATAAAATGATTCTAAATATGGAATCCTTTTTTCAATATTCTACTCATAGATGATTAATAATTATCTGTAAAATTATATTCAAATAGGTATTTAAAGACATGTTCTAAAATAAAAAACAATCAATATTTGAAAAGGTTTATAAATAAAAAATTAATGAATAATTGATTATAATGACTTATTTTTGAATAATTAATTTAAAATTTCTATAATATTACGTTGAAAACTATGGTAAAATAATATATTTTTTATTACTTCTTTTAAAAAAAGAAATGTTTTTAATATCAAACACTGTATCTTAAATATTCCTTGAAAATTGAAAATTCACATAAAAAACCACAAAAATAAACCTGAATTTTTATAATATTATTACTATATAAATTAATATAATTTTTTCCAAATAAATTATATAAAATTTTAAGAAATAACTTTTATTAATTGATTCACAAAATACAATAGAAACAGGTTTTACCAAATTAGTATTTTTGAAATATATAATGAATTTTTGTCCAATTAAATACTTTTTATCAATTTTTTACATAATATAAATCTATTATACTCAGTATTTCTATAGTAGTTATTACTGGTAAAACCAATATTTGTAATTATTTGGTTATACCAGTTTCATTTAAATAATAATATTTATAATATATCCTAGTTTTTTAAAAATCCATGTCTTATATAAGGAAAGCTAAACATTATGTTGCTTGTAATTCAAAAAATAAAAGAAATTTATCTTTTAAAAGTATTAATAAAAAATATTGTTTTATTATCCATCCAATGTATTTCACCATTAATAAGTTCCACTATAATATAAAAAAATGGTGATAGTTTTACCTCAAAACACCCTCTGGTTCCCACATTCCATCATCAACATAGCGGTTTAAAAAAAGACTGACCATGTGTGTTAACTAGTTTCCCAGAACCTTCAATAAATAATTCTAAATCTCCACTTCATCAACACAAAATATAAATTTTCCTTGTGGTATAACATAATAGATTAGTACTAGTGATAAATTTGGTTTGTAATACCATAAGTGAGATAATTAGAACACATCATTAACATAGTAGTAGATTTGTGGAAGAACCAAATGGTATGGTACTATCCCAATATGATATATAATTACTAATTTGAAAATATTCCTTATGTTTAAAATTCCCTTATTTATGAATCTCAAAAACTTATTTAATTGATAATTCCAAATAAAAATATAGTCACCATCTTGTAATTTTTGATCACTTCTAGGATTATCGACATAAAATTTATTTCCATTTTTTTGGAGCATTATTTATAAAACATTTATATCCATTAGAAACATTTCTTCTTCTATTTCTAGCCCCAAACGATTTTTTCACTAACATCATCCCAAGGAGTCATATATCTATACTTATTTTCATAGAATTATTCTAACATAGCTATATGAAATTTAATGTGAAATATATTTTTATATGAATAATGATATTAAGGAATGTGTTACTCCTTATAAATATTTTAATCCATAAAAATCTCTATAAATCCACCATTTTATGAATTTTTCTCTCATAATAACCATTTTTCTAAGAATGATATATAGTTTTGAATCATAATTCTATATCCCTATCTTACTCTAGACTTCATCAAAGCATCATGGAAATCCTTAGATCCACATAAAATACAATATAATGTGGTAGTAAATGAAATTTTACACCATTCTTGTTATATATTCTAGATGATTTATCAATAGAGAAGCCATCTCTCATAGTGATTAAATGTGCTCACTATGTTTGGAAATCAACTTGAACTCATATATAATTATTTCCTTTAGATGTTTTGGGGAATTCTATGACCAAATACATCATGATTTCTTCTCATTTATTTTATTGTATGCATAATGGTTGTATAATACCATTAAAAAATTATCTCCCAACCATATCTTCTAGACATACCAATCACTCAGATACAAACCCAGAAATATCTCACATCATTTTATTCTAGTATAAAAACCCTTCAAATATTTATATATGATCATGTCTCTAGGATGAACAGATAAAGAATAACTAGGATATTATTTTATCATATCCTTCATCAAATTTCGTATTGATAGATCTCATAAATTGTTAGTGAACCATCTCCTCCTATCAAAACCATGGTCATGCTCAGAGATATTTATTACATTTTTATTTATATATATAGAATCCTACCGAGCCTTTTTTATCTACAGATTGATAGATGGATAAATATTTATTTTAGAAAAATAAGACTTCTCCCCATTGATCACAAATTCATTATACACCCATTTAATATCAAAAAATATTTTTTCTATTAATATCATCATCAATGATAATCTAGTATGAATCATTCAACTCAATGCATCAACCACCTCTCTTTCTTTCTCATGGTGGTAATGTATTGTATTGTTGTAATTTTATTTAATCTCTAACAACATAAATTTTTTCAAATTCAACTCCTTATGGGTGAATATAAAATAAAATAATTATTAATTATAATATATACCACACTTTTCTCATATAATATAATGAATCTATAACATAAATGTATTTATTACTACAATGTACTACAAATCTTTAGTTGTGTGATTTTCCACAGAACACATCAATGGTCACAATTAATATGCTATAACTATGTTATTCTTCAGGATAACACATCCAAATACCTTAATGGATGAATCTATATAGATTATGGAAGCTTATCCACTACATGGTGATGTAAGAACTGGTTCTCTAAATAATCATCATTCTAATGCCATAAAAAGTTCCACATATTCATATTTCCAAAGGAACATGACTCACTTTTTTGTTAACCTAGTGAGTGGATTATAGAGTCATGGGATATTGTCTAAAACCCATTGATTTTATCCATCAAAATCATGAAATCCTCAGATATCATATGTCATTGTTGTCCCTTCCGATCATCAAAGGCCACTTTATTTAACTGATCAATAAGTATACCCTTTAATTACATTATATTCTCCAATGATTTATATTTTTAAAGAAAAATTTAAAAAAATTTATTTTTTCCTGCAACTTCACTTTTCTAAGGGTCATTACTGTAATCCTCAGGCGATCTTAATGTTATTACATTTCTCATTGAAAATATATAAATATCATTCACCTTGTCTATAAAAAACAAATCATGGTAATCTATAATGAATATATTTATTAAATCCCGTAAGATAATAGAAGAATTAGTGAAACCATATGTATCCACTATATACTCAATGCTTCCACACACTGTTTAAGAAGATATCTTCATTATATCCTCAATTTTAAACCTCCAATGAAGATATAAATAGTGAATATTAATCATTGAAACGTATTTTCCTCCACAATTTTATTCAATAAAGTCACCAATATGAGGTAGAGTAAAAAATTTCGTGATATTAATGTTGTTATGTTCATGATAAGAAATTAATAGTCACAATAATTTAGTAATCTTTTTCATAAAATTGTTTTGTGGTGCCAATGGTAATAAAAATTTACAAATGGAATCCATTTAAATATTCTACAGGTGTTTATTCATTAATTCTTGCATCCTTATTTGAAATATTATCTAGGGAGTCTCTAAAATAGGTGGCGAAAATGGTAAATGTTCTATTGAGAACACAACATCACAATTTATTGTAATACTCATAAATTAGTTTAGAAATACATCATGAAACTCCCGCAAAACATTCATATAGTTAGTTTTGATTTTATCATAATATATATATGATAAAAACCCATTTAAAAAATGAATTTGGACCCGTACAATGTTTGTGATTTCCACTAGATGCTCCCAGTTATAATTACATTGGAAGATATCTATAGGTTAGTTTAGAATATAAGTTGTGGATTCTATTCCACTAATATTGATTTGGAATTAATTTTGGGATATTACATCCATGTCTATGATAATATAAAATTATCCTAGATGGAGGAAAATTATTTGGGGGAAATAAAATATGACAATCTTTTATAATAGAATAGTAATAGAATTTAGTTTTGAGAGTCATACCATTAGGGGATTTAAGAAATCATATCATTTGGATGTAATAATTACACCCTTAGAAAAGTATTTTTACATAATAATATTACTTTATAGAGTCGTATAGACGTCAATAATTATAGAGTTAATGTCATACATACCTTTAACCACTTTGTTATAATACCCAAAATAATTAATAGGGATCACATGCAATTTATATTTGCCTCTCATATTAGTTGGTTGATGGTATCTGTCATTGAATTTATCCATTTTTTTCACTAGTTATCATAATTCACAGTAGCCTTACACTTGAAAAAAAGACTGTGGATGGAGAAATGGTTCAATATATCACTATATTTCCATAATTGGATAACTATTTAGAATCACTCCATATGTTGTTTTATCAATGTAAATTCCTCCCACTCATAAACCATTTAGTATTCCCCTTATGAAAAATATGTTTATGCTTCTTTTCACACTATTAGAATAAAAAAATATCCTATAATTCTTTACATGGTTTTTATATTTTCATTCGAATTCCATCTTTTCCATATTATCAAAACCATTATATTGATAAGTATATCGAACAACCATTTCTACCATGGCAAAACATAGATAAATATACTCATAGAAATGATATCTTTTATAGAAAACATCTTTTTAGGACTTTGTTTTATGTCTCCCAAGAATTAATCAACCTTAATTTAATTATTTATGATGATAAAAGTAATGTACGATACAAGCCTTCTAAAACGAGACTCATTGGTACCAATAGAGTTTTTATGAATTGTATGTAACTCAAGGAACTCTGTCTCTATATTAATGAAAATAATACAGTGAAATTGCTTGGTGAAAAAATAGAACTTGAACTCATTCAAATGCATAGATTCAGTTACATCCATTTTCGTCACACTGTTTATATAATCCCCCCACTTATTTTTTAACAACTTCTAAACAGTACACAACCATAATATAATTATCATGCTAAAATAATATAATGATGTGAAATATCATTTTAGTATTGCTGATATAATACTAATAATCTATTATATCCCAAATCCCTCTAAAATAAAGTGGGAATTACCTCATGAATGACTTAGAAATAGTTATTACATCATTATTTAATTGTCATGTCCATTATGATTCATATCTTAAGTTTTTTTTAGAATACTAATCAGATAATAAATTTCACCCCCCATGTAAAATAGTTTCACAAGAGGAAAATATTTTTATTTACCACCTTATTTATAATTATCATGATTTCATTAGGTTTCAACAATAAAATAAAAAAATTATTCTTCGTGAAACATGAATCATAGTAGAAAACCACATAGTCCTGAATACTCAATTAAAATATCAAAATTAAGGTATTTCCTAAGAAGGTAATGGGGTCAATAATGGTCATGGGCAAGATTGGGTCCGGTCGGACCTTCTCGGCCCTACCCAGACTACACAGACCCGGTCTGGGTCAACCCGGTTAGACCCGCTAGGTCTGAATCGGCCAGTTGGGTGGGTCAGCCCACTATGTTTGGAAAGGTCTGCTGGGCCCGGCCTAGTGGGCTGCAAGGGAGGTTCAGCCTATAGGATGCCACATAGGCGAATCAGCCCGAAGGCCAGTGCTGGTTCGGCCAGTGCTGCGAGGGGTGCGGCTCGGAAGACTCGTCTCAGGAGGTCGGGCCGGTCAAGAGGCTAGAGGGCAGGCCGGATGGACACCGAGAAGGCCTTGGGTACACCAGGTAGGGTGCGGGAGTGGCCGGGCAGGCCGTAGGGGTGCTGGCAGGGCATCGGGCAGGGCGTGGCAGCGGTCGGGCAGTCTGTGGGGGAGACTATAGGGCGTCGGGCTGGCTGTTGGGGTGCCGGAAAGGCACCGGGCAGGTTGCGAGGGTGGCTGGATGGCAGGCCGCGTGCCAGGAAGGGTGCCGAGAGGCCGCAGATAGGCAGGCCACGCGCCGGGCAGTTCACCGGGAGGTCGTGGGTAGGAGGGCCATGCTCTGGGGAGGGAGTCGGGAGGCCACGGGAAGGTGGGTCGTGCGCCGGGCAGGGAGGTAGGAGGCCGCGGGTCGGCGGGCAGGGCGCCGCTCGGGCCGACAGTGTTCAACCGGAAGCATCGGTGCGCCATGGGGGCACCGTGTTTCTCAGAGGCCCTGGGTAGTGCGACCTTCGTCGATGCCTTCGTCATTCCGTCACCTCATCGCCATGTTGGGGTTCATCATAAACAACATCAGCGGAGGGGTTGGTCCATGATGGTTTCATCCGCACCATCAGCATTTAGATTTGTAACAATCTGCTCATCAAGAAGTAATGAGATGATTTTCCAATGTTATTTTCAATTTCTGCAACATTTCTATTCAAATTGAAGGTGAGAAAATTAAAAGGGATTACACTCGATGTAAACCCCTTACCATAGTCTTGTCGTTCGTCATTCGTCAACAGAGTTGTTTAAAGAAGTCGATGAAGACCGTCATTCGTCGCGTCTGCCACACATCTCCAAACCTGTGTTGCGTCGGTGTGTTGATAACATTGCATAGGGTAGGTCAGTAGGTGTCTGCGGTAGAAGACCGAGGAAGAAGTCAAAGAAGAATCATCGCCGAAATTCATCATTGGAATAACGCATTCTTCGTTCTTTGTTCTTCATTTGTAGCCTTTCTACATTCTACCGTATTCCACCAAAAGAAAATTCCAACCACACTAATAATAAATGATTATCTATTATTTTAATTTTGGAATGTAATTCAAAATGGAGAATTAAATTACATAGGCTCCCCATAATTAAACCACTAGAGTTGGCACAGTTAATTAAAAGGGTAGGGTGGAACCAATTAATGGCAGAGGAGATCAAGGGACTCCCCCCCTCAGTAATGAGGGGAGTTGGAAGATTTTCTACCCTCCCATTAATTGGTGGATTTAGTCATGTTTGGTCCGTAGGTTATAATCTCTCACTGGAGGTTTTGTTTAGGTGGGTCCCACAACCATAACCTTTCATGGGAGGTTAGGGTGTGGCGATCCCACCTCCAACTCCCAAGTGGAGGTCTTTACCTAAACCACTCACATGGAATCTTAAAATAAACTAAAGTGTTGTAAACATTATTTTATTAATATTTTAAATAAAATTAATAAAAAATAAATTTTATTCTCGACTAACTGTCGTCGAGGTGAATGTTTTCTAAAGAAAATATCGGCCCTGCAAGTTCAACGATTCCCTCAGATTTCTGTTTCACAAGCCGGTTCAAAAGTTATAAAATCCTGCTTGTACATTTACTGAACGTACCAAAACAAAACATCAAAAAATGATTCAGGGCACACTGGTCCTTGGAATCATGTGCTGTTAGTTTTCAAGGACTAGTAAAATTCAATTATATTTCTGAAAAAGAAAATCCACAAAAATTCAGGTTCATTAAATTCTCTCCACCTCTGGTTTTTACGTCCCTGTAAGCTACAACTCGAACTAAGGAAACAAAATGGGGTACTGAACATGTATCTTAGGCTCCCTCTCTTATGTGCTCTCCTGGAGGTTTCGGTGCTGCCAACGAACACTCACTAGAGCTATCGACCATCCACAAATGAACCACTTCTATCGATCCTCAATCTCCACTGGAACCTCTATAAAATTCACCCCATCGTCGACGTCCAGCTCTCTATGGTCGATGATGAGGGATGGGTCATGCAGATATATCCATAGGTGATATATGAGGAAGATGTCGTGTACCTAGAGCAACTGAAGAGGAAGAACCAAGCGGTAAGCCACCTCACCTACTCTACTGAAGACCTAGAATGGTCTGATGCATCTAGGAGACAACTTGTCACCTCACCCAAATCTCTGTAGACCTTATGAAGGTGATACATGTTGAAAGACATGGTTGCCATCCTTGAACTCTAGATGTATCAGTCTCGTGTCAGTATACGACTTTTTACTGCTCTGTGATGTCTTCATCCTCTCCTCGATGATCTGTACATTCTCCGAGGTACCTCGTACCATCTCTGGTCCCACCAGTGCTAACTCCCATGGGTCTATCCAGCTCAAGGGTTATCAGCAAGGTCATCCATACAAGGCCTCAAAAGGTGCCATCCCAAGAGTGGAGTGATAGCTATTTTTGTAAGAAAAATACACCAAAGGCTAGTGATCCCCCCAACGGTGACTGATGTGGAAGACACACACACGTAGCATATCCTCGATGGTCTAAATGGTCCGCTCAGTTTGACCATCTCTCTGAGGATTGAAGGTGGTGCTCAATCGAAGGTGTGTCTCAAAAGCCTCCTAAAACACCTTCCATTTCCAGGACGTCAAGCGTGCATCACAGTCGGAGACAATAGAAGAAGGTACTCCATGTAAACGCACAATCTCCCGCACATAGAGGTGTCCCAAGATCTCTACTGAACCCTACTATCTGATTGGTAGGAAGTGGGCCAACTTGTTGAGTTGGTCGACGATCACCCAAATCGAGTCATGACCCCTTGATGTATGTGGAAGACCCATCATGAAGTCAATGGATATCCAACCCCCCTTCCAATCTGGGACCTCTAAAGGTTGTACTAAGTCTGCTGGTACCTGGTGCTCTACTATCACTTGTTGTCAAGTGAGACATCGAGAGACAAACTCCGCTACTGCCTTCATTATACATAACCACAAGTGTTGTCAACTGAGGTCCTTTAATCTATGCCACACATGGATTTACCACAAGAGGGGATGTGTGCAACTCCCTTTACACTTCCTTCTGAAGTGCTGCTGGTACCTAGGAACCTCTTTTGAAGTGAAGGACGCGCTCCCCACCTTCATAAAATTTATCATGTGCCTACCTTGTGGATATCTGAGCATGTAGTGTCTCGCTGTCAATGTCCCCTCATTGTGCCTCCCAGACTCACGAATGAAGTGGAGAATTGGCTGTAAGATACTGAAGGAAAGATTCTCTGTCTCAGTCCACAAAGGATTTCTACCAAGCAGCTAGCTGGTTTGTCCCCACACCAAGAAGTTGTATACTGGATCTTCTGTTGAGAAGATCGGCAACAACTTTCCCCTTCAAAGGAGTATAGAATATCTCAAAGTCATAGTCCTGGAGAAACTGAAGCCATCATCATTGTCTCAGGGTCAGGTCTTTCGGAGAGAAGATATACCTGAGACTCTTCTGATCAAACTACATGGTAAGATATTCTCCCATCAGATAGTGTCTCAACATCTCCAAGGTGAAGACAACTTATCCAAACTCCAGGTCATGGGTCTCATAGTTCTTTTCATGTTATCTAAGTTTCTGAGAACCATACGTGATCACTGATCGCTCCTAAATCAGGACACACCTGAGTCTGGTCCCTGATGTGTCGCAGTAGACTACGTACCCTACTCCTTTCTCTAGAAGCCTCAAGATGGGGGAACTATTCATCCTCTGCCTCATGTCATGAATTCATTGATGGAATCTCTCCAACCATACGAAGGGTTTCCCCTTCTTCTTCAAGGCTGATATCGGTGTTGCAACTCTATAGAAGTCTGGTACAAACCTCTGGTAATATCCAGCCAATCACAGGAAACTTCGTACCTTTGACACACACCTGGGTTGCTCCCCACCAAGTACTCCATCAATCATTGATGGATCCATTACTACCCTAGCCTCCGAGATAACATGTCCGAGAAAGTGAACCTCTCGGATCCTGAAATGGCACTTCGAGAGCTTACCATAAAGCTGGTGACCTCAGAGTGTGTCCAGTACCACCCGAAAATGGTAGGCATGCTCCTCCTTAGTAGTCGAGTAGATCAAAATGTTATCAATGAAGATTATGAAAAAGATATCGAGGTATGGCTGGAAGATCCTGTTCATGAGTCCCATGAATACTCTGGAATGTTGGTTATGCCGAATGGCATAACCAAGAACTCGAAGTGGTTGTACCGACAACTAAAGGCTCTCTTATGCACATCCTTGTCTTGAACAATGAGATGGTGATAGCATGATCTATGTTCTAACTTTGAGAACCACCATGCTCCCTTCAACTAATCAAAGAGGTAGTCAATCCTAGGGAGTTGGTAATTTTTCTTCACGGTCACCTGGTTCAGGCGAAGGTAGTCGACATCGAGCCTCAAGCTCCCATCCGCCTTCTTGGAGAATAGAATCGGGGCTGCCCGGTGAGAAACACTGGTCTAGATGAATCCCATCCCCTTCAAGTCCTCCAGTTGTACCCTCATCTTGCGAAGCTCAGCAGGAGACATCTGATATACTGGAGTAGACATCGGTGTCGTCCTGGGGTATCAGTTATTGTATATGTTCACCTCTCTATGAGGAGGTAGTCCTGGAACATCGTCTGGGAAAACATCTGTGTACAGGTCCACCACTACAGGATAAGTTGGACTATCCATATCTACTACTTTGATGGTAAGGTAGACTAATTTATGTGTGATCATATGCACCTTCCTCTGAGTAAGTCTGTCCTATGCTGAAAAGGATCACATCTCACCAGTGAAGGTGAACTTGGTTCCATCCGTGCTGACACGCATCACCTTGCGCCTAATACAGTCTATCTGATCAAGGAATATATATAACCATGCCATACCCAAGATGACGTCATATGGCCTCGACTCCACAACTAGGAGATCCCAACCGAAGATCTGTCCTCCTAGATAAATCTTTCACTACCGGCACTAGTGTGTAATCATCATATCAACTCCCGTAAGAGTCTCTAGCCGTATAGATCGAACTAATGGCTCCTTCAAAATCTCTGAGCTCCGAACGAGGGATGTAGAAATGAAAGACTGACTGGATCATGTATCTTTAAGAACCGCAGCTAAGGTGTAGTAGACATAGATCGTACCTCGAATCATCTCTGTAGCACCATGGTCTTATGCCTCAGCTGCCTGGAGCTGAGCTATCCCCTATCCACCTGCTCCCTATGGTCGGGGTGGATCTCTTAGTGGTGGGGGTGGTAACACCTCGAAACTTCGTCCACCGCCAGCTGCTCGAACAAATCCTCTTCCACATCCACCTCCTCCCTACGAACCACCTCGATCGAATCTATGTCTCTTCCTTGGTTGACCTTCGACCGTCTGCAGATCATCCGTATGGCGGGTCAGACAGTCATGTGCCGTGTGAACCTCCCGACCACATGAGAAACAATGCATGTTCGTCACATGAATGGCTATGTCTCGTGTTCCCAACACAAACAAACCGATGTCATGAGGTCATCCACCGGATGGTCTAGTTCGCTAGGACCTCTGTGACATCTGTCTACTGCCTACTGCAGAAGACTCTGCTGCGTGTTGCCCAGTGGTGGGTGTCGCTGTTGGTGACTGCTTAGTAATGAAAACATTCCACTAAGAGGGATCGCTTTAACACCCTGCCAGCACTGGGATGTGGAGGGAGATCATCGAATCTATGATCTCTCTCATGAGCACCTGATCGATGTTATGAGCCCTAAAGAAAGGGTCTCACTCCATATATGTTGAGTAGCATGAGAGGCCAGTGAACCTTGTTAAGTAATGTGCCACTATCATTCTACCCTTCTGTAGATACAGTCGCTCCTGGATCCGCTCCTCACGTAGGGTTTCTTGGATAAACCCTACCTGAAACATGCTCTCAATGTCTTCCCAGAGTAGCGTCACCTTGTCTGGCACCTGAAGAATCAGGCTCCACTATCTACCTGTTGTTTCCTCCAGAAGGAGAATCACGAGAAGGATCCGCACAATGTTTTCTGGTGTCCCTACTATTCTGATGACTCTCACCACAACCTCCATCCAATCCTCAACTGCCTGCGGGTCCGTCTCACCCCTAATCCAGGGCGACCTCTGGCGCTGGAACTCATGTCGCTTGCTAAAGCGACATGCATCATCTGATGTTGGGGATGGTGGTATCAGTGGCCCAATGGGTAGTGGTACCACTGGAGCCTCTGTTGTGATGGGGACCTACCCTTAAGCCTCGTCCCTCAGTAGGTAGCCACCTCATCCAACTCTTAGAACCCTGGATGGGTTTCTGTGTGGAGGCATCCTGAAAAGAAACAGGTGCACCACGATAAATAAGTTATACCTGGAGAGTTAACTCAAATATATCACAAAAAAAACTCTTGAAACACACACGCAATCATAGTTTTCGTATACTAAGTCAGAAATTAGATGTCAGGGTCC
The DNA here is from genome assembly GCA_963277665.1 of Viscum album. Lineage (NCBI taxonomy): Eukaryota > Viridiplantae > Streptophyta > Magnoliopsida > Santalales > Viscaceae > Viscum > Viscum album. Next base: position 730,220,711 of record OY728139.1, on the reverse strand, counting down.
TGGTGTATGGATACGTCAGCCGCTGCAACAACACTAGACTCCCTAAAATAAAACCACACTAAGTACCCTTAATATTATTGCTTCACAGAAAAGTTATAACTGAGTCCTATGTTCTACAGTGGAACTGACTCCTTTGATACCAATTTTTCAACACCTGTCCCCCGGGGCCCGTGTAGTGACTACCCCTAGACCACATTCCATAGCCCATGGGCTAGCGACTAGCACCAAAAGAGAAAATCCCTTAATTGTAATGGCATTTTCGTTATAAATGGTAAACACTCACAATAATAATAAAACTGGAAGCCAACACTAAGTAAAAATTGTATACAAAAAGAGTGTTGTAAAGTAAAAAGGGGCCGGAAATACAAGACCAACTATAAGAACAAGTGCAACTGAAAAAGGGAAAAAATGGTTGAATGGTGAAAGAAGCTCTTGGATCGTCCACCACAGATCCTACATGAAGGGTAGGTACATATAGCCACCTCGGAACTCCATGTTTGTTAGGATCCTCCGTGTACCATCTCGTTGTAAGGTCTATCATTAGGTACCATAGAGTCCTGGCGCTCTCAGCCTCCGTCAGCGATGTCCATCATCTTTATCCAACAGAATGAGGTGCAGGCATATCCCATGCAGGGGTGAGTATAAATATGTGCATTTGGGAACCTGAGACTCTCAATCTCTCACAAAATTCAACAAGGATAAAGCACAAAGCATGAAAACGAATGATAGCCCCACTTAGGTATATTCCCATTCATATACCTATGTTATCATGTAAGCCATCTCATTCACGAAAAAGCACAAGAGTTTTTGACTCAGCTAACAGAGCTATCACCTTTTGTAGTGTGATAGAGATGATCAGATATAGTAACTGATTTATCTAATAAGTCAGACCCACATAGGATCGATGACCAGCAATTGGAACTATCAGACCCACACATGATCCTTTTACAGTAGTCGGAGCTATCAGACCAACACAAGATCCAAAACCAGCTAAGCTGTCGGACCCACACAGGATCCTGGACTAGCTATTTTGTCAGACCCACAGAGGATCCAGGAACAGAAGTCAGAACTGTCAGACCAACATAGGATCCATGAATATTAGGCAGAGCACAGCCTGCCACAAGTTTTCCAAAACGTACCCTTGATTCCGGAAGGGTTTTCTCCTCATGCCAAGTGTTGAAATTTCAACATCCACCAAGTCCCCCAAAGATGTATCTCAATGGTCTTCCACGTCATAGGGGTCTCTACGCAGTATACTGTGGGTCAATCGGATGCCTAGTCTTCTAGTTATTAGCAAATTTCTCCCAGGGGCCTAGTTGGATTTGTGTACGATCCAACATGATCGTATCTCAACTATTCCCCATCCAATAGTGGGGTATTCTCAAAGGTACAGCTTTCCTCCAAAATTACGGGTGCCGCAGACGGTTCGTAAATCGGACGCCCGGTGCCAATGTTATGGCCCAAGAAGGTAATGGGGTCAGTAATGGGCCTAGAACTGATCCGGCCTGGTTGAACCATCCCGACCTAACATAGACTAGGCCTTCCCAGTCTAGGTCAACTCGGTTATCCCGCTATGTTTGGATCGGTTTTCTAGGCCCGACCCAGTCGACAGTGAGGGCGGTGAGCCTGGAGATCGCCATGTAGGCGACTCGGCCCAAAGGTTGGGGCTGGTTCTTCCAGCGCTACGAGGCGCGCGACTCTGGCTACTTAGCCCGGGAGTTCGAGCTGGTCATGAGGCCAGCGGTCAGGCCGTGTGGGGTGTGGTCATGCCACGGGCTGAGCGCATGGGGCTTGGGAAGGTCGGCTAGATGTCAGGCAGGTCGTGGGTGAGCTGGATAGGATGTGGGAGGAGTCGGGCAGGCCGATGGGGCGCCGACAGGACACCGGACAGGGCACCGCAGCAGTCGGGCATGCCTTGGGGGCTAGTAGGGTGCCAAGAGGGCCGTGGGGAAGCTTCAGGGCACCATGCAGGGTGCGAGGTGGCTAGAAGGAGGACCACGCACCGGGAAGGGCACCAGGAGGCCATGGGCAGGCGAGTCATGCATCGGGCAGGGCACCGGGAGGCCATAGGTAGGAGGTTTGGGCACCGCTCAGGCCGGCGATGTTCGGTCGGAAGCATCAGTGCGCCGCTAGGGTGGAACGATTCGTGGAGAATGCGGGTAGCGAGACCTTCATCACTAACTTCGTCGTTCTGTCACCTCATCGCCAGGACGAGGTTCATCATAAATAATATCGATGTAGGCATCAGTCCATGTTGGTTTGCCCGAACCCTCCACGTTTATATTGGTAACAGTTGGATCATCAAGACGACAAATGATTATTTTCATATTTTATTATCAATATACGCAACGTTTCCATTCCAACCAATGGTGATAAAAACAAATAGGGATATTACTCAATGTAAACCTACAACCATAGTTTCTTTATTCGTCATTCGTCGATGGAGTTGTGGAAGGAAGCCGATGAAGACCGTCATTCGTCGTGTCCGCCGTACATCTCCAAACCTGAGTTGTGTCAGTGTGTTGATGATGTTGCAGAGGGTAGGTCGGTAGGTTTCCAAGGTAGAATACCGAGGAAGAAGTAGAATTAGAATCTTCGTCAGCATTCTTCATTTGAAAAATGTGATCTTCATTCTTCGTTCTTCATTGGGAGTTATTCTCGCTTCTCCCAAATTCCACCAAAAGAGAATGCCAACCCAACTAATAATAAAAGATTGTTTATTATTTTAATTTTATCACGTAATTCAAAATGGAGAATTAAATTACTTAGGTTTCCCTTAATTAAACCTCAAGAGATGGAATAATTAATTATAAGGGGAGGGTGTCACCAATTAATGGTAGTGGAGGTCAAGGGACTCCCCCTCATTAAAGAGGGGAAGTTGGGAGATTTTCCACACTAACATTAATTAGGGGGAGTTATTCATGTGTGGTACCCACGTTGTAACCTCTCACATGAGGTTATGTTAGGGTGGGCCCCACCACCATAACCTCTCATGGGAGGGTAGGGTGTGTAGGTCCCACCTCCAACTCCCATGTGGAGGTTTTAACAAAAAATTACTCACATGGTAGCTTAATATAAAATAAAGTGTTGTACACTTTATTTTATTAATTTTTTTTCATAAACATCCAAAATCAACTTTTATTCTCGAACAACTACCATCAAGGTGAAAGCCCTATTAAGCGAATACCGGCACTACGAGTTCTACGGTTCCCTCAAATTTCAGTTTTGAGCACCTGTTCTATTGTTATAAAATCCCGCTAATATGTTTACTGATCGTACTCAAACAAAAATTTATAAATTGATTTGTCGCACACCGAGCCTCAAAATCACATGCCTTCAGTTTTCACAAACTCTTAAAATTCCCATGTAATTAAGAAAAAAATCCATGGAAATTCCAGGTCATCACATATTATTTTCATTATTTCATCATAGCATAACCCATCATGAATTGGGTTTTATATTCATTTCATCATGGTATAAACTATGAAAGGGAAACAGGTTTCATAAATATCATTTAATGGTAAAAATAAACTATTTATATAATGAAAAATAATTTTATCAATTCATCATATCATTAATAATGAATATGTGACAACAATAAAAGTAATCATAAAATTGAAAGTGATTTTGGAAGTATATTTAAAACTTTTCATAAAGAAAATTTCCCTTATAAATTGTAAATTAGATATTTAAAAAAATAATTTTTTTCAAAATCATTTTAAATTACAAAAACCATGGAATCCTATAATTGAAATTATAATTAAATGATTTTTCATGAAGGAAGTGAATTAATTACTTGTTTTACATGCTTAAAAAATCATTCCTTTCATATTTTTTGAAAATAGTAAAATGATATATATTCAAAAAATGAAAATAATATCCGATATAATTCTTATAGATACAAAGTAATTGTATAAATAAATTTAATAAATAATTATATAATGTTAATGACATTTTTTGAACATTTTAATTTAATGGATATATAATAGATACACATTTCCAATAGATGAGTGAAATAATCAGTTTTATTTTATAAAAATAGTATTTTTGAATCTTGAGTAACTAAAATATGAAAACATGAATGAATAAAAAAATTGTAAAGACAAAAACATATGATGAAATATTGATGATAATTCATGATATATAGGTCATTCATTTTTTACATTGGGACATGGTTATAATCAATCTCGATAAATGTTTATATTCTAATGAACAACTATTTCCACATTTAGTATATTTTGAACTGTATGTCCCACTAAATAAAGGAAATCATTGAATAAAACATTTCTATATCATTAAAATAATATTATTAGTGATATGAAATTCCAATGAGTAATTATATACACATAATTACTGAATATATGTTCATAACATAACTTATTTTCAAATGAGACATTTTGAAATAAAAAATACCAAAACATAAATCTCAACATCCATAGTACATATTCAAACCCCTTATGTAATAAATGTTGGATCAATATCCATATATTAAATTACCATACTCATATATATAATATAAAATATGATATGTGAGTATGAATAAATCATTGTTGTATTAATAGTTATTTGAAAAATATCATTTTGGGAATTAAGATATTAATATTTCTTGTTTGTTATCATTCAATGATTATGGTACATCATCCTAGATAATGTTTATATAATATTATTAATTATAATTTTTTTATTTATCATATATATTTATTACATACATATTTTTTGCAATTACTTAATTTAATTATTTAAAAATTGATTAAACCATCCCTCATGAAGGTATGACATATGTATGAAATACGACTATTAAAAGTATATTAATGGATGCCCAAAATGGTTTTAATTGATAATTAACTACCAAATACTAATTATAATGTGATATATATCAGATATTAGAATTAAAATTTAACTTAATACCATCCATGTTAACCATATTTGATAATCAAACCACATCACTTCAATACGAATTAATCTGGCGTACACACAAACGACATTTTCATATCTCCATCATAGTGGAATGTTCATATGGGATATGTGATATTATAAATTTTAAAAAATAATTACATGAAAAATATCATAGTTAATTATTATATCCCTCAATATACACAACTATGATAGTTGGTGTTATAATATTAGTCATAATGGATTGCAAGGCGGTAGACCTCCATACACAAGATCTCTGTTATAATTTCCCATTGTAGGGGGGAAAGATATAGTTATTGGTAATAAAGTTTTTAGAAAAAAAATTCAATATATGAATGATTAATTTGATATTATATCATCATGGTGTAATAATAATTTAAACAGTTAAAAGAAGATATAAAATAAAAACCATTTTCGACGAATGTTAAATATTCATTGTGTAACCTATTTTCCTTAAGAATTAATTTATAGTTTGGATTTATGATTAACATAAATCTTATAGAATGATTTTTCCAATTAAGGTTTGTTAATTTTTTTGTTCTCAGAAAAACCAATGAATTATTAATGTGTAAAGTAGATAGTTGAGGTGGTTGCATTTTTTATGTTGTAGAGAGTAGGTAGTATGAGTTTTTGATGATAAATAATTACCCACTATTTTATCATAAAAAATACCAAAAAATTGACACTATGTATAATAATAATATATAATTTTTATATATGACTATAAAATTTTAATTATAAATTTTTGGGGCATTTAAATCCTTTAAATTTCATTTTATCCCCTACTTCACATGTTTTCACCTTAATCACTGTAAAGTAATTTTTATATCTTCACTGTTAATTAGTGTAAAAATATATGATTAGATTATTATATAATAAACATAATGAATATGATTAATATTAAATCAATATCTTGAAATTATAGTCTCATAATTTGTAAATTTTATTTAAAATTATGCTCGTAGATGGGTAAAAAAACACTTTTCATAGAGTAAAACATTCAAAAGTTGAAATGGATTTTATATAAAAATTCAATATTAAAATTATTATAATGAATTATTCAGATTAAATAATATATAATTTAAATAATGTTAATTTTCAATACAGATTAAAATTATGATTGATGAAAATTGTTTAAACCAAAATGTAGCTATAATAAAATCAATAATTTTTTCACTATTCATCAAAAAATAAATAAAATATGAAATATCACAAAGTCAATACTTAATATTATTTTGATATTGTGATTTGAAAAACTATTTTTATTTATAAAACTAATTATAATTGATTATAAATTTATTTTACAGCTTTTTTATTAAATTCTAGGAAAACAAGTTGTGTAAAAAATAATATCTTTTGAAAATCAAAAAAAAGTTCAATAACTTAATTAATTTTTACCAATATATTTTATTTTGATAAAAAGTATAATTAATATAAAAAGTTTATTTATTTATATTCATAAAAACATGTTTAATATCTATCTTATAATAGTTATATTTAATTAATAATACAAATAATATATCATTAATCATTAAAACTCAATGTTTTTTGTAATACAAGATAAAATAATTCTTGTATGTAATTAATGCTGTCAAATAATGTTATTTTATTTTTAACTAAGATTTTATCATATTCAGTGTGTTAAACTATTCAAATCAATTACCTAATGGGTAACAAAATAACTATTACAATTGAAAAATTGAGAAATATTGACCTTTTGAAATCTTATTTATTTAAGGAATAGTACCAAATGTTATCATATCAGGTATATTTATAATTGAAAATATGATTTACAATAAATTAATTTATTTTATAAAAATAAATTATTCATATAATGTATTTTTTCTTAGAAAATTTTATCATCCCCGTATATAATTAGAAAAAATATATCTAGAGAACTTTTAATGGAAATATTATATACACAAATTTATATTTGATTATATATATTAAAATTCATCAAGTATCCTTGTTCTCAAACATTGATTTTATCCCAATGGTGGAATTTTATATAATATTTTTTATGTAATATCTCTCCCTATAAAATGTAATAATTTATTATTGATTTAATTAGAATATAATATGACTCTATAGAATAGAATAACAATTTTTTTGAGGAGAGAAATCATTACAAATTCATTATTTTGAAACACAACTAATTACCAATGTTAATGAAATTCATGTATAAGACAAGTGAATTCATGAGAAGGATATTATTTTAATAGAGTAAGAATCAATTTATTTATATTATATTTATGTATATCCTATCAAATAACATGGATATCTTGATGGACATGATATTGATTTCCCGATTTACCATATCCTTCATGTAAAATAAATATTTAATGCTTTATATAGTATTAGTGTATTATAACTAGTGGAAATATATATAAAAATAGATGTATTGAGAGACTAAGTATTCATACACATAAATGTCTATTTATGGAGAGTGAAAAACTTACTTTATAAGATTTTGGATAAGTAAGTGGTTTTTAATTGATTATAGTGAAGTAAATTCCATAAATATAAAGAATAAAGATATTATAATTTTTATTGATCATAATTTTTATTGACATATTGGGACGCAAAACATCTCATGAATTTCACTCCATTCTATTTATCATCATTTTAATGCCTTGTGGAAAGATCTACCAACGATTTCTTTTTATTAAATATTGAATTTGCACTATGATAACATTTTCTTTCCATTTTCTTTGTCAAATTAATCCTCTAGGTTTATGGATCATATGAATAGTTTTTAATGATTATTTATATATATATATATTGGATCTTATATATGTTATCCTCATATAGATTTTTTTATGAAAGGAAAATTCAGATTATTGACAATTTAAAATATGGGTTATTGGATCGAAAAACCAATATACTAGGTGAACATTATATGAATTATATAATATATGAAAAAACAACAATATAATGGATTAATATATTTGAATTTGATATTTTTTTAGGGGCAGATGTAAGCCATAGATTTTGAGGATAAAATTATATAAGGGAAATAATGTAAGACATGTGACTCAACTATTGTAAGTGAACTTTCCTCTTAAAAATTATGTTGAAGATGAATTATATTATTTCATTATTATATTACAATAAACTAGAAAACAATATTCATAATAAAAACTAGTACAAATATGATTGAAAATTAAAAAAATTGGCTACCAATATATTAATGTATTTTAGAGAACAAGACTATCCACTATGGGTACAATACATAATTATTCTTAAAACCTTTTAATTAATTAATAATTCTCAATTCTCTTCCACTAATATCTAATAGTCACAATTAGGTAACTATATATGGATCTTAAAAGATCCCTAACATATGTACATAATCATAGAAATATGTTGTTTCTTTCTAAATTTAAAAATACATAGCTGTAAAAATAGAAACTTTTTCAAGCGTGACAAATTTAGTAATGAGAAACCATTCTTAGTTGAATGAAGATACAAGAATTTTTTTAATGAAACTGTGAATAGTAACCTGAATATAGTAGTTAATATACTATCTTGGTAAAAAATACACTAGATCATATCCCATAAGATTATATTGTTTATTATTCATGGGAGACATGATATATACAAGATTATAAAATTAAATTTTGAATCATGACAAATTTAATAAATGTTTATTTACAACATTATTATTTAAACTATTATATCCTTGATATAATTCAATGATCATATCTTGGTATCATGGGGAAGGAAAACAGAATGGGGGATCATCTTAGATGAATAGTTATATAAATCATAAAATAAAATATATACTGATATAACTAAAACTAGAGTATTATTATAATGGGCCAGACCCTCATGGCCCATCCCTTTTCCAAATTGAGGATCCTAAGGGTGGAGCCTTGGTGGTAGGACGTTATTTCTATGTGCGACTAATCAGTGTGACCGATCAGTGTGTCGCCGATCGGTGCGAATGATTTGTGTCACACAACCTTGTTGGGGTTTTCTTCAACAGTTTCTCCCGTAACACCACTTTTATCAATTTTAACCCCTTTTGGAATTGGTTCAAGGTCTTTTCCTTTTTAGCCCGTAATTAATGTTCAAATTCCTAAGAGTAGGGCGACCCTCAACGGACCCAGCTGTGTGTCTACGTAACATTCCCCTCTAGTTTTATAAAATTCATTAAATTCATAGTTATTACTACCTTTTCTGATGGGAATCATTATATAACAATCAATTACATTTTGTGAAACTACCCAATCGCATGGAGAACCACGATATGACTTTAAAGCCGTTAAAATTATCATATCCCATAACAATGGGATATCATCCTTATATCGCACGAGAATTTATTATTATTCTTCTTATACCACTTTTCCTCTCCATTGTTCTTGGTGTGTTTGGAGTTCCCCTTCCTGAGTTAAGTGGTGCGCCTATGCCGAAGCATTTATGCTCACCATTGAAGTCTCCGAAGTTCCTCCCATGCAAGTCATGCATCCCCCGTTCATGGCTCATGGAGGAGAACAATGATCCTTGATCATCCAAGTATGGATTTTCCTTCTTCTCTCCTTACTGTGTATCATGCGGGGTGGGTAAACTATTGTTTCTGTGGGATGGTTGAAATCATAATGTTGATAAAGATAATGAAAAGACATTTAAAGAATGAAGGGGGGGGGTGTGATCGATGTTTCTGTTGTGTTTCTTATTCCTTATTATATGATGTGAATTTCATGGGCTTATGCATTCTGAAAATCACGATCGTTGGTGGGATTTCCTTGTGTAGTAATGAACCCTTGTCTTCTGTGATAATTTAATGGCTCTAACATGAGAATTTGGTTAATCATGTAAACTCGGCCAATTAAATGGATACCCAGTGAATTCCAATACTTGTGAGCTCATCCCGGTTAACCAACAGAAAGAATAACCAAATAAATGATGTGATTGAACATGGAAGTTTCCCTACTGTGTTTTTGTGGTAGGAGTGTTGTACTGTTATATGCTTATGGGGTGATGTGGGTGTGGATGGAATCCTCTATTGTGGAAAAGTTGCTGGTTTTGAATCTGAAGCGGTGTGGGGCTGTATCTCGAGGCTTGGTTCGGTTTAACTACATTGAGGGATCTCATTGATCCCATAATTGTTGTGACTATACAAGAGAACCAGGTGTGAATGCTTAAATTGATGCTTGTTAGTTTCTCTTTTCCTGTGTTGTGGTTATGCCTGTTAGTTGCCCAGTAGTGTAGAATTCACCTAAATGAGATCACTTGAACATGAAAACATGAATGGTTTAAATGGGGAATTGGTTTTGGGAATGATTAGTGACATGGCCGTGAGTGTTGTGCCTTCTTTTATGAATGAATAGTAACAAGGGTGTTGTGATTAGGAAGGCTTTGGAAACCCTAGTTTGGGATGAGTTCTTGTTATCTATACATATATTTGTACTTTTTATGTTTCTTATTTATGCCCCACCCATGTTGATCACATAGTGCCGAACACTCTCATTTCATGGGGGAGAGTGTTTTTTCCAACACTCTTATGAATGGATGGTTATTAGCTCATTTTCTGCTCCATTTCCCGAAAACCCCAAGATGCTTCGGGCAGGCTGTGAAGCCCTGAGGTCCAATATAGCACAAGATTATTCATAAAGGGAAGTTGTGGTTGTTGGACCAAGTGTGTGCAGGCAGGTTGTTTTCCAAGAGTCTTCGAGATGAGGCCTTGGTGTCTTCAGGAATGGCAGTAGTTGTTTTGGTCCAAGTGTTCACGGGTGTGGTTACACATGGTGGTTGTGACCCAGATGTTTGTGGGCATGATGGTGGTTATGGACCATGTGTTTGTGGGCGGGATGTGTGGTTGTGGCTCGGGTGTGTGAAGGCGGGGTGTGGTAGTGGTACTATAGTGAGAATGGCGGAGAGGTTCGATGCGTAGGATGTCTTCAATAACCAGTGGGAATGTGGCGCGGTGTACCCATATATCGATGTGCTATTACTATACATTAATTGACTTGCGTGATTTGGGGAGCGTGCCTTGGTGAGTCTTGGGAGGATAGTATTCCTTGATAGGTTCTTTAGTAATCCCTTTTTCCACAGGGCATTAAAATTCCTCCCCCCTTGTGCATGAGATTCTTTGGTTTTCACTACTGAGTATATTTGTTTGCTCACCCTACATATATAAAATTGCTTCCAGGTTTCTAGGAGGACATCAGGTATCATGCAGGGCCGTACTAGCTTAAATGTTGGGACATTTTCAGTTTCATTATTTATTTTCATTGGTACTTTAACTTTGTTGTCTCCATGTACTTTGCGATATTTACTTTTGTAACATGCATATGGGGATGGTTTTCTTTTGTCATTAGTTTTACAAACAGTTTTGGTGTTGTTGGGATTTACTATCTTATCTCCTGATCCTATTAAAGAAAAAGGGAAATTCCTTCCATCTTGTGTCTGATTATATACCATTGTTGCTAGTCACCACCCTAGGACCCATTGAAGGTGGGTCTCGGGGGTCATTATCTCTCCTACAACTTGAAGAATGAAGGGTTTGGCAATCTGTTGTCCCTTTTATCATCTTGGTGAAGGGAAATCATGACAGAATGGTATTAGAGGGTGTTGATGAGTGATAGGATGGGGTTTGGAGTTAGTAACAAGGAGGATTTCATGGGATGGTGGGGAAATAGCGTTGGTTGGTCTTGGTGTGTGAAATAGGCCCGGGAATACCGGCTATGACCATGGATTTTAGGACTCCCCATGATTTGATGCAAGGACTCTGGGCAAATCGAACGACGAAGTGATACTGCACTGATTGTAGGGTAGAGACCCTAGGGAAGGTACATGCATCATAATGACTTGTTTGATTGGGTTTCATGGGTATTTTGTTGATTTAAAATGAAAAATAAGTATAATAAAATTTAAGAGCAATAATCTACACTACACAGGCATAGGCATTCCTTGTTTTCCTAGTAGCTATGGTGCATGGGATATTTCCACGAGTTGTGTAGGAGATCAAGGCCTAGGATGTTGACTTGGCTGATCGACAGATGGCTGACCGAGAGGAGGAGGACGATCAGAGGGAGAGGACGCTTCGAGCCTTTCAGTGGCAGACCCTTGAGAAGTACAAGGGAAACATCTCAAACATGGAGACATAGAGCTGGCTAGAGGAGCTGGTGATATCTTTCACCTTGATCCATGCTCGGACAGGGTAATGGGTACCTATGGTTATGATCTAGATGTGTGCATCAGCGCATCAGTGGTGGATGATTTATCTTGGGGAGAAGATGGTGGTTGAGGTCACGTGTGCTGACTTCGAGAAGGAGTTCTATGTGGAATTCCTCTCTTCCATGTTGAAGGATGAAAATAGACTGAACTACCATCCCTCTAGTAGGGGAGTATGTCAATGAGAGAGTTTGGGATCATGTTCAAGGATCTCCTTCCCTTTTCTCCCGACCTCATCCCGGATGAGGAGTCTGAGGAGAGACATTTGGAAGCGGCACTTTGTCCTTCTCTCCAGTGCTATGTTACTCCATTTACCATACCGACCTACTTGGAAGTCCAAAATAAGGCTGAAGTGGTGGAGAGGATGCACACACTGGCAGGTGTATCACTAGAGGGAATCTAGTCGGGCTCCTCTAAAGGGAAGGCCGTCAGAAGTAGGCATCCAGTATCAGGGCCCTCTATGTAGAGACCCAAAGCTTGACGTACATGGAAATTACATTACTTTTTCAGAATACTTAGTACATAACAAAAACACACACACGAGGACCTTAATAGTTTAGTGTCTTTGGAAACTCGGAACATAATCTTCTAATCATTGTGAAAGATCTTCAACATCTCCCATAAAGATCTTCCTTTTTTCATACCTAAAACCTTTCTTTATATCCTGTGGAAAAGAAAATATAAAAGGGTTAACTCAAATTCTTAGTAAGGGTAAAAAAAAAAGAAATATCAATCACATCATATTCATAAGAACATATCTTCTGTAAATCTTAACATGAAAAAGAGATCATAATTTCATAACATGGGATAAATCATAGTCGTGAAATGTAATCCCAATAATCATAACATAAAACATGTAACATTTTGGCATACACACATAATCATAGAGAATCATTTTTATTAGTCAAGACTCATTGCCAAGACTATCTTAGTGGAAAAAGTCCCTTTCTAAACCGATTTCATTCCTCGTTTCAGTCCTGTTTCACTGAACCAGTATAACCTACCGTTCCAGCCATGTCTATCTCATGAGATATAAAATCGTTACCCAATGCATTGGAGGGAGATAAAGGTCTCACCCATCTCATAATGATACCATTCTTATGTGTGCCAAAAAATCATAAAACATACATCATAGCATAACCCACATAATAAAAATGGGATTCATAAACATGACATCATAAAACAATTCATATAAGATAAAGGAATTCATAAAAACAATTCCATCACAACATAATCAAATCAATGTAATAATAGGGATATAAACAGAACCCGATATTATCTTAGATGGAAAATAATTTTGATAAAACACTTGAACTCCATTCTTGAGGAAAATATCATTTCTACTTCAAAAACGTTTTCCTTTATTAAATGTCATACAATTTTAAACTAAAAGAAGTTGATTAAAAATAAACATGAAAATTTTAAAGAAGATTCTTGGAAATAATGTTTTAAAAATCCATTCATTCCATATAGGTTAAAAAACATTCTTCGTACTTTTGTCGGAAAAGTCAAAAAGTACCTCGTGAGAAAAACGACAAAAGATTCCTTTCATAACCTTTACTAAAAACTCACTGAAGGGTAAAATTGGATATAAACTATTGTAGAAGGAAGTAAATATTACATATTGAGGAAACATGGATGTGGATAATAAAATGCACCCCAGTAAATTCTAAAGTATAAACAATCTCAGATAAAAATGAGATTGTGATATTTCCCATACCTTAGGTCTAATTTGCTACGTAAGTGTCCGAAACTACTTTATAATGATTTAGATAATGTCATTGGCTTATTCCAGAATCATAATCATTGATATGATATCATATATGGTTCACTTATGACTTTATATTACCCGTTCTTTTGTAAATTCCATGTTAAAGAGCGTTTTGGGTAAAATCGTCTCATTTGTCATTCGTGTTTTAACTTGTAATTATTAATATGATTACTTAGATCATGATTACTTAAATACAGAATGTAAAACATGATTTAAATATAATATATATTCAGAATATACATATATATAATAGATCAGTAAAAGGAAAGAAATACACCGTTCATGGAGACGGTAGGCCGTACATACACATGAATGCTGTTTTCGTTTCCTTATTGAGTTGAATGGAATTAAGTAGATGACATACATATATACACACATAAATCCAGTATTATTATGTCATGTATTTCATGATTACTTCTTATATATACTTTATGATCATTCATGAATGGTTAACATGGAGAATGAATCTCATCGTGTCGTTGAGACTGTAGTCCGTACGTACGCACGAGCGATGATATCGTTCTCATGATCGTGAGATTGTATTGGAGTGTATGTATACTATCTCAAAATCAATATCACTTTAAAATAATAATATATAGTTATTATTTACACCATTATACGCATCCAAGTAAGGTGGTGGTGGAAAATAGATTACACCACGGCGTGGAGACAGTATTCCGTATGTACGCACGTGTGGTGATTTCATTTTCCATAGGATGGATAGATGGTGAAATAGGGTTGTTTCATACTTATAATAACATATAAGTATATGAGTGTTACTAATGTTATTACTTCATAATGAAACAACCTAATAAGAAGAAGTGGAAGAAGAAATAAAGTTGAATGAATCGGTAACGGACATTACCTCTTCTTTGAAGCGCCTCTTTGAGATCTCCTTTTAGGGAACTAAACTTGGTCTTTGAGGAAGACCAGAACCTCTAGGATGTTTCCCGGGAAGTGGAGAAGATAATTTGGTAGGTTTTGGCCGAGCATTAAGGCTCAAAGTGGTGTGAGTAAGAGAGTGAGGAAGTTCCCTTTTATAAGGGAGGAGAGAGGCACCTTTGGAAAAACTAAAATTATTATATTATTATAAAGCAAACTTCGGTTTTTAAATAGCTCCAAATTTATTTATTTCGAAGATAAGGTGGGGATGGGTCTCAATCCTATCATCCAATATAATTTAGACAAGTTTAGTTTCCTATTTTAACCTTATCATTTAGTTTTAACATTAAGTTAAATAATTTTACTTTTACCATGTCTTCTTGTGTTCTTACACTATAAGGATAATAAACATACTATATCAAGCCAAAAGAACCCCAAGTTATTTATTATTAATATATATAACCTTATCTAAGTCATTTTTCCGACCCTTAGATTTTTAAGAATAAAATAACAATTAATAATATAATATTTGTTTTAAAAATTATTTTCTGTCAATTTTGACAGTATTTGGTAATTCATTTTTGTAAAAAACATAAAAGAATTATTAGTTCTAACAATGTTAATAAAATCAATACTAACTTGTCATAGTAACCTATAAAATTAGTGGAATTTATAAAAAGACTCAAATTAAATTTATTTGGGTATTTATGACATCAATTATGTCAATATTTCATTAATAAGATAATTACTGCATCATCGTTGTGTCACAAATAAATTAAATTATATAATGTCTAATAATTATAAATAAAATATCATTATGTAGGAAATATTTCTATCTCTCTAATAAATATTTATATTCGAATTTATCTTATGTATAAACCTATATTATAAATGATTTACTTATTAAACATTGATTTTAACTATTTTAACCCTTCATTAAATAAATTAATAATAAATGTCCTATTCTAATCCAAGTGGGCTTAAATGGTCATATTTTATTCTTAAGGTTGTTTTTGGTCAAATGAAACTTATCCAATAGAATTAGGACATGTGTTAGGGTAATAATAATATAATTTTTACCCTTAATTACCGTATTTAATTTTAACCGTGGTAAAAAAAGTCAAAATTTACTATTCAACAGAAATTATTTTCATTTCATTGAACCACATTTTAGTCCTTGATATTAACCGTGTCTCTCCGATTTTCGAAATTCCACTCACAGAAGCGGTAAAATTATGTTTTATGAAAAATTCAGTTTTTTAACTACCACTTAGTGGTTTCACTATTCATCAAAAAATGAACGTTTCCAGAAAAATACAAAGAATTAGGACTAAGATATATTTGATATTATGAATTCAAAAATGATGTCTATTTTACAAAATTCAAAACATATCAGTTACATTAATTAATTTAATAATTAATTTCCGTCGTCAAAACAAATAGCGTGTTTTTAAGAGATAATAACTATTAAAATATTGACACTAGTTTATGTCTGGTTTAAATGTGAAATTAAATCCAACGACCAACATTGTATTAAATTGTAAAAAAATATTCTAAATATACTTTAAAACCACTCAAATTAGTAATTTATCACTATTAATTATTTTTATTAAAAAGTTGTTTTTAATTAAGATTTAGTAATTTTCACTATTCATCAGAATATGAAAGTTATCCGAAAAGTACCAAAATTTCACCCTAAGCTAATTTCGATATTCCGAATCCAAAAATGAAGTCCATTTTGAAATGTAACATTTTCAAAATTTCAAAAATTGGTTATTACTATTCATAACGGCTAGTTTTAATAATATTTTAATAGCATATCGTTGTTTAGTGAAACTCGGTATTGCCTACTACACACGCTATCGAGAAAGGTCGTGATTGCGTGTAACGCAAGGCAAGTCAAGGATGCGTGTTGTTCAAGCTCCTTTTGGTGTAGCGTACAACACAAGACATTAATGAAAAGAATATTTTTCATAAAATCATGGGGTGTTACATTCTACCCCCCTTAAAATGAATTTCGCCCTCGAAATTCGTCGGGGTTAGAAATGGTTTACTATTCAAAAGTTTCATTGATAGAAACCCCACATCGTAAAAAGGAATACCAAAAACAATCTTTAAAAACAAATGTATGAAACGTAATGGTTACCCAAATAAATTAATCACTGGGTTTCCACATAGGTGAAAATATGGATATGGAAGAAAAATCTAACCATCATGTTCTGATGGAGAGTGGTAGAGAACATGGCTATGGAAAAGCCAGAAATCACAAAGCCATAAATTTGTGACGATCTAAGGCACCATCTGATTCATCAGATATAAGAGCACTAGGACAACATTTTCGGTTTTCAAGATCGTTTTCCTAAAGTTGATAAAATTGGAATTAGAAAAAATAATTTCGTGATTTCGGTATAGTCTAACCGTTGGTCGTTCTTTGGACAATTTCTACTTCATCTCTTAAATAAATGAAGATGAATCTATCATTCGTGATGTGATAGCAGATCATGTGATAGAATGATGGGTCATTCCATCAGTCTCAAACAAAAGGTTAGAAAAGTTATCAAAAAATAAATATGTCCATCTATAGTGAGATTAATCATATATGGTTCCTAAAATGGACTTATAATTCATATATCATACTACTTAATATAATAAAACTAGTTTCTAATAAACAGGGACTTCCTATAGGCCAGTGGTAGGCGATAAAGGCTAGTCGCACTTCAGTTGTGGGTTCGATTCCCACGGCCTTGTCCGACGCGATGGGCTATCGCCCGTCCTGCAGGTTGTACTTTTTCTAAAACTATATTACTATAACATCCCATCAATAATATCAAAAAAACTTTTATCCTTAAACAATACTAACTTATGTCCAACATAGTCCATTCCAATCTTTAGGCTTATCCATAATACTGCAGTCCACTCTCATAATATAGTGAAACTGATTACCAGAGATTTATTAACAACGTTGATCCCCATATATCATAAGATATGTCTTTTTGGTCACATTCCAAACATTCAAAGGCCTTAATCATGTGTTCTCTTGAATACCCATTGAACATTAGTGAAAACATGAATGCAGTAAAAAGTTAACACTTTCCACATTCCAAAATCCTCAAAATTCTATATACTCAAACGATGATATCACTTACTCCTTATATCAATCATGAGCTCATGAATACTATCAAATATGTCATTTTTTTGTTTTACCTTCATTATGTGCATATCATCATTTTTCCAAAAATATCTCAATCACATTCCATGTTTATCGGTACCATAAAATTATTGAAAACCAAAATAGACCAATACATAAATATTCCAATACTCAACATTATTTTGGAACCCCATTTCATAAACACTTAATCATTCCACCACATCGTTGACATATTCAACATCGCCAATGGTGATCGCATGTGACTTCCCTTTTTTCCATTGCCTTAAGTGGTTTCTCTTGTCGATCATCACTAACCCTTGGACTAGGGCATTTATTGGCATAATGTCCCATCTCCTTGCACTTGAAACATTGAAGTGTAGTAGGTTCATTCTGTGTATCCCTTCCTTTGTTTGCATCATTAGGCATCTTCTTCCCATCATTATGGCATTCAAATTCCTGATGACATTCCTTTCCACATTTGAAAAATTTACATGTCCCTTTAAGACAATCTCCACCATGCTTCTTTCCACACTTTGAGCATAAGGAAACATTCATCTTCTTTTCACCATTATTCGGAGATTTCTCCTTGAACTCCATCTTTCGTTTCATGTCAAAACTATGATATTGATAAGTAACACCAACTTCCATTTCTACCTTGAAAGCACAACGCACAATTTCTTCATAGCTACTGAAGTCTCTTATATCTATTTCCCTTCGAAGACTTGGTTTTAAGCCACTGAAGAATCGATCAACTTTACTTTCAGGTTGGATGATAAATCCAGATGCATAAATTGAAAGCCTTGTAAAATTCGCTTCGTATATACCAACAGATTCATCATTCTTTAGCTTTAGTTCAAGAAACTCCTTCTCCATCTTTGTTCGAAAAATACGAGGGAAGTACTTATTGAAATATAAGTTCTTGAACTCGTCCCATTCCATGGACTCAATTTCATCTCTTGGCCTCATATTCTTGATAAGATTCCACTATTGATCAGCTTCACCTTCCAAACGATATACTGCTAAGATGACTTTATCATGTTCTGATCATTGAAGAACTGAAAATATCTTTTCAGTGGTAATGATCCATTGTTCAGCAACAAGTGGATCAGAAGGCCCACTAAAAGAAGGTGGACGTTGCCTGATGAAGGACTTAATAGAATATTGTTCCCTTATCTACTCATTTGGAAGTCCATAATGATTCATAGGTTGTGTAAGTATAGCGATAAGATTTTGAACTCCATCTCCCATAACATTCGTTTGTTCAGGAGGACAATCATTGCATTGTCCATTGCATTGTTCAACACGGTTCCTTCGGGTTCCATCCATCGTATAAAACCCAAAAAGAATAGTTTGAGAGGCAAAAATCATGTTAGGAAAACAAAATAATAAAGGGGGAGTACCTTCAATATCTATCATCTTACGTTTAATTCTATGATCGTTATCATAATTCTAGTACTATAACCTATACGTATACTTAACCTTAGGGACATCCCTAGACATACCTTAGAAATATCTCTAGGGATATCACTAAAGTTATCGCATCCTAGTTTCAAAAGGTTGACTAAACCTTTCCTCTGATACCAACTGTAGAGACCCGAAGATTGACGTACATGGACATTACATTACTTTTGCGGAATACTTAGTACATAACAAAAACACACACACGGTGACTGTAATAGTTTAGTGTCTTTGGAAACTCGGAACGTAATCTTCTAATAATGGTGAAAGATCTTCAACATCTCCCATAAAGATCTTCCTTTTTTTTCTTACCTAAAACCATTCATTATATGCTGGGGAAAAGAAAACATAAAAGGGTGAGCTAAAATGCTTAGTAAGGGTAAACAAAAGAAATATCAATCACATCATATTCATAAGAACATATCTTTTGGAAATCTTAACCTGCAAAAAAGATCATAATTTCATAACATGTGATAATTCATAGTAGTGAAATGTAATCCCAATAATCATAACATAAAACATGAAACATTGCGGTATACACACATAATCATAGAGAATCATTTCTTATTAGTCAAGACTCATTTCCAAGACTATCATAGTGGAAAAAGTCCCTTTCTTAACCGAGTTCATTGCTCGTTTCAGTCCTGTTTCACTGAACCGGTATAACCTACCGTTCCAGCCATGTCTTTCTCATGAGATATAAAATATTTACCCAATGCATTGGTTAGAGATATAGGTCCCACCCATCTCATAATGATACCATTGTTATGTGTGCCAAAAAATCATAAAACATACATCATAGCATAACCCACGTAATAAAAATGGGATTCTTAAAAATGACATCATAAAACAATTCATATAAGATAACGGAATTCATAAAAATAATTCCTTCACAACATAATCAAATCAATGTAATAATAGGGACAGAAACAGAACCCTCTATTATCTTAGATAGAAAATAATTTTTATAAAACACTTGAACTCCATTCTTGAGGAAAATATCCTTTCTACTTCAAAAATATTTTCCTTTATTAACATGTCATACAGTTTTAAACTAAAAGAAGTTGATTAAAAATAAACTTGAAAACTTTTAAAGGAAGATTCTTGGAAATAATGTTTTAAAAATCCATTCATGCTGTATAAGTTAAAAAAACATTCTTCGTACTTTTGTCGGAAAAGTCAAAAAGTACCTCGTGTAAAAAACGACAAAAGATTCGTTTAATAACCTTTACTAAAAACTCACCTAAGGGTAAAATTGGATATACACTATTTTATAAGGATGTAAATATTACATATTGAGGAAACATGGATGTGGATGATAAAATTCACCCCAGTAAATTCCAAAGTATAAACAATCTCGGATAAAAATGAGATTGTGATATTTCCCTTACCTTAGGTCCAATTTTCATCGTAAGTGTCCGAACCTCCTGTATAATTATTTAAATAATGTCATTGACTTATTCCAGAATCATACTCATTGATATGATATCATATATGGTTCACTTATGACTTTATATTACCTGTTCTTTTGTAATTTCCATGTTAAAGAGCGTTTTGGGTAAAACATGATTTATATATAATATATATTCAGAATATATATATATATTATAGATCAGTAAATGGAAATAAATACACCGTTCATGGAGACGGTTGGTCGTACGTACGCATGAACGCTATTTTCATTTCCTTATTGATTTGAAAATAATTAAGTAGATGACATACATATATATGCACATAAATAAAGTATTATTATGTCATATATTTCATGATTACTTATTATATATACTTTATAATCATTCATGAATGATTAACGTGGAGAATGAATCTCATCGCGTCGTGGAGACGGTAGTCCGTACGTACGCACGAGCGATGATATCGTTCTCATGATCGTGGGACTGTATTGGAGTGTATGAATAAAATCTCAGAATCAATATCACTTTAAAATAATCATATATAGTTATTATTTACACCATTATACCCATCCATGTAAGTTGGTGGTGGAAAATAGATTACACCACGACGTGGAGACGGTATTCCGTACATACGCACGCGCGGTGATTTCATTTTCCGTAGGATGGATAGATGGTGAAATAGGGTTGTTTAATACATATAATAACATATCAATATATGAGTGATACTAATGTTATTACTTCATAATGAAACAACCTAATAATAAGAAGTGGAAGAAGAAATAAAGTTGAAATAATCGATAACGGACATTACCTCTTCTTTGAAGCGCCTCTTTGAGATCTCCTTTTAGGGCACTAAAATTGGTCTTTGAGAAATAACAGAACCTCTAAGATGTTTCTAGGGAAGTGTCTAATATAATGTGGCAGGGGTTGGACGAGCATTAAGGCTCAATGTGGTGTGAGGAAGAGAGGGAGGAAGTGCCCTTTTATAAGGGAGGAGAGGGGCACCTTTGGAATAACTAAAAATATTATTTTATTATAATGCCAAATTCAGTTTTAAATAGCTCCAAATTGATTTCTTTCAAATATTAGGTGAGGGTGGGTCGCAAGCCTCTAATACAATAGAATTTAGGAAAGTTTAGGTTCCTATTTTAACCTTATCTTTTAGTTTTAACATTAAGTTAAATAATTGTACTTTTACCGCGTCTTCTTGTGTTCTTACACTATAATTTTAATAAACATACACTATCAAGACAAAAGAACCCCAAGTTGTTTATTATTAATATATATAACTTTATCAAAGTCATTTGTCCGAACCTTAGATTTTTAAGAACAAAATAACAATTAATAATATAATAATTTTTTAAAAAACTATTTTATGTCAATTTTGACACTATTTGGTAATTGATTTTTGGAAAAATCATAACAGACTTATTAGTTCGAAAAATTTTTATAAAATCAATACTAACATGTCATAGTAACCTATAAAATTAGTGGAATTCATAAAAAGTCTCAAATTAAATTTATTTGGGTATTTATAACATCAATTATGTCAATATTTCATTAATAAGATAATTACTACATCATCGTTGTGTCAAAAATAAATTATATTATATAATGTTTAAAAATTACAAATAAATTATCATTATGTAAGAAATCTTTTTAGATTACTAATTAATATTTATATTCGAATTTATCTTATGTATAACCCTATATTAAAAATGATTTACTTATTAAAATTTGATTTTAACTATTTTAACCCTTCTTTAAATAAATTAATAATAAATGTCCTAATCTATTCCAAGTGGGATTAAATGGTCCTATATTATTACTAATGTTGTTTTTGGTCGAATTTCACTTATCCAATAGAATTAGGACTGTGTTAGTGTAATAATAATATCAATTTTACCCTTAATAACCCTATTCAATTTTAACCGTGGTAAATAAAAGTCAAAAGTTACTATTCACCAAAAATTATTTTCATCTCATTGAACCACATTTTAGTCCTTGATATTAACTGTATCTCTCGGATTTTTGAAATTCCACTCATAGAAGCGGTAAAATTAAGTTTTATGAAAAATTCAGTTTTTTAACTACCACATAGTGGTTTCACTATACATAAAAAAATGAACGTTTCCAGAAAAATACAAAAAATTAGGCCTAAGCTATATTTGATATTATGAATTCAAAAATGACACCTATTTTACCAAATTCAAAACATATCACTTAAATTAATTAATTTAAAAATTAATTCCCGTCGTCAAAACAAATAGCGTGTTTTTAAGAGATAATAACTATCAAAAGATTGACACTTGTTTATGTCTGGTTTAAATGTGAAATTACATCCAATGACCAACATTGTATTAAATTGTAAAAATATATTCTAAATATACTTTAAAACCACTCAAATTAATAATTTATCACTATTAATTATTTCTATTAAAAAAGTTGTTTTTAATTAAAATTTAGTAATGTTCACTATTCATCAGAATATGAAAGTTATCCGAAAATTACCAAAATTTTACCCTAAGCTAATTTCGATATTACGAATCCAAAAAATGAAGTCCATTTTGAAAAATAACGTTTATAAAAGTTCAAAAAGTGGTTATTACTAATCATTACGGCTAGTTTTAATAATATTTTAATAGCATATCATTGTTTAGTGAAACTCGGTATTGCGTACTACACACGCTATCGAGGAAGGTCGTAATTGCATGTAATGCAAGGAAAGTCAAGGATGCGTGTTGTGAAAGATCCTTTTGGAGTAGCGTACATCACAAGACATTAATGAAAAGAATATTTTTCATAAAATCTCGGGGTGTTACACTCTAAGTTTCGACCAGTAGGAAGAAGGCCTCAGTAGTCCCAGTAATGATATCCTGGACCTCACATCTTCCTTTCATGCCCATGGCCAAGATGCTTCATCTATGGAAGCCATGGGAACCTTCAGAATCAGTGCTCGGACAGAGTGCAGTACATCGGTGGTGGGCAGGATCAACACCCACCTCAGCAGCAACAGTTTCTAGCTAGACCCTTTCACCAGGAGCAGTAAGGGAAGTGAGCTCCCGCTTCTCTGAGGGTAGGCATCGTAGTTGGAGGAAAAACTCAGGGTGCTCCTCCGGGACCTCGACCAGGACGTGGTCGTGGAGGTGGTCGATAGCCGAGAGGCAGAGGAACTGTGCATGGGCAGCTGCATGTTGCAGAGGCAGCAGTTCCTGTAATGCCAGAAGTCGTTCGAGGGACGATCAACTTGTTTAGTACACTTGCCTAATACTTGTTATATACAGGAGCCTCGCACTCATTTGTTGCACCGATTATGTCCTGTACTCTGGGTTTACACACTGAGAGACTTCCATTTCCCCTGGTGCGGAGCACACAAGTCAGTGGTCAGACCAACTTGTATTATGATTTCTGAGGGTGTAAACTAATGATTGGGCCACATCAGTATATCAGGGATCTCCTACTGTTGAAGATACATCCATACGATGTCATATTAAGAATTGATTGGCTGTTCTCTGTATATGACGTTGTTGACTACTTCCGAGAAAGAGTTGTGTTTTCAGATTAGGGCGGCCGATGTGTAACATTCATCCGTGAGCGGGGTAGCGAGAAAGGTAGTAGGTGAGAGACGCCCCTCTTTTCCATGTTATCTGAACTATCAGTGGAATCGTTGGATACATAAATGAATGATGTTCCAGTAATTGTCAGTGATTTTATAGACATCTTCCATGAAGAGGTGGCAAACCTAACCCCTCAACATGATGTTGAGTTCAGGATAGACTTGTAACCTGGTGCCCGTCTGATTTCTATTTCTCCCTACCTGATGGAACCTTCTGAGTTGCGGGAGTTGCATATTCAGATTGACGATCTGATGACGATGGGTTTTGTTCGACGAAGTTCGTCACCATGGGGTGCTCCATTCTTATTCGTAAAGAAGGCAAATGGTGGTCTTAGGCTGTGCATAGACTACAAGATACTGAATCAGGTAACGGTCATGAACCATTACCCTCTCCCAAGGATAGAAGACCTTTTCAAATAGTTAAAAGGGGTATGGTTGTTCTCCAAGATTGTCCTGCGGTAGGGACATCACCAGCTGATGGTGAAGGATGGTGACATCTCGAAGACTTTTTTCAGATGCAGATATGGGTTCTTTGAGTTTGTGGTCAAAGCGATCAGTGTTACGAAGGCTCTAGCTATGTTCATGGGGATCATAAACTCTATCTTCTGGAAATACCTGGATTGGTTTGTAGTTGTGTTAATTGACGACATCCTGATATACTCATGATCAGAGGAGGATCAGGCTGAGCACCTGAGAATGGTTTTAGAGGTCCTTCGATAGCACCAACTCTATGGGAAGTTGTCCAAGTGCATGTTCTGGATGTAAGAATTTCACTTCCTTGGGCATGTGTTGTCCGAGCAGGGAATAGCGGTGGACCCATCGAAGGTTAAGGCAGTTGTTTCTTAGGCATCCCCAAAGAATATTGCAGAAGTTTGTAGTATCCTTGGACTAAAAGGCTACTATCAGAGGTTCATGATCAACTTATCCTGAGTTGCGACACCATTGATAGCCTTGTCCAATAAGGACTAGGCTTTCGTGTGGAATGGGCAATGTGAGGAAGCCTTTAGCTATCTGAAGGAGAAGATGGTATGTTCCCCATTGTTTCAGTTTCCAAAAGAAGGGGCGACATATGATGTATTCTGTGATGCTTTAGGACAATGCCTTGGGTCTTTGATGATGCAACGACAAGGGATGATATCTTCTGGTTCTAGACAGTTATGTCCTCAGGAGAATAATTATGTCACCCAAGACCTAGAGCTTTTGGAGGTCGTTTTTTCACTAAAGATGTGGTGGCATTACCTCATCGGGGAGCACTTCGTGGTCTTCACGAATCACAAAAGAATGAAGTATATCTTCTCCCAGCAGGACTTGAACTTATGGCAGCAAAGGTGGATTGAGTTCCATCAGGACTACTACTTCGATATTTCTTACACCTTAACGAAAGGGAATGGGGTGGCCAATGACTTTATCAGGAAGTCACAGAAGGATGCGGATCGAGAGTCGGCAGATGCTTGGAAGGCGATGGAGGAGTTGGATGACCTACACCTAGATGTGAGAAAGGATGGTGGTAGAGGTTGTATGTTTCAGATGACGGTGCAATCCTCTTTACATCAGTAGGTGGATGAGTCTCAGTGGGGATACATAGAGAGTGATGTGATGTGTGACCGGGTTAACCAAGGTGATGCTCCAAAAGGGTGGATAGAGGATGGCCAGAATTGAATTCTTTTCTAAGGAAAGATGTTTTCCCAGAGGAGATGAACGTGAGAGTTCTTGGTGAGTTCGACAACTCACCCCTAGTAGTGCACCTTGGAGTTTCTAAAATGTACCGGGGCATTAGGGGTCAGTTATGGTGGCCCGGGTTAAAGTAGGTAGTGGTAGAGGTTGTGGCCAAGAGCCTATTGTGTTAGTAGGTGAATGATGAACACCATGTTCCAGGCAGCTTTTGGTATCCTTTAGACGTCCCCTAGTCTAAGTGGGATGAAATCTCGATGGATTTCGTCATAGGGCTACCCAAGGTTCAAAGAGGTTGCGACGCTATCTGGGTATTTGGGGGCCGGTTGTTGAAATCAGCTCACATTATGGTGATGAAGGAGTCAGGTGCAATGGATGCCTTAGCACAAAGATACTTTGATGAGGTGGTGCAGTTTCATGGAGTTCTGAGGTCTATAGTCTCGGATAGGGATGTACGGTTTACCTCACGAGTCTGGAGAGGATTGCAGCATGATTTTTTCACCTAGCTACATCTTAGCTCTGCTTTCCACCCCCAGACAGATGGACAGACATAGAACACCATCCATACAATGGAGGAAAATCTACAAGCATGTATTCTGGATTTTGGGGGATCATGGGTGTTACACTTTCCTCTGGTAGAGTTTTCCTACACTAATATCTGTCACACTACCATTGTCATGGATCTTTTAGAATCCTTTTATGGAATGACATGTTTCTCACCTGTGAGTTGGACCAAGGTTAGAGAAACATGTGTTCTTGTCTTGGAGGTGGTTCATAGCATGACAGAGAATATTCATCATATATGGGAGAGGATAAAGGTGGATCAAGAGCGGCAGAATCCATATGCAGATAATAGGAGGATACCCTTGGAGTTCGAGGTCGGGGACCACGTATTCTTGAAGGTCTCTCGTCGGCGTGGATAATGAAGGTTCATTAGGGGGAGTAAGCTTTCTCCAAGGTTCATCAGACCCTTAAAAGTGTTATGGAGGGTCAGAGATGGGGATTATTTGCTAGCGTTACCACCGCCGCTATTGAGAATACACGACGTCTTCCATGTATCTCAACTCTGACTGTATCTGCAAGACAATTCAGACATCCTCGACTGGGGAAATCTGGATATAGAAGATAACGTGACTTTTATGGAAAGACTAGTGAGGATCGGGGATCATGAGTAGAAGGTTCTCCATGCACAAACCATTCCTTTGGTTTGTGTGTTGTAGAGGCATGGTGGGATCGAAGAGAGTACCTAGGCATGTGAGGCACAGATTCTCACCCAGTACCCAGAGTTGTTTTGAGTTTTGTTCTATTATACTTGTTTTTGATGGAACACATTACCTTGTTCACTATGGAATGTATGGTTTTCTTTATCTCTAGATGCATGTGAAAATTCCTGATTGTGGGGAGGGGAGGATCCGGTCCCTAATCAAGACGCATTATGGTGGATGCGATTAAACCCATGTGGGCGAGTCAGTGCCGCCCAAAGCGGATAGTATCTTGACATGGAGGAAGAAACATTCTAACCCATATGACTAGACCACTTGACCCTTTAATGTTTCATGGTTTCTAAAGGGATATGTGTTCCAAGATGTTGTAGAGGTTCACTCCAAAGAGGTAACATTCCTGATGGTTTTTTTGTACCCCCTCTTTCCTTCGGGTCTGGTTGTGATTCTCGAGGGCAAGAATAGTCTGAGAGGTATCTGATGTAATGACACAGAACTCATGGAAAATCCTTTTTCTAAATTTTGGATCCTAAGGGTGGAACCTTGGTGGTAGGGTGTCATTTCTGGGTGCGATCGATCAGTGTGTCATCGATCGGTGGGACCGATCAGTGTGTCACCAATCGGTGCGACCGATTAGTTTCACACAACCCTATCTAGTTTTTCTTCTACATTTTCTCCTGTAAAACCAAATTTATCCCTTTTAACCATTTAGAAGTGGTTCAAGGCCATTTTATTTTTATCCCATAATCAATGTTAAAATTACTAACAGTGGGGAGACCCTCAACAGACCCAACTGTGTGTCGTTGTAACGTGCCCCTTTGTTTATATAAAATTATTTAAATTCATATATGTTAACAACTTTTCTGAAAAGAGTCATTAAATAACAATTAATTCCGTCTAGTAAAACTTCCCAAATGTGTGGAGAACCATGATCCGACTACAAAGTCATTCAAATTCCCATATCTCGTATCAATGGGATCTCATCCTTATATCGCATGAGAATTTTTTCTTCTTCTTATTCTTCCTCATTTTATCTCATTTCTTACTGGTGTGTTTACAGTGCCTCTTCTCGAGGAAAGTGGTGCGCATGTGCCGAAGCTTTTCTGCTCACCCATGGAGTCTCCAACTTTCCTTCCCTACAAGTCGCGCATCCCACGTTCCGAGAGCGCGAAGAAGAACTTCGATCCTTGATCATCCTTGTAGGGATTTTCCTACGTTTCTCCTTACCGTGTATCATGAGAGATAGGTACGCTACTATTTCTTTGGGGTGGTTGAAACCAGATAATTAATGAATATAATGAAGATAATTTTAATGAATAAAGGGGGGTGTGGTTGATGATTCTTTTTTGTTTCTTATTCCTCATTATGTGTTGTGTATTGCACAAGCTTATGCTCACTGAAAATCATGTTTTTGGTGGTCATTCCTTGTGCACTAATGTACCCTTTTATTTTGTGATAATTAAATGGCTTCAACATCGGAATTTGGATAATCACGTAAACTCATCCAATTAAATGGATAACCAGTGAACGCTAATACTTTTGTGGTCATCCCAGTTAACCAACAAAAAGAGGAACCGAATTAATGATGTGATTGAACCTAGATGTTTCCATACTTTGTTTTGGTGGTAAGTGTGTTGTGATGTTTGATTCTTATGGGGTGATGTGTGTTTGGATCAGATCCTCTGTTGTGGAACTGTTGTTGGTTGTGAATCTGAAGTAGTGTGGGGATGTATCTCGCGGCTTAGTTTGGTTGCAGTACTTTGAGGGATCTCACTGATCCCTTCGTAGTCGTGATTTTACAAGAGAACCGAGTGTGAATGCTTAAATTGCTTCATGACTGTTTATCATTTCCTGGCATGTGGTTATGCCTGTTAGTTTCCTAGTAGTGTAGAGTTCACCTAAATGGGATCAATTTAACATGAAAACAAGAATGGTATATATGGGTAATTGGTTTGGGGAATGAGTTGTGACTTGGACGTGAGTGTTGTTACTTATTTTATGAATTAATAGTAACAAGGGTGTTGTGATTAGGATGGATTTGGAAACCCTAGGTTGGGATGAGTGCTAGTTACCTATACATATATCTATAGTTTTTATATTTCTTATTCCTTCCCCACCCAAGTTGAGCACTTAGTGCGGAACACCCCTATTTCATGGGGGAGGGTTTTTTTCCCAACACTCCTATGAGTGGATGGTTATTAGCTCATTTTCTACTCCCTTTCACGAATATCCCATGACTCTTCGGGTAGGTTAGGATAGCCTCAGTTCCATTATAGCCCAAGATTCTTCAGGAAGGGTTGTTGTGGTGATTGGCCCAGGTGTGTGCAGGAAGGTTGTTTCCCAAGAGACTTTGAGATGAGGCCCTGGTGTCTTCGGGCGTGGCAGTAGTTGTTCTGGCCCAGGTGTTTGTGGGCATGGTTACACGTGGTGGTTTTGGCCTAGGTGTTTGCAGGCGGGATGGTTGTTGTGGCCCATGTGTTTGTGGGTGGGATGTGTGGTTGTGGCCCAGGTGTTTGTGGGAGGGGAGTGGTAGTGGGACTACAGTGAGAATGGAGGAAGAGGTTCGATGTGTATGATGTCTTCAATAACAAGTGGGAAAGTGGTGCAGGGTTCCCAAATATCGATGTGCTATTATGATACATTACTTGACATGCGTTATTTGGGCAGTGTTCCTTGGTGGGGCTTGGGTGAATGGTTTTCCTTGCTAGGTTGTTTGGTTATCTCTTTTTCCATGGGGCATTAGAATGCCTCCCCACTTGTGCACCAGACTCTCCAGTTTTCCCTACTGAGTATACTTGTATGCTCTCCCTACGTATATAAACCTGCTTTCAGGTTTCAAGGAGGACATCAATGATCGTGTGGGGTCGTACTAGCATTGACGTTGGGATAGTTGCAGTTGCTGATTTTCTTTTCTTTGGTACTTTACCATTGTAGTCTCCTTGTACTTTGCGATATTTACTTTTGTAACATGCATATGGTAATGGTTTCCTTTTGGCTTTACTTTTACCCCCAGTTTTGGTCTTGTTGGGATTTACTATCTTATCTCCAGATCATATAAAAGAAAAAGTGTAATTCCTTCCATCTTGTGTGTTATTATATACCCTTGGTGCTAGTCACCACTTCGGGACCTATGGAAGGTGGGTCTCTAGGGTCATTATCTATACATCTACTTTCAGAAGGAAGGGTCTGGCAATCTGTTGTCCCTTTCCTCGTATTGGTGAAGGCGGGTCGTGAAAATTATTATAGAGATAAAACATTCTCAAATATTCCATATAGCTAATATCTTTATAAGGGAATATACCCTTGAAGAACATGTAATCATAGATAATAAAATGGATTTAAAATTAAATGTTTCATAGTAATTGAATATATTAATTGGGTTATAATAATAAAACTAGAAATTTCTTATTTATTGAAATCATTCATTAATAGGAAAACAATATTCTTAATACAAAAGATATTTTAAGTCACGATATGTAAAGTTTCATCAGTGGGAAATGAAATGGATACCCAATCATGTTCATTACCAAATTCCAATGATTTCATTATTTACTTAATTTAATAAAAAAAATATGTATTCTTTAATAACCTAGACATTTATATATTAATTCTTATTTTTAAATAAATAATTTTTCTATTATGAACTATAGTTATTGAAAATAATTCACTATATTTCATTTTTCCATCATTATAACATGTCCCATTTAAAATATTTATATGAATAATGCCCCTTAATAATATAGATACATTATAGTGACTGTTATGATTAATATGTATTAATGGATATCAGAATAAGAAATTTACGTTGAAAAAATATGTGATAGGCTTAATATGTTGGATCATATCCAATGAATCCCAAATATCAGTGATTTCATGTGAGTTTAGAAAATGGTAATTTAAAATGATAAAGAATGATAAAAAAAATTAAAATATAGAAGCATAAGATGAACTAGTTTTGATAGATGTTCATGTATATTGAGATCATCAACAAACCAATGTCTATAGAACCACCAAAATAATGTGTCCCAATCACACACCATACCCATAGAGAAAACACTAGTGTATTATGGGGATAAGTATCATGAACATAGAAGCTTGAATTATTATATTCTCTTACTAATAATATAATTAATATATTTATTCAGTTTTATTATTTTTATGTATATATAATTATATATGAAATAATGAAGTATTTATTTTGAAAAAAGAAACCAAAATTGTTATTTTTTATAATATATGAATTTCATTCAAACAATAATTCAGATAAATTAATGAAATATATAAGAAATGTCGTTTTTATAAAATATATTTATGAATAAATACTTATTTAAATGTAAAGGAAAATACAATTTAATGAACACTAATGTAATCATTATAAGGCTATGAAAATTTTATTGTTCATAGAAAATTTATTTTTCAATATTTGATTATTTTATTTAAATCATAAATTATCATATATAGTGAAATAACTTTAGTAAATAAAATATAATTTACGAAATCAGCACGTGAAAATTCAAAAAATTGTGAATTTTTCATAATTATCTGAGTTATTATAATATTTTGGTAAAACATAATTACAGTATAAATATATAGTCTTCATTTTGAAAAAATAACATACCAAAATTTATAAAAAAATAAATGGAATATAAACAAAATAATTATGTTTCCTCTTAGAATGAATTTTTTATAAGTTATTTTATAATTTTTTTCAACAATTAATGAATCCTCCAATACCAATATTATATTTTCAGGATTTGAAAATAAATAATTTATGAAAATGACTCATATCCACATCACCAAATACATTATTTTAATTATGTCAATTTTTACACATTTACAATTTGAAAAAAAAAACACCACTGTTTTAAAAAAAATGGTATGATTCTTTATTCTGATTATTTTTTTTATTTTTGGTCTCAAATATATATTTCAATATAAAATATGAATTCAGATCTATTTTTATAAAAATACCCATCCATCCTTCCACTCCTATTTACTCAAGACAAAATCATAATGTGGTAACACTATTTATACCTATGATAATCACATAAAATATTTTCTCATGATCATTATAAAATCATTTTTTTATTTTAGAGGCCTCTATGAAGGTATGGGATCCTCTCCACATCTACATTATTAATGAAAATTAATTTTATTATGGATTTGTTTTTCATAATTTTCATGGTGTTATATGTTTTTAGACATCCCTCATTATATGCATAATATCTCCATGTAATTAGTGACCCATTTAACTCTCACCAAACAATTCCCTCAATCTTTTTTACGATTCTTTTAATGCATGCATTATCATGTTATTTTCAGTGTCAAACAGTTGTTTTTATAAGACTCATATCTCATTCCACTCAATTGTTTTGAAAAATATATAAAAAATAACAAATAATAGAAAAATAAATATATTTAATATAATTTTATTTTTTATGGGTTTAAACATGATGAAATATGATTTTCTATTTTATGGTCTTTATTGAACTGAAATACATGTACATAATATGAATGTGATGAGAGAGACAAAAACTATATAGTCATCCATTGAATCAAGTTTTTTAACTCATGGTATTTTATGAAAGGTTATTTGGAATCTACACGATGAATAGTTTTTTGATATCTTGTTGATTTATATATATATAATATGTCATGTATTATTTCCTTTCAAAATTCATATATTTCGTTGATGTCAAAATCAATTTTCACGCTTTGATGTACATGGTTATGATTTTCAACATTATTTTTCATCTTTATATACCTATTTAATCATGTATCATGAATTTTTTGTTATATTAATTTAATATTTCATTACATAAAATTATATCTCAGACCATTGTTACGTACATTCATTGCTTATTTTTTGATGTCTTAGAAGATCAAATTATTTTTTCGGCATATCGTTAGGTTTTTAAATAATTGTTATTTATTAATATTCATGTTATTGTGTAATGTATATGATTTTATAATGACACATGGAATTACTTCAATATCCCATTATTTTATGAATAATATTTTGTTAAATATTGTATACGACCCACAACAATGAGTCTAAACAAACGATGAAATATTATTATATAAATATATCAATTATAACCTACCTATAAAATTGGAGGATTTGAATAATATTATGTACATAATTAAATAAATATAATACCAATCCAATTACGAAATTGATGATTAATTCTTGATAATTAATCCATTATTATTAATTTATGTTTCTTATTTCTGAAAAAATCATGTTCTTAAAAATTTAATTTCCTTCCAATTTATGAGAAAATATTTTAATTAATTTGTGGATCTTTTAGTAAATTTATTTGATAAATTTAAAATAAATTTCCATGTAATCATTTCATAATTATATTAATTTAACTCTTTATTGAAATTTTTTAAACATAAATTCATGAGTAGTCAAAAATATTAAATTTTATTAAAAACCAGGTTTTCTTATAAAGTATTATAAATAAAAAACATTACAATTGTTAAAATTTTCAATTGTTCATTATAATTTTATATAATTAAATAATTCTTATAGGAATTAAATTTATAATTCTTTATTTTGTTAAAATAATTTAATATTGAAATGATTTTTCTAAGATGATTCTTTTCATTATGGTTACCATTTTAGATATAATTTAAATATTTTAAAATATGTGAATTGAATCATTTAAAATGGCTTTAATAATTTAAAATAGGATCTATAAATTTATTTAATAATAATTTATTATTTTATGATGTTATGTATTTTAACTCTATAAATTTTATTTATCCTGATAATGGTAAATCATGTAATTATATCTTAAAAAATTATAAGTACTAAAAAATGACCATAACACATTCCATAATTTCACTATATGTATCAATTTCATCCATGATCAACTAATATTCATTTATATTAATTTTTTTCTATATGGATGAGATTATGTTCATTGATATAATTTATATATAGATAGGTAAATAATATCACACTCTAATTTTTAATAATTTTTATATTTTTTATCATGTGGATAACTAGAGGAGATTATTATTTTTAAATATGGTATTGGGATGGAATATAATGTATCTTAAATCATGTTAATTTAATTGTAATTTTTTTGTGAATAAAGAAATGTCTCAAATCCTTAGACAATGCTGACATAGTAATTATTAAATTAATGAAAAAATAAAATAAATAAAATAAAAAATATTAAAACTAGTATAATTTGAAAAAAAAATGTTTCATATGATATTAAAACTTAAAAATAAAATATTATTGAGGAGGTATATATTTTTCATTTAAATTAAGTTAACTTTTTGGATGTAATTAATGAAAAATAAAATTAGTAGTTCTAAAATCAGCATTAATTATAAGGCCCCATCCTTGAACATTACATAATATTGAATTAAATGAATAATTCAAATTGAGGATCTTTTCAGGTTTAGATTTTTAGAGAATTAGAACATAACTAATACATCTCAAAAGATTACAATGTAGACACTTCTACTATGTTTCCATAGAATAAAAAAAACTCTTAAAAAGAAACATGTCTAGTTCCAAGTTTAATATAGCATGACATTCCCTTGATCCCATCCTTGACCCTATTCCACATTAGGTCCTGTGAAAAACATTTCAAAATACTTGGGGTGAGCATAAAAAGCTCAGTAAGGGATACACAAAGAATGAAAACTATTAGTTTATCAAAACAACAAGTAAACCATGTATACTTTATCAAAGTAATACTTTTCACCTTTATGAAGTAGTAAAAACTCTTCACTGAATAAAAGATCATTACTTACCCTTTTATAACCAAAAGATTACCATAAAACCCATAAAAAGATCACATAACATATAAAGGTAACTTGGGACATAAACATACTTTAGTTGAATAACCATACGGTCGACTTCCACACACATCACTTAATGGAATAGCCATACGGCCAACAGCCATACATACTTAATGGAATAGCCATACGTCCGACTTCCATACACAATTCATTGGAGTTTATAACGTAACCACCCGTCCTGGTATTCATGGCACCACCCATCATATGGTTTATCATGTAACCACCCGTCAAATGTCCAAGTACCATTATAAAATCATAAGACATAAAACAAATATAATGGAAAGAAAACATTTCCACACTTTTATCACAATATATCACTTAAATATATTGACATATCAAATCCATTATAAAAACCATTTTCAATACCAAAATAAAAGAAAATAAAAACATGGTATTTATTTTTAATTAAAAGGTAATGGCTTGTAGAGGATGCTGAATCTCAAATAATGGTCACGGCGGCGGAGAAGTCGTTGTCGCCGCATACGGACGAAAAAAACATTCCCTTTTTTCGTTTAGTAAAACGCTTCGTATAAAAATATTCCTTTTGAATAAATGTAAATTTCAAAGGGGTTTATACACCGTATAAAAGAAATTTTTTGTGTAAAACGAAAAATGCCTCAATGAAAGGTGATTGAGACGAAGTCCCTTACCTCGGGTCCGACTTGACTCGATCATTCTTTAACGTCCTGAATAATAAACATGAGTAAATTTCTATTTTCATAAGAACCTTTTTCTAGTTCATTATTCCTTTTATATCACTTATTTCCATGTTATAAACATTATGTAATCATTTAAGTTAATAATGTTTGTTTCGTCGATATTTGGTCTTTAAGTCGAAAGTGGACTTCTTACAATTACATGTTGTTCATGTAGTCAAAGGTTCATTATATCTAGAATGACATTCCTGATTTTGATATCATATATATCTATCATATACATGTATTTATAATATCACATAATAATTTAGAGGTAAGGAATGAAATGCACCATTCATGGAGACGGTAAGCCGTACGTACGCATGAACGCTACTTTAATTTCTATGTCATATTAATGGAATTAAAACTAAATGAGAGGTATGTATATTTTCATTACAGACTTATATTAATCATTTAGATGTAACATAAATAATATATATATATATATATTATATATATGTACTTATAATAGTACATTACATTTGGGGATAAGAAATGAAATGCGTCGTTCAGGGAGACGGTAAGCCGTAAGTACGCATGAACGCTACTTTCATTTCTATCTTATACATTAATGGAAAGAAATAATAATGATATAGAGGTATATTATAATTCCAGTATGTAATCATATATAATAACTTTAAATCCATCCTTTATACATTCCACTTATGGCATTAACGAATCAAATCTCTTCGAGGGGGTGGTAGTCCGCACTTCTTTAAATGAAGATATTGCATTTACCTATAATGGAAACCATAAAGGTATTTCCAAAATAAAAATTATGGAAGATTAAGGAAAACATAAACATATTATATATCATATATAAATATAGTGACATCTTAATGGCCACATTTGAAGGTGTTAGAAGAATATCGAACAATCATCGTTTCGTGAGGCAGAAATTCGCCATCCACGGAAATAGTATGTTCTTTAACCATTAGACATAGGTGTGTGTAAGTGTAGCTCGAAACCATCATATAAAAATATCCTATTATATGTAAGATACTTGTGTTGTTACAAAATAAAATAATAAAAACAGTTTAGGGGGTTGGAGAAGCAAAATAAAACAAAAGAACACAAGTGAACACATTACCTCAAAATCAGGTAAATCTCTTAGATTTGATCTCAAAGGCTTCCTTGGGAAGGAATCTGCACAATGTGAGGCTCAAAGGAGAAATATAGTGATTTGGAGAGACAAAAGTATCAGAGATTCTCTGATCCAAAGCCTTGAGAGGTGTGGGTAAGGTGGTAGAGGTGGGGGCCTTTTATAAGAGGAGAGGAGGGGACTATTGGAAAGTAAAGAAATGTTCCATTATTGTAAAATGAGTTTCGGATTTAAAAGATCCCACATTGATATAATTCAAGGCTAT
Source organism: Viscum album (assembly GCA_963277665.1). Classification (NCBI taxonomy): domain Eukaryota; kingdom Viridiplantae; phylum Streptophyta; class Magnoliopsida; order Santalales; family Viscaceae; genus Viscum; species Viscum album. The sequence continues at coordinate 730,183,551 of OY728139.1, read as the reverse complement.
GTTGATAAGGGTTCGAAATATACACATCCAATAGGTTTTGGACATGTGTAGGTAATAGATTTTACATTATCATTTCATTTTATTTAAATCCTTTATTAATGAGGTAATCACTGCATCATCATGATGTCATAAATAATTTAATATATTTAATGTCTAAAAATTATAAAAAAAATATCTTGATGCATGAAATCTTTTTATATTTCTAATGAATATTTATAACAAAAAATCTGACTTGTATAACCCCATGTAAAAATTGTTTTATTAAAACATCTCATGTTTGTGTCATTTTACTTTAACTTTAAATAAAAGGCATAAATGTCATTATGATAACCAAGTGGCTCCATGAGGTACCGAAAATCGACCCATGGGTTGTATTGGTCGGCCATAAAACCACCAATAGTGTTAGGACAAGTTTCAAGATATTTTAATTTTATTATAATATCATTTTTACCTTAAATTAAACTAATTACCTTTAATCACGATTAATAAAACATAAAAGTTACTATTCACCAAAATTTATTTTAATCCCATTGAACCACATTTTACTTAATAATGAAAATAATTTAAATTGGATTTTTTAGATTCAAAACACAGAAGTGGTAAAGTCCCATTTAAACGAAAAATCAAATTTTTTTACCACCACTTTACGGTTTCACTATTCATGGAAAATTGATGTTTTTTAGAAAAATACCAAAACTTCACCCTAAGCTATATTTGATATTCCAAATTAAAAAATGAAGCCCATTTTAAAAAATTCCAAACATATATGTTTCATTAATTAATTTAATAATTAATTCCCGCTGTCAGAGCAAATAACATGTTTTTATGAAACAATAAGTATCAAAAGATTGACACTAGTTTAAGTCCGATTTCAAAGTGAAATTAATTCCAACAACCACTATTGGATTTAATGGTAAAAATATATTCTAATTTCACTTTAAAAACAATTCAAAAGATAATCTAATCATATAAATAAATTATATTAAAAATAGGTTTTGAATTAAAATACAACATTTTTCACTATTCATTTAAAAAAATGAACTTTATCGGAAAAAAACCAAAAATTTACACAAAGTAAATTTTGATGTCCCGATTGTAAAAAAGAGTTTTATTTGGTCCAATAGAATGTATAAGAGTGAACAAAACTATATTTAATGATGGTTTTCCATCAAAAGGCGATAAGTGAACCTTTAGTGAAAACTAGGGCATATACGCCTAAAATTGAATTCTTTCAGTATTTTAAGCCTTTATCTTTTATTAGATAAAAGTAAAAACATTTAAAAAATATATATATAATCCTGTTTTAGTTATTTCTATCCATTCCTGCACACACAATGGCTATGTGTTAACTACCATTTAAAATAATATTATTTTATTACTAGTGTGCAACGAAAGATTTCAATGAAACTCTTTGTTGTGTATTGGGTACGCTATCGAACATAGAAACCATTTTAAAGTAAAATTCATATTTAATTCGTAAATATTAATAAATATGAAAATGTATTACTCTTTATTTACCTAGGATGTTACATCCTTCCCCCCTTTTGGGAATTGAGTCCTCGCAATTTTATTCACTTATCAAATTATGTGGGGGTATTTATCCCTCATAGCATTTTCAGATTCCCACATTGCCTCTTCAACTATATGGTTTTTGCACCAAAACCTTTACCTGGTGAATTACCTTATTTCACAACACTTTCTCTCTTCAGTCAAGAATTTGGACTGGTTGTTCTTCATAAGATAAGTTCTCCTCCAGCTGAACTACCTCTGGACTCAAAACATGACATGGATCTGGCATATACTTCCTCAACATCGAAACATGGAAAACATTGTGTACCTGAGATAAACTCAGAGGTAAATCCACTCAGTATTCAACTGATCCAACTCTCTCCAGAATTTCATATGGTCCAATGAACCTTGGACTCAGCTTTCCTTTCTTACCAAATCTCATCACACTTTTCCATGGATAAACCTTGAGAAAAACATGATCACCTACCTTGAAAGATAGATCCTTCCTCTGTTTATCCGCATAACTCTTCTGCCTGCTCTAAGCTGTTCTCATGTGTTTCTGAATCAAATGAACCTTTTCTGCCATCTCGTCTACCAATTCTGGTCCCATCAGCTTCCTTTCACCCACTTCATCCCAAAATACTGGAGTTCGACACCGCTTCCCATATAATGCCTCAAATGGTGCCATCTGTATACTGGAATGAAAACTGTTAATATAAGAAAACACAACCATAGAATGATGTTGGTCCCAACTTCCCTGATAATCTATAGAACAAGCTCGTACCATATACTCCAAGGTCTGAATTGTTCATTCTGACTGCCCATCTGATTGCGGATGAAAATCTGTACTAAAATTTAATTTAGTACCCAACGACTTCTGAAGGCCTTTCTAAAAGTTAGAAGTAAACCTAGGATCACGGTCAGATACAATGGAGAGAGGAAATCCATGTAACCTGACTATCTCTTTAAGATACAAACGGGAAAGTTGTTCTAGGGAAAAATTATCTCTTATAGGAATGAAATGAGATGATTTAGTTAAGCGATCAACAATAACCGAGATTGCATTATTACTTCGATATGTCCTCGGTAATCCCACAACAAAGTCCATGGATATGTTTTCACATTTCCACTCTGGCACTGGTAAAGGCTGAAGCATCCCTTTCGGTAACTAACACTTTGCTTTAACCTGCTGAGAAGTCAAACACTTCACAGTAAAATCAGCAATATCTCTTTTCATTCCATCCCACCAGTAATACTCCCGCAGATCCCAATACATCTTAGTACTACCAGGATGAACTGAAATTGGGGAACTATGAGCCTCAAATAACAACTCATTCTTAAACTGTGAATCACAAGGCACACAAAACCTCTTCCCAAATCTCAATACACAATCACTATAAATGTTGAATTCATGAAACTTACCTTTCTGAACTATCTCTTCCTTTTTCTGCAACTCACTGTCTTGCTTCTGTTCTTGCTTGATTCTATCTAATAGAGAAGATCTCACTGATACCTGAAACAAAACGGAAGGGCATCCTTCACCAACAACTTCTGTGCCAAATTTCATCAAATCCTTAAACAAAGGATCAAGTTTCAAACACAACATCGTTATGAAGCATTACTTTTTCGACTCAAAGCATCAGTATCTTTATTGGATTTAACTGGATGGTAGTGAATTGTACAATCATAATACATGATTAATTCCAGCCATCTCCTCTGTCTCATGTTCAATTATTTCTAAGTGAATATATAATTTAAAATTTTGTGATCAGTATATATTTCACACTTTATTCCATACAAATGATGCCTCCAAATTTTTAAAGCAAAAACAACAGCAGCTAATTCCAAATCATGTGTAGGGTAATTTACCTCATGAGTTTTCAACTGACATGAAGCATATGCAATAACCTGATCATTCCGCATAAGGACACAACCAAGTCCCTTCAATGAAGCATCACTGTATATAAAAAACTCACCACTCCTAGAAGGAAGTGCCAAAACTAGAGCATTCACCAATCTTCTTTTCAACTCCTGAAAACACACATCACATACTTTTGTCCAGATAAACTTAACACCATTCCGAGTTAGCTTAGTCATTGGACTAGATAACCGTGAAAACTTTTCAACAAACCTTCGGTAGTAACCTACCAAACCAAGAAAACTATGGATCTCGGTTACATTTGTGGGTCTTGGCCATTCCTTAACAACTTTTTTTTAGTAGGATCAACAGTTATGCCATCTTTTGAAACAATGTGACCCAGGAAATAAATTTGTTGTAACCAAAACTCAAACTTGCTGAATTTTCCATACAGTTTCATTTCTTTTAAGGTTTGAAAGATATCCCTTAAATGACTTTCATGCTCCTCTTTGCTTTTAGAAAACACAAAAATATCATCAATAAACACAACCACCATTTATCTCCTGATTCAACTAAGCCATCAATGCAGTAAACTGCTCAATATTGATTCCGATGATCTCTGGTTGCTGATTCGAAAAGTCATTATACTCTGTATTCCTTCCTAGAAAAGATTCTCTATTTCCTCTATGGATAACCATTCTTATCACAGAAATATATTAGGTGAAGCAACATGGTAATCTTTAAATTCTATATCATTTCAATCATATCATAAATTAACTTATAATTTTACACTTTTCTAACTCCTAAAGTTGTCTAAACCGACCATTGATAAAAACTATAATGCCCCGACCTTGAACCTTACTTAATATTTAATTAAATGAAGAATTCACATTGACGATCTTTTCCAGATTAGAGTTTTAGAGAATTAGAACATAACTACTACATCTCAAAAGATTACAAAGTAGACACTTCTACTAAGTTTCCATAGAATAAAAAAACTCTTAAAAAGAAACATGTCTAGTTCCATGTTTTATATAGCAAGAATTTCCCTTGATCCCATCCTTGACCCTATTCCACATTAGGTCCTATAAAATAAATTTCAAAAAACATGGGGTGAGCATAAAAAGCTTAGTAAGGGATACAAAAAGAATGAAAACAGTTAGTTTATCAAAACAACAAGTAAACCATGTATAGTTTATCAAAGTAATACTTTTCACCTTTATGAAGTAGTAAAAACTCTTCACTGAATAAAAAATCATTACATACCCTTTTGTAAACAAAATATTACCATAAAACCCATAAAAAGATCACATAACATATAAAGGTAACTTGGGACATAAACATACTTAAGTGGAATAACCATACGGTCGACTTCCACACACATCACTTAATGGAATAGCCATACGGCCAACTTCCATACATACTTAATGGAATAGCCATATGGCTGACTTCCATACCCAATGAATTGGAGGTTTTAACATAACCACCAATCCTGGTATTCACGACACCACCCGTCATATGGTTTATCACGTAACCACCCATCAAATGTCCAAGTACCATTATAAAATCATAAGACATAAAACAAATATAATGGAAAGAAAACATTTCCACACATTGATCACAATATATCACTTAAATATATTGACATAACAAATTCATTATAAAAACAATTTTCAATACCAAAATAAAAGAAAATAAAAACATTGTATTTATTTTTCATTAAAATGTAATGGCTTGTAGAGGAAGTCGAATCTGAAATAATTGTCATGGCGGTGGAGAAGTCGTTGTTGCCGCATACGTACGACAAAAACATTCCCTTTTGTCGTTTAGTAAAACGCTTCATATAAAAAGAATCCTTTTTAATAAACGTAAAAGTAAAAGGGTTTTATACACTGTATAAATGAAATTTGTGTATAAAACGAAAAATGCCTCAATGAAAGATGATTGAGTCGAAGTCCCTTACCTCGGGTCCGACTTGACTCGATCGTTCTTTAACGACCTGAATAATAAACATGAGTTAATTTCTATTTTCATAAGAACCTTTTTTGAGTTCATTATTCCTTTTATATCACTTATTTCCATGTTATAAACATTATGTAATCATTTAAGTTAATAATGTTTGTTTTGTCGATATTTGGTCCTTAAGTCGAAAGTTGACTTCTTACAAATACATGTTGTTCGTGTAGTCAAAGGTTCATTATATCCAGAATGACATTCCTGGTTTGGATATCATATATATATAACATATACATGTATTTATAATATAACATAATAATTTAGAGGTAAGAAATGAAATGCACCGTTCATGGAGACGGTAAGTCGTACGTACGCATGAAGGCTACTTTCATTTCTATGTCTTATTAATGGAATTAAAACTAAATGATAGGTATGTATATTATAATTACAGAATTATATTAATCATTTAGATGTATCATACATCATATATATCCATTATATATATGTAATTATAATAGTACATTACATTTGGGGATAAGAAATGAAATGCACCGTTCATGGAGACGGTAAGCCGTACGTACACATGAACGCTACTTTCATTTCTATATCATACATTAATGGAATGAAATAATAATGATATAGAGGTATATTATAATTCCAGTATAACATCATATATAATAACTTTAAATCCATCCTTTATACATCCCACATATGGCATTAACGCATCAAATCACTTTGAGGGGGCAGTAGTCTGCACTTCCTAAAATAAAGATATCGCATTTACCCATAATGGAAACCATAATGGTATGCCCAAAATGAAAAATACAGAAGCTTAAGGAAAACATAAACATATTATATATCATATATAAATATAGTGACATCTTAATGGCCACATTTGATGGTGCTAGAAGAATATCGAACAATCATCGTTTCGTGAGGCAGAAATTCACCATCCACGGAAACAGTATGTCCTTTAACCATTAGATGTAGGTGTGCGTAAGTGTAGATAGAAACCTTCTTATAACAACATCATACTATATGTAAGATACTGGTGTTGTTACAAAAGAAAAGAATAAAAAGAGTTTAGGGGGTTGGAGAAGAAAAATAAAACAAAAGAACACAAGTGAACACATTACCTCAAAATCGGGTAACTCTCTTAGATTTGAGCTCAAAGGCTTCCATGGGAAGAATTCTGCCCAAAGTGAGGATTCAAGGAGAAACATAGGGATGTGGAGAGACAAAATGATCAAATCATGTCCGAACCAATGGCTTGGGAGGTGTGGGTAAGTTGGTAGAGGTGGGGGCCTTTTATAAGAGGAGAGGATGGGCCCTCTTGGAAAGTAAATAAATGTTCCATTATTTTAAATGAGTTTCGGATTAAAAAGGTCCCACATTGATATAATTCGATTCTAAGGTGATAAGGGTTCGAAATATACCCATCCAATAGGTTTTGGACATGTTTAGGTCATAGATTTAACATTATCATTTAATTTTATTTATATCCTTTTTTAATGAGGTAATCGCAGCATCATCATGATGTCATAAATAATTTAATATATATAATGTCTAAAAATTATAAAAAAAATATCTTGATGTAGGAAATATTTTTATATTTCTAATGAATTTTTATAATAAAAAACATGACTTGTATAACCCCATGTAAAAATTGGTTTAGTAAAACATCTCATGTTTGTGTCATTTTTACCTTAACATTAAATAAAAGGTATAAATGTCATTATCATACCCATTTGGCTCCATGGGGTACCGAAAATTGACCCATGGGTTGTACTGGTCGGCCATAACTCAACCAATAGGGTTAATACAAGTGTCAAGATATTTTCATTTTATTATAATATCATTTTTACCTTAAATTACACTAATTACCTTTAATCGCGATTAATAAAACATAAATGTTACTATTCACCAAAATTTATTTTAATCCCATTGAACCACATTTTACTTAATAATGAAAATCATTTAAATTAGATTTCTGATATTAAAAACACAGAAGTGGTAAAGTCCCATTTAAACAAAAAATCTAATTTTGTAACCACCACTTTGCGGTTTCACTATTCATTGAAAATTGAAGTTTTTCAGAAAAATACCAAAACTTCACCCTAAGATATATTTGATATTCCGAATTCAAAAATTAAGTACATTTTACAAAATTCCAAACATATAAGTTTCATTAATTAATTTAATAATTAATTCCCGCTATCAGAGAAAATAGCGTGTTTTTATGAAACAATAAGTATCAAAAGATTGACACTAGTTTAAGTCCGATTTCAAAGTGAAATTAATTCCAAAGACCACTATTGGATTTAATGGTAAACATATATTCTAATTTTACTTTAAAACCAATTCAAAAGATTAACTAATCATATAAATAAATTAGATTTAAAAGAGGTTTTGAATTAAAATACAACATTTTTCACTGTTCATTAAGAAAATGAACTTTATCAGAAAAATACCAAAAATTTACACAAAGTAAATTTTGATGTCCCGATTCTAAAAAAGAGTTTTATTTGGTCCAAAATAATGTATAAGAGTGAAAAAAATATATTTAATGATGGTTCTCCATCAAAAGGCGATAAGTGAACCTTTAGTGAAAACCAGGGCATATACGCCAAAAATTGAATTCTTTCCGTATTTTAAGCCTTTATATTTTATTAGATAAAAGTAAAATAATTTAAAAAACATATATAATCATATTTTAGTTATTTCTATCCATTCTTGCACACACAATGGCTATGTGTTAACTACCATTTAAAATAATATTATTTTATTACTAGTGTGCAACGAAAGATTTCAATGAAACTCTTTGTTGCGTATTGGTTATGCTATCGAACACAGCAACCCTTTTAAAGTAAAATTAATATTTTATTCGAAAATATTAATAAATATGAAAATGTATTACTCTTTATTTACCTGGGAGGTTACATTATTTATATTTAAAAATTAAAAATATTTTAATATGTGATCTGATATTTAATTAAATAGATATTTTAAAAAATTAAATGGTTATTTCTAATAACACTATTATCAGTCCATTTCTGGGACATATTCTATTTTAGAGTTATTTAATTAAGCATTAATTGTTGTAAAACATTATTATTAAGGTAATAGAAAATAGACATAATGAAGGGTAAAAACAAAAAGATAAGGGTAAAAATGTTATAAAAAATTACCAAATTTTTAAATTATATGATAATTTATAATCCTCACCATATTAAATTATAATATTAAAATATTCCATATAGAAATAAATATATATTAATGTTAATTAAATATATAAAATTCCAAGTGTTAATCTCCACTCTCTAACAAATGGTCAGATATTCTTCTCTATTATTCACACATCAAGAAAAATTTAATTATTAAATACTATTCCAAAATTATTATATAAATCAATAAAAATATTATAGTGCTCTTTTTTCAATATATCATCCTTTGTGTGAATAAGATTAGAGATAGCATTGGTTTTTAAATGAGGACAAATGACTTTTAACTGAGTATTTTAGTTTTAAATCTTCTTCTACCAAATTTTAATGTTATTTATCTATTAAAAATAAAAAAATTATGATTCATATTTTTATAATTATCTTCAAATTCATAACCTATATAGATCTTTACAAAAATAAAATGGGAGATGAAGATGTCGTTCATGTGTATGGCAGACTACCGTCTCACTAACTGATGTGATTCATTTTCCCTCACCACCAATTATATATGGATGAAATGACAAATTTAATATATATATATATATTCATATATAATATATTAATTACATATTTTATAGTATGAGAATGTATCATGTCATATTTATTCTTTGCATTTCATTCAATGAAAATATATATTGTCATTCAGGTGTACTTGTGGACCACAACCTCTATGAAATGATGTCATTTTGTTTCACCACATCACATGGACAATATATATTAGTATATTTAATGAAATAATATTATTTATATTATATATGTATAATTTGTTATATTTTATTATAGTTTTTAATTAAGTTTCAAAAGGATATCTGAAAATGAAAACACTAATCATTCGTATGAATGATCAACCATCTCCATTATTGTGATGTTAATCATATTACTTTATAATATTTCATCATTTGTTTTAAATATATAACTAATGCAATTGAATGATAATTCTACATTATTATTCATAGTACGATGGAATAATGACAGCTTTTTACATAGTGAACCTACATGAGTCATTTTGTACAAATGTACTAAATATCATCATATCATTAGATGATAAATTAGTTGATTATGTAATTGAATATAACAATTTTATAATGAAAATAAAAATGAATAATAAACATGATAATGAGTTTTTATAATGTAATTAATAAAATATATTTTATTTCTAAGGATTATAACACCACATGATTTCGAAAATAAATTTAATATTGAATGATTGAAACACAGCGTTTCAATAAAAAAAACTTGTTATAACATAGCTAGTAAACATAATTTTACAACCTTTATGGTTTGTGTTTCAAAAAACTGACATACATAGTTGCGTTCAGTAAGATCTTTATATTTTGATAAGATAATAAAATTTTTTGTAATATTAAAGTACCTTGGTGAATATTAATAAAGACCATATAAATAATAAATCATATTATTATTTTGTTTTATTAATGTTATATGATTATGAGATCCAGATTAAATATTAAATGTGATATAAAACGAATTATATTTTTAAAATTTTTATTTATTGAAAAACTGTTCATTTTATATATAAATTTAATTAATTATATTTGGAAATTTATTTTCAAAAAACGGAGTACATTTTTCAAATGTATGTTTCATAAAATGGTTAGTGTGAACTTTTGTGATTTTTTTTAAATACTTGAATATTTTAGGAATAATAAAATATGGTAATTTACCATATATATACATTATTAGTTAAATTCACTATTCTTATCATCTTGGATGATGTAAGAACACTTGGTTTGAACTCACATTCAATTATAACTATTATGGATGACATGAATCAAGACTATTGGTTTTCATAAGGGAAATAATTTATAAGTTATTCACAAATAACCACTCTCCTACAATATAAACCCCCTAACTTCTTATTCTATTAACTCATCTCAATACTTGTGCCTAGTCTTAATTCTTCCAAAATCACATTCCAAGATCCTCCCACAAGTACAACATCTATTTGTCTCACATAAAAAATTCCTCCACTAAATAATCTCTCAATGAAGATTACTTCAAGAGGTAAATTCCTCTTTTCATTTCTTTTATTTCATTTTCCTTACATTTTTTATTTATTACTAAAATCATTTTAGCCAGATGTAATTATAACATCATTACCCAACATTAAATGTAATATTGTTTTGATAAAGTAATAATTCGTCGTCATCTCTCATTTTCCTTTATTTTATCCTATAAATGAAAACATCATGTGAGATATGTTATGTTATCACATTCGAGGACATCAGGTTTTCAATTTCAATTATTCTCTTATGTTCTAGTCATGAAACAATTTTATGGTTTAAACAGACCATAATAAATTTATTATAACTTAGTTATTATTCTGTAATTTTTTCACAAAAATAAAACTAATTTATAAATTTCAATGTGTTCGTTAAGATCAAAAACCGCCAATTACCCTAAGAAATTGTCGTTAATGTTCAATATAAAGTCTCATCATCTGTCCCAATAACCAAAAAAAATTTATATCCATGTAATATTATGGTTTTTCAATAAAAATCTTCATCTTCATTTCTGGAAAATCATTCTCATTTTTAATGTTTATCTGTACACAAAAATAAATAAATGAATCATGAAAACTGATGAAGAAAACAATACCATATAATTAAAGGGAATCTCTCAACCCATCATAAGGACATGAATGAAATGAATAAGGTTATAATAAATCAATTACATGTAGAAGTGGTTTTTAAATTATTAATTAATGAACCTAAATATGATTATCCTAGTCTTTGGGGAAAAGTGATGAACACCCTGAAACATAAGGTAAGTGTTATCTACCCAAACCAATATTTTCCTTGGGGTTACAATTATTATATACTTACCTCAATAAAATTATTATTTAATCATATTTACTCCTCATATATTCTTTGATATTGTTATATATATATGCACCAGTCATTATTATTCTTTCATTTTTGGGGAGGTGTATGTTTTAAAATGATCTTTCCAATAATCTTCTCGAAATACAATCAATATTCAATGAAATTACTTAAATTCTTACATTTCTTAAGGGAATTATTAAATATATTTTTTATCGACCATTATCTTTCATTAATAACTCATTTTATTTTTGAAATTCAATCAAACTTCACTTGTGGTTTTATAAAAATACTTTTCCAAAAGAAAACTTATTTTCAAAGTAAAATAGTATATATATAATAATTACCCGATGATTATATATGAGTATCTTCATTTATTTCAACACATTTTTTGATTATTATGTACTATATCATATAAAATGTTTAATTTAAATGGTTATTATTTGTTTGATTATGTATTTACTATCTTAAACCCATTCACCAATTTCATGTGAATGGTTAGTGGTTATGCTTAATGTTAGAGGAAAGTTATTTTTATCTCAAATGTTAGTTTCAATATAAATTTATATTTTTTCCCTTTTCCCCATTCATTTGAGGAATGAATTGGACATAATAAGTAGTGGGTGGGTACCCATATACCCCTCAATGAATCAGTAGGTCTCATGAGACAAACTATGGTCATGGGACAAGGCCTTGCCATAATGATTATTTCCGGTCTTCGCACGTGTCATTGATGGTATGGTTATGAGGTCAAGCATTATCAATTCCCACATTAAGAAACTAGTAATTGAATGTTCATGGGTTTATTCCAATTGTTATGATTTATTATATAATTATTTTTTTAATTATTCTTCCTTCCATAATGTGTTCAAATATATTAGTTTAAAGTAATGTGTTTATTTATTCACCATGGAAAATGTTTATTTTTTTTGATAACTTCTACTATATTTCTTACCATTACTAAGCATTTGAGCTCACTAATTTCTTTAGTTTCATTTTGTAAGGAAATATAGAGGTATATTATGAATGAAAAGAATAAAATAACTAGGTGTTTTGGATGTCTTCAAAGGAGTTTATAATTTTTTTCCTTTCATATTTTAATGTTGAACTTATGTATGTATATTATTTCCAGTTATACTAAACTAAGATGTCCTATGAAATGCATGTTCCTTGATTATATGTCAATTTGATAAAATAAGGCACTCAGTTCGAGTTGCTAGGGTCGGGTCCTTATAATTGGTATCATAGGACGTGTAATAGAAAACATGGAAAATATATTTAGAAAACATTTTTTAAGGAACAAAAACCTAACATTGTCATTGAGGATAATCATTCAAAACAACCTAAAATTATATTAAATAATAAATTATGTGTATCTTTCTAGAAAATATATCATTTTATGGATAGTAAAAGTAGACATGGTTTTAGCATATAATTACCTAGTTGTAACAACACTGAATTAGATTTTAGGGGTTGATCTAAGGTATCCTATTACACGAATATATTATTTACTGTGGACCTGGCTTGATACTCCATGGGGATATGCCTCAGATAATTAAAATTTCCATTACAAAACATTATGATGGTTTTAAATTCAATTTTTTTCTCAATGAAACTCTTTTTTTATTATTATGCTAGATATATATATAATTTTAATTTATTATATATATATTTCTATGTATAGATAACAAATAAATATTCCTAACAAAATCAGGTATATATCAATATTTTGAAATGGTTAATTGTAAAAGGATTTGATTCCACATGAACCTGAATGTCCCAAGTAGTTATTTCCCTCTTATACAAGATAATGTTGCTGGATTCAGTGCTTTGATTATTACTGAGAAATTTATAACTATACTGGGACAGGTGACTTAGGTAGAGAATAATATCTTTACTCATATTGAGAATATAGATCCACATTGTGGGGGAGCTTTATTAGACCAATTTGTGTTAAAATATCATCCATCATTTAATGGTACTACATGAAAATTTGTAGTAAATTATTGGCTAAGTTCAATAGATTATATATTTATTACTTTTGGATGTAATCAAATAGAGATGGTTGTCAGGGATGTTTATCAAATAATATGATATACGGATCAATTGTGGACTTCAATCTAAAACACAAGGTAGGAAGAATAAATATAATAAATTTAATAGAGGTATTTTACTGATATATTCTTAGAAAAATACTTCCCAATTATAATGGGAGAATATATGGATTTTTTTTTGAATATGAGGAAACATGAGGATAAGAATGTTGCAATGTATGAAGACTACATTAATAGTGTTAACAAGACATTTTGTTGACTAAAAATGTAATTAAAGGAGAAAGATTGATCTGTTATTTGATTTTTTAAAACCATTTCTCAAAAAAACATAGATCTCCCCTAACTTCTCGTCATATTAAGGCATAGTCTCAAATGCGATCATGATATAAAAGAAATTCACTATGTATTATTATTTCATTCAAAAAATGGATAAAAAGAGGGTTTTTGAAAACTCTAGAAAAGGAAATAATATAATAGGGAAGATGAGATGTGTTTAACTTACATCCATTGATAATTGTGGGAAGATACACCATGATTAATGCTTGTAGGGTAACGGTGTTTATTAAAAATGTAGAGAAAAAGGCCACCTATCCTAGGATTGTAAGAACAAGACAAATGCTACCAATTTTCAATGCTATAATTGTATTCAAAGGGGAAATTATTAAAATTATTTTCAATGCATCAAATAAAGGATCCCTAAATAAGGAAAAGGGAGAATGTCTAAGATTATATAGTAACAACTATGGTGGTTGATGTTCTTAATGATGTGGGGGAAGGTTCAATAATCATTACCTCTAACACAACCAGAGATTTGTTTGATTATCGATCATTGGATTCTTTTATATCATCCCATATTTCCAAGAAAATTATACATGTTCAATTTCAATTAATAAAAAGGTTTTCAATAAAAAATTTTAGTGGATTTATCATTACAAAAAATATGTGTCAATCAATCATGTTCCTGAAAGATAATTTTTCTTTAGTTTCTAGCCTCATCATGATACCCATGATTTAATTTTATATAATAAAAGGTATGATTTGGTTTTGAAATTATGATTTGATGATCAATTTCAATATGAGGAAAGTTATGATTTTTGATAATGGTTTTGAATCCTATATCTTAGGATAAAAAAACCTAACAAGTCGATTCTTATTTGGATCCACCATAGGAGCTGTACTAAATTAAATTATTGTGGAGAAAGGGAATGGAATTTCTATTGGTGAGGAAATGATCATTCAAATTGATGATGTACCTGTTGTGAAAGAATATGATGATGGATTGCCAAATGATTTACCTAGTCATCCTCCATAGAATCCAATTGAGTTCCCCATTGATTTAATTTCATGTTCAAGGACTATATTAATGACCACTTATAAATTTTACACTATGGAATTAGTATATCAGAACAAACAAGTAGTCTAATTGAGTGATAAATGAATTATTCACACTACCATTTCTCTATGGTGATACTCTGTCCATTTAATTAAGAAGAATGATTGATAAATAAGGTTATGTGTTGGATTAATAGATATCAATTATATAACTAAATGGCACAAGTATCCCCTACCTAGCAATGATGATAAATTTTATCAACTTCATAGATCCTAAAATATTTCAAAGATTGAACTTGAATCTGGATGTAACCAGGTGCATGTGTTGAAGGATGAAATTCCAAGGATATCACTTCAAACTAGGTATGGGTAATAAGAGTTTACTGTCGTTACATTTGGAGTAACTAATGCACCCATATTTTGGTGGTATTTATTGATAATGTCTTGGTATACTCCAAAATCTAAGAAGATCATGAAAATAACATGTGCACAGTTCTGAACACTCTTAGATGGAATGATTTATATGTGATTTTTAGCAAGTGTGATTTTTGGCATAAATAAATTTTATTTTCTCAGCCACAGTTACTATAACGATGGAATATATGTGGATCCTATCAAGAAAATGGCTCTTATGGAATTACATTATCCAAATACCATTAATTAGGTATTATTTGTATTGTTTTAGTAGGTTATTATGGTCATTTCATTTACAAATTTTTACATTTAGCCAACCTAACAACCATCCATTACCGAAATTTGGTCATATTTGAATAAAAAAATGAATGTGTGGAATATATCAAAAAACATAATATGTGATTATTGAATGCCATGATCCTAACACTAGAATTATAGAGTGATGGGTTTGTGATATATAGTGACACATGAAAGAAAGGACATGGTTGTGTCCTTATGAAAAATGATAGGGATATTTCATATGCATCAAGGAAGTTAAAAAATCTTAAACAAAGCTATCCTTCTCATTATCATGAATTTACTGATGTGATCTTTGATATAAAATTATATTGACCATGACTCTATTTTGATTGATGTGAGATATATATGGATCACATGAGTCTGAATTATGTCATTATGAAGAAATAAGTCAACATGAGACAAATAAGATGGCTTAAACTACAAAAGGACAATGTTTGTTACCAATAATACCACCAAATAATGGAAAAAAATGATGCTGATGCATTTAGCATGAAGAATCGTGGAGTTTTAAAAAAATTGATTATTGAATGGGATCATATATTAAGGGATCAAATATGTATAGATATGGGAATTATCCATAAAGGTGAATAATCAATACTTCTTAAATTGGTTGCCCAATCGTATTTATTATAAATTATTGGAACCTCTCAGTCTGATAATGACAACCTTTAGAGGTGAGTTAATTCTATGAAAGATGGGAAGTTTGAGGACTAAATATGGGAAGACGGAATCCTAAAATTTGGGAAGAGGCTATCTGTTTCCAAAATTATGGTGCTGAAAAGGGAGTTATTATATGATTCTCATACATAGAATTTTTATATACAACCATGTAGAATCACACAAGAATTGATATTTGATCTTACATTTCTGGTGGGACATCATGATGCATGAAATTTATAATTATGTTTAAAGAACTTTAGTTTGTCAACAGGTGAAGGTCGAACGACAATATCCTATATTGTTAATGCAAAATATACCTATTACTACATGGAAACGAGGATTCCATAACCATTGATATTTCCAATAGATTACTGGAAACACAAATAATGAATGATGCAATATGGTTAATTGTTGGCCGATGAAAAATGTGTAACATTTCTGCTCTATAAGGGAGCATTTACCACTAGAGTGGATTGAAAGACTATATATTAATGAATTTTTAAGACCTCATGGAGGTCGTCTTTAAATAGTGTATAATCATGATCATTGATATACATTATAATTCCGGAAAATTATTCAAAAATATTTAGATACTGAGCTCCATTTGATTATTTAATATTAATGCCAAACTGATTGGAAATCTGACAGGAAGATCCACACATTAAATTAAATGTGGAGATCTTTCTCACTCGACTATAAAAGTATGTGGGATCAGAAATTACCCACGTTGGAATATTTTTACAATAATTGTTTCCATTCCAGTCTTCAAATGTCACTATATGGATCATTGTACGGAATGTTATTTCGTACACCAACAAGATGGGATGAAGTTGGTGAAAAGAATCAACTAGGACCTGAGCAGGTGGGGGAAACAACAATGAAGATAATTTATATTCAAATCCAAAGAAATGAGGCACAATGCAGGAAAAAGAGTTATGTCGACAATTGAAAAAAAATTATTTGGAATTTTAATAAAGAGATAACATTTTCTTGAATGTATATCCACGAAGAGTGTTATAAGATTTGGGAAGAAAGGGAAAATGATTCCTATCTACATTGGCCCTTTTTATTATATAGAGATAATTGGATCTATTTGATATTTTATTTTTATGTTGCCTTGCCTTTCTGAAGTACATGTTGTGTTTCATGTCTAATTTTAGGGAAATTACATGCAAGACCCAACACATGTCCTCATTTCGGAATATAGATGACAAGAACATGGACTATCATATCGCAAGAGGATTTCCAGATTCATATAATAATGAACTCGTGTTGATGAATCATATGACTCAACTGTCAATGATACATCGAAAAAATAATAAAATTGAAGAGGAAATATAGGATCTTGATGATCTAGGGATTAAGAACTATAGAAATCATTTTGTGGGGTAACCTTCTAGTAATATTTAGGATGAACTTTTTGAATAATGTGGGGGAATGTAACACCCTGTGATTTTTAAATATATTTAATTTTGAAAGCATAAAACACATAGTTTCTATAATGTACAATTTTTTTTAACCTAGCAAGTAAACATAATTATGCCACATCCACGATTTCTATTTTGAATAACTAACTGACACAGTTTCATTCAATAGGATATATTGAGTCTGATAAGACAAACAACATTTTTGGTCAATAGTAATGTACCCATATGAGTAGTAATATGACCATTATTAATAGTAAGTCTTATTATTGTATTATTTTATTTAGGGTAAATGGTAATGAGATCTCAATTATTTATTAAATGTTATATAAAACGAATTATAGTTTTAAAAATGTAATTTTTTTGTATAATTTTGATTTTATTTTAAAATTAAATTAATTAAAATTTAAAAATTGAATTCAAAAAATTGAGTTCATTTTTGAATATTACATGTCGAAAAATGGTTAGAATGAATTTTTGGGATTTTTCATAAATACTATATTTTTTACGAATAAAAATATTATGTAATTTTCCATATGTATACATTATCAATTAAATTCACTATTCATATGATCATGAATGATGTAGTCACTCTTTGATTGAACTCACGTGAACTTATTAATATTATGGATCATATAAATCTGATTTATTGGATGTTTTAATTGATATAATAAAATAGAAAATATGATATTGATCAATCACCCCTCTCCTCTACTATAACCCCAAACCCCTCACTCCCTATTCTCTTCACTCATCTCAATCCTTGTTCCATGACTACATTCAACCCAAATATCCACAAATGATCATCTGAAACTTACAATAGTATTTGTTCTCATAAAATACCAAAACCTCTCCCCTAAAGAGATCTCAAGAAATATTACTTCAAAAGGTAAATTCCTCTTTGCATTTCATTTTTTTCATGTTACTTTAGTTTCTTCTTCCTTATTAAAATAATTTAATAAAAATGTTATAATGACATTAGTACCAAAAATTTAGTATAATGTTGTTTTGTTAAAGGATTAATTCATCATCACATATCCTTTCCACATATATTTTGCTAGAAATGAAAACACAATCTAAGATGTGTTAATTTATCACATTCAGGGTCTACTGGTTTTCAGTTTCTATTACCATCTTCAATTATATCCATGAAACCATTTTTATCATTAATGAAGACCATTATACTTTCATTAGAAGTTATTTATGGTTCTGAAATCCTTTTTTAGTCAAGATATTAATATTGAAATTAAAATGAGTTTTTTGTGATAAAAAACTATGAAATAAAAAAAACAATTGTCATTAAATATATATATATATATAATGACTCATCTTCACTCACATTAACAAAAATAATTTTATAACCATGTATGTAAACCGATCTTCAGAAAAAAAGATGAAAATGTTACGAAACAATGAAATTAAATCTCTTAACCCATTAGAAGGCCATTAATGATCCTAATAAGGATATATAAAAATCAATATCATGTATATGGGTTTTTGTAATTATAAATTTAGGAACCTATATTTTATTATTCAGGTCATTAGGATCGTGTGAGGAACACCTCCAGACGTAAGGGATGGGTTTTCTACCTGAACACCATTTTCATTCAGGTTACACTTATTTTATACATACATAATTAAATTATTATTTATTCATATGTACTCCTTATATATTCTGTGATACTGTTTTATATCTATGTACCAGCCCGAATCCTTAATTCATATTTTTGGATTTGTTTTTTTAAAGGATATAACAAAACAACTTCAAGAAATAGATGCCCGATTCAATGCAATTACCCTAATTCATACCAATATTCAAAATAAATCTATACTATATTATTAGAAACCATTATATTTCTAAAATAAATAATTTTATTATAAAGAAACAATCATAATTAATGTTTTGTTTTATGAAAGGACATTTCTAAAAGTACTCTTATTTTCAAAGTAGAAGAGTATTTGTCTCCAGAATTACTCTATGATTTTATAAGAGTATCACCATCTATATCAACACTATTTTTTAGTATTATG
Source organism: Viscum album (assembly GCA_963277665.1). Taxonomy (NCBI): domain Eukaryota; kingdom Viridiplantae; phylum Streptophyta; class Magnoliopsida; order Santalales; family Viscaceae; genus Viscum; species Viscum album. Next base: position 730,163,952 of record OY728139.1, on the reverse strand, counting down.
TACTATATCATAATATATATTGAATTTAAATTTTCTATTATTTGTTTGATTATAGATGTACTCTCTTAGAAACATTCAGCAATTTACTCTAACTGGTTAGTGTTTCTGATTAATGTTTGGGGAAAGTTAATTATATTTCCTATGTTAGATAGAATATGAATGTATGTGGTGTTTATAGTTATCAACAATTTAATGAGGATGTAATTAGAATAAATAATGGATACTTGGTGCGCATTATATCCCCCAGATGCATGTTAAGGTTTCATGATACAAATTACGGTCTTCACATAATTCCTAGACAAAATGATTATTTATGGTCTTCATATGAGGGCTTGAAAGTATGGTTATGATATGTGACATTCTGAATTCCCTCATTATAAGACATGTAATGAAATATTTCATGAGGTTATTCCAATTATTATGATTTATTATTGAATTATTTATTTAGCTCTTATTCATTCTATAATATGTTCTATTATATTTTTTAAAGGATTGTGTTTTTATTTAATAAACATGCCTAATTAATCTATCAATGATATATTTCACAGTATTTCATACCCATACTTATCATTTGAGCACACCCCTTTATTATGGTTTATTTTACCAGGACATGAGGAGGTATATTAGGAATGATATATAGAAATAACCTGGGAGTTATGGATGTTTTCAAAGATGTTTCTAAATTGTTTTTCCTTTCCTGTTGTAAAGTTGAAATTATTGATGAATATTATATAATAATATACTAAACTGCTGGGACCTTCATGATCCATGTTCAGTAATTATATGCCAATGTAATAAAATAAGGAACCATACCTAGGAAACTACGGTCAGGTCCTTACAAGGATGACAAGGAATTCACATAAATAGTTGGACTCATAGTAACTGTCTTTCTTTTAATAATACTGTTTTAATGTTTACCATTTTCTACATATTTTAATTCCACTTCCATGATATTTTAAAATTTAATTTTTTATAATGAAATAAATATATAGAAAGTACATTTTATGTCACTCTTGACTTTTATTCTATGGAATTAAAATGGAATCTTCTTATATAATGTTTTGACATTATCTAGAAATAAAATATGAATGTTATATTTTATGTATTTGAAGATAATATTTTTCCCAAAACAAAAAGAATTATTTTTTTTGAATCCTCTATAATATTATATTATATATTCATTTTTATCCCACTTTATTAATATTATTTTTTTCATTAAAATTATTTTTTAATGACTGTGTATATATCAATATATGAATATTTATCCTTATGGGAGTAAAAAATATTTTGAAAACAGAAATAATTTTAAGTGATATGATTATCTTAAAGCTAATTTTCATATATAATATTTTATTTGGTACCATTTTTATGAAATACATATAATTTCATGACGACGAAAGATTTATATATATAAATATTAGTGTTTTTAAATAAATATTCAATAAATTACATAAATACTTGTATGAGGTTAATAAACATTTAGTTTCATAAAAAAATTATATTTTTAAATGATATTCAAAATAAAAACAAATATTTTCACACACTATAATACTCTTAGAAATATCAAAAATAATACATTTCTTGGTAACATGAGTTAATGAATCAAAAAAAACTGTCATCACATATAATTTTAAGGGTCAAAATGTGAGATATCAGTTTTCATATAAGCATGACATGGACATAAGGGTATTAAAAAAATATATTATCAATTTAAAACAACACCCAACAATTCACTGAACATCATCTTTTACATAGTTTAAATCATTTTTGTTAATAAGAAATTAATCATAAAAGAATAAAACTTCATGGGCTATTAAATCCAAAAATAAACATAATATATGAAATTACATAACACACATAATCATTAAATATATTTATATAGTATTAAAGGTTTATTTCCTAGGGCATCATTCTAGAAATGGGTCACTCCCCAAGCTATCATACTAGTCATTATTCACTCTAATAACTATCATAGTGGACACAATCACTAACAGATCTATGTACATTTCCTATTCCATTTCTCTCTATTCATTGGGATATAAATCACAACCCAAGTGACTGGAGAAAGATATATTATCAATCGATCAAATAATAATAATCTTTTTTTGTTTAGGAAATAATTATAACAAATTTAACATATGTGAAACAATAAAAATGAATGGGTTTCATAGACCTATTATCATGACATGTGGAAAAAATATTGTTTTCCCAAAAAAATTCTTAACTAATGAAAAATTTATAATGTTTATAGAATTCCATCATAATTTATCACATGAAAAAATGTTTTATAATAAATTCATAATTCCTTCATATCATAACACAATAAAGATGATCAGGTTTCTGAAAAATCATTATATCATAAACATAATCTATTTATAGAAATAATATGGTTTATTTCCTTTGATAATAACACCAATAAAGTATAAATAACATTAATTGATGTTATTTTACATAGAAAATTATCTTGAAATATCCATTGGATAATTTCTTGAGTAAAATGACATTTCTATATTGGAAAAATATTTTTAACACATAAAATATTTTAAATACTATTTTCATCAAAATTCACATCCTATAGTTAAAAAGTTACAAATAAATTATTCATTTTTCAATATGGTTGAAAATTACAATCAACTTGTATAATTTATATTAATTAATCCATTCACATTTTAAAGAAAGTAAAATTAGACATGTTTTTAAAATGGAAAGAATATACCATTTGAAAAAAATTGAAAAAGTAAAATAACTCAATAATTCCATATTTTATTCAATTAGAGAATGTTAGAATCTTATTGAATACATTTTCAGAAAACATGAATATGGGAAATAAAACAATAATCAACTGAAGAGAGAAATATAGTTTGGTTTTCAATAAATGTTTTTTTGAACTGACGAGAAAATGAAGAGAATAAAATGAAAATAATAAAATATTATCAATAAATAACCATATAATATAATATTAATGATAATTCTTAGAGAATGTTCTTGAAATTTTACTATTTTAAATTTAATAATTTAATATCATACTAAATAATGAAATTGTAATATATATATATCCATTACCGCTGTGGAATATTTTGAGTAATAAACCCCATAAAAGTGAGATAATAAAATTCATATGTATTTCTCATTAATTTAAAGAGATCAAAAATAAAATACATTAGTTAGTTTTATATACACTTCATAAATGGGTCATGTATTGCATATAACATCATTATCAAAAATTTAAATACTGATATGATATCCCTTACCTTAATTCCCAAAATTCATCAAAAACATTCGAACCTCTAAAATAATAAATATTGGATTATTATAAGGTTATTATAAAATCATACATATACTGATGATATAATATAGTACCCCGTTATAATGTTTGATCACCATTAATTATTAATTCATTTTTAAAATGGTTTTTTATGGTTGTTATCACTTTTTCATTGGAGCTTTTTCGAGTAGTTTTGATACTCCTATTTTGACCAATATTGTATTACCACTATATTTTAATATTGAAAAATAATAACATATATACCCATTATATATTTATCTATATTACTTTATAAATGTTTCAGATAGATAGTCGAAATACAATATTCGGGGAGTGGGTAAGTCATACATAGAAATGAACGTTTTCCATCATTCGTTGTATAGAAGAAAATAAAAATAACTAATTATAAACAATTATATAACCATTGTGACCTCATATATATCACATAATTTTAATAAAATAATCATTAATAGGTTCCAAGTAAATTATTTCTAATAACAAATAACATCATGTTGTGATGTGGTTGTCCTCCATACACATAAGCGACATTAGAGTATCCTCTATGAAATGGAATGTAATGTTTGTATACATGTCATATTATATATAAGTTAAATTAGGTTTAATATTTCCTAATAATATTAAAAAACAATTATACTCTATATAATGTTTTGGTGATGGAAAAGGAATAATGTTAGTATTTGAGGTGGTAATATGTCGTTAACATGATTAACATTTTCCATTCCCATTTGAGGAAAAATTATATGGATATATGTCCTGACCATAATATAAAAACATAATTGGATATTTAATATAAATTGGATATTATATGATAATTTTTTAATAGGAACTAAATGAGTTGGATTATGAAATAAAACTATAATTAATCATTAAGAGCATTACTTCATCAATTTTAGTGACATAATAGGTTTACAACTAAATCATTATTAGAGGGGTTTCCAACCCAAAAAAATACTCAAAGAAATTCGAAACAATGAATGGAAGGGTTTTTAATTGGAATTAGAAGATCCATAATGATATTGTAGTGTGGAGTGGTGAGGATAGAGGTTATCCTTTTATAAGTGGGGAAATGAACCCACATGGAATATAATTTTAAATTTCTGAAAATACCTAAAAATGATAAATGATTTCCTAATACAAATTATTAAAAATGATTATATATTTAAAAATGGGAAGGATGATATTTTAATATATAAATATAAAATTATTTGTACATTTTGGTCCATTTGTATTTCTTATCCATTTAGTTTAACTCTAGAAAAATCATTTATTTCTTTAAGATGGTAATTAATTTTTTCAACTTTCACATGTAATTATGGAAAAAAATTGAGTTGAACATCATAAATTATATTACTTATGGTGATTATAAATATGTATTTAATTTTTTAAAATTCAATTCTCCATTGATTCAGGATTTAATATAATTTTAATCATGTAGATGTGATAAAAAAGGCTCTTTGCAATGAGATAATATAAATATGTTTTAAATCATTTAAAATAAAAATTAAATATGAAATTTATTAATATTAATTTAACTAGTTTAATAAATACATTAATGATCTAATTTTAATTTTCAAAACATCAAAATGAAATTTATGTTTTTAAATGACTAACAATTAATAATGTTTTTTTAATAATAACCATTACGTTTTACTATTCACTAAAAAATTAATCTTTTTTAAAATTATAAAATATTCAACTTTTGATAATTTTATAACGACTATTTTAAAGATAATTTTTTTTATAATAATCCTTATAAAATTAAAAATTCTATTTCTAAAATTATGTGACTAAAATGATAGAAAAATGATTTTTTTTAAAATATATTTTTCTAAGGATAAAATTTATTTTTTTATTATCTCGTTACTGAAAAAACATATGATGCATATTAAAATATTTTATAGATTATATAATATAAAAATATATTTATTTCATTCACAAAAATGAAATTATTTATTTTATTGACCAACAATTTTCCTTTCACATAAATTATATTTTTAATAAAAATGTATCCTTTATTATAAATTAGTATTTATTTACATTTCAAATAAATTTTCAATCAAGGATGTCAATATATTTTTTCATAGTTTAGTTAATCATAATCCTACTAATATTTTCATTATCCATGAGATAAATATCATATTAAATAAAATTGTTTTCATATTCTATTAGGTTTCATTTAAACATTGTGTTTCATGTAACACAAGAAAAAGTAGATGTTTCAAGTAAGACACAATACGCAAGTAATTTAATTTAATAAAACCTAAACTCAATATTTCATGTTATAAATGTTATTATGAAAGTTTCATTTCATTTAAAATAGTTTCATAAATACTTTTGGTGTTAAGTTGTACCCCTTAAAAAACAATATCCCTACACATTTATATTTATCTCAGTACTAAACAGTTTTACTATTGTAGATTCATTTATAGAAAAACGACATATTATAATGGATAATAAAACATCATAAAAACAATAAATTTAAAAGCTAATGGATAAATTACTCTATGATTTATAAATAAAATAATATTTTGAATAAGAGAAAGGATTGATATTGAAGAGAGAACTAACTCCCAATATCTAATAGATTTTGATAGATAACATTTCTGATAGATAGTTAACCACAAAAAAATTAAAAATATGTGATGGTTTAAAGAACTATTTATCGATCATAAATGGTTTTGATATGATTTTTTTCTCCAGATTATTTTTATAGAGTTGATAGATTATTTAATATCATGTACTAGAACACTGGAAAAGAATCTCATTTGACCTATTTCCATTTATAACGAAAATATCATCATTTTTTTACCTTGGTCAATTTCACTTAATATCATTATCTATGAAATAATTATGACCATTTCATTTTAATATAACTATTGTATCACAAAATCCATGATTGATTATAGAGCCATGAATTCTATGTCTAGTTTTCATCAAAACCAAAATGATTTGAAGAAGTTATAAAATAATCAAAAATCATTATATGATGAAATTTAATAATAATATTGAAAATTTTATATATGGTTAATCAATAAGTTTTCTATATATAATTAAACAAAATTCCATTCCAATATTAATAAAATTATGATGGAGGCCACTATGTTTCCAAAATAAATTTAATATTAATCCCCCAAACACCCTAACGTGTCACTTAATCATAAAATACCATATATGTGAATAAGATAGACATATATTCTATTGAAATATGGTGATGAAAATATTTTCCATAAAATGAAACAAAAAATTATACTTCCTGTAAAATATTACATCTTCCATTATTTTTGATATAAAATCAAATATTATAATGTATATTCCGCAAATAATAAATTATAAAACATCCTTTAATGATTATATGAATCCAATTTTATTTCAATTCTTTAATCACTTATAAGTTCATCAATAAAATAAAATTTACTTAATCCATAACCATGATATATTTATGTAGAATAAAAATAATTATATAATCATCGGGAACACATTAATGGTTATGTTTCCAGAATTATAATTTATTTTCCCTAAAAACCACATTTCTATTAAATCAAAATTTTATTTCATAATTCACACTAAACTTATTCTTTTAAATCCATAATTAAAAACATCATCCAATAAATCCTTTTTGATTCCAAGATTCATAAATGTACAATTATAAAACATAAACTTATCTGTCATTACACTCATTATAAAACCATAAAATATGATTCATTCTATTATTACAAAATAGCATTGTCATAAAATATAATTTATAATTCATATATTAACATTAATTAACATAAATTTAATAACTAATCTTATGAAAAATAGAAAAATAAATTAGAACTACTTATACAATTCATATATTATTCATAGTCTCCTTATCATCAGCAATATGACCAGTAATCGTACAACCTTATTGATTCCATTCATGAAATTTTCATATAGTGAATTGATTCTCATAATTCCCTTTCCTACCAAATTTAAAATATTCAACCATTAATTTTTTGATAGGGAAACCATTAATCTTACCTATTATGATTAATTTTAGTTTATTTTTCCCTGGATATTATATATTGTATTCACTTCATATCCACACATAATCCTATTCTTGTTCCTTTATGTCATTCCCATGAGTTCTTCTTCAAGGATTCTCACCATATATGAAATTTAATCGTCATTTAAATATGTTCCTCCCAACATAATCTCTTAATGAACTGTATACTCCTCCTTGGTGTTGAGAAATTGAGTGGCATAAGTTCAAATTTTTTATTATCATATAATGACAACTATTTATGTTATATAATAATATACCTCATTAGAGTCATCATCTCATTTGTAATCTCATCAATTTTTTTCACATCCAATGATAATCCAGTTCCACTGAGTTCACACAATTTATTAAACAAAAAAGAATAATCTTTTTTATTGTTATCATAGTGGAAGATAGATATCCATGAATAATCATTTATAGGTAGTCGAAATAGAAAAAAATTATTTTAAATCAATAATAACACATGTTTATACTATGTTATCCATGATGTTTAAATACTTCAAGATGTTTCGTAATGTAAATGTTTTTTGAACAAGGAATTTCTCATAGTATTGTCAAACAAGGTGTATAGAGAGGCAAATTTTCATGTTTCCCTGTAATGATCATGTCAAGAATTATATTACATATTTAGTGTTAATTATTTTAGGTATATCTTTTCCAGAACCACCTCCTCCTATAATATTGAAAGAGGGATATATATCCTGATAAATCATATAAAATCATCCATAACCACACATAAAGAATTTATCAAATATTTAGATTTTTCATTAGGGTTTTCACTAAATTTCAATAATCCAATTTTAAAAAGATAAATAAATATATCCTATAATAAAAAAATTGATGAACAATTATTTTCATACATAGAATCGTAAAAAAATTCTTGAGGTTAATCATTTATTTTGATTTTACATACTATTTAAATAATCTTATTATTTGTGGACGTATCAATGATATCTAAAAAAGATATTCCAATATATTACTCTGTGTAGACATATAAAATATTATAACATTATTTATTACACATGGGATGGAATCATAAGAAAGGTAAAGATCATATTTTTAGTATAGGTATCCATATGAGATATTAACGACCACATAAGAATCACATGAGAATAAGGGTGTAATAAAATGACCATGACACATAAGAATCATACATTGTATATGAATTATCATAATATTATGGTATATGAGAAATCAAGATAGTTCTCAAGACATGTATCATAATGGAGTCGAATAAAATAGTCAACGATATTGTAAAATAGGCATAAGAAATGGAATTTTCTCATTATAATATGTATATAAAATCCCTCCATAGTAGTAAAGGTTCACATACAAGGATATTATTTTTAATAGGATCACTTAAGAAACTGTCATCGTAGTGAAGGATCACATCAATGTTTATTATAGTGGAATATGCCTCTTACTAAAAATAGTTCACGCCCAATTCCATTTTCTAACTATCTCAATAGATAAAAATTATAACCAAATTCATTGTAAAGAGATATACGTACCACCCATCACATTTTGAAAATCATTAACATGTGTCCCATATGATCAAAAAACATTGATCATATTAGAACCCTTGATCAAAAATGGGACTCATAAAAATTTCATCATAACATATGGAAAATAAAAATTATTCAATGAAATTTAATCTTAACATATGGAAATGATACAGGATTATAAACATATCATTATAGATTAACATGGGGAAAATAAATGAGATTCATAATCAATTCATCCATTCGTTATTGAATATCCTATCATAAGAAATTGGTATTCTAAAATACATTCTTTGATAAAAATAATCATTTCAATGAAATAATAATAATTTTTTCCATATTTCGTATCCACACTAATTTAATAGTAACTAAAACGATGACATAATATAAAGATAATGATTTCAAAATCTCTCATAGAACATTTTGATAAAATCTAAACAAACATTATTTTGTTTAAATAATTTATTCCATTATAAAACATGAAAAAAGTCGGAAACAGTAAAAAAAATTAATTATTTTAATTCATTGGTGAATTTTAATATAATTTTCAGACCGTTTTTATTAAAAATGAATATTTAATAAAAATATTCTTTTACCAATGATTGAAATAACATATGATAATCATAAAAACATATTTTTGACATGTTAAGTACATAATGTGAAAAAAGGAAGGTAAAACCTGAATTTTATTGAGGTGTATGGAGGAAATAAAAACTCATGAGAAATATTAAGAGTTCAATCATGGAATTTCATATTTTTAAATTCAATCATGGACAATCCCAATAATTATGAGATTTTAATATATACCCACTACTTCATTTTGATAATTTGAATAGTAAACCCCATGATAGATATATAATAAAGTTGATATATAAATTCTATTAATGTGATTAGAAGAACCATATAATACATTCATTTCTGATATACACACCACATAATAGAAAGTATTTGTTCATAGGAAATGTATCTCATAGATATAAAAATTGAGATTAAAATTTCACAACTCAATTTTATGCTTCCTTCATATACATTATAATCATCTTTATAATAAATATAGGCTTATTATCAATATTTTATAAAATAATTTATAATATTAAAATATCATATATTATCCCTTTATAATATTTAAACACCAACTTAAAAATTATTCCATTATAAATTCATTATTTATGTGTGTTAACTACTATATTGTTCATTAGACTATTTTTTCAATAAATCTAAGTCTTTTATTTTGATAATTATAAAATAATATCCAAAATTTTAAATATGAAATTAATATCGTATATCATCAATATATACATATTTGTTTCATTAATAAATATTATATGTTGAATGATTATATTAATTGTTCATAGAGATGGTAGACATTTCATAAACGCAAAGGATATTAAAATATTTCAAAATGTGGATCAAAAGAAATATAGAATATTATTAAAAATTACAAAAGAACTATTATTTCATAATTTTTACATATTCTAATTAAAATAATAATTTTTTCCTTCTTTATAAATCATTTGCGTGAACAAATCACATTGTTTCGAGAGGAAGTAGTTAACCGTACACACGAATCACTATAGTGTGTCCCCAATAGGATGGAATTTAAAAATATTATATATGTTGTATTATATCCAATATATATATAATGTATAAATAATCGTATATATATATATATATATTTATTTAATAATGAAAAATTTATTACATCATCACAGGTGGTGATAAAAAATGAATTACCCAGGTTCACAAGTTTGTAGTCTACTGTACATATTCCTTGTTGTTTTATTTTTCAATTGCGGGAACGTTATATGATTATCGATGAAGAGATTAATATAAAAACATCTAAAAATAAAAAATATACAATTTGTTTTATATGATAATGGATTAATATCAGCTAGATGTGGAGGGGGAATAAATAAAATTATAACTCATGTGTAATAGAATCACCTTTTCTTCGGAGATATTAAATAAGATTACGCCAAATGCTTCATTTGGAGGCTTTCATAACAAAATCAATTACTCAAGGATGTAGGGAGGTAATTTATAAAGGTTTTTGGGACTGTTTGTGGTAAGCCCAAATGTTCTTAGAGTATGGAGAGTAGTGGATATGGGTTCTCCATTTATATGTGGGGAAACGAACATAATTGGAAATAACATAGAAATTTATGAACAAATTCCTAAATAAAAAAGTCATTAAAATGAAAAATATTTAATTGTTATATATCTTAAAATTTGAAATATTATATTTAAATATGTCCATATAGTAGTATTTATATATTTATTAGGTAACATTTAACAGTTTATTTTTCATTTTATCCCCCTAATAAAACTATTTCACCATAAATTTTGTAAATAATTTTTTATTTTTTCAGTACTAATTATAATAAAATGAAATTTTAAAACATATTAGATAATATTAATTCTTCTAATTTAAAATATTAAAATCATTTATTAAAATAATATTTTCCTATTTTGATGATATTAATTTAAATTTAACCAATATATGAGATGAAAAAGTTCATTTCCAATGAGAAACATTTAATAATTAGATAAAGTTTGAACATCAAATTTAAACATTAAATTTGTTACAAAAAAATAAATTTGATTACTATGTATATAATTAAACAAATTTTTCCATTAAAACCATCTTCAAAAACATTTATGTTCATAAATTTCTTAAAATAAATGGAAACTCATAACAAAATGTATTTGTTTATAATTGAATATTTAATTTAACTTTTCTAAATATTCTCAGACTTTCATCATAAGATGATTATAAAATTATGTTTATAAACGATAAGTTCATATTTTAAAATAAATTTTCAAAGATGTTAAATACATAAATTTTAATATAATTTCGTAAAATGACACCAAACTAATATTTAGAGATATACAATTTTTAATTGTAAATTTATATTTATGTATATATCATGGATTGAAAATATTTAATTTTTATTGAATTTTTTTTTGAATATTCAACATATAAATTCAATTTATATAATTATTCAAAATTTATTTAGTTATTTTATTGAAATAAAATGTTGTTGTTCTTAAAAAATATATTTTTTAAATATGATGACCCTTATTATTAGTTGGTATTTTTATTTATTTATTATAAAATTATAATGAATTAATTCACAATTTATATTCATAATTTATTTCCTCATATTCATATCAATAATTCCAAATACTAATATAGTACTATCATATAAAATAATAATATTTTAATATGATGTCACATTTAGTTTAGACCTGGGGTTGTGAGTAACATAAAAAAATAAGGTATTTCTTATTATGTAATCTAAAAAAGAATTGGGTGAAATGAAACTTGAACTCAATGTAACATGTATTATAAATTATTGATGAAATTTAACATTTTTTAAAATAATTTCACAAAATTTTGTGGTGTTATAGATTTTTCAATTACCCTTAAATGAATTGTTTATGCTTATGTTGCAAGTTAAATATGATGGTTATTACATATATAACTCTGATGGTTACACCAACTATAAACATTAGTGTCAATTCAATTATAACTATGTCGTTTTTTCAACATGTATCCATAAGGGTTGCACAATTTATTATTGTGATGGTTTCTCAATGTGTATGTGTCATATTAAAATTATACTCATAGACATATATATTTTTTATTAATACTTTATATAAGTTATTATTGAAAATTTATTTCTTTTCAAATATTATGTTATTTTGATAATGTAGAATGTAACTTATATGTTATATTATAAGGGTAAAATATATAACTTTGAAAAAAAATCTTTCATAAGATTATAATGTTTTTAGAAAACCCATTATAGTATTTATATTTCCATGAAAATTTATTATATAATTTTTTTTTCAAAATCATTCATAATATATTTGATTTTATGTGTATAGAAATAAATATTTTGTATAATAATTATATTTTTCATAAAAAAATATATAATTATGTAGGGACAATAAATTAACTTATATATTTATAGTTCCTTTACCAAGCTTCTTTTTTTCATCCCAAATTTGTAAAAAAAATCATAGGTATTTATGTTTGAATAGGTAGAAGAATTTGGTTATGATAAATGATTCGAATATTTATCATGATATGATTTAATGGACATATATTTTGAGAAATTAGTTAATTTATAAAATTTTCCATAATGAGTGAATTTTTCAAAACATTATAAAACATCATACTTAATAGTTATTGGTTATATATGTGACAAAACAATGAATTTCTATATTTTATATTTTTATGGTTAAAATCTTGTCATGTTTGTTAGAATAAAATTAAAAAATATAATGATTTTGTTTTTTTGTTCCCCATCGAAGACTTCTAGTTTGGGGACTTCAATGTATGTATAAACGTTAAAATTAGATATATTTTTATGTTTCAGTGTTAATATAATATATCTTAAAATCCATCGATAAACACAAGTGTTATTTTAGTACTGAAAATTATGCATAACTGATGTAAAATATATGAATTAGAAAAGGGCATTAACTATGATATAATGGATTTGAATGATTTTCATAATATTTAATTTCAATTTCATTTACCATTATGTTTTTTACCTATTAAAAATCAATTTCATGTTTATGTTTTGTTATTTTGAGAATTTCATATTTTTTATCATAGTGGAAGGATATATATCGTTATTAACATTGTTTTCATCAATATAAGAATTGACCATCCTAGTTAAAGTAGATTATTGTTCAAATTATTTTTTCTGGTTTTACATAATTTTGATCATCATGAAGATATTTTATTTTACTTATCCATGACCTTATCATTTATCCAAATAAATATGGGTCATGGTTTTTTTAACCCCAATATATCCATTAAATTCCATAAGGGAAAATACATAAATGGCTCCATTATTTCGTAGTTTTAGAGATATGGGATTTGTGATTAATGATAAAGGGGATATGAATATCTTCAATGAAATCAAAGATATATATATTTAAGGTATAAATAATATTTCTTTTGTTAAAATTCAAAAATATTTTTGAGTTTATGTTTTTGAATCATAAGGTCATAATTCATATGTATGATTTTTTGGAATAATGTATTTTGGAAAACTATTTGAAATAATAGTTAATGCTTTTTGAAAAAATTGAATAATTAGAGTTTGTAGATATTTGAAATAAAAAATTATTATTTTACATTATAATTAAATTTTATCATTAATTAAAAGGCATAATTTTTTTCACTTATATATAACTGTATTTTGCACACAATACTGATATCATGGAAGATATTTTACAATGTTAATGTATTTGTAACCTTTATGTATAATATGATTGATAATTTCACCTGAATTGTATTTTTGGATATATTCATTTATTGATATATTACTTGGGGATGAATAATTATTTGGGTTAACACATTCTTGATGTTGAGGTAATAATATAATATTATGTTTTTTTGGAAAAGAATAATATTTATTGAAATACTTAGATGTTAAAGATATTATTTCAGGATTACATTTATTTTGATGATATACATAATATTATTGGGGAATTTATCAAATTTATATTAATATTGTTTATATAAATAAGGTGACATTAAACTGGATTGTGGATGAACACATCTCGAAACAACACATGGATTGTAACAACAAAAAATAAGAGATAAGGGTAAAATACAGAAAACTAGCCATTGTGATGTAATGGATAGTATAAAAATTCATTCATTAGTTAAATTATTTGATATATATATAAATATTATTATTATTATTTGATCATATGATTTATTTTATTAATAACAGTGGGATTAAAAGGTAATTCGTTGATGATGTTATGAATTTAATAACTATAATTTTGGATGAAATTAAATTACTTATTTTAATTATTAAAGGTAAAACTATATTTTTTAAAAAAAATATTATTTTAATATATCATACTTATAATGCATTTCATTAATTTAAATAATTAGAATATTTTCTAAAATATATGATTATGACATATTAATTTTTCAATATATAACTTTATATGTGACTAAAAGTGAATATAGATAAATTATAAATTAATTTCTATAAATATGTGATCAAATACATATTATTTCTTGATTTCATACTTATTAAAGAATACATTGGATAATTTTAATCAGTTTTATTTATAAAATTAATTATTTAGAACATTATTTATTCTCTATTGATTTTTGAGAATAATGTATTATTTATATGTTTAAGGGTTTATTCATTTTAAAATTACATTACTTTGTGAAAAATATTTTTAGTTCTTGATAATTTATAAATATAAGAGGAATATGTTTTCAAAAAATTTCAGAACTAAGTGATCCATTATATTTTTATTTTAGTGAATTATGTATCAAAAATCCATCTTCAATTCTCATCCTTTTGAAAAAAATAGGGTTGTGGGGGAAATTTATGATAAGAATATATTAAACACTGAATGTAAGATTACATCATAAGGATTTTAGATTACATAATAATTTAATTAAACTTATATCCAAAACAATTATCCTGAAACAAACATATTATCATGTTACCTAATTTTTGATGAATCGATGGTCACATAAAATATAACATTTTTTTATTGTTATCATTTTATTGATCACAATTCATATCCCTCTATATCATTTTAAGGTGTTATTTTTATATTAAACATCTATGTTTTCACATCAAACTAATATTTACCATTGTTTAACCATGTTTTGACCTATTTTAGAAGAACTTTATATTTTCTATGCCATCCCTTTTAGATGAAAATATATTAACACCTTTTTTTGGATTTATCATTTCAAAGAAGTTTTTTTTTTCAAATTTAAAACCCATGTTTACCAAGGAACAATTAAAATTGTGAAGATAAATCTTATTAATGTGGGTTATAATGTAACATACAAATATTTTAAAAATGATACTAAATTAGAAAGCGTATACAATATAAAACACTAAGTCTAAACGAACCATGGAGTATTATTATTTAAATATTATTGATTTAACCTAGACATAAAATTTGATGAAATGAATAGGATTAAAAATATTTTATAGACATATAAATTCTCAAGCAGTATAATTATTTTTATTTATTATTTTTAAATATTTCATAAATATTATGTTTAGTGATTTTCACCTTTAAAAAAATAATTTCCCTGATTTTAATTTATTTATTTCTATAATGAGAAATTTTTATAACTATTATATAAATAATTTATAATAATTTATTTTCAAAATTAATTTAATTTCTTTTTCTACATGTTAACATTATATGAGGATGTGATTTTCATAATATTTTTTAAAATGTTGTTTTCTAGTCAATAGTAAAGAATAATGATATTTATTGAAAACGTTTTATATATAAATTTTTTTATATTTTAACATTCTATTTTATATATGTTTCAAAAATTCATTTTTTTCTTTTTATTATATATAACAACGTATTTTTATTTTCCTATCTATTTAATCTGATGTTCGAATTAAAACTTCTATATAATAAGAAGAATTTTTTGGAAAAACAAATTTTCATTATGTTTAGGGTTTTAATACCAATTTAAATTCTATCGATTCAGTGAAGATAATAAAAAAGTAATAACTAATAATTTCTAAAAAGGTATTTATTTTATAGTAAATATTTCACTTTCAAATTTCCAAATTATGAGTTTTAACCTTAATAATTTTTAATACCACAGAAAATAGAAAATCAGGTAATTAAGGGTAAAACTAAAATGGTAAGAACTTAAAATATGAATATGTGTAATATTTTAATTTTATTAGTAAATTTGTAGCATTTGTATCAAAAATTATGTTATATAACTTTGTGTCTTTATTAGGATGAAATTATGTATTTTATAATTATTTATATAATGAAAAGTAAAAAATGCCACATTTTTGGGCTTAATATCAATTAAATAATTATTAAAGGTATAACCGGATGAAATGATTCATAAAAAATATTTTACTAAAATTTTTCTTATTTATCTATATAATGGTAATTTTTTAAAAATTGATATGAATAATTGATTACATTAAATGTGTACACAATGCTGACATAATAATTATTAAATTAATGGAAAAATAGTATAAAGGATATGAAATATATTAAAAATACTACTATAAGAAAACACTAACATACCTAATGTATTTTATAGACAATAATTACATTATTTGGATGTATTAAAATATATATTTTGAATTACATAGTTTTGTTGTAGTTATTAATTTAATTTATAATGAATAGTTCCAAAATAGACATTGGTGATATTTAAAATTAAAATTTTTTTATAATGATTTCGAATTAATAAAAATTCTAGATTTCATAAAATTAATGGTATATGATTAATTAAACCATTAATATTCCATTTATGGTTTCTTTTTTATTTATTGTAAATTTTTAAACCATTAAAATTGATAAAACAGTAACATTATATTAAATGTGAAAATGGATATCGAGGGGTAAAAAAATATATGAGATTAAATAGGATAAAAACCACTCTAAATATTATTTAATGTGATTATTTCAAGTAATACTCATATTATATTGTGATATTGTTAATAATTAGTCATTTGGGAATAAAATAAATTTAATTTTTTTTAGTATTTTAAGAAATCCCATGTTTTTCCTCCCAACAATTTTAAATCGATGCCTCTTCATCTCATTAATTCACACTTAGTGAATACTTTTTTTTCATACATGAAAAACCTAAATAAATTTACTATATGAAAAAATTGATATCTTATTTTTTTTGAAATACCAAACCTAGAACACAAATTGTTTTATGAAAAAGTGGGTTACCAAAGAAGGGGATTAAATTTGATATGATTAATTTCAGATTATTTTTATGATAGACCATCATAAAATAACAATTTAATAATATAAAATAATAAAAATACTATCATCCATATGAATTGTTTTTATTATGTAAATTGGACAACCTCTTTTCTTCTCAACATCCATCAAATGAAAAACGAATATGTTGTTCTTGTGTAGGGTGGATTTCTGCATCATTCAATGATGTGATTATTTTTCAATCTCAAACACTTGTTGGGGATGTAATTTTGGATTTAATATATATATATATAATTAATTACATATTATACATTATAAAATTATATTTTATTATATAATTTTTCATATTTTGATTAACGAAGAAAGTATAACGTCGTTCGTGCCAATGTGTGGGCATCCACAAGATCCAAACAATGTAATTTTTTTGACATCACCAAATAAAATTAATGATATTTATAAGATTATTTATATAAATTAAATATATATATATATATATGATTTTATATTGATGATAAAATATTACTTACCATCCGTGAATAATGATCACAAAAAATTGGAAATGTTACACATGTAAACGTATAGCATAGCGTCTTCATGATTGTAACATAGGTAATTTTTCATAACCATTGTTCATGAATAGTTTTAAAGGTATAATTCATTAATTATAATGATAAATATTTCAATAATATTCTTGATATGATATAACTATAACACATATTTCCATAGTTTTTCAATTGGTGGCTTTTGGACATGTGTATAGGATATCATTCGAACGTCCAATGACATCATACTTAATTATGAAATTTTATATAACATGGTAATAAAAATTATAGTGTTTATAAATCTAAAAAATTATATTTTAAAATAATGTATAAAAAATAATTACAAAATTTGTGATGAGAAATAATTAGTTTGAGGAGTAATACACATGGTACGAGATTGTTATAATTAATAATCATTCAATGTTTAATGTTTTCTCAACCATTTTATTCAATTTACATATTATTTTAATTTTATGATGAGTTTTTTATATCAAAAAATATATTAATATTCGATAATTTCTGTTTCATTTTACATTCATTCAACAAATATGAAATGGTATATTTTAAGGAAATTTTTTATGTTATTTACATTATAAAAATGAATGATTTATTTTAATGTAAATGGTGACAATGTCTTTCCCAAAAACCATAATCATTAATAAATAGCTTGATTACTGTATAATATTCTATGTTTTCATAAATTAAAACAAAATCAATAAATATTATTATGATATTTTCCTTTTCAAATCATGGGTTTTAATGAAAAAGGACATATCAATATCTGAAAATGTTATCTTGTTGGTGTAAAAATGTTTACAAAATTAAATTAATTTTAAATATAATAAATATTTAATGTAACTTGGAAATTTTCTATATGGATTCATTATTCTTTTATAATCGAATGTTAGGTGGGTCCATGATATTCCTCAGATCCATTCAGCATTTTTTTTTTGTAAGTTGACCATGACGGTTATTCCAACTATAATAGTGATGGTCACCCCATGTCTAACAATGAGGGTCTTATAATGTATAAAAATTATGGTTATATAAGACCCAAATCTTTTTAGAGATTCCTTGTGATAGTATTTAGGTACTCTTTTACTCTAGTTTTAGTACATATTGGTTGGGGTTTATAACCGTTTAATATGAGTAAAATTTTAAATATTTGGAAGAACATGGGGATATCACAGTTGGCGTACAATTATGGAAAACCATAAAGAATACCAAAGGAAACCTTGCACCCTTTTTTGGGGTCACCAAAGGTGGATCAGAGTGGGAACATTGTTTGGCCAAAAATTGTATCCTCTAAACACAATCTACATCCCATCAACCCCATCATATTATTGTAGTAACTGAACAATTTTTCAAACCATGAGCCATATAAAATAAAACATGATCCCCCAGATTAGAGAAGAAAAATTATGAACATGTTTTTTAAAACCATTCACCTACTCCTACGAAACTATTCATGCATGTTATTAATTAATTTAAATATTAAATAATATTGCAGAATACCCTAGTCATTAACCCAAATCAACCATATAGGACATCCATTGATTTACAATATTTTTGGATGTCTCAGAGAAGATTATACGGAACTAAAAAATTATTTATTAATGAATGGAAGATAATGTTAAAATAATACCCCACTTTGTTATGTATTTTAATATCCACATGTTTTCTACCTCTCTCTCTATATCATTTCCCATTATTGATGAAGAGGAATTATTTGTTCCCTATTTTTAATGGGTCTGATGTAGGATTTATTTGAAGTTGTCCGAATTTATCTTATATTGAGTTATTATTTCTTTAACATCATCGCGATATTGATATCAATATTTCTGTATCAAATCAGGGATTTCAGTTTGCGAATGATCATCAAGGGCCTTGAGTTAGGTTTTATAATTTTCAATTCATGTAGTCTTGTTTATAATTTAATTTATGAAATTGTTCAATTCCAATTTACACATTTTAAAATCTCAATCAATGTTTAATTAATAAATTAGTTGAGAACGTGATTACGAATTTTTGATTGATTTTATTATGAAATATAATAATAATGGGATTAATAATTTGGTTAATAATATACATATTGTAATTTGTTGATTAATGTTTTATGTATTGGATGATAATTTTTTTTGTTAATATGGTACCATAAGAAGTGATAATTTTTAATGATTTTTGGGATACACATTGGTACAAGAAATACCTATGGGGTTCCATACTGTACCACTATCCCACAAATATATATGAATTATTTCTGATCACTGTGTAGTTGTATATGTGTTACTGCTAAAAAACCCACATAGTTCTATACTGCTTCTTTAGGCCCCCATTGTATGAATTATAAATTCATAATAAATTTTTTCTAGAAACTCGTGATATAAAGAAATGGTTTATCCCATTATTGATGGTGTATAATCTATCATGGACTGAAATATGTATTGATCAATATTTTTTCATGAGGATCCTATAAATTATGTGGTTAATTAAATAAAATTATAATAAAAAATGTTTACATTATCTTTTTATACATTATTCCTTATACAAATACATACATATGTATATACTAAACATTATTTCAAACGAAATTTTTGGTGTCCTAATAAGAATTACTATGATCCTTGTCAATATTACTAATTTTTACTTGAACATACACCATGCATGCAGGACATGACAATGGAAAAATCATAATGCCAGATAGCGGATTTGGGATATGAAATGGATAATAGATGATGGAAGAAGACATCATATCAGGATACACATGGGAGATGTCAAAATCATTTATTCGGGTTTGAATGTGATACTTGACATGAATATGTGATGCCATATTTATTAAATTATTTTTTATATTTTTTTCCTATATTTGATTTATCATGTGGTGTTTCTCTTTAATTACTATTATATTATTTTTTATTCATGTACTAATTTGTATATTCATTAATATTTATATTATTTTGTTATCTTTGTGTGATGGGTTAGTCTCCCAATATAATATATTAGAACCTTGATACTAATTGACACACTATGTTGTATGAGGAAATGCACTTGAGGTCATATAAACAACAAGAAAAAGGAACTGGTATGTGGCACCCAATATAGGATATTACAAATTAGTATGAATATAGATTTTTTTTATTAAATAGCCTATCTATTTTGTAATGGTAGATAAGATATTATTATTAGTCAAACTGTGTTCATCAAATCATGAATTGGAGTTGTTAACCTATGTAGGGGAATCCCCATGTACACATGGTGGTATCAATGTCCATGTTTTTCTATTATAGTTGAATTTTTCTTCATTACTGGTGATGAACATATGATGTGCTCTATTCTGTGTCAGATTTTACTTGTGGTTCGATGGGGAATGTGTGTAGGATATAGATGAATCCTTCTAGGAACAGAAAATTTTGTGTATCCTACATCAAATTTAGTTACACGTTGAAAATAAGGTTTTTATATTTTATTTTAATGAAAATGATTTTTGGTATTTGTGTAATGTAAATGAAAATTATTCTTATTATATAAATTTTTAGTTATAATGATATTAGATTTTGTAATTGAAATGTTAAAATCCATTTTAAAGATAAAATTGAAATATGGACTTATTTACATAATGTTATCTATGATATATGTGGGGATGGTAGAGGCTAGTGTAAGTGCCTTGGTTATAACGTAGTAGCGGGGTACAGTGGAATGACATTTTATATAATGATATTGAATGATTTTTATTAAATGTGATAATTATGTTTAGGTATGCTAATATGTGTGATTTTCATTATATATATATGCCTCCAAGATTACTCTTATTGATCATAGGATATGAGTATATTTATAGAAAAAATCCTCCACTAGTGGACCCCGATGTTCTGATAACACCAATTAAATGAGTTGGGGATTAGTTCCATGATAATATTTAACTCTTTATTCATTTTTAGAATGTAGACCAATGAAAATTAGTGAAAATCATGTTTACCCTGACATGTGGGTTTAATATTAATCACCCTTCAACATTCAATAGACAGGGTTGACCTAAGTCATTTGTGTTCTAGGTTTAGTCCATCTAGATAATCATTGACCATTTAGAGACTCCTGATGATTAGAATGTCATGTTAGAGGCTTATATGTTACACAGTCAAATGAATCATACCTTGGATATTCAAAATCTATTTTTCAATCTAGAGGACATAGAGTGGATTGAAATTCGAAAGAATTTCTTCGTACACATTTCCAAAAGATACTAAGGACTGAATGGTAGAAAGTTTTATATTGTTGATATATTGGAGTATGTTTATGATTTCCTATGATGGAAACTTCACTGATATGTACAAACATATCATTGGTTTGGTATGATATGACTTTATTATGGAAAACTGTTTTTAGTATGGTGTTAAATGTGTGATTATGTCCCAAGTTCACATATTTTGACTTAATATTTTTTTAATCGGTGAATTAGGCTACCATATATGAGGAAAAGCTAAAGATACATTCATTGGATTAAAAATTATTTCTCCTAGATGATCAACATGTATGTATTCAGAGATTATGTAGAGAAAGTAAGAGAATATTTACATGGGTTTTGGAAAACATTCCTTCCAAGTGGAAGGATTATTTAATCAGAGTTGAAAATGAATACACTTCTACGAGTGTGGTAGGTCAGGTCACATTCATATCGAATTTCCACGATCACTAGTGGATATATGATCTTATACTAGGTTGAATCACATAAATATGTATTCTAGAAACCCTTGACTGATAGATACTTGTAGAGAATCCATGAATAGTAAATGTGTTGTAATGTGGTCTAATACCCCACAGTAGTCATGTGGTGGGAGTTCTTATTGACATGGTGGTCGAGGTGGGGGACATTGAATTTCAGGTAAAGGGAATTTATATCAAAAGAGTGGTGCAGATCAGAAGACTAAGTTTGTAACACTGATAATAGGGTAAGTATTATGTCAGGTAGTTAAGCATGCACCTGGGGACTGTGAGAATAGTCCATTGACATTCATATGTACTGTTCTTATAGTATATATGCTTTCTAGTTACTTATTTGATATAAGAGAATCTCATTCATTTATTTCTACAAAATTTTTGAATGGTTTTAGGATTGTATTGGAGTATGTAAGTAGGGTTATGATGATTAAAACACCATTACGAGAATGATCAAGAGACATATATTGTGTATGGGGTGATCTGTTGAGGTTGGGGAGTGACATTTCTCTTGGGATTTTTACATACCTGGAATTTTGGACATTGACATGATTTTGGGTATTGGTTGTGTTGCTAGAGTACTAAGGATAGTGTTTTTTTGGGAACTAATATTTAATTATTATTTTATTTTCCTATGAATGCACCTTATTGGAAAACCTTATGGTCGATCACTTGGAGGTCCCTCACAAACACAACAAGTCTATTATCATAATATATAATCTTACTAATATAAAACTATCTTGTATATTATTATATATGAAGGTATTTTAAATTAAAAAAAATATAAATATTATATATATTTTAATTACAATTATGTAAAATATTATTTATGATCAAATAATAAATATAAATGTTCTTAAGAGATCATGGTTATTGACATCATTATTTAAAAATGTTCTTAATATTCAACTCAATGTGGTGATAATGTCCTATCAAACATCACATTATCATTTGAATTTCCATCCCCACATACTGATACCTCTATATATAAGCTAATTCCCTTACAAATGTATTAATGAAGTCTTATTTGCTAACTATCACTACTCATGTCATACTCTATTGTATAAACGACACAGATTTTGAAGAGAAGGGAAATGATTAATTAGAAGAAGATCTCAACTACCTAAAAATGATTTTGACCTTCACCATAATAAATTTTACCACCACCTATAATGAAAAAGTTTAATAAATATATTTAAAATGATTGATAATAAAACTCAATCAAAACACAATTCCTTCGTAAGAACACAATTTAATGTTAATTCTCCATTTTTATTAGTGTTGAGATGTGTAACATGTTGGGAGAACAAATAAAATATAGAAAATGAAAAAAATAGCTATGAATAAAAGTGATAAACATTTATATATATTAAAAAAATAGAGAACAATTATATCACTAATAAAACACTATTACTCCATGAAATTCATGGCCTTTGTGTTAGGGGTGAGAAACATATTTATAGGATAAAATGAGTGAAATCTCAGCTCCAAAATATTTCTTATGATAAATAATTTATGTTATCCACATTAAATGATTGAATTTATGAAAAGTGACTTCTCTAATGTTGCTTCTATATCCCCTCTTCGTTAATTATAATAATTTAAGTATTATTGGAAATAATATGTAGGGTTTATGTCTATATTACTCAGAAACAGTAATATATCAAAATGGATATTCTTCTTCGAATACTCAAAATTCCAATTTCATTATGACCATGAAAATAGTAGATTCGTGCACAGTCACCTTTATAAATGATTTTAAGTATTTCAAAATATATTTCCATGATGACTTTTATCTTCATTGGAAGATTCCCATTCGATATATATGCCTACATTCGTAATTGTGTGCAAGTCTGTGCATAGTTTTTGATGCCTTAACTGTGACCTGGAGTTGGGATTCAATAAGATGCTTTCTTCATTCAATATAAAAGGATTAAATATATCACATTATATAAGGAATAATAAAAATATGAATTTCACAATTTCATTTATTATAGAATATGTTACTTCCAAAATATAGAAATAAATTAATATAGTTAAAATTGTGAATTTTTCTATTTTCCCATTTAAGAAAAAAAAACTACCAAAATTATTCAATTTCTCCAAAAATAACCCTATAGTGGGACATAAAAAACTTATATTATATTAGAAAATATATGAACATATTATCATCATCAATTACCAACAACAAAATATTTCACTACCACATAACGATAATGTATTCAATTTAAAATCCACAGAACAATGAAAAATAATAAAAAATCCATGATCATATCCAAAATAGAATTATAGGAATTCTCACGTATGAATAAAAAATCCATTAAATAACATTTATTCATATTTAAAAAAATTAAAATCATATTTCCATATTTAGCCTTATCAAAACCTATATCATGTTGAATTTTATGTCACACTTATCTAAAGGGAAAAAGAATATGGAGTTATGCTCATACCTGGGAAATGAATATATGACCATTTGATTTTGAAAATTATATTTTCTCCAAACTATGTGGGATTAAAATGTTTTCAATCATGAATTTATTTTCATGAATAATTTAATGTCTTTGGTATGGTGAAAAATTATTTAAATGTTTATGTCCAGAAAGAGGAGGTATGAACTCTTGGTTAGTATTGCATGAGGTTGTGTTATTGTGAGTTCCACATAAGCTTGTCAGGTGGGGGATTGAAAGAGAGATAGGGGTGTTTGATCCTACAATCTTCTCATTACTTCAAATTCAACTTGTTTTGGTGGGGTTCTACATCTCATTGTGCCACATGAATTGTGAATGTTTTTGTAGGTGTGACACATTTTTGGTGTTTTTCATAGCTCTATAAAGGCACAATATTATTTTTATTTATTATTTCTCTTTAATAATTTGTGGATAATTTATAAACATTAGTTAACTAAAATTCACCCCTTTTACTTATAGAGTTACTTGAGTCATAAAATAAATAAAAAATGAAAAATTCATCCACATATCCATTTATTTATTTATTTAGGATAACCCGATGAAACAAATAAATCATAATTAAATGATCGAAGTAAATCAATTCACACATTATTCACTACTAAATATATTGACACAGTCCTTATATGACACAAAAAAACTATAGGCGTCCCAATGAAAAAATATGGAATTCCCTACCCCCATAATCAAACATTAAACATCCATGAAAAAAATAAAAAGAGTGAGAGTATGTAAGGAAAAATCAACATGTAATTTTAATTTAACATAAAAGGTAATTCATTTGATATAAAGGATAAAAAATGATGATTTAATGGTTGGTATCTACTTAAAAATATTTCTAACTACTGATGTGCCTTAATAATGTGAAATATTTTCTATGATGTCTTGTTATTATAAAACAAAAATAAAAAGATATATTACTAACATAAAATACATGTTTCTCTCATGAAATTATTTGTTTTTGAATGAAATTTTAAAATATAATATAATAACTCATAGTACTTGACGAATATGGTGATTTAGTGTTTCATATAAATATATTTAAATAAATAGTAAATTTTATAAAAATTATTGAAAATAAAAATAAAAAAAATCTATCAAATTTATAATCATTTAAAATAAACTCTTTCAAAAATCATTACAATTTTCTAAAAATTAATTGATGTGTAAAAATAATTATAATATTAAATGATGAAAAAGGTTCTTAAAAATTTTAAAAATAATAAATAAAAACTAGTTTTTTGACACTCCCTTGACACATTAATCTCATTACCCCTCATTTTAGTTTAGTAAAATAAAAAAACTATAGAAAAATCATCTTGAAGGAAATATTCAACATTGATTTATTTTTAATGGTAGATTTACGTTATGTTCATAACTATTACAAGTAGAACCATAATTTTTTGAAAAAATAAGATAAATAAATAAAAAATTAATAAATAGGGAAAATATGATAGAATATGGTTTAGAGGCCGATGTGGTTAATATATATTTACTGCTCCTAGTCAAGTAGTTATAGTTGTATAACACCAATCTGATGGTGGATTGGATTTCTTAAATATAAACATGAATAAATTCATTCTCCCAATTATTTTCCTCTTTAATTACTCATGGATAACCCATGTATAGTGTACAATAGCACACCACCCTTTCTAATATAGTACGTATTGGAATTTGGGGGATGGAGAATGAATGGGTCTTATTTGTTTACTTCCAGTAGTTGTGTTTACACATTAACATCAACTACCATGTATTTCACATGTGATATTTTACTTGATGTATTCATTAAATGGGAATTCGTAAAATAATTACACTCTTATTTGAGTAAAACATGAATAAACAATAGTGAAATCATTAACATCATGTAGGTTATCTACAAAATTGATCTCATTAGGAAAGGTCAGTAGGAAATATATTTTAGAAGGGGTTTCTTCATCATTTCCCATAGAAAGATAGAGTTATATAGGTACATAATAGTATTTTTAAAATATGACATGATGACCTAACTATTGGTCGTTAAAATAATTATACCAATTATCATTCAAACCATATATATGACTTATAATTGTATTATCTTGAATGGCGTTATTCGAAACTGCACCACAAAAGTGTGATGGGGATATGATTTGATATTAATGTTTCTTGTTCATTTATCATTTGGGTTTATAAACATATAACATATGAGGATTAAAATTTAACTATTCTTCGTTATCATGGTTCAGTTGTGATTTTTATTCAAACTTTAAAACATTAACTTCATCATGATCGGATAATGGTGATTCTACCATCTAGATTTCTTATTTGAAAACATTGGAAAGATTTTAAGGGAGAAATGTATTTTGATTCACTTGGATATTAATTTCCAACATCATGAATAACTAAAAATCATAACAACAAGAATATAATTAATTAAATCACAATGAAAATCTATCTTGATACATGAAATGAAAGATATGAAATGAAGTTATTATTTATTGTTTTTGTTGTTTTTCTTTTTTTTTTAGAAATAGTGTATGCAAAGAATTAGACTCCCAATAAATTTTTCAAAATAGTTGATAGTGGTTTTTAGGATCACTATTAAATAAGAATCTTATTTTACTGAGAATTCACCTTATTGGGACACCCATTAGTCGATCATAAAGAGGCATCTCACATAGTCTGCTATTCTATTATCACTATATAAATATTAACTATAATAAAACTATCTTATATATTAATAGAGATGGTGGTATTTGAAATGAGGTAAATTTACAAAATAATAATATCTAAATTAAATTGTAATATATATTCATAATAGAATAAATCTTATAAAATAATGTTCATAGGGTTTTTTGGTGATTGAATTAATTATTTAATATTTTTCTCATAATATTTATCTCAATTAGGTTATCATGACCTATCACATTTCACCATCTCATTTGAATTCTCATAACACCATTTCTAGACATCTACACTTGTGTTAAGGATCTTCCAAATTTATAATATTATTACTCTTTATTGACCATCACTACTCTTTCCATACTCGACCGTATAAATGGAATAAATTGTGATAGTAAATAAATGATCAACAGTAAGAAGAACTCAATGGTAAAAAAATAGAGAGACAACTCATAAAATTAATATTTATCCAACACATTAATTCTCTGATTTGTAAAATGAAATTAAAAATAAATACCAATAAAAATAAATCAGTGGTACATTCTCTCCGATGCACAAACTCTGATGTTTCATCCCTATTTTACCTATATTGGGAAGTGAAATAATGTAAAAGAACAAATTTAATAAAATAAATTTATGTATATATGAATAGTATAGCTAATATTGTATATAATTAAAATTTAAATAATAATTATAATAATAAAATATTATATTTCCCCGTCTAATGGTTATCTTTTAGTATGGGAGGCGAGATATAGAATAATAGGTAAAGGGAGAGACATTTCTGGTCCAAAATATTTATTCCAAATGTTTTGATATGTTATCCCTGTTAAATGAGTGAATGGGAAACTGGTGTATTCTGTAAAGCTGTTCAATTTTTTTTCCCGTGTTCACCCAAAATATGACAACAAATTTTCCATTATATGAATGAGTTATAGTAATTTTACTATAGAATATATAACTTGAAATGTCATTATTCATATTCTAAAAAAAGACATCCCATTGCATTATTCTAATAAAAAAAGCATGCAATCATTTATTATGGTTTCCCACTAATTCATTCTCCTAATCCATGTACTCATTCAGAATCATTTATTAGTCCCACTTTTAGATAGTGTCCCATATTCAAATTTGAAATTATTATTGAACAATTTATGAGTCCCTAATTGTTATATTAATCTATAATTCATGAAGATGGACTGATATTTGAATCAATAAATTTGAAATGTTTGGCATGATTTTGGATGCCTGTTAGTTGAATTTTAAATTTTTATTGAGTGTTTCCACCATTAAATCCTACAAAAATAAATAATTGAAAAACGTCAGAAATCCAAAATTAGAAAAATATTTCATTTAAACTCCAAATATGATAAAATAATTAAAATGTTGTAATTTCAAACAAAATAACACTATGTGAGATTTAACTCATTGAACACTATAGAATGTATGTGATAATATTAGGTTCATCTCATACTAATCTAACAAAGATTGATCCTAAAAGAGATTTAACATTACATCTTATTGGTGTAATATTTATAATAATTTTGAATAATGGGATAACTAAGAATGCCATGCAAACCCATTTCATTAGTAACAAGGGGATACAAATATTTAAGTATCACGCCTTTTGCAGGATGATGGCGGTGTGAATAATTATGTATTTTCACTAATAGTAGAATAGTTACAAGACAAATTTCTAGATAAATCATAACACTACCACCTAGTATGAATGATGAGTTTATAATTGAGCTCATTTATATAATTAAACTAATTTTTAATCCACATTTTTTTAATATCACAAACCGATATTCAATAAAATAAGACTCTCATGGATCAATTTTTGGATAATGGATTTATTCATCCATGAACATCCCCTTAGGGTTCTCACCTCTTGTTGTCTACGATGTCTAAGGGGACGGTGTGCGTAAATGTAGATTATTTGATGGTGAAACTAGTGATATTGAATAATTTATATCATCTTCCACCTATAACGTATTTATTTTACTAGTTGGGTGACCATGTGTTTTTAATAATATTTACTCGAGATCGGGGTATCATCAGTTTAGAGTTAGACATTATAATATATCAAATGCTTTTTTCCAAAGGGGGTAAGTTCAATATGAGTTCTTAATGATGTTATTCATCTTGATGAATTTCATAGATAAGTTTATATCCTAGATGAAATGAATCATTGACATATACCTAGATCGTTTTTTGGTTATTTGTGTTTACAAAATCATAGTGCACACCAATACTCATGAGGATCAATCCAAACAACATGGAATTATACTACGTACAATGACAGAGCATCACATATAAAATATACTATATATGTTTCAATTCTAAATAAATTATTTATATATTATAGGTCACAAAATCTAAGGGGATGGACTACCATTGGACCCATAAATTATTTTTTATGTGGCTTCTTGGGAGTATCATAATTATTTTTTATATAATTATAGCTTCCCGGGATAAAAACTGATTATTGGATGTCTATCTTGGATTTTTACAATTTGGAAGCCTCAAATTCATGTATAACTACAATAGAAATCATTTTTATGTAATCAGTAATGTGTTAATGATTTCTACAAGATCAAAAGTCATGTAACTACTACAATAAATTTGATACTTACTATGATTGGTCACTACTATAATATTTTATGTGAAACATCTGGGATCATATGTAGAGAAGTGTTGATGTATGGGGATTGAGGTACGTTATATGGGTTTGGGTATTTGAGGCCACATCAACAGAATAACCTTATGCATGACCACCAGATAGTGGTGTAGGTATCTTCTTTTATGTGTTGGTGGAATTATCAGTTGTGAAAAACATTTACGGTGGATACCGAAAAAAAAATATTATTATATATATTTTTCAAAAATTTATTACAAATAATGATAGATGATATGGGTTGAGTATCTGTAGTATTTTCAATTTTATCTAGCATATAAACAGGGGAAGGGAAATGGTGTTGTTAAATCATTGACTTGGAAGACCACACTCGGGTAGTTCAAAATATCGGTTCTGAATGTAATATGATAATATTCCTGGATGATATTAATATGTCCATTTGTGATGTAAAATATAATAATTACTTCATTATAGTATCAGTTGAGTGCACAATTTTGAGAAAAATAAGGGATACGAAATATGGGGACTAATATTTTCATCCCTTAGGGGAATCATTGATGGTGGGGAGTTACCTTCCAATTAAACGATATATTAGGATGAGATCATCTATATCTAGAACAATTTTTTTCCTATGTTCATGGTATAAGATATTATTCTTGACTTCATTGCTTGAAGTGGATGGTGAATCCGTGTTTGACCAAAATGTACCCCGAACTACGTCTACAGTTTTGGTAGCCATGTAATAAAAGGGAGATTATTGGGTACATGACATGATGATACACCATTAAAATGGGGAAAACTAAAAATTAAGGACCTAGTGGTTTACTATATTCATTTCCATCATTTAATTTTACATCGGATGAAATTATTTTTGGAAATCATGGTGGGTTATCCAAGGAAACCAATGATTAATGAAACTACAATAGTGGTTATGGACTGATTCAGGAAAGTGTTTCATTTTTTCATATACATGAGACAATTATCATAGATCTGTTGGAGGACATGTAAATTATGGAAATAATCCATATGCATATGTTACCATGAAGAAATTTTTTAAATATTTTCTCTCATTTCACTTAACACATCTGGAAAGGCTTACAGAACATCCTTGGAGACAATTTATTTTCGAGTATGAATCTCCACCAGTAGAAAGAAGGTCTATCATAGCATAATATATTTTTTCTATAGAATATTATATAAGAAAATATTATTAATTTTGGTTTGTCATGGGATAAGAACATGGAGTTCATTGAGTTTACCTATAACAACATTTATCGGGAGACAATTCAGATGGGACTATATTGGTCACATTATGGTGGGCCATACAGATCAACTCAATACTAGATGGTAACAGGTTAATCTATGTTTTTTGGGACCAAGTATCATATAAGAGATATCAGAGAATTTAGTGGGTGATATTTTGTCCCATCAGGTGTCACTTTGATTGGTTCACCATTGGAATAAGAGATAGGGAATGTTACTTCCACATTTCTTATGAGTTTTTTATATTGTGAATCATATTCTATTGGTTTCATTTTTTATATATAATAGAGTTATGGTTCTATGTATGATGTTTTTCATGTGTTAATTATTCATAAATATATCATCGACCCTTCTTGTGTGATTTCTATTGAATATGTAGGGATTGTGGATAATGTGCACATAAAGGATAATATAATTTAGTTAATGGATAATAGTGACAAATTTTTTCTAGGATATTTCATTTCAATATTTAGATTATTATGGAAACATTGTCATTTTCAAAAGGAATCATGGTAGAGAGATGAATTTATGACAGCTTCATTGCCTGACTAATTTACTTCGGAAACATATAAATGCATTAGAGTACATATTGAAGATAAGATAATATAATGTGGGGAGACTATAATATTTATACCCTTTTGGTGATATTTCATGACCATTTTGATGTATCCTTTTGTCCTTGATTCAATTATATCTTGTTTTTTATTTTAAATTTTGTTGTTTTGGGTGAAATTTAAGAAATTTGGAATCCCAAAGCGCCAATAATGGTTATCAAAAGGTTTGATAAAACCATGAAACATTACCTACTAAACTGTGTACCCTATTTTTGGGTAACATGAGGAGGTGTGTGTGTTGTTCATTGTTTCGAAATATTTTACAA
This sequence comes from Viscum album, assembly GCA_963277665.1. Classification (NCBI taxonomy): domain Eukaryota; kingdom Viridiplantae; phylum Streptophyta; class Magnoliopsida; order Santalales; family Viscaceae; genus Viscum; species Viscum album. Next base: position 730,131,239 of record OY728139.1, on the reverse strand, counting down.
CCTCCCTCCACAAACTATTCACCCTCAACTAGTTGTGATTCACTTGGGGTGAACAAATGATTTAAAATAGTAGGCACTTAGGAGAAACCAGTCACCCAATATTTAGAGGACAAATGTAGGATCAATAGGTATATTATACCAATAAATCCATTTGAAAATGTTTTTAATCACTCTAAATATTATTTAAAATTCTAAAACACCCCTATCATTTAGTATTAATTCCCCTTATTTATCCTAACAATAGTTTAAATATTTTCATATGCCTCGAAGGGGATTACAAGACACTAAAGTGGTATTTCTGGGAAAATGGAAGATCTAATTAAAGTATTGGATCCTCATTGGTAAAGGTTATATTTTATATTCAGTTTTGTGCCTCTCAATCTCTCTCGTCTCTAGTTTCTAATTAAGAGTAATAGTTTACCGTCCATTGGTTTTGATTTAGATCTAGTATTTAATTGTATTTTTTCCTTTAAATCTAGATCATATGTATTTGTCTTAGATATTCCTTGTCATTGTGAATTTCAATATTTTCAAAAAATTGAAGATTTTGGTTATGAAAATACTTCTAAATAATAATTTTTTTCACTATCGAATTATCAAACCCCATTGTATTTATAATAATTTCATGTATAAAATTGTGTAATATTGATTTCCACATTATCCAATTGAAATATAAATTTAATTGTTTTTTTTAATGTGATTATGAATAGTTGAATTTTCTAATTTTCAAATTTTTGAATAATGTGATTAAATATTTGGTAGATATTTGAATTTATGAAATTTGATGATTAATGACATAGGGATGTTTTTGATAAATTGGTTGTGAATGTGGAACCATTTGAAGGGACATTTTTTACTAATTTTAGGATTAAAGATAGCTAAAAAATTATGGATTAGTTTCTAGACTTCGTATCTAGGCCCTAAATATATATAAATATATATTATTTCAAGTGATCAATATGTTCGGGTACATGAACTACTACTCTGTATTATGAAGTGGAGCCAAAATTCTCTTCTAGTCACGCATTGTATAAATGTGAAATTTATATTAAATGAATAATGTAAACCCATGATGGAATGAAATTCCATATCCCTTTGTGGATGATTCAGTATTTAACATAGTTAAAACAAGTTATTAATGGGTTAGTATTAATCATGAACCGGAGAATTTATGTCGTTACTTAATGAGTAATTTAAAGTTAAAAATTCATATATTATCTTTTGTAACCTATTATTTAAAAATTTACATGAACTATTATATACAAGATATTGTTTTATAGTCTATTATGAGTGGCATACCATGTATTACTGACACCTTACTCGACATGGTTGATTAGTACACAAATTGACTTTATGTTTCAAGGACATTATAAAAAATGATCAATGTTTCTAATAGTTGAGTACGATTATGGAATGGATCATGGATGAGAGAATCAGACATGTTATCAGAGCCACATGGGAGATATTGGTGTCTTTAGTTTTTTTATGAATTTTACACTTGAAACTAATATGAAATGACATATTTAATAATTTTTTTCATATTGGATTTCTATTTAGAATTATACAGTGATATATATCTATACTAAAAATTGTATAAATTTTATTTGGTGTTCCTTTCATTTGGATGTTAGTTATTATTTCCACTCTTCAGTCTCTTTTTTAAGAGTTTATAGTATCCCAAATTTAATTATTAGAACCACAATTCTCTTTGTTAGCCTCAATAATACGTGGATACATTATTATGGCCATATAAATATCATACTAGATGAAATAGTATATTGAACAAGGGTAGGGTTGTTATCATTTAATCAATGTGAAACTATTTGGGTACTCTATTTATTGATGTGACGGGTACTTCATGTGAATGTGTAATACTAAAATGATTCATTGTGTTATAAAAATAAATTATTATTTTTTTCTATGTATTTTTAAATAATCCCCATGTATTCATTAGTATTTTTATTGATATTATGTTTAAATGTAAATTTTTATGTTGAAATGTATCATTTTGTAAATAATACAGTATATTTTTATAAAATATTAAATGAAAATTTACGGTATTTATGTTTCCATTAATATTTAATTGGAATTATATTGCGAATTTATTTTGATGATAAATCTATATTTTTTATTAAGAAACTGATTATTTTTACCCCTGTGTTTTTTGAAAATGTTGATTTGTTTATAAATATCAAGGTACTAATAGTTTATTTATTTATTTTTTACTCATGTAATTGAGAATATTATGATGATCCCACCATTTATAATTTTCTCGATGGGATAAAAAAATATATTGTGTCAAGTATGATGTAATAATTAAATAATTGAAGATACTACATGTAATATTTTTAATGTAATATATTGTGGGAAAATGGAAATTATTTTTTTGTGTACAATTGATTTAATTTTTCTTAATTCCTTAAATCTATATAAATAATAGTTCCTTTGTTATGTAAGTGATCATATAGATAATTTTTATGTTGGGTTTTTTGAATGGATAAAATTTTTTCATGTATTTTTGTGTCCATTATAATAGTTAAATGATTATTTTTATGATCTATTTATGAGAGTGTGGGTTTTCGAAGTTTAAACTCTATATGTATTGAGATTATTTTCCATTCTTATATGTTTTTTAAATTTGGAGATATAGTATATAAATTATATGGATTTTCATGTTAGTTGTAAATCGATTTATAGATATTTATGGTGATTAATTTGAAACTACTTTTGTAAAATACTTACTGGTAAGACCAAAATTAATAAAACATATTTATATTTTTATGTATAGATAAAGCAGATTGAATTCATGATAATATGTATATAAATACATCATGTGTATATAAGAATCCTGATATTTACATAGGTGTATTAACCTACATATATACACCTTTATATATAATTCAATCTTCACCTAGTTCACAATAATGTGGTCTTTCTTCACATAAGATTTGAAAATCGTCATTTATATATTCACGTAATCTCACAAGCTCCATACAAATCATTATAAAGGAAACACAAAATGAACATAAAATTTTATGTAATTAATTTGACCACAGATAACTATGACTAAATCCTATAAATCCATTAGTTATATAATATATATAATTTTTATACTACAATTTTAACGATTATGGATTCCAGGTTTGGTGATTAATAATTTAAATGTTTTAAACCAGAATTTTATCTTTTTATAAGTGAATGGATGAAAATAATAGGATCCGAGTCAACATCCAATGTTAGGGGCTATCTGATGACTAGGAAAATGTTATGGAAATCCCAATAGGGGAAGAAATTGGTAAATTAATTATAATAATTTCTTAATTAAACAATTTTTTAATATAGAAACATAAATCATAAGTAACACACCCAACCCCTAATAAAGGTGATGTTTCGAATGAGTCCATTATGGAACAAGGGCATCTAAAATCTGTGCATCTTTATATCCCTTAATCTTGTATTTATTCATCAAAACCATCGAGTAAAACATTACATCATTAAATTATATATGAAATAATATATAATGATGGTGGAATATCACATAGTGGGATAATCATATCTGTGGTGTACATTTAACAAAAAACAAACGTTGAAGAGTAGACCAATGATATGGAGCTGAAATAATGATGAAAAATGTTTCGTGAAAAATATAATAATCTATATCTCTAAAATAAAATTATGAGAATGTTCCTTAGTATCATTAATATTATTAGTGACTGTATTGGTGTGTATGATGGAATCATCACAATATGATTAAAATACACTACTTTATTTTTCATTAATACTAAATGTGTTGTTAACATCTTCTATAGATGGACCAACGTAATTTTCTGGTTATTTGATACAATGAAACCTATGATGAAATTTTAATATGATAACACATAATTTAAATTCTGATAGTTCATGGTTCATGAGATATCAATAGGATAATATATTTTAATAATATTATAGTTATGTACAAATCCCATCATGGAAATAATTTCTAACTTCACACTTCTATTTTTTTAATAAGTATCCAAAAATTTGCAAAATGGGGCATGAAAATTAGTTTGTGGGAAGGAATCAAATATTTCAAGGAAAATATGATAGGATAATTACAACTATTTAATGGAAAAGTGGAATGATCAATTCAAAACTCATCATTTTTTATAATTTTCAACTATAACGAACAGAGACACTATGTGTTTCAACAAACTAAGAAAATGGTTGTCACTAATAAATGATAAAATCATCTTCCATGACATAGTTATGAATAATGATCTTATTGAATCACAAAATATGATGTGAATATTCATAATTCATATATAATAGGTATTCTAGATATTCATTCAGTATAGTTAATATACTATTTTATTCTATTTCTATGAAGTATTTTAGATCAAAATAGAATAGTAAAAAAATCAAAGACTATATCAAAACATGGATGTTGAGTTATTGAGGAAGACATAAAATGGATTAATTATTTTACCTTATGAATATAAATCATCCAGTGTTAATGTTTCTTTCATGTATTTTTAATAAAATAGAATATTAATTCATTTATCCATATTCGATTCTATTCTGGGTATGGAATTGATTTACTTGTATAGATTTTACATAAATTGTTAAGAGATAGAAATAACCCTTTGATTCACAAATCACCCACTGATTATTTACAACTACTTAGTGGCAGGTACATAAGTTTTGGAATCATAATTTAAAAAATGGGTATTAATGACTTTTGAAAATGAATGTCTACCCAAAATTATGGAGAATATGGAGATTTTTTTCCTTGAAAAAAACCATGTGGCGAGGGAATACATTGATCTTTTTATAGTTGAATGTCATTGTTTTCATCAAATTCGGGTGGTTAAGTTCTTGTTCAAACTTATACATAGTTTGTTTCCAATATCAATGATTCTACATAGAATAGTTATTATTGAACATATATATATTGAAAAACAAACCATTTGTGAATTTTCTCAATGGTTACATTCACCAAATTGATTCATCATGGGGTGCACATTTCCTTTTTCAAGAATAAAGAGGGGTTTATCCACCTATACATTTAATATCATGAAATTAATTAGATAATTATAAATAAAATTTTTCCTATAATATATATTGATTACTTGTTCAATAAACAATATTCTTCCCAATAATTTTCCAAGGTAGATCCATCGTTTATATGTTTTCATGTAAAGGTGATAAAGTAGGATATCCACAACGTGGATTTTCATATATGGTACATGAATTATGAGTTGATCTTGATTACATTTGACAATACTAATATAATATATGTATTCATGGACATCTTGAATAGTGTTTTTAGTGATCACCTCAAAAAAAATTATTATATATATAGGAAATATTCGAATATACTCTAAAATAAATGTATATTATTAAGGGAATTTGATTGTTGTACTCATGTTATTTTAATATGAAATGATATATAAGAAGTACAAAAAATGCATGTTTTGGATGGACAAGGAAAAAATGCCATAAAAAAATAAATACACGGGGTTTTTAAAAAATAATTTGAATTTAAAGGGTTTCTCTGTCTAAATCCATACTTGACAACACAGTTTTTAGAATATTTTGATGCCATAATCAATTTGTTATAAACATATAATAATTTTCAAGTACTAGAAAAAAGAGAACTCAAAATATATTGACATTTATATGGTTTGATTAATTTGTATAAAGATTTAATGAGTTAATAAAATTTCTAATCATTTCTCCTATTATCAATTTACACAGAAGTGGGGAAGGATTTGTGTTCTAAAATGTTTGATCTGAAGACAGTTTGGATTTTTTACTCAATAAATATGATAATGTGATATACAATACCTCATTTAAATTAATTGTACATGAGTTAAAATCCCCTGCATATGATTTTTAATATTCTTCCACTAACATTAAATTAAATATTTTTTGGAATTATCTCTATGTGGAGAAGTGTGAAATATATACAGATAATAAATTTATTATATATATATTTACACAAATGGTGTACTATATGAATGAATGGGGAGATTATTACTTATAATGGATAATTATTATTCAATCCATTATCATTCAAGGAAGGACTAAATTTACAAGACTCTCAAAATAGAAATTATCATGAATCAATATCAATGATGTGGATTGAATGGTATCTAATTGTTAGAGAGATTAAAATAATGGACTTGTGAATATTGAAACAAAATTATCCTAAAATGTTTCGAATAATTACCCTACCATATAATATTATCATCAGCTTGTGGTTAAAATACGATGATATAAAAATAAGTTAATTTAATATTCTAGAATTGATCATTTCTATTATTGGGTATATATGGTTCTGAACCAGATTTGGGTCCCAGACAAGACATAGTAGAAAAAAATATCTAAATGATTTACATATCTTATCCTTATAAATTTGTTAAGGATTTATTATGATGAATAAATATATAGAAAAACCCATATGGGGGATAATACGAAGTGTAAAATTTAATTATTTGTATCTCATTATTTTTAATAATAATATCTCAATGGTGAATGATATAATTAATAGGGTATTACAAAACTATTCCCAATTATATTAATGATATATTGAAACATAACAATGGATTTGATAATATGTCTGCTAGTGATATTAATTAGAAATAACAACAACATTATGGTTAGATAGTCTATTCATTTTTTTTGTCAAATAAAATTTATCATTTGAGAAACTCACCGTGATATACATAAGGGAAGTGGAAAGAATTCATTGAGTTCTTCTGTCAATTATTTTTAATGGAGATATTTATTTTCCATGAGTTTTTGGATAATCCAATTTCATGAAATATATGTAGTGTTGTGTTTCAGTTTTACTAATGACCCTAAAAAGCATGGTCAGTGTGAATGAATCATTCACACAACATAGGATATGTTTTCACCATGTTAATTAGATTTCCACGGATTTTGGAAAAAACATACACTTGATGGTGTTCACATTTAAAAATTGATTCTATTCTATAATTAAAATTAAACCTTATGAAAATATGTATAAGAAGAGGTGTAAGACTCATGAATTCTTGGATTAAGATACCGAGATGAAGCAGATGAGACATCATCAAATAAAATAGACAATAGAGAAGGTTGAAACTATTTACTGGTAATGAAATCCTCATAAAATAAATATAAATATATACATAAAATCATCAATGTGACATATAGTATAAGGTTTGAGATATATTGTTTCTTTATATATAATATTTTAATAATGTAATGTTGTTTTGTATTAAAGGAATTCAATGTCTAAGTTAAGACATCCCCTTTTATATTCTTGATAACATAGGAGTTGTGGTTTGTAGAAAAACAGTCAGCCCTTACATTTTACATGTACATGATATGTTCAGTGTATCCCTCTTATGGATATATATATATATAACACCTCAGATAAATGGACTCTATATGATTCATTATTGGTGAATTATATTTCATAAGGGGTGCATCCAATGATGATTTAGGATAGCGAGGAATTTTTTTTTCAAAATAATATAACTCAACTACTCAAATTTTTATATAGAAGCATCAATTTTGATTAAGAAACCTGGAAATGATAAGAGACAGTAAAATAGATGTAACCACATGTTTTTGTGTATGAATTGAGATTTTTATGATAATATTTGTAAAGTATGAATATTTTAATTACTCTACCATTTAAGAAATGAAAAAACATTTTGATTTAATAAATTCCTTATTATGAATTGGATTCATAGAAAACACATGATGTACATTGGTTATTTTGGAAGGTTAGATCATGTTATATTTAATAGAAATTTTTCTTCAAAATTATTTGAAATTTATCCATTACAAAATAACAGGTACATATAGTAGTTTTTAAGGTTATTTAATAATTAAATTTTATAGAGATAAATGGTTTACTGGCCTTGAAAAGTAGGATCATACCCAAGAAATACCATTTATCATAGAAAATATCAGATATAAAATAATTGGAAATTATCCATGATGAATACCAATATAATATTAATCTACTCAAACACATGTTAAACTATCTTTGTGAGAAGATAAAAGTTATCATGGTAAAGTAAGAAAAAATGTTTTCCAAAACACCCCAAGATAATTTCATCATTGGTATATAACACCCTTGGAGAGTAAACAAGCATAACAAGGGGTTTTGAATTAATTTTCAAGATGTAAGATTTTTATATATACATTTTAATATAATAATTGTTATATTTATTCATTTTTTTGATACCATATACATAACGTTATATATTAGTTATTGAAAATATGTTTTGAAAGAAACAATCGAATTTTCTGTTTTGGGAAAATATATGGTTTTAATTATAAAATTATTTTCTATGAATTTAATAATTTTAAAATAAATTAATTTTTAAAGAAATATTTTTTTCCAGTAATATTTATTTTAATATAAATGAAAATTATAATATAGTTATATTTATTTGCGTTTTATACAAATTTGATAAAATGTAAATATTGGAAAAACCTGTTATTTTTCAGTATGTTTGGAATTTTATTTAATCGAGGAAATTTTTATTATAAAATCATTTTTCTGAAATAAATAATATTTTTTTCAATAATAATTTCAAAATAATCCATTAATGAAATATTCATTATTTTCTAGGACAATCGGTTTTATTGGTTAAGGAAATATTATATAAATACATGGTCTATAATTTTACATCACAACATCAAAATAGTGATATAATAAATAATTTAATGAATACCCCCACAAAAACAATGTAAAACCTTCAAGGAAATGACTTTTTTTATATGATATTATGTTATAATAATAACATTTTAATATATCCTACAAAAAAGTATTACATTTTTTTGTTTATAATAAATGTAGTATAAACATCTCTCCATCCTACATAACCAACTATATATTGAAATGATTCTGGATCATAAAATTAGAGAATATATAATAAAATTCCTTATTTGAAGAAACCATAGTCAAAATACATTTTAAGTTTTGTCAGTTTTGTATATTTTATTATATTTTTGTCCAAATTTATGACTAGAAATTTGAAAATAATTCGTCACCATTTTATAATAAATACCATGTAATCATCTAACTCCACTTCACTCAAAACACAATGAGTGTCATGATTCTTTACCTGTCCCTATATAATTACATCACAGTGAATTTACATTCTCATAAAATATCCTCCCATTATTTAAGAAGATCCAAATTAATATAAAGTATCATCTATGCCTCCCAATTATGCAGTGACTATTTATTATTAATCTTTAGGTTTTCAATCAGTTTATTTGGAAATATGATATTTAAAAGATTTTAGAAATTCATTGTGGTGTCCCAAGAATGGTAAATCCATTTTTACCATAATTTTATACTTCCATGAGTCCTTATGTACACATTTTTGAAGCCTAAATTCTCCAATTATTTTTCAGGCCGTGCATTTTTGTAGTGAATACCCATCATCATTTCGGTAGTTAGTAACAAAACAACATTATCGAAGCCATAAAATTAAATTTTAATAATGGTATCACTAGAGAATATACCATATGAGGGAGAGGAAAATTAAAAAAATGATGATTGATAATTAAAAGAAACATTATATGTTCATTAAAATGTTTTATTGAAAATTGCTATAAATAACCTTTTATTTCAATAAAAATATTGAAACTAAAAAAATCAATGAATAACTGTAATAATATGTTTTCGGAACACACATGGAATCTTTTATGGTAATATTAATAAGGATTAATGGTATTGATATTTAAAATTTAAATTCATGTTGTAATCATTTAAAAAATTATATATCATCATCTGTAAAATGACAAAAATGGATTGTAATGAATATTTCAAAAAATATTTATAGAAAAGTGAATATAAATTCATTGATAAAAATACATTTCACATAAATAATCACCATATTATAAATAATTATACATGATTTAAGATATTTAATATTGATATTGAACATAATTATTATGGACCGAAAAACTGGAATATGTTTATCTTTTAGTAAAAACATGATTTCTATGGTTTTGGAAAACAAAAATATATAATATCGAATAAATACATAAAAACCGAATAAATGACCAGTTAAGATGATAATAGTAGCATATTAATGTAGAATTAAAATGTTACCCTGCCCCCCCCCCCCAATATTTATTAATAATTCTGAATTTGAATATGATTTTTCAATAACCCCTCACTTTAAACAATGGATTAGTTTCACATGATATAACATACTATATAATAAATTTAAAAATATTAAAAATCAAAATAAAACTATATTATTATTTTTATTATTATATATAATACATTAATAATTTCATTTATCACATTTATTTAATGTGTTGGTTAAAATGAATATTTTAATGGTAATCGTTATATTTTCTATACATGTTTCTATGTGATGGTTCAAGCCCTTCAAAAATTTTCAATGATTCTTAATCTCTATAGTATTAAATATTTTATGATCAAATTTAATATACATTCAATACAAATTTATAAAAATCATACCAAATAGAAAGGAAAAATTAAATACATCATTTCGTGGATATGGTAGTTCATATATATTCATGATTGACATTTTCATTTTTTATAAATGATTAAATTGAAATAATGTTTGTAAAGTTTCTCTATTATTTAAAAATAATAATATTGATTTCATATTTATTCTTTTGATGCATCATTATGGTAATCTATGTAGTGAGGAAATGAAAAAATAATAACATCATTACATGGAAGTGGTAGTAAAACCAAAATAACGTGAAACCTTTCACATTAAAACTCATAGAAAGGTTAAAATTATGATAACATGTTATATTTCAAAATTAAATACAATTTCATAAACATATTATATATTGATTCATTCAATATTCGATATTTTACATGTTAGGTTTTATGAAAAACTAAATTCAATACTTCATTGATGTAGTAATCCATATATATGTTTGAAAAATGTTTTCATTTCCAATAGGATGGGAAATTAAAATAATAATTTTTATACCATAAAAATTATTTGATTTAATTTTATTATATACAATTATATTATTATTTCATCTTTTTTGGATAGTTTTTATTTTTTTAGTATAATAATTATATATGAAAGAACTGAACTTATAGTTACACCACTTAATTGGAAAATATATATTTCTATTAAAAATTAAGGCTTATTAGTACTATATTTTTATTGGATAATAATATATAGTTCATTATAAATTAATTTTGGAAGTTGATTGATAAATAATTGGATGATCAGGTGTTTTAAAAACATTGGAATAAGTGAAGATAGGAGGTTCAATTTTTTTAAGAGAGGGGAGTAATAAATAAAATATTATTTATAATAAATAATAATATTAAGCTTCCCACTAGTGCAAATGTGGAAATAAAACTGTTAAATTTCAGTAATATTTATATAAGTGTAAAAATAACCTCCACACAAAAAATTAATATTTTATTTTTTTCAATTTTTTAAATTTTTTATCATTCTTGGGCCGTTATATATTTATAATAATATTTGAAAAATTATAGAAAATATTTTTTTAATAATAATAAGTTAATAAAATTGAAATCATCTCATTAATATAAATTAATCATCATAAATATTTTTTACTTATATGTGTGGAAACCAGAGAAAACAAAAAAAGGGACATGATATGGGAACACAGACCTAATGGGTTCTGATGTAATGGAGGCCAATGGAATCCCCCCTAATGAGGTTCACACCCTCCACATTCAGAAAATTGCTGTTATAAAAACATGAGACACCAGGCCCTTGACCTGTGAGGGACTATAGATGATTAGACACCTTGTTACCATCCCTCCATGTGTGACTCAGATGAATGCTGCAAGATATCAACACACAACACTTCATGATGGAATAGGTTATGAACCAGGGAGGTTTGGTCGAATCGCATAGTGAGTTATGAAGAATCAAGGAATTAGATCCAACATCTGTAAAAATATAAATTATTTATTCCTTATATTAAATCAATTTTAAATTATTTTATCGATTGGATTTGTAGAATTTAATTTCATTATATGTTAAAACAATTCTTCGCTAAATAGTTTTTTATAAAAATATTGTTCTTAAGAATAAAAATAAAAATCTATGAATATTAAATACAATAATGAGTCCTATGGAAGAAATTAAAGTTTTTAAATTAAATTGATATTATTTTAAATTAAATGGATATTATTTTAAATTAAATAGAAACATAAAATTGGATAATAATGTTATGTTACATGATTTAAATAAAACAAATCAAATTGTTCAATAATTTTCATTTTTCAATAATCATCAATATAATTATAAATTTTTAAAATTTAAAATATTTAAAAACAAAATAATATGGACCTTTTAAAATCAAAAATAAATTACACTTTCTATAAAAATATCAAATTTAATAAATTTATATTTTTATTATAATAATGAAATATTTATGTTATAATGAAAAAATAATAGAGATTACATTGGTAATACATTTTTTGATTTAGAGTTTTCTTATTATAGGACCATATACTATAACATATTCACCAAAACATAAAAAATTGAATCCTTATAATTGGGAGAAAACTAATCACTTGAAAATATTTTGTGAATACTTCCATATAGAATCTTCAGTGTCCCCTATGTTCCTATATATAGTTTTTGATTTCTCTAACGAAAATTCACCAGTTGAGTTGTCCAATTATGTAACACAAACTACCTTGTGTTATTAATTTAGAGATGAAAATAAATATTAGATATATCACTATAAATAACTATTCACTTATAGGTGATTACATGAATTTATTATGACTACATGTCCTAAATAAAGAAACTCGAAAGACGTCATGTGCATTGGGGTGGTTGGGTGGTTTAACCAATCAATATTCCATAATATTTATTACATAAAAAATTTAAAAAAGCAAAATATTCATCAGATTGGAATTCCATTATTAATTAATATTATAAATCCATTACATAGAATTCCATTATAGAAAACACAATCTCTCCATTGAAATTTTACATTTTTAATTCGGTTATCGATATAGTTATTTTTCATGGTTTAAGATGAAATTAGTCAATTTTAAATGTCACATGACATCATAGTATTATTCTAAATGAATTTTATTTCAACAATTATACATTACCCAAGTCGTTTTCAAAATGTTGTATTATAAAATAACCGCCTACATAATGCTTTATATGACACTCTTATGATTAAGGAATGAAATATATTATTTTATAAAAATTATCATTAATATTGATACAGATCTCTGTATTGTGAAAATAAATGGTGGTATATATCAAAAGTTCTTATAACATTGTATTATTCCATCCCAATATTCCTCCATTTAATAAATGATATTTTGGGCCCAAATTCATCTAATTATTGAGAGCCTCTTGAAAAATACTCTAAAATAACTATGTGAAAAATTGGTCATGATCTGATATAGTAGATAGAGGTGAATGGTGTTGTCTAAAATAACATTAATATAGATAAGGGTAAAGAGATCAAGTTATAGATATTCCCTTAATACAATTAAATTTTGAAACGTGGTATTGTGATTAGAAATGATAGTTATAATATCAATTTCATGAGTAGTCCTTATAGGGTATGTGAAAAATTCCCTTTCTAAATTTCCCCAATTCAATATTGGTATATTTATATGGTGTATGAAATACATAAAATGTTTTATTTTATCCATAACCTCCAATAACATCATAAAAATGAGGACATAATCATTAATTTCTCACATTAGACCAGCTATCATGAAATGTTTTCATAAATGTTTGGAATTCATTATGTATACATAGTGTATAGGTAATTTTAGGAGTATTATTCTTATATTAGATCTATTTTCAACTATATTATTTATGGAATTTAAAACATCCTCCAAAACATCGTTATAATGTCTTTATATATGTAGTCAGTCAATATTCTTTCATTCACTACAGTAATCATCTCTGGAAAATATTTATCATATTGTTGGTATTTCACTATCATTTGTCACAATGATATATTATTAATGTCATGGAAATGGAATGTTGTTACCCTTTCCAAAAAAATTTCATATAAACTTTTAATAAATACTGAAATAATTGATCAGGGTTATTTTTCAACAAAGTCCAAAAACCAGGGTCCCATATTCATAATTTTTCAACAACAATATTTTTCTTCTTCGGTTGTAAGTGTACTGAGAAATAAAATTCATTTATTATTTTAGACCATCTTCATTTCCACAGGAAAATATAATTCTAAGAGAATATGTACCAAATTATTTCTTAGTTATTTATATATTATTTGACAATAATGATATAGAGAATTATTCCAAAATATCTTGGAAAATATTTCAAATATGAACTCAATATCATATGTTCAATAGTTCTTCTCCTAGATCATGAATTCTATTAATACATAAGTGACCACTCTATCATTTTGCATAATTCCATAGGCTAACAAAATCATCAATGCATGACTACATATTACAAATAATTTCTTTATTGATGGTATAGCTGGTGAATTAACCAATATCCCTTTAATATCATTATATCACAAATCACATTCTGATAACTATGTGTATTTTACTACCTTTCATGTCAACTTGTTTGAATGGTTAACATATTGGGATTAATTTTAAACCATTTCCCAATAGTAATATTTGAAACTAGTTAAACTAACATATATCAGTTATATTCATTTGAGTGGTAAATTATTTTAATAATCTAATCAATTAATTATACACCAATATTCTACCAATCTAGAAAATATGTTCATGAAATGAAACATCCTAGAGAACACATTAAGATGTATTTAATAAATAACAAAATTCCATTTTTCTATGATTGATAAAAATTATTTCTAATAGAATATGAACCACTGAAATAACTATAATGTATAGAACAATATTATCAGTGAATTCAACCATAATGTTACAATGATAATCATAAAATACAATATTTTTCATATTGATAAAAGTGGAAGGAGAATTATTAAAAATATAGCTCACTACCATATTTTAGTAGTGTTTGTACCTATTATGAATAGGGTTATTTGATATATCATACTTCTTCACCCTTAATTGTCGATGAGTAAAAAAATGGTCAATTAATTAAAAATATTGAACTCCTGGAAGTTGATCAAATATTGTATCAATTATGGTGAATGAATATATATTTATTATTTGAATTGAATTTATCTACCTACAATCTTTTTAAATAACCATAGACCTAACATCTTTTATAAAATTAATATGAGTTCAACATAATGTTAAATAGTATGGTGTCATAACACATTATCCCAAAAGTCATCTAGTTGTTTCGTTATCTTGACCTACTTTACAGGTTTCATTTTGTATGGAGTCTGTATGCATGTTTTTAAAAATAGATAAATTCTATCGAATACATAACGTAAACCATTATTTGGTTTGATAGTATGTCTTATGGGTATACATAAATATATAATATTAAAACAAGAACGTTCATTACCATGATGATTTATACCCCATTATACGATATTGTTTCATTTCATATTCTCAAAAATATCATTACTGTTATAGAATAGTGTTCGATCTTTAAATAATTCTGATATTTATGTTTAAAAAAATATGTTTAAGGGATTATATTCATCTTAAAAAAAGTAAATGTCTATATCATAGAAACAAATTATAGTATTATAAAATTAATTTCAAACCCTACATTTGAATATCTCTAAATTGATCAATGGAATGAACATCATGTCTATAACTACAGAATATCTATGCATATTTATAAAAAATTATATATATATCATTTAAAAAAGTTTCACATTAGGTGTATTGGTTCAACACCCTTTGAAAAATGTGTTAAGGGAAAATTTAATTCTCTTAGTAAGCGTAAAATATAAAAAATTGTTCATATATCAAATGTCAAATTAATTATTAATTATCATTCATATTATTATAAATATAACTACAATATTTTTTTACTGCAATTTATCCTCTATTTTCATGTGCGATCAACATTGGTCATTATCCTCTAGAATTTTATAATGTAAATTCAATTGACTCTTGGGAGTTATTTGAATAGTTCACAATCACCATCTAGGAGATCATTGAACATAGATGGTATTTTTGTGCACATTCCATCATAATCATAATTAATTTTCTCTGGAAATATGATGAAAACTCAAAATCCCATCTTGAATGTTCAATAGTGTCCATTTCCTTAACAATTACGTGATGGAAATTAAACACTTCCATTTTTATGTTTTTCGATATTTTATTTTATCGACTTTTCAAACACCCTATACATTTCCTAAATTTCCATGATAAAAAAGGACATGAAAAATTCATATTATATCTTTATTGTACATCTTACATTATCATTATACTATGAGAAATATTGAGTGAAGAAATCCATTTGAATTATAGTTTTTATCCCACCAATGTTCCAAGGACTCTAAATTCATTGATACATACATTATCTTTAAAAGAGTTGTTGTACCCCAAATATCATATTCATAACATTAATAATTTTCATCATACATTATATTCAAATTGAGAAATTTACATTATATATTATTTGGTTTTTTATGATAAATATTTTTCAAGGATTATATCTTGAAAAAAAATTCACTGCTGAATCTATATATACTCCAACACCATAGTGTTCTTGATCACATTGAACCACTAATAAGAATATCCCAATTGATAATAATATATTGAGATAAATCTATTATATTCATTAAATGCTACAAAGGGAAATAATTTCACTAGGAACATGTTTCATTCCTATGGATTAGTATGTAATGATGTGACCCATCGGGGCCCATATGGCTAGTGAAAGGAAAAGTTGTTACAACCCCCAGCCAAGATCTAATTGGGTAGGGGATATCAACATTTTTCGAAAATGTATAATTTAATTGGTGGGAATTAACTATTGTACTTATACAAATGCACCAAATAGACACCATGAAATTGGGGATATGAATAAAATTCATAGTAAAATTTTGAGTAAGGAATGGAAGAAATAACCAATATGGAATAAAATATTGATTGAAAAAATACATCCAATGGGGAAAGGGTCAAAATAATATCCTAAATATAAATTAATTACCAATACGATAATATATAGAATATAAACTAATAGAGAGATTCAAGATACAAATATCCATTCCAAAATAATGATTTTGTCCTATGGACCTATGTATTGCTACAAAACAATTATATCTCTACCATGATGTATATTTTGTAAGAACCTTGACCTTCTTTTCAGGTATGTTTTTCCTATTATGGTCATTTTTTAGAAAAAGGGGAAAATCTGGAAATTTTCAGAGTACACAGCGTGTACTTAATACGTACACCACGTGTACTTCGACGTCGTGTGAGGCCGTGTGTTGGCCATGTCCGGGACACACACACAGATGTGTGGGGTGACGTGGAGGCTGCTTAAAGTAGACTACAAAAAACGGAAGTACACGGTGTGTACTCTAAAAGTACACGCTGTGTAATTTTCTTTTTATTTCATTAATCGGACTGGGGTCTTGAATTAAACCTGTTTTTTGTCTTCTTCTAGGCCTAATTCTGCCTAAAGCATCTGAGGAGGCCAAATCTTCTCCGAGATACTGATCTGTCACCAGGAATCCGAATCGAACATCATCGGTTGCAATAGAATCGAAGCGGTGAGTTCTTGGTTCTTCTATGGCCTTGTTTCTTGATTCTTCCTCTCGTGTGAGTAATCTATGGTTGAACGTTTTAGATGTTTTTGAAGATCTTCTCCATTCTAGGATGATTCACAGGCCGCGGTTCAAGTATATCAATCTACGAGGATCGAGGTATGTGGTTTTCTTCCCTACGTTGAATGTCCTGAGTTTTTGGCACAAAAGTGTCGTGTACCCATGTATCGGGTATCCCGGGTTAGAGTATTGTTCGTGGTTTGTTATCTACTTTAGGTTGCATGTATTCTTGAGGTCACTAGATGATTAAAAATTTCATGTTATCATGTTTGAGGATCACTCCATGGGTGTATCCCTTATTTGGTTGTTCATCGTTGTTTCGCTAATGTTGACTGTGAGGCAGACCTTGTTGAATTGCTTTCTTGCCTTGATATATTTGATTGAATGTATTGCCTACTATTTATATGGTTTTTATGCTTTGTAGCTATTAGACAAGTAGTTTTCTGAACACACTTAGGGATTATATGAATCGTTTACGTTCGATTGCTTTTACTCAGGGATGAGGGAACCTGGTGTAGTTAGACCATAGGGGGAATTGACGATGAGTGCTTCCTCAGAGGGCCTGTTTAATTATTACAATTACGAGACCATAAGGGGGATTGACTTTGTGCTCTCTCAGATGGTCTGATAATTATCAAATCGATACAAATTTGGAATTAGACGTAAGTTCTTCTTCAGAGAGTCTATAGTATGGCGGCAAGACCATTGGTTGAATTGACGTAGAGTGCTTCCTCAGAGTCTCATTGCCTTTGTTCGAATCCTTGACTATTAGGACCTGCCCATGTGATCCACCCATAGGGTGAGTGTAATAAATATTGTTGGTTGGTTCTGAAGAGTCCACCAAGCCAATGAACAAGATTGGGTTTGTAATGCTTGTAGTTTAGGTAACCTGCTGAGATACATGTTGTGTTACTTGATATGCCTTTGTGTTATAGAGCTATTTTCAAGATTCTTTGGTTGATGACTAAATGATTGAATTAAATTAATAAATAAATTTTAATGGAGAATTTTATGATTTTTTTCATTAGTGTACCTTTATTTCTCTACTACATTTATTAAAATTACTTTTTCTATATTGCTCACTGACAGTAGGGCACCGATTTTTTGGTGGTTGCCTATTGGGATTAGTCTCACACCCTGATTGGGACCTGGTTTTTGGCCCAAACAGGTTATATGGTTATAGGTGTGGATAGGGATTGCGACCGTTCTACCTCAGGTGATTGATTTCTGATTAGAGATGGAGAGCATGGGACGAAGCTTTGGCTCGCGATGTTGCTGGAGATACTGTTTACTTAACTACTTGGGTTTCAGTTGTATTTCAGTACGTTGTTTTTTTTAATGCCTTCCATAGACACATGTGTCATGCTGCATCATTATTATAGTATACATTTCTTCCGTTGTTCAGTTTCAGTTGTCCTGTGCTGTTTGCTGCTACCGCATATGTTTATGTTATTTTGCTTCCACTGTATACTTTTCCAAATGAGGGCATAGTTTTCCCACTGACTCACCGAGGCCCTTGCTGCTAGTCGGAAGCCTCTACCATTTAGGGAAACATTCTTGACGTCATGTGGTGAACCGGGTACCGGGCACCAGTTGAGTGTCTCCGGATTCAGGTCATTACAATGTGGTATCATAGGAGGTTATTTCTTATCTATTTCCTTACTGCTTGGCGACAATAGATAGGGATAGGAAGTAATGGGTAGTTGTCACTTAACTGTACCAAGGAGTAATTAACTCGTGTACAGGGAAAAGTTATACAACCTCATAATTGAACTTTTAAGCTTTTTCAAGTGTTACAGTTGATTATATTTCACCATTAGGTGATGCACTTGTTTTGTGTCGTTACAATTTATATGATTGTGGTTCTATTTTTTGCAACCCGTTGAGATTAGGGTGTTCCATCTCCTACATCATATTGTAACTGGTTTGGAAAATCACATGTCATTCATTTTACCATTCCATCTAGGGTGAATTATAAATTGTATGCTCTTATGATAGATTTCATGATAGATTTTGCATGATGTTTTGATATTTGCTGTGATAGAAAAACTTGCTATGTTGATAGGGTTTTGTTTATCTTACTGCTTATTTAGCATGGACGCAAAGCATTGATCATAGAGATTTTATGGGCCCTCGAGGGTCATAATTTGGTGGATCATTGGATTATAATACAGTTTACTTGTCATATGCATTTGTTATGATGTCATTCTTTGATTCGCGGGGAGTATGGGCCCCCACAGATCGTGTTTTGACACATTGGTGCTGGTTTTCTGTGTTTTTCATTGGTTTTGGTCAGTTGTGTATGCCTAATACCTAGAAACAAAGATAACACATCATGTGATCTTATGAACACATGCCATGTGTTCTTCTGTTCAGGAAGAACTACTTTTCATAGTTACACGTTGTGTACTTTGAAGTACACGTCGTGTACTCTTCTTCCGTGTGATCCATCCGTGTAGTTGAATACAAGGGCTGGAAAATATCAGGAACAACACGTCGTGTACCATGTTGACATGACGTGTAGTAATGGACCATATGACTCAGCCATGTAGTTTAATAAATGGGTTGTAAAATCATAGGGACAACACGTCGTGTATGTTGTTGACAAGCTGTGTAGTTGTGGCCCATGTACTAGTCTTTGTGACTAATGAAACAGACATGGGAAAAATATTTAAGGACATGCCATGCAGTGGATAGACACACCGCATAGTCTTAGTCTAGGATAGTCCATGTGAATTAGTCGTGTAATAGTTACCGGATAGGAGGAAAAGGATGTTACACACCTTGTATATGTAAGAACACGCCCTGTAGTTTTTTTTAAACTGCCAGCTTGGCCAGTGTACATGCCCAAGTCAAATCATTATGGAAAACCCCTTGTATAGGGACTACATGCCATGTAACCATGTTTTTACTATATTAATATTTTTTCATTTTATGTTCCTCTTTCACTCTCGTATGTTTTCAACTGTGATCGTTGTTAATAAAGGTGTGTTTTTGAACTTGAAGAGTCATGACACGAAGACGTCCTCCTGTTGCACGTCAGGGATCTGACGATGATCATACGCTGGATATGGAACAGGAAGTTATACCAGATATTGGTGCATACGTACTATTCTGTGAGTGATTCATGAAGTTCATACAGACCTTTCTGGGAGCTCAACAACCCGTCCAGTATATGGTAGAGCTTACGTGAGTCTTCCAGCATCAGCATCCTCCCATGTTCTCTGGGGATAGAGGACCTCAAGCTACTGAATATTGGTACAAAGAAATGGTTTATATCTTTGATCATCATGAGACACCCATAGATAGAAGGGTGAATATCGCGACTTACATGTAGCGAGATTCTGTCAAGAGATGGTGGGACGTAGTTTCTCAGGCAGGGCGTCAGCAGATAGTTGCATGGGACAAGTTTCAGTGTATGTTATTTGACTACTTATACCCAGCGATGCTGAGGTCAAATAGATAGAGAGTGGTCATGAACATGCAGCAGGTAAGACTATCTTTTATGGATTAATCCTCCCATCTCACTGAGTTACAGCGTTTCAATCCCGTTATGGGGAATGGAGAGCTGTTCATATCGAGGAAGCCTGAGGAGGGATTTAGACCAAAGCTCAGATCACAGGTGAACGTCTTCTAGTGGACTTCTATTTCTTTGATTGTTAACCAGGCGTTTATCACGAAGAGGAATTTGATGTATAATGGAGCAGAGAGCTAGGGTAAATCAACATCCAGAGTTAGTACCCTTCCTTCTGAAGTAAGATGCACCACCGAGAGTCTACATGAGGTGACTCAAGGAAGCGAGATGTTGCGTCAGGTACCAAGGTTGTGTGCAACCAGTGTGGGGAGTACGGGCATAAGAATCCACATTTCTCGGGGTACCCAGTGGAGTGCCGAGCATGCAGCAAGATGAGTCTCCTATAGCGGGTTTTCAAGGTTTTTCATCCAGTGGAAATGAAGGAGGATCAGTTTCAACTCCACGTACAGGAGTAGGTTTACCAGTTCCGCAGCAGACTGGGGGATGGAGTTCTACAGGCCATTCAGCCCAAGCTAAAGGTCGTGGACGCAGTGGTTAGGTTCAGGGAGGATCATCCTAGGGAACGCAGGCTACTACAGAAGGTCGTGGTACTGGCCAGACGTTTGCGGTAGAGTGGATTCATCAGGAGAAGGATCCTGGACCTTCCATAGTGCGAGGTACAATCATAGTATCCTCAGTTTTATCTTCAGCAATTTTCGATAAAGGAGCTTCTCATAGATTTATTTTTGTTCACAATATGGAGATCCTTAGACTTAGTATCTTTACTTCTGAGAATATAATGATAGTATAAACTCCCTTGGGACTTTGAACATCAAGTGTGCATCAGTCCAAGGAGTTCCCCCATGAGGTTGGTGGGTGTCACTTCTTGTGAAATATTAATCTCCTAGAGATGAAATGTTATGATTTCATTCTCAGAATGGACTAGATATTTACTTTTCAGTCCCTTGTCCATTGCTATCACCGCAGGGTGAGTTTCACATCACCAGGGGGTAGAAATTTTCTTCACAAGGTTGAATGGGATGTCCAGGAAAGAAGAGTTGGACAAGAGTATCATGGGTTGGGTGGTGTTATAGCCCCGATTTCTAGTTTATAAATGGACGATCAAAGGACTTCTCAGATATATTATCCTCTAGTGGTTTATCATTTTTCGAATGTCTTTCGAGGAGAATTTTCTGGGTTTCCTCCAGAGCATGAAGTATACTTCTCTGTTGATCTTGTGTCGGGTGCATCATTGGTATTCATTCCTCCTTATAGGATGGCTATGACTGAGTTGTAAGAGATCATGAAGCAGTTGAAGGAGTTGCAGGCAACGGGTTTTATCCGACCTAGTACATCTCCTTGGGGTTCTCCTGTTTTATTCGTGAAGAAGGCGGATGGTAATTTATGACTTTGTGTGGATTATCGAAAGCTGAAATAGTTAACAGACAAGAACCGGTACCCCATTCTGAGGATTGATGATCTTTTTGATCATATTCGAGGATCCAGGGTGTTGTTGAAGATCAACGTGAGATCCGTCTATCATCAGATGCTTGTCAGACCTTATGATATATCTCTTATATCCTTCTAGAGCAGGTATGGTCTGTATGAGTATTTGGTTATGTCGTTCGGTATCACCAATGCGCCGGAAACCTTTATTTCACTGATGAAAAATGTTTTCCATCCTTACTTGGATTTCTTCGTTGTGGTTTTAGTGGATGATATCTTGTTTTACTCTCACACTCAACACGACCATGCTAACCATGTTGAGATCGTATTGAGTACACTGAGAGAGCATCAGTTATATGCTAAGCTCTCTAAGTGAAACTCCTGGATGGATGAGATTCAATTATGTGGTCATGTCATCTCAGAGACATAAGTACCAGTAGACCTAGAGAGGGTGAGAGTGGTACTTACATGGGTGCAACGGATGAATTTATTTGAGGTACAGAGCTTCTTATGACTGGCTGGTTACTACATACAGTTTATAAAGGACTTCTCACACTTGGAAGCATTGTTTACGGGCTAGACTAAGAAAGGTGTGATGTATGTTTGGTCAGAATCCTGTGATTGAGCCTTTCAAGAGCTGAAGGGGAGATTGACTTCAGCACCGATTCTAGTTTTACCAGATCCGGGCAAGAGTTATACAGTTTTCTGTAATGCATCTAGCATCGGTCTTGGAGCAGTGCTTATGCAGGAAGATCGTATTGTTGCATATGGATCTCAGCAGTTTTGGCCACATGAGAAGAATTTTCCTATGTACGACCTGGAGTTGGCTATTGTTGTTCATGCTTTGCGTTGTTGGAGACACTATCTCTTGGGAGAGCATATTGTGGTATATACTAACCACAAGAGCCTCAAGTATATATTAACACAGCGTGAGATGAATCTTTGACTGCGGAGGTGGGTCGAGTACCTACAATCTTTCGACATCGTGATTTCTTATACGCCTAGGAAAGGAAATACTGTGGTAGATGCATTGAGTAGGAGAACTCAGTTACATGTAGTTCAGGAGGCCAACAGTGAGTTGCAGCTTATGGATCTTTTCTCTGAGATTCATTTGGAGGTTCACGACAGGCAAGGATATAAAATTCTTTCTTCTATATCTGTTACCTCCACTCTTATGGATCTAGTTCGAATGAGGCAGCTATCAAACCCAGAAGGCCTAGTCCTATTAGAGGGTGTGTCAGATAGAGAACCTCATCGAGGGTAGAAAATGGGTGATGATGATGTCTTACTTTTTCATTTCCTCGAATGTCTTTCAGTAGAGATAACTGAAGAGATGATGTAGGAGTTTCATGATTTAGCCTGGGAATTTCATTCTGCTATCACAAATATGTATCGAGACTTACGTCGTCAGTATTGGTGGTCAGGTATGAAGAATGATGTGGCTGGTTTTGTTATGCGGTGCTCCACCTATCAGCAGGTGAAGGCAGAGCATCAGTGACTAGTAGGGATTCTACAGCTGTTAACCTTTCCTGAGTGGAAATGGAATGATGTCACGATGGATTTCGTGATATGGTTACCGAGATCGCATCGAGGTGATGATGCGGTTTGGGTTGTAGTGGGCATGCTCACGAAGGATACGAATTTCATACCTACCAAGCAGACCTTCGGTGTGGATGAGCTTTGGAGGTTGTACATTTGTGAGGTGGTATGAATTCATGGGGTTCCAAACACTACCATTTCTGATAGGGATGCCCACTTTTCATCGCATTTATGGTAGGGAGTATAGAGGGATTTTGGTACAAAAGAACTTCTGAGTACAACATACCATCCCCAGACAGATGGCCAGTCGTAGCATACGATTTAGTTGCTGGAGGACATGCTATGAGCATGCATCCTTTATTTTGGAGGTTCATGGGAGAAACATATACCTCTAGTAGAGTTTTCCTATAATAATAGTTTTCAAGCCACTATTCAGATGGAACCTCATGAGGCTTTGTACGGTAGGTCGTATCGATCACCCTTGTGTTGGCTGGAGGCAAGAGAGGAAGCTGTACTGGGACCTCATCTTGTTCACGACAACATAGAGCAGGTGGAGTTGATTCGGAAGAGGATGGCTACTACACAGTCTCGGCAAAAATATTATGCTTATCAGTGGAGACGACCATTGGAGTTTGAGGTTGGAAATTGGGTTTTCATGCGTGTTACCCCGAGGATGGGACATAATAGGATTAGGAGATAGGTAAAGCTTTAACCGAGATACGTCAGGCCATTCGAGGTTCTAGGGTGAGTACGTCTGGTTGCTTACAGGTTGCAGGTACCTCAGAGGTACCAGGCTATGCATGACGTCTTCCATGTTTCTTAGCTTCAGCGGTATTTCTCAGACCCGTCTCATGTTTTTCACCCGATGTGGTTGAGCTGGATTAGGATGAATCATTCAAGGAGCATCCTATTAGGATCATTGATCATAGTGAAAATGTACTATGTGGACTGTCTGTCCTTCTGGTACGGGTGCTATGGTAGTATGGACGTGTATAGGACGAGACTTGGGAAAGGGAGGTCGACATGCGATCACAGTGGCCGGAGTTGTTCGAGGGTTCTTCTTCTACATCTTGTTAGGAAATTCATGGGACAATTTCTTTAAGGGGGGATGTTTTTAAGATCTCAGACCTTCTTTTCAGATATGTTTTTCCTTTTCTGGTCGTTTTTTAGAAAAGGGGAAAATCTGGAAATTTTCAGAGTACATGTCGTTTACTTTATAAGTACTCGCCGTATACTTCGACGATGCGTGAGGCCGTGTGTTGGCTGTTTCCGGGCCCCACACAAGGCCATGTGGGGTGTCATGGAGGCTGCTTAAAGCAGAGTATGGAAAACCGAAGTACACATCGTGTACACTAAAAGTACACGCCGTGTACTTTTATTTTTATTTCACTAATCGGAACGGGGTCACGACATAACCCTGGTTTCGTCTTCTTCTCCACCTAAGTCCGCCCATAGCGTCAGAGGAGGCAAAATCTTCTCCGAGCCACCAATCCTTCACAGGCTATCCGAATCGAACACTGTTAGCTGCAATAGAATCACCACAGTGAGTTCATGGTTTTCTTTGGCCATGTTTCAGGATTCTTCCTCTTGTGTGAGTTATCTGAGGTTTAACATTGTAGACGTTTTGGTAGATAATCTCCATTATAGGTCGATTAATAGGTCGAGGTTCATGTATATCAATCTACGAGGATCGTGTTAGGTGGTTTTTTTCCCTACGATTAATGTCTTGGAGTTTTTGGCGCAAGAGTGTCGGGTACCCATGTATCGGGTATCTCGGGTTAGAATTTTATTCCAATTTTGATATCTGCCTTAGGTTTCATGTATTTTTTTGGTTATTATATGATTAATAATGGAATTTTACCATGTTTTAGTATCACCCCAAGTCTGTATCCCTTGTTTGGATGTTTATAGTTTTTTGGCTTAGGTTCCCTATGAGGCAGACCTTATTGCATTGCTTTCTTACATTTATATAGTTGATTGCATGTATTTCCTACTGTTTATATTATTTTGATGCTTTGTAGATATTATCCAAGTAGTTTTTTGAACACACATAGGGCTGCTACGAAACATTTACATACGATTTCTTTTACTCAGGGCTGCGGGAACGTAGTGTAGTTAGACAATAGGGGGAATGGACATTGAGTGCTTCCTCAGAGGGCCTGTTTAATTATTACCATTATGAGAGCTTAAGGGGGATTGACTGTGTGCTCTCCCAGAGGGTCTGATAATTATCGAATAGCGAATAAGGGGGAATTAGACGTATGTTCTTCCTCATAGAATCTGTATTATTGCTGCAAGATCATGGGGGAATTGAAGTTGACTGCTTCCTCCGAGTGTCTTTTCCTTTGTTAGATTGTTTGACCATAAGGTCCTATCCACGTGAGACACCCATAGGGACAGTGTAATAAATATTTTTGGCTTTTTGTGATGAGTCCACAAATCAAAAGAACAATATTGGGTTTGTATTGCTTGTATTTTATGTAGTCTTATGAGATACTTGTTCCGTGACTTGCTATACCTTTTGGTTATAGAGCTATTTTCTAGATTCTAAGGTTGACGAATAAATGATTTAATTAAATAAAAAAATATGTGAATGTAGAATTGTAGAAATGTTCACATTAGTTTACCCATGTTTCTCTACTTCATTTGTTTCCATTACATTTGCAATATTTCTCACTGACAGAAGGGAACAGATCTTTTGGTGGTTGCCTACTGGGATTTGTCTCACATCCTATTTGGGTCCTACTTTTCTGCCCAAACAGGTTATATGGTTGCTGGTGTGGATAGAGATTGTGGCACTTCTACATCATGTGCTTGATTGCTGGTTAGATATGGAGGCATTGGAACTGAGCTTAGGCTCGCGATGCAGCTGGAGTCACTATTTACTTTTGCTACATGGGTTTCAATTGTATTTCAACACGTTGTTTTGTTTACTGCCTTCCATAGACACATGTTTCATGCTGTATCATTATTATATTATACATTTCATTCATTGTTCAGTTTCAGTTGTCGTGTGGTGTTTAATGCTTCCGCATATGTTTATGTTATTTTGCATCCGCTGCATACTTTACCAAATGAGGGCATAGTTTTCCCACTGACTCACCAAGGCCCTCACTGCTAGTCAGCAGCCTCTAGTGTTTGGGGAAATGTGCTTGAGGTCATGTAGAGAACCAGGTATGTGGCACCTGTTGAGTTGCTTCGGATTCATGTCGTTACAATGTGGTATCAAAGGAGGTTCTTTCTTTTCTATTTCCTTACTCTTTGGTGAAAATAGACAGGGATGGGAAGGAATGGGTAGTTGGTACTTAACTGTGCCTGGGAGTAATTAATCCGTGTACAGGGAAAAGCTATACTACCATGTAACTGAACATTTTATCTTTTTCAAGTGTTACAGTTGATTATATTTAGTGTTTGGGTGATGCACTTGTTTTGTGATGTTACAGTATATTTGAATGTGGTTCTATTTTTTTCAACCCAATGAGATGAGGGTATTCCATCTCCTGCATCATGTAGGCAATGGTTAGAAAAATCAAATACCATGCATTTAACCAAGCCATCTAGGGTGAATTATAAATTGCATGCGGTTATGATAGATGTAGTGATAGATTATTCATGATGTTGTGATAGTTGCTTTGATAGAAATACCTGCTATGATGATAGGGTGTCATTTATCTTACAAATTATTTAGCATGGATGCCAAGATTTTATCTTAGAGTTTTTATGGACCCTCTAGGGTTGTAATTTGGAGTATCATTGGATTATAATACTATTTACTTGTCATATGCATTTGTTATGATGTCAAGCTTTGATTCGCGGGGAGTATGGGCCCCCACGGATCGTGATTCGACACATTGGTGATGGTTTTCTATGTTTTTTAGTGGTTTGGGGGAGATTTGTATGCCTAATACCCAAAAAACCATATAACAGAACGTGTGATCTTAGGAACACATGCCATGTGTTCTTCTATTCAGGGAGAACTACTTTTCATAGTTACACGCTGGGTACTTTGAAGTACACGCCGTGTACTCTTCTTCTATGTGATACAATAATGTAGTTGAATACATGGGATCGAAAATATCAGGAACAACACGCCGTGTACCATGTTGACACACCGTGTTGTAATGGTTCATATGACCCAACTGTGTATTTGAATACATGTCTTGGAAAATCTTAGGGAAAACACGTTGTGTACGTTGTTGAGATGCCCTGTAGTTGTGGCCCGTGTACCAGTCTGTGTGACTAACGACACGGACATGGGAAAAATATTTAAGGACATGCCATGCAGTGGATAGACACACAGTGTTGTCTTAGGCTGGGACAGTCTGTGTGACATAGTCGTGTAGGAGTAACCGATCATGAGGAAAAGTACGGTACACACCGTGTATATGTAAGTACATGCCGTGTAGAGAGATTCCAGATACAAATCTCCATTCAAAAATATTTCTTGTGTCCTATGGACCTATTTATTGATACAAAACAAAGATATCTCTACCATGATGTATATTTTATAAGAACATGGACCTTCTTTTCAGGTATGTATTTCCTTTTCTGGTCATTTTTTAGAAAAATGGGAAATTCTGGAAATTTTCAGAGTACACGAAATGTACTTTATAAGTACACGCCATGTACTTCGATGCTGCGCGAGGCCGTGTGTTGGCCATGTCCGAGCCACACACACGACCATGTGGGGTGATGTTGAGGCTGCTTAACGCAGACTAAGGAAAACCCAAGTACAGGTCGTGTACTCTAAAAGTTAACACTATGCAAATTTTTATTATTTCTTTAATCAGACCGGGGTCGCGACATAACCCTGTTTTTGTCTTCTTCTCCACCTAATTCCACCCAGAGCATCCGAGGAGGCCGAATATTCTCCGAGCCACTGATCCGTTACCGGCTATCCGAATTGAACACTGTCGGTTGCAATTGAATCGCAACGGTGAGTTCTTGGTTCTTCTTTGGCCTTGTTACCAGATTCTTCCTCTCATGTGAGTTATCTATGGTTGATCAGTTTAGACGGTTTTGTACATCTACTAAATTCCTGGCCAATTCACAGGCCGCGGTTCAAGTATATCAATATACGAGGATCGATGTAGTTGGTTTGTTTCCCTACGTTGAATGTCCATGATTTTTTGGCGCAAAAGTGTCGTGTACCCATGTCTCGGGTATCCCGAGTTAGAATTTTGACCCTGGTATGTTATCTTCCTTATTTTGCATGTATTCTTGAGGTTATTAGAAGATTAATAATAGCTTTTTAGCATGTTTGAGGATCACTCCATGGGTGTATAACTTGTTTGCCTATTCATCGCTGTTTGGCATAGGTTGACTGTGAGGCAGACCTTGTTGCATTGCATTCTTGCCTTAATGTATTTGATTGCATGTATTGCCTACTGTTTATATGCATTTGATTCTTTGTAGATATTAGCCAAGTAGTTTTCAAAACACACTTAGAGATGCTATGAGTCTTTTACGTATGATTTCTTTTACTCAGGGATGCGGCAACATGGTGTAGTTAGACCATTGGGGTAATTGACATTGAGTGCTTCCTCAGAGGGCATGTTTAATTATTGCCATTATGAGACCATAATGGGGATTGACATTGTGCTCTCTCAGATTATCTGATAATTATCGAATAGATATTAATAGGGGAATTAGACGCAAGTTCTTCCTCAGAGAGTCTATGGTATCACTGCATGACCATAGGGGGAATTGACGTAGAGTGGTTCCTCATAGTGTATTTTCCTTTGTTCGAATGCTTGACCATAACGGCCTACCCACGTGATCCACCCAGAGGGTCTGTGTAATAAATATTGTTGGTTGGTAGTGATGAGTCCACCAAGATGAGGAACAATCATGGGTTTGTGCTGCTTGTAGTTTAGTTAGTCTATTAAGATACATGTTGGGTAACTTGTTATGCCTTTTGGTTATAGATCTATTTTCTAGATTCTTTCGTTGATGACTAAATTATTGAATTAAATTAATAAATAAATGTAAATGGAGAATGGTAGGATTTTTTACCTTAGTGTACCAATGTTTCTCTACTACATTTATTTCCATTACTTTTTCTATATTTCTCACTGGCATTAGGGCACGAATCATTTTGTGGTTTCCTACTCGGATTAGTCTCACACGCTGTTTGGGTCCTACTTTTTGGACCAAATAGGTTATATGGTTGCTGGTGTGTATAGGGTTTGTGTCCCTTCCACCTCTGGTGCATGATTGCTGGTTAAAGCTGGAAAGCATGGGACCGAGCTTAGGCTCGCGATGCTGTTGGAGTTACTATTTACTTTTGCTACTTGGATTTCGGTTTTATTTCAGCACATTGTTTTGTTTACAAACTTCCAAAGAAACCTGAGTCATGCAGCATAATTATTATATTATATATTTCATCCACTGTTCATTTTCATTTGTTGTGTGCTGTTTTCTACTTCCGCATATGTTAATGTTATTTTCCTTCCACTGTATGCTTTACCAAATGAGGGCATAGTTCCCCCACTGACTCACCATGGCCCTCGCTGCTAGTCGGAAGCCTCTGGCATTTGGGGAAACGCACTTGAGGTCATGGGGTGAAACTGCTATGAGGAACCATTTGTGTGGATCCAGATGCGGGTAGTCACATATTTTCTTCATAAGACATGACACATTATGGAGAAGTCCAAGGAGGGGATGGGAATAAACATTCCTAGTAGGAAAACCTAAATTCAAAAAATGGGGAAATATAGCGATATGATTGAAGAATTAAACAGTACCAAAAGAAATTGAAAACAAAACCGATTAGAATATTTATATTCTAAAAAAGAACCATATATGAGAGGGAAAGGGGGTCTATATATCAATTCTAATCCTAGGATGATTAGTATGCATGCATATCCAAATACAATAATACATTGTCATTATCATGTGTGTCTACCTGATAAATCCATGTTGATGATCATACCTTGTCCAATGCTATATATCATGAGGGGTGCAATCTACAATAGTTTACCTCAACCATATTTTGATTAGGGGATCCACAAAAATTATACAAGACTCCCATCCTGGGGTGAAATGGGATTCCACTTCGTCGATAGTGACAGGACCCATACCTTAGAGACCCAGGGGGTTCCACTCAGTGATTAGAATATATATGTCATTGTATTTTAATGGGTTCCACGTAGTAGGTAGTGGTCTTGTTCACTGATATGTTAGGAGTTTTCGGTTTTTATTTATATATAAATACATTAACCACACCCCAATATAGTAGGGTGATGAAAATATATACATGATGGACATAGGACTTACTATATTTTGGTATTTCAACTCCGTGGGTATGGAACCAAACCTTAGTGTAATAGGGGGTTCCACTAAAACTATTTTATGAATTATGCTGGAACTACACCCTAGAAAGACATGGAGTTTCTTACCTCATAATCTCTCTCTCTGTTGATCTTGCTTGATCACTTATATCATTATGCATCTCATAAAGAACAAAGACACATAGAATATTCAGTGTCATATTTATAAATAAACTAAGATGTGAATCATTTCATTCTGTGTTGAAAAATGGTCGGGATAGGAAATTCCTCGGCATAAATATGATTCCATATCACGATGATATTCCATGTTGATGTTCTTTAGAAAAGAATGTGAAATGTATAACGGGTCACACATCATGTGATCTGAACATAACTCATGATCATATCCTCCCAAGGAAACATTCATTATAGTAATTTAGAAATTATATTCATGTATAGATACTATCTGGCATGTCTTATCCACCTGAAACAATCCCATGCATTCTTGGACAGGCCTATGTACATGGAGTTTTACCTAGCCATGGAAGGGTACAAAAATATTCCCTTATACATCAAGCTGAGAACTTGAACTCAAAATATACACGATGTGTCATAACATAAGGGTTCATATGAATTTTCAAGATGGAAGATTGCTTCGTAACCTGGGGAGGGTCACATGGTATATGGTTCGGACCACACAACATGTGCTTCTTAGCACAATTTGAAACCCTAGAACCCCTTCTAGTGGGTAGTATACAGTGTATTACCTATTAATACACACGATGAATTTTTTTCATAATAACTCATATTCCTCCACATGCCATCATCACAACACCATTGATATTTGTTCCATTATGAATCATGTGGGGATCTAGAATCCATGGCTTTCATTAAAAAAATCCATTGTCAGTGACCATATTTTGGCCACCTGATCCACACATAGCCTTTTTATTACTATGATCCATGGTTGTTGAATATATGGATTTAAAATCCACATATGGGTCCCATGATTTCCACCAAACATCATTTTTTATTCTTAAATAATTATCATACTCATAATTCACCAATCCACTATTAATATGGGGTTTTAATCATGCCATAACCCTTCCCATTAATCAAAAAACAATGAACCCTATGGCCAAAGACAATGACACTAATGAAAATGGTAGACATATAAAAAATAACGAATGATTTTATTCAAAATTAAAAGCATTATAGTCTACAAAATAATAACTAATATCCAATGTTCTTATCATGGAATAACAAATATAATTAAATTAACCATTTAATTTATTAATTTATTTTCTAATAAAAAATGATGATACATCATAGATCAAAACAATACTAATTATATATTTTGAATATTTTTATTAAATTAATAAAACATTTGAATATGAAAACTAATATTTGGATTCATAATTGGTGATGAACATCTTCTCAATTAGTAAATAGGTCTGACTATGTTCAATTCCTCTTAATCCACTTTTATCAATTCGTTGTTAATTATCTGATCAAAATCATCAAATGAAGTGGATTAGTGGCTCATATCAAATCATATATTGTTAGGCGGACTACCCTATAGAATATTTATAATAGTATTCCTAATAAGGAAATTATTTTTTAGTTATATAATGAATAATTTATTTATTTATTAGATTAATGAACATAACACACCCTTCAATGGATTACTCATCAAGATGTCTAGTTCCGAAAAACAATAGGTGTCCCATTTTGTATACCAAATCATCTATGATTATCCAGGGTCAAAATTTTGTAATCTATGGGTCTGCTTTAAATATATTCAATTAACTATGAATATTATATATGGGTGATATAAATATACTTAGCATTATTATAATACAGATTCAAGGAACACTGGGCCCCTAAATGTCGCATCGCCTCATCACCTAGAATAGAAAATATTCTTTGTTATTTTAAATTCTCATTCAATGGATAACTAGGGTCAATATATTTGTCTCTCTACACTTATTTTCCATTTGAAAATAACAAGATAAACAAGATAGTGTGATACATATCACACATTTGTTTCTCTCTCTCCTTATAGATATCTTGGATGCTTTGACACTACAACATAACCTAAAACAATGGAATGGTCCATCGTCATAGGATATTTTCTTGATGATCCATTTAACCTATTATGATATCTTTGAAGGTGGATATATACTGAATTTCTTTATCTCTCCAATTAATAATGTGTTTAACCTAACTATGAAACATGAAATCTGACATTCACTCAGTCCAACTATAGTGGTCAGGCTATGCATTATAGAAACTCTCCAGCACACTCCATGATCTCTAATATCCTGGTGTACCACGGTTATATCATTCAACCTTTTCTGACCTTTCAAAATCCTCATTGAGGGACGACTATATGGAAATATGGAACCATTGATATAATTACATGGGTTTATTATTTCTATTTAAAAAGGATTTCCATCAGCTATATATTATAATCATATGAAACTTGATCAACTTACCCTTCAAAATCATCACTGCTACTACAACTAGATGATGAACTAATTCCATTCCAACTTTAGTACAGCATATGAGTGACCTAGAGGGTTTAAAATACATGGTAAAAAAATGTATCATGATGATTATAGAATGATATATGTTGTTATAATCATACTCTTCCAAATTAATGTGACCCACATAGCTCTAGGTGAAGTCTGTAACACAATAACATTCGATATCTTCCAACACATGGGTAATGATTTTGGTAAACACTTATTTCTGGGGGAGAAACACTATGCTCTTATACTTATAGGAAAATAATGAACACTATTTGAATAAATAAAATCATGAGGTGTACTTCACATGGTAAAATAAAATCGTCATGGATTCCCCATGATCCCATAATATTTACCACATGTATAATTTTCGAAGACTCTTATCCAATAATTTCTCCCTAATTGCAACAATGTTTGTTTACGTTCTTTGTCAATCCTATTATACCGTAATAGCTTCATAGACCTCACAATATAGATAATCCGAACCATATATTCTATAATCATGATTTCCAATTTTCATTCGGTTATCTATTGAGGTTGTGTCAGTCCTACCAAAAATGTTTTCTCACCCTTCAAATACTATAACGTTTTACGCTAAGAGAAATAATTTAATACATCATAATATCTGACTAAATCATTCACTTATTATCCTATTATATATTTTCCACACAAGTATGTATATCCATACTAGATATGTGAAAATCCCACACCCCAGCTCCATAGAATATGTGTGGAACCTTCCTCCTTCCTCATAAATAGATATAATTCATTCTCGTTCCGAATATATTTTTGGAAAATCACCAATGGATATATAATCACATTGAACCTCATTAATGATGTCCCCTTACATATCCATCCTAAAAAATGAGATTTAAAGGATTTACCATAATCAACTGAATAAAATTTACACTACTCTAATCAGACATGGTCCATGGTAAATAAGATGATAGCTCTGGCACCTCCACTTCAAATCAAGAATGCTACATCTGGATATGATAATCTTCCACAACATTTCGCATCCTATTAGTCTAGGGTATCTAAATGTGATAGTACATTATGAACTACATTAAATTAATATATATTATGTTCATATAACTCTGAGTGAATATATACATGTTACTCTAATGGTCAAGGTATAAAATAAGTGACTCATCAAGAAGATAATTCAGTTATATCATCATAGTAAAAACAACCAAGGAAAACACTATGTAATTAGTCATATAGTTGTATATATGGGGTCTTAACATCCTCAACACATATGTTATCATAACCCGAATCTTAATTAACACTATGTAGAGACTAGAACCGAATGCACCGAAATACATCAAATACACCATTATTTCATCTAGTAGACTTAACAGAAAAGTACTTGTCAACATCAACCACAAATCCTCAAGAAATATCCAAACCATCTGATTCCAGGAAAATAAATTTTCTTTCCACATCAAAGTTGTCAATGGGGATTCAATCCTAGAAAATTCATCAATGATCCTCTTGTAGTACCATTCGATGAAAAGAAAATATCACAACAACGTAACCCTTTCAGGGTACTCCCAAGACGTTATTGTATTAATATTTTCATAGTCCATAGTTAATACATGATTATAATTGTCAATCACCAAAAAACAAATCTCAATGATTCATAATTTGCACTTGGAGAGCTTACCATAATTCTTGTTCTCCAAAATTATATTTATGAATATACTCAGAGTCTCATCATCCATATCCTTTGACGCTGATTGAATGATAATGTCATAAATAGGTGATAAAAAATATATCAAAGTATTCTTATAATAACTAATTCATATGATCCATAAATAAATCAAGGGAATTCATTATAATAATATTAATCACAAGTAATTGTTGATGTCTATTGTTACATAAGAACTCTATCTTAGGAATATATTCCTTAAGAACCTTAAACTAGATGTAAAATGACCATTGATCTATGAGGACAACCTTTCACCTCAGAATAGTTCAATGACACTATAAATCCACTATAATGGGTAATTTTCCTTTAACGTTTCATAGTTTAAGAGATGATAATATTTTAAAATTTTAAATCTCCTATATTACTATTTCATGAATAAAAATATATCATCTTATATAAATACTATAGTTTTGATAATACCATTTCCATAAGGTTCACTAATTTCACACTATTCTCATATATCTCGAATGGGTGAATTCAATATGTAATAGAGGATATTGGTGCCGTCCCGGGCTACAAGTCAATTCAAAACTTCATTTTTTCCATCAGAGGTAGTCCCACAATATCCTCATAGATTATGTTCATATAATACTCCAATACCAATGTAATTAATTTCCTTGGAAATCCCATAGTATAATGGGATAAAATCACAAGTTAATGAGTGGTTGGATTTATCCTCCTCATTACGGCCACTTGATTAGCAATGTGACACCTCTCCCCACAATGGATAATATAGTACCATATTCCTAAAGGAATCAGAAATGTAAATGAAGATAGTAAATTTACTATCAATGTATTTAAAACCAGTTAAAACACCATAAGATGTCATAACGTATAATCATGTTCACCAGTAGAACCCATGAGAAACAAACACCATCGAGGACAAGTTTCAATGCATACAGACAAGTGATATCAATAAATCACACCGAGTTGAAACAACTAAAAATATATGATTGATATTATTTAAATTGAGGGATATAGATCTCCTAAATTTTATATAAAAAATAAAATATTTTCATTCACCAATGTTAAATATACTAGATTAAGTGTAGAAAACAAATATACCATAACACATAACATCTCATGAGATGTCGATTCATAACATTTCATACCCTAGAGAATATCGCTTCCAAAATTACCATCTGCCTTAGATTTTTATGTGATTATTGGATATTTATTTGGAATTAGAAAATATTTTAACTCCCAAAATATGTTCCACCCATTAATCCTTAACCACTACCTTACCAGCACCCTCTCCATGGGGCCAAATTTTCCATGATTGGGAGAACTGCGAATACAATGATTCATTGATCGTGGTGGTTCATCCACTACCGACTTACCTTACATTCCATGTTTGATCTTAGAATCGCATTCTGTGTGACCATTCAAATAAATTAACAGAATATCCCCTCTAATAGATAACTAGAACCTATAAATGAACCCTAACCTACATTTCTGTAGGACTGAGTCCAACCAAGTGGTGGAATCATATATTGAGATCTTAAAGAATAGTTCCTGTCAAATGTTTTATTGGAATGAGCCTCTAATTATAACTACAATAACCAGATATATGATTTATCTCCCAAAATAATCTATATATCACCAGAACCCACTCTATCACTCTATCATTGGTAGAAATGATTTAGGGGACAAAAATGTAAAGTATTTCTCTATGGATACCAAACTCACACTTCCATGATGGGAAGTATAAATAGTTAAACATATCTGGGATATATAGGGCATGGAAATTAAATCTCATGGAATACTAAAAACATATAATAATATCTTATTGTATCTCTAAAACCTGCTAAAACTAAACTGGAAAAAATGACGAGTGGATATACACCTCATAAATTAAATAATGTTTTTAACACTATGATAGAATCATATCATTATAATCGTAAATGACTAGACTCAACAAGATTCATGTTGTTCCAAGGTAAATTTTAGTTTCTATTGTCGCCATCTAAATTAGTAAGCATAGAAAAAATCATGAATTCTCGTATTACCAAGTCAATCCAATCCTCCAATGACATTAGATATACTAAATATGAATCCTTTGTAGCCAACATCATTATAATTTTCATATTTTTCTATGAGATAAAAAATACACTCCTTGCCATGCTATTACTAAATATGACTCAAAAGGTGGGGTGGTATTATTATCTATCGACAAGGAAAAAACCCATATGATGTTCCCTGAACTAAGGCCTCATCACTAATAATATAATATACCTGATGATGAAATAGTAATAAAGTTGGATATCGTTGTAGAGGTGTAAATTTAATTTATCTTGATGTACCATATTTATTTTTGAATATATAAATTTGGGGAGTTTTGTCAAGATGTAAATTAAAAGAACACAATTATATATGAATCAATTATCATTATACCCATCTACCAATGTCTAGGCATGCTGAGTTCACAATATGGTAATCAAAGCCCAGGATTAATGATATCTTTTCACGAACACTTTCTTTTGTGGATTCAGATGATCACTCTAGTAATTTTGGCACCATTTCCCATAGTCCCAAATAATCATAAAATGAGAATAATCCAAAAAATATTCCATATAATAAAAATTTATGAATCCAATCATTAATGACCTGACCCACCATGACCCTCATGGAGGTAGAGTGGCCGTGCAGGCACAACCCCAATCTCACGGTAAGTGGCCAAGGTAAGGAAACAATATTCAAGGAAGAATAATGTAAATAGGAGAACTTTTTTAAAAAAAAACCTCTATAAGGGTATATTATATATTTTAATGTACTATCAACAAAAATTAATATTGTTCATATGTGATCATATATATCTATTTTCAATTGATCCAACTAAAATTAATAAGTTATCAATTTTATCTTCCTGAACAACAAAAAACCAGAGATGTAGGTCAAATTACACCATTAGTTTAAAAAAGGATATTTTATATCATGTGATCATTTATTTTAGTAGTCCATATAGACTATATATATATATGATTCTGAAATAATATTAAAAAAATATAATAAACCCAAAAATTAACGTTCTAATATTATTGTTTGTACATGTATATCTTTGAATTTGTTCTGATATCGATTATTAGTTTGCTATGGGAAGGAAAACATTCTAACGGGGGACTTCACTTTCTCAGTATAGGAAACCATAAATCGCAAGCTATATAGAGTACATAAATAATTAACAATATAATGGATATGAACATTAATTTTATATTATATATATCTAAAAATATGAAATTGTATTATTTATTTGGATAAAATAGAATAATAATAAATACATTTATATTAAATAACTAAATTCATAATAGTGCAATTCATAATTTTATACATTACAATCTCATCATTATGTCATTGCAAAAAGACTTCGTATTTAAATAGACTTGACATATTTCAAATACCAAGGTTTTTATATATCATTAAAATTACTGATGATTCTATATGATGTGTAATAGTAGTACCCAACTATTTAATCAATATTTAGTCTTAATTAATTTATTAAATTAAAAATATTGAACACCATTGATAATTAACATAATAATAAATAATGGTTATCTGGTAAAAATAATGTAAATACATTACATAATTAATAAATTGAACATTGTGATCATAAGGAATCTGAGGAAATATGGTGGATATTATCGCAAAATTATATACTAAGTGACGTAGATGATTCATTGAATAATGTCAGTATTAATGGAAAAACATATTTATAATGAAAATATATAATAACATTAAAATCTAGGAAAAATAAAATTTTGAATAGAAAAATTAAATCACAGTAGTTATAGAATAATGATTATATTATTTTCAATATAAATCATTGCCATAATATTTTAACACCCCAAGATTTCATAGTGTGTTATTTTTTCAAAATAATTAAATAACATGCATTACACGCAACACCGAGTTCAAGTGCACCATGACTTACCAAAAAAGCTATTCAAAGGAGGTTATGAATAATATTAACTAAATGTTAAAAATTATATAATCCCTATAATTTTAGAATCCATATTATGAGTTTCTTAGACATAATGTAAGAACAAATTCATTTTCAGTATTGCACTTTTACCAACTTTTTATAGTGAAAACCTTTTTAAATCCAATATTTTAAAATTTTATATATTAAATTTGATAGAATGGGGAAATCTAAAAATTTTACAATTAAACATCCCAAGCTTCCACCATACGTTTCCCTTTGAATAATGCAATGGCGTGCATTGTACACAACTTCAAGATTCTAACACACCACAACCAATTAAACTAGCCGTTATGAATAGTAATACCTACCGTTTAAAATTTTAGACATTTTATCTCTCAAAATGGACTTCATTTTTGGATTCTGAGTATCGAATTTAGCCTAAAGTAAAATTTTGGTACTTTTCGTATAACATTCATATTTTGATGAATAGTGAAAATTACTAAATTTTAATTAAAAACAACTTTTTTAATCAAAATAATTAATAGTGATAAATTATGAATTTGAGTGGTTTTATAATATTTTTAGAATATATTTTTAACATTTAATACAATGTTGGTCATTGGAAATAATTTCACAATTAAACCGAACATAAACAAGTATCAATCTTTTGATAGTTATTATATCTTAAAAACACACTTTTTGTTTTGACAGCGGGAATAAATTTTAAATTAATTTCTGCCAATTCTGTGTTTTTAATTTGTAAAAATGAATTCCATATTTGGAATCCGGATGTTCAAATTGTATAAATATTGATCTTTTATTTTTAGTCATTTTGAATAATTACTTCGGTAAATATTTTATTTACCATGGTTAAAGGGTAAATCTGGTAAATAGA
Source organism: Viscum album (assembly GCA_963277665.1). NCBI lineage: Eukaryota > Viridiplantae > Streptophyta > Magnoliopsida > Santalales > Viscaceae > Viscum > Viscum album. Next base: position 730,090,743 of record OY728139.1, on the reverse strand, counting down.
GGTTAAAAAATATAATATAATAGTAAAAAATTACCCTAAAACGTGTGATAACCTTATTGGTTGATACATGTTCTACCATTGAAATCTTTGGGTTAATTTTGGGACCCCATGGTGCCGCTTGTAATTGATAGGGACACTTTATTTTAATTAAGTTAAAATGAATACAAAAATGACACAAGCATATATCTTTTAGAAAAACAATTTTTACATAGGGTTATATATGTTGGAGTTTAGACTATAAATATTCATTATAAAGCTAAAATAATTTCCTATAGAATTGTATTTTATTTATAATTTTTAGATATTAAATAAGTTAATTTATTTATGAAACAATGATGATGCAGTAATTACCATAATAGTGAAAAATTAAAATAATTGATATTATAAATACCCAAATAAATATTATTTGAGACTTTTAATGAATTAAACTAATTTTCTAGGATAATATTACATATTAGGATTGATTTAATTTTCCTTTTTCAATGTAATCATCCTGTTATAAGTTTCAAAAAAATCAACTATTTAACAGTGTCAAAATGGACATAAAAGTGTTTTTAAAACAAATATTATATTATTAATTGATATTAAATTTCTAAAAATTTAAGGATATGCCAACATACTTTTATCAAGATAAGTGTATCATTAATGGACCACTTGGGGGTCGCATGGATATATATGGTAAGTTTATTAACTATATAATATAAAAATACAACGTTACATGGTAAATATCAAACTAATTAACTAAGAGTTAAAACTGAAAGATATAGTTAATCTAGTAACCCAAACCAGTCTAAATTCTGGTGTTTGAATGGTTTTCGACCTATCCCTACCTTATCCTTTTAATAATAAACTTTTGAACCATTATAAACCGAATATTAGTTTATTATAAATTAATATTTCTAGCTTTTCCAAAGGTGCCCCTCACCCCTCTTATAAAAGGGCACTCCCCATTCTCATTACTTCACACCATCAAATCCTTTTGGTTCGGCCAAAATCTTCCCAAATACTCTCTAAACTTCCCTCACTACAACCTAGAGGCCTTAGTTTGATCAGAAATCCAACCTAAGGAGCCCTTTTGATCAAATCAAAAGGAAGAACCCGAAGAAGAGGTAATGTTTTTACCACCCTTTTTCAAATTCATTTCTTCTACCACTACTTATTTATTTGTTATTACCAATATAAAATAATAACTCCAGTATCTTATATATGCTGTTATGTTATTATAAATATGGTACAACTATATTCAGTATTCTATCCACCCATTGAATAACATGTCACCATACGTGCGTACGTACGGCTTACCGTCTCCACGACGTGGTGTAATTGTTATTCAATATATTATTATTTGGATGGGTATAATAATGATGTGTAACGCATGTAAATAATAAATATAACATGATAATGATTCTGTATATATGATATACTATCCAATTATATATTATTTTAATATCAAAAGAATAATATTGTCGCTCGTGCATACGTACGGACTACCGTCTCCACGAACGCGATGAGATTCATTCTCCATCGTATCCATTCAAGTATAATTAACATTTTATGATTTAAAAATAATTTTTAAGGACATGATATAATTATGGATATGAATAAGATACAACCTTTCCATGACAAACATGGATTACATAACAAAACATATAAAAGAAAACGAGTAAGTTAACACCCGAAACGACGATAATACTAAGATATTATTAACAAAGCAATGATAAAATATCATATATGATATCATGTTAATATATATGATTCTTGTATAACAATTATTTCACCATTATACAGGAGGTTAACCTACCCAAACAAAGGAAAAGTACAAGGTAAGGGTTTATTTCTCAATCTTTTCATTATCCGAGGTTGTTTATACGTAATAATCTATTGGGATCTCTTTATCATCCACATCCATGTTTCTTAAAAATGAATTTCAAAACATTTTTACTATTTACTATAATATGGGTTAAAGTCATTTATACCCTTGTTTGACATTTTATAAGAGTTTTATAAAGGAATCTTTCTATCATTTTCCAAACAAGGTTCTTTTTAATCTTTTCGACAGAATTAAGTTAAGAATGTGTTTTTTAACTTATACAGCGGGTGCGGTTATTTTCTGCCTTTATAAAATCGTCGAAGCTTCCCTTACAAGAATATAAGAATATTTTCAGAGAAAATGTTTTATA